>JAAAWK010001154.1:650000-1300000 GCA_022496015.1 Hordeum marinum | reverse complement strand
ACTGAATTGTGAAAAGGTTGAAATTTGGCATGGTATCAACATTTCACCCACATATCATGTGCTAAAAAGTTGAGAGGGTTACGAGAAAAGGTGGATGCACTTCATGTACAAAAAGAACAGTCTCTTTCGACGTATCAGGGTTTCGGACGGAAACTTGTCAGTTACAAAAGGCATTTCATTTTCTTGAACTTATTTGAACTCCAAGCTTTCCGTCTGTTAAAAATGCACCATTCAAAGCCACATCATCATTTTTCAACCCTTTCTGACTTCATCTGATATTTTTCTTGCATTTACTAATTTTTTTGAGCTCAATGACACTGAAATTGAAAAGCACTACAACTGAATTCTGAAAAGGTTGAAATTTGGCATGGTATGAACATTTCACCCACATATCATGTGCTAAAAAGTTGAGAGGGTTACGAGAAAAGCTGGATGCACTTCATGTACAAAAAGGACAGTCTCTTTCGACGTATCAGGGTTTCGGACGGAAACTTGTCAGTTACAAAAGGCATTTCATTTTCTTGAACTTATTTGAACTCCAGGCTTTTCGTCTGTTAAAAATGCACCACTCAAAGCCACATCATCATTTTTCAACCCTTTCTGACTTTATCTGATATTTTTCTTGCATTTACTAATTTTTTTGAGCTAAATGACCCTGAAATTGAAAAGCACTACAACTGAATTCTGAAAAGGTTGAAATTTGGCATGGTATGAACATTTCACCCACATATCATGTGCTAAAAAGTTGAGAGGGTTACGATAAAAGCTGGATGCACTTCGTGTACAAAACGGACAGTCTCTTTCAATGTATCGGGGTTTCGGACGGAAACTCGTCTGTTACAAGGGATTTCAAATTTTTGAACTATTTGCACTCAAGGCTTTTCGTGTGTTAAAAATGCACCATTCAAAGCCACATCATCAATTTTCAACTCTTTCTGACTTTATTTGATATTTTCCATGCATTTACTGATTTGTTTGAGCTAAATGACCCTGTAATTCAAAAGCACTACAAATGAACTCGGAAAAGGTTGAAAGTTGGCATGGTATAAAAATTTCACCCACATAGCATGTGCTAGCAATTTGAGAGGGTTAAGGCAAAAGCTGGATGCACTTCGTGTACAAAACGGACAGTCTCGTTCGAAGTATCGGGGTTTCGGATAGAAACTCATCGGTTATAAAAGGCATTTCATTTTCTTGAACTTATTTGAACTCCAGGATTTTCGTGTATTAAAAATGCACCATTCAAAGCCACATCATCAATTTTCAACCCTTTCTAACTTCACGTGATATTTTTCGTGCATTACTGATTTGTTTTAGCTAAATGACCCTGAAATTGAAAAGCTCTACAAATGATCTCTGGAAAGGTTGAAAGTTGGCATGGTATCAACATTTCACCCACGTATCATGTGCTAAAAATTAGAGAGGTTTACGGAAAAAGCTCGATGCACTTCGTGTACCAAACGGATAGCCTCTTTCGAAATATCGGGGTTTCGGACGGAAACTCGTCGGTTATAAAAGGCATTTCATTTTCTTGAACTTATTTGAACTCTAGGATTTTCGTGTATTTAAAATGCACCATTCAAAGCCACATCTTCAATTTTCAACCCTTTCTAACTTCATGTGATATTTTTCGTGCAGTTACTGAGTTGTTTGAGCTAAATGACCCTGAAATTGAAAAGCACTACAAATGAACTCTAGAAAGGTTGAAAGTTGGCATGGTATCAACATTTCACCCACATATCTTGTGCTAAAAACTTGAGAGGGTTACGAGAAAAGCTGGATGCACTTCATGTACAAAAAGGACAGTCTCTTTCGACGTATCAGGGTTTCGGACGGAAATTCGTCGGTTACAAAAGGCATTTCATTTTCTTGAACTTATTTGAACTCCAGGCTTTTCGTGTGTTAAAAATGCACCATTCAAAGCCACATCATCATTTTTCAACCCTTTCTGACTTCATTTGATATTTTTCTTGCATTTACTAATTTGTTTGAGCTAAATGACCCTGAAATTGAAAAGCACTACAACTGAATTGTGAAAAGGTTGAAATTTGGCATGGTATCAACATTTCACCCACATATCATGTGCTAAAAAGTTGAGAGGGTTACGAGAAAAGCTGGATGCACTTCATGTACAAAAAGGACAGTCTCTTTCGACGTATCAGGGTTTCGGACGGAAACTTGTCAGTTACAAAAGGCATTTCAGTTTCTTGAACTTATTTGAACTCCAGGCTTTTCGTCTGTAAAAAATGCACCATTCAAAGCCACATCATCATTTTTCAACCCTTTCTGACTTCATCTGATATTTTTCTTGCATTTACTAATTTTTTTGAGCTAAATGACCCTGAAATTGAAAAGCACTACAACTGAATTCTGAAATGGTTGAAATTTGGCATGGTATGAACATTTCACCCACATATCATGTGCTAAAAAGCTGAGAGGGTTACGAGAAAAGCTGGATGCACTTCATGTACAAAAAGGACAGTCTCTTTCGACGTATCAGGGTTTCGGACGGAAACTTGTCAGTTACAAAAGGCATTTCATTTTCTTGAACTTATTTGAACTCCAGGCTTTTCGTCTGTTAAAAATGCACCATCCAAAGCCACATCATCATTTTTCAACCCTTTCTGACTTCATCTGATATTTTTCTTGCATTTACTATTTTTTTTGAGCTAAATGACCCTGAAATTGAAAAGCACTACAACTGAATTCTGAAAAGGTTGAAATTTGGCATGGTATGAACATTTCACCCACATATCATGTGCTAAAAAGTTGAGAGGGTTACGATAAAAGCTGGATGCACTTCGTGTACAAAACGGACAGTCTCTTTCAATGTATCGGGGTTTCGGACGGAAACTCGTCTGTTACAAGGGATTTCAAATTTTTGAACTATTTGAACTCAAGGCTTTTCGTGTGTTAAAAATGCACCATTCAAAGCCACATCATCAATTTTCAACTCTTCTGACTTTATTTGATATTTTTCATGCATTTACTGATTTGCTTGAGCTAAATGACCCTGAAATTCAAAAGCACTCAAATGAACTCGGAAAAGGTTGAAAGTTGGCATGGTATAAACATTTCACCCACATAGCATGTGCTAGAAATTTGAGAGGGTTAAGGCAAAAGCTGGATGCACTTCGTGTACAAAACGGACAGTCTCGTTCGAAGTATCGGGGTTTCGGATAGAAACTCATCGGTTATAAAAGGCATTTCATTTTCTTGAACTTATTTGAACTCCAGGATTTTCGTGTATTAAAAATGCACCATTCAAAACCACATCATCAATTTTCAACCCTTTCTAACTTCATGTGATATTTTTCGTGCATTTACTGATTTGTTTGAGCTAAATGACCCTAAAATTGAAAAGCTCTACAAATGATCTCTGGAAAGGTTGATAGTTGGCATGGTATCAACATTTCACCCACATATCATGTGCTAAAATTTTGAGAGGGTTACGTAAAAAGCTCGATGCACTTCGTGTACAAAATGGATAGTCTCTTTCGAAACATCGGGGTTTCAGACGGAAACTCGTCGGTTATAAAAGGCATTTCATTTTCTTCAACTTATTTGAACTCCAGGATTTTCGAGTATTTAAAATGCACCATTCAAAGCCACATCTTCAATTTTCAACCCTTTCTAACTTCATGTGATATTTTTCGTGCATTCACTGAGTTGTTTGAGCTAAATGACCCTGAAATTGAAAAGCACTACAAATGAACTCTAGAAAGGTTGAAAGTTGGCATGGTATCAACATTTCACCCACATCTCATGTGCTAAAAAGTTGAGAGGGTTACGAGAAAAGCTGGATGCACTTCATGTACAAAAAGGATAGTCTCTTTCGACGTATCAGGGTTTCGGACGGAAATTCGTCGGTTACAAAAGGCATTTCATTTTCTTGAACTTATTTGAACTCCAGGCTTTTCGTGTCCTAAAAATGCACCATTCAAAGCCACATCATCATTTTTCAACCCTTTCTGACTTCATCTGATAATTTTCTTGCATTTACTAATTTGTTTGAGCTAAATGACCCTGAAATTGAAAAGCACTACAACTGAATTGTGAAAAGGTTGAAATTTAGCATGGTATCAAAATTTCACCCACATTTCATGTCCTAAAAAGTTGAGAGGGTTATGAGAAAAGCTGGATGCACTTCATGTACAAAAAGGACAGTCTCTTTCGACGTATCAGGGTTTCGGACGGAAACTTGTCAGTTACAAAAGGCATTTCATTTTCTTGAACTTATTTGAACTCCTTGATTTTCGTGTGTTAAAAATGCACCATTCAAAGCCACATCATCATTTTTCAACCCTTTCTGACTTCATCTGATATTTTTCTTGCATTTACTAATTTGTCTGAGCTAAATGACCCTGAAATTGAAAAGCACTACAACTGAATTCTGAAAAGGTTGAAAGTTGGCATGGTATCAACATTTCACCCACATATCATGTGCTAAAAAGTTGAGAGGGTTACAATAAAAGCTGGATGCACTTCGTGTACAAAACAGACAGTCTCTTTCGATGCATCGGGGTTTCGAACGGAAACTCATCGGTTACAAAGGGCATTTCATTTTCTTGAACTTATTTGAACTCCAGGCTTTTCGTGTGTTAAAAATGCACCATTCAAAGCCACATCATCAATTTTCAACCCTTTTTGACTTTATTTGATATTTTTCATGCATTTACTGATTTGTTTGAGCTAAATGACCCTGAAATTGAAAAGCACTAGAAATGAACTCGGAAAAGGTTGAAAGTTGGCATGGTATAAACATTTCACCCACATAGCATGTGCTAAAAATTTGAGAGGGTTACGGCAAAAGCTGGATGCACTTCGTGTACAAAACGGACAGTCTCTTTCGAAGTATCGGGGTTTCCGATAGAAACTCATCGGTCATAAAAGGCATTTCTTTTTCTTGAACTTATTTGAACTCCAGGATTTTCGTGTATTAAAAATACACCATTCAAAGCCACATCATCAATTTTCAACCCTTTTTGACTTTATTTGATATTTTTCATGCATTTACTGATTTGTTTGAGCTAAATGACCCTGAAATTGAAAAGCACTAGAAATGAACTCGGAAAAGGTTGAAAGTTGGCATGGTATCAACATTTCACCCACATATCATGTGGTAAAAAGTTGAGAGGGTTACGAGAAAAGCTGGATGCACTTCATGTACAAAAAGGACAGTCTCTTTCGACGTATCAGGGTTTCGGACGGAAATTCGTCGGTTACAAAAGGCATTTCATTTTCTTGAACTTATTTGAACTCCAGGCTTTTCGTGTCTTAAAAATGCACCATTCAAAGCCACATCATCAATTTTCTACCCTTTCTGACTTCATGTGATATTTTTCTTGCATTTACTGATTTGTTTGAGCTAAATGACCCTGAAATTGAAAAGCACTACAACTGAATTGTGAAAAGGTTGAAATTTGGCATGGTATCAAAATTTCACCCACATATAATGTGCTAAAAAGTTGAGAGGGTTATGAGAAAAGCTGGATGCACTTCATGTACAAAAAGGACAGTCTCTTTCGACGTATCAGGGTTTCGGACGGAAACTTGTCAGTTACAAAAGGCATTTCATTTTCTTGAACTTATTTGAACTCCAGGATTTTCGTATGTTAAAAATGCACCATTCAAAGCCACATCATCATTTTTCAACCCTTTCTGACTTCATCTGATATTTTTGCTGCATTTACTAATTTGTTTGAGCTAAATGACCCTGTAATTAAAAAGCACAACAACTGAATTCTGAAAAGGTTGAAAGTTGGCATGGTATCAACATTTCACCCACATATCATGTGCTAAAAAGTTGAGAGGGTTACAATAAAAGCTGGATGCACTTCGTGTACAAAACGGACAGTCTCTTTCGATGCATCGGGGTTTTGGACGGAAACTCATCGGTTACAAAGGGCATTTCATTTTCTTGAACTTATTTGAACTCCAGGCTTTTCGTGTGTTAAAAATGCACCATTCAAATCCACATCATCAATTTTCAACCCTTTTTGACTTTATCTGATATTTTTCTTGCATTTACTAATTTGTTTGAGCTAAATGACCCTGTAATTAAAAAGCACAACAACTGAATTCTGAAAAGGTTGAAAGTTGGCATGGTATCAACATTTCACCCACATATCATGTGCTAAAAAGTTGAGAGGGTTACAATAAAAGCTGGATGCACTTCGTGTACAAAACGGACAGTCTCTTTTGATGCATCGGGGTTTCGGACGGAAACTCATCGGTTACAAAGGGCATTTCTTTTTCTTGAACTTATTTGAACTCCAGGCTTTTCGTGTGTTAAAAATGCACCATTCAAATCCACATCATCAATTTTCAACCCTTTCTAAGTTCATGTGATATTTTTCATGCATTTACTGATTTGTTTGAGCTAAATGACCCTGAAATTGAAAAGCTCTACAAATGAACTCTAGAAAGGTTGAAAGTTGGCATGGTATCAACATTTCACCCACATATCATGTGCTAAAAAGTTGAGAGGGTTACGAGAAAAGCTGGATGCACTTCATGTACAAAAAGGACAGTCTCTTTCGACGTATCAGGGTTTCGGATGGAAATTCGTCGGTTACAAAAGGCATTTCATTTTCTTGAACTTATTTGAACTCCAGGCTTTTCGTGTCTTAGAAATGCACCATTCAAAGCCACATCATCAATTTTCTAACCTTTCTGACTTCATGTGATATTTTTCTTGCATTTACTGATTTGTTTGAGCTAAATGACACTGAAATTGAAAAGCACTACAACTGAATTGTGAAAAGGTTGAAATTTGGCATGGTATCAAAATTTCACCCACATATCATGTGCTAAAAAGTTGAGAGGGTTACGAGAAAAGCTGGATGCACTTCATGTACAAAAAGGACAGTCTCTTTCGACGTATCAGGGTTTCGGACGGAAACTTGTCAGTTACAAAAGGCATTTCATTTTCTTGAACTTATTTGAACTCCAGGATTTTCGTATGTTAAAAATGCACCATTCAAAGCCACATCATCATTTTTCAACCCTTTCTGACTTCATCTGATATTTTTGTTGCATTTACTAATTTGTTTGAGCTAAATGACCCTGTAATTAAAAAGCACAACAACTGAATTCTGAAAAGGTTGAAAGTTGGCATGGTATCAACATTTCACCTACATATCATGTGCTAAAAAGTTGAGAGGGTTACAATAAAAGCTGGATGCACTTCGTGTACAAAACGGACAGTCTCTTTCGATGCATCGGGGTTTTGGACGGAAACTCATCGGTTACAAAGGGCATTTCATTTTCTTGAACTTATTTGAACTCCAGGCTTTTCGTGTGTTAAAAATGCACCATTCAAATCCACATCATCAATTTTCAACCCTTTTTGACTTTATCTGATATTTTTCTTGCATTTACTAATTTGTTTGAGCTAAATGACCCTGTAATTAAAAAGCACAACAACTGAATTCTGAAAAGGTTGAAAGTTGGCATGGTATCAACATTTCACCCACATATCATGTGCTAAAAAGTTGAGAGGGTTACAATAAAAGCTGGATGCACTTCGTGTACAAAACGGACAGTCTCTTTCGATGCATCGGGGTTTCGGACGGAAACTCATCGGTTACAAAGGGCATTTCTTTTTCTTGAACTTATTTGAACTCCAGGCTTTTCGTGTGTTTAAAATGCACCATTCAAATCCACATCATCAATTTTCAACCCTTTCTAACTTCATGTGATATTTTTCATGCATTTACTGATTTGTTTGAGCTAAATGACCCTGAAATTGAAAAGCTCTACAAATGAACTCTAGAAAGGTTGAAAGTTGGCATGGTATCAACATTTCACCCACATATCATGTGCTAAAAAGTTGAGAGGGTTACGAGAAAAGCTGGATGCACTTCATGTACAAAAAGGACAGTCTCTTTCGACGTATCAGGGTTTCGGACGGAAATTCGTCGGTTACAAAAGGCATTTCATTTTCTTGAACTTATTTGAACTCCAGGCTTTTCGTGTCTTAAAAATGCACCATTCAAAGCCACATCATCAATTTTCTAACCTTTCTGACTTCATGTGATATTTTTCTTGCATTTACTGATTTGTTTGAGCTAAATGACACTGAAATTGAAAAGCACTACAACTGAATTGTGAAAAGGTTGAAATTTGGCATGGTATCATAATTTCACCCACATATCATGTGCTAAAAAGTTGAGAGGGTTACGAGAAAAGCTGGATGCACTTCATGTACAAAAAGGACAGTCTCTTTCGACGTATCAGGGTTTCGGACGGAAACTTGTCAGTTACAAAAGGCATTTCATTTTCTTGAACTTATTTGAACTCCAGGATTTTCGTGTGTTAAAAATGCACCATTCAAAGCAACATCATGATTTTTCAACCCTTTCTGACTTCATCTCATATTTTTCTTGCATTTACTAATTTGTTTGAGCTAAATGACCCTGAAATTGAAAAGCACTACAACTGAATTCTGAAAAGGTTGAATGTTGGCATGGTATCAACATTTCACCCACATATCATGTGCTAAAAAGTTGAGAGGGTTACAATAAAAGCTGGATGCACTTCGTGTACAAAACGGACAGTCTCTTTCGATGCATCGGGGTTTCGGACGGAAACTCATCGGTTACAAAGGGCATTTCTTTTTCTTGAACTTATTTGAACTCCAGGCTTTTCGTGTGTTAAAAATGCACCATTCAAATCCACATCATCAATTTTCAACCCTTTCTAACTTCATGTGATATTTTTCATGCATTTACTGATTTGTTTGAGCTAAATGACCCTGAAATTGAAAATCTCTACAAATGAACTCTAGAAAGGTTGAAAGTTGGCATGGTATCAACATTTCACCCACATATCATGTGCTAAAAAGTTGAGAGGGTTACGAGAAAAGCTGGATGCACTTCATGTACAAAAAGGACAGTCTCTTTCGACGTATCAGGGTTTCGGACGGAAATTCGTCGGTTACAAAAGGCATTTCATTTTCTTGAACTTATTTGAACTCCAGGCTTTTCGTGTCTTAAAAATGCACCATTCAAAGCCACATCATCAATTTTCTAACCTTTCTGACTTCATGTGATATTTTTCTTGCATTTACTGATTTGTTTGAGCTAAATGACACTGAAATTGAAAAGCACTACAACTGAATTGTGAAAAGGTTGAAATTTGGCATGGTATCATAATTTCACCCACATATCATGTGCTAAAAAGTTGAGAGGGTTACGAGAAAAGCTGGATGCACTTCATGTACAAAAAGGACAGTCTCTTTCGACGTATCAGGGTTTCGGACGGAAACTTGTCAGTTACAAAAGGCATTTCATTTTCTTGAACTTATTTGAACTCCAGGATTTTCGTGTGTTAAAAATGCACCATTCAAAGCAACATCATGATTTTTCAACCCTTTCTGACTTCATCTCATATTTTTGTTGCATTTACTAATTTGTTTGAGCTAAATGACCCTGAAATTGAAAAGCACTACAACTGAATTCTGAAAAGGTTGAATGTTGGCATGGTATCAACATTTCACCCACATATCATGTGCTAAAAAGTTGAGAGGGTTACGATAAAAGCTGGATGCACTTCGTGTACAAAACGGACAGTCCCTTTCGATGCATCGGGGTTTCAGACGGAAACTCATCGGTTACAAAGGGCATTTCATTTTCTTGAACTAATTTGAACTCCAGGCTTTTCGTGTGTTAAAAATGCACCATTCAAAGCCACATCATCAATTTTCAACCCTTTTTGACTTTATTTGATATTTTTCATGCATTTACTGATTTGTTTGAGCTAAATGACCCTGAAATTGAAAAGCACTAGAAACGAACTCGGAAAAGGTTGAAAGTTGGCATGGTATAAACATTTCACCCACATAGCATGTTCTAAAAATTTGAGAGGGTTACGGCAAAAGTTGGATGCACTTCGTGTACAAAACGGATAGTCTCTTTCGAAGTATCGGGGTTTCGGATAGAAACTCATCGGTCATAAAAGGCATTTCCTTTTCTTGAACTTATTTGAACTCCAGGATTTTCGTGTATTAAAATTACACCATTCAAATCCACATCATCAATTTTCAACCCTTTCTAACTTCATGTGATATTTTTCGTGCATTTACTGATTTGTTTGAGCTAAATGACCCTGAAATTGAAAAGCTCTACAAATGAACTCTGGAAAGGTTGAAACTTGGCATGGTATCAACATTTCACCCACATATCATGTGCTAAAAATTTGAGAGGGTTACGGAAAAATCTCGATGCACTTCGTGTACCAAACCGAGAGTCTCTTTCGAAGTATCGGGGTTTCGGACGGAAACTCGTCGGTTATAAAAGGCATTTAATTTTCTTGAACTTATTTGAACTCCAGGATTTTCGTGTATTTAAAATGCACCATTCAAAGTCACATCATCAATTTTCAACCCTTTCTAACTTCATGTGATATTAATCGTGCATTTACTGATTTATTTGAGCTAAATGACCCTGAAATTGATAAGCACTACAAATGAACTCTAGAAAGGTTGAAAGTTGGCATGGTATCAACATTTCACCCACATATCATGTGCTAAAAAGTTGAGAGGGTTACGAGAAAAGTTGGATGCACTTCATGTACAAAAAGGACAGTCTCTTTCGACGTATCAGGGTTTCGGACGGAAACTCGTCGGTTACAAAAGGCATTTCATTTTCTTGAACTTATTTGAACTCCAGGCTTATTGTGTGTTAAAAATACACCATTGAAAGTCACATCAACATTTTTCAACCCTTTCTTACTTCATCTGATATTTTCTTGCATTTACTACTTTGTTTAAGCTAAATGACCCTGAAATTGAAAAGCACAACAACTGAATTCTGAAAAGGTTGAAAGTTGGCATGGTATAAACATTTCACCCACATATCATGTGTTAAAAATTTGAGAGGGTTACGATAACAGCTGGATGCACTTCGTGAACAAAACGGACAGTCTCTTTCGAAGTACCGGGGTTCCGGATGCAAACTCATCGGTTACAAAGGGCATTTCATTTTCCTGAACTTATTTGAACTCCAGTCTTTTCGTGTGTTAAAAATTCACCATTCAAAGCCACATCATCAATTTTCAACCCTTTTTGACTTTATTTGATATTTTGCATGCATTGACTGATTTGTTTGAGCTAAATGACCCTGAAATTGAAAAGCAATAGAAATGAACTCGGAAAAGGTTGAAAGTTGGCATGGTATCAACATTTCACCCACATAACATGTGCTAAAATCTTAAGATGGTTATGGGAAAAGCTGGATGCACTTCGTGTACAAAACGAGCAATCTCTCTCGAAGTATCAGGGTTTCGGACGAGAACACATCTGTTAGAAAGGGCTTTCATATTTTTGAACTTATTTGAACTCCAGACTTTTTGTGTGTTAAAAATGCACCATTCAAAGCCACATCATCAATTCTCAACCCTTTCTGACTTCATTTGATATTTTTCATGCATTTACTGATTCGTTTGAGCTAAATGACCCTGAAATTGAAAAGCACTACAAATGAACTCTGAAAAGGATGACAGATGGCATGGCATCAACATTTCACCCACATAGCATGTGCTAATAATTTGAGAGGGTTACGGCAAAAGCTGGATGCACTTTGTGTACAAAACGGACAGTCTCTTTCGAAGTATCGGGGTTTCGGACGGAAACTCATCGGTTATAAAAGGCATTTCATTTTCTTGAACTTATTTCAACTCTAGGATTTGAGAGTATTAAAAATGCACCATTCAAAGCCACATCATCAATTTTCAACCCTTTCTAACTTCATGTGATATTTTACGTGCATTTACTGATTTGCTTGAGCTAAATGACCCTGAAATTAAAAAGCACTACAAATGAACTCTGGAAAGGTTTAAAGTTGGCATGGTATCAACATTTCACCCACATATCCTAGAATAAAAAGTCGAGAGGGTTACGAGAAAAGGTGGATGCACTTCATGTAAAAAAAGGATAGTCTCTTTCGACGTATCGGGGTTTCGGACGGAAACTCGTCGGTTACAAAAGGAATTTCATTTTCTTGAACTTATTTGAACTCCAGGATTTTCGTGTGTTAAAAATGGACCATTCAAAGCCACATCTTCATTTTTCAAACCTTTCTGACTTCATCTGATATTTTTCATGCATTTACTAATTTGTTTGAGCTAAATGACCTTGAAATTGAAAAGCACTACAAATGAACTCTGAAAAGGTTGAGAGTTGACATGGTATCAACATTTCACCCACATAGCATGTGCTAAAAAGTTAAGAGGGTTACGACAAAAGGTGGATGCACGTCGTGTACAAAACTAACAGTCTTTTTTGAAGTATTGGGGTTTCGGACGAGAACTCGTCTGTTACTAAGGGATTTCCATTTTTTGAACTTATTTGAACTCCGGACTTCTTGTGTGTTAAAAATGCACCATTCAAAGCCACATCAACAATTTTCAACCCTTTCTGACTTCATTTGATATTTTTCGTGCAGTTACTGATTTGTTTGAGCTAAATGACCCTGAAAGTTAAAAGCACTACAAATGAACTCTGGAATTGTGGAAAGTTGGCATGGTGTCAACATTTCACCCACATATCATGTTCTAAAAAATTGGGAGGGCTATGATAAAAGCTGGATGCACTTCATGTACAAAAAGGACAGTCTCTTTCGAAGTATCGGGGTTTCGGACGGAAACTCATCGGTTACAAAAGGCATTTCATTTTCTTGAACTTATTTGAACTCCAGGCTTTTCGTGGGTTAAAAATGCACCATTCAAAGACACATCATCAATTTTCAACCCTTTTTGACTTCATCAGATATTTTTCATGCATTTACTGATTTGTTTGAGCTAAATGACCCTGAAATTGAAAAGCACTACAAATGAACTTTGAAAAGGTTGAAATCTGGCATGGTATCAACATTTTACCCACATAGCATGTACTAAAAAGTTAAGAGGGTTACGGCAAAAGCTATATGCACTTCGTGGTCAAAACGAGCAATCTCTTTCGAAGTATCGGGGTTGAGACGAGAACTAGTTAGTTACAAAAGGCATTCATTTTCTTGAACTTATTTGAACTCCAGACTTTTATCTGATACAAATTGCACCATTCAAAGTCACATCATCAATTTTCAACCCTTCCTGACTTCATTTGATATTTTTCGTGCATTTACTGATTTGTTTGAGCTAAATGACCCTGAAAGTTAAAAGCACTACAAATGAACTCTGGAACGGTTGAAAGTTGGCATGGTATCAACATTTCACCCACATATCATGTGCTAAATAGTTGAGAGGGTTACGAGAAAAGCTGGATGCACTTCATGTACAAAAAGTACAGTCTCTTTCGACGTATTGGGGTTTCGAACGGAAACTCATCGGTTACAAAAGGCATTTCATTTTCTTGAACTTATTTGAACTCTAGGATTTTCGTGTGTTAAAAATGCACCGTTCAAAACACATCATCAATTTTCAACCCTTTCTTATTTCATCTGATATTTTTCATGCGTTTACTGATTTGTTTGAGCTAAATGACCGTGAAATTGAAAAGCACTACAATTGAACTCTGAAAAGGTTGAAAGTTGGCAGGGTATCAACATTTCACCCACATAGCATGTGCTTAAAAGTTAAGAGGGTTACGGACAAATCTATATGCACTTGGCGGTTAAAACGAGCAATCTCTTTCGAAGTATCGGGGTTCAGATGAGAACTTGTCAGTCACAATAGGCACCATTCAAAGCCACATTATCAATTTTCAACCCTTTCTGACATCATTTGATACTTTTCGTGCATTTATTGATTTGTTTGAGCTAAATGACTGTGAAATTGATAAGCACTACAAATGAACTCTGGAAAGGTTTAAAGTTGGCATGGTATCGAAATTTCACCCAGATATCATGTTCTAAAAAGTTGAGAGGGTTACGATAAAAGCTGTATGCACTTCGTGTACAAAAAGGACAGTTTCTTTCGGCATATCGGGGTTTCTGACGGAAACTCGTCGGTTACAAAAGGCATTTCATTTTCTTGAACTTATTTGAACTCTAGGCTTTTCGTGTATTAAAAATGCACAATTCAAAGCCACATCATCATTTTTCAACCCATTCTGACTTCATCTGATATTTTTCATGCATTTACTGATTTGTTTGAGCTAAATGACCCTGAAATTGAAAAGCACTACAAATGAACTCTGAAAAGGATGAAAGTTGGCATGGTATCAACATTTCACCCACATATCATGTGCTAAAAAGTTGAGAGGGTTACGAGAAAAGCTGGATGCACTTCATGTACAAAAAGTACAGTCTCTTTCGACGTATTGGGGTTTCGAACGGAAACTCATCGGTTACAAAAGGCATTTCATTTTCTTGAACTTATTTGAACTCTAGGATTTTCGTGTGTTAAAAATGCACCGTTCAAAACACATCATCAATTTTCAACCCTTTCTTATTTCATCTGATATTTTTCATGCGTTTACTGATTTGTTTGAGCTAAATGACCGTGAAATTGAAAAGCACTACAATTGAACTCTGAAAAGGTTGAAAGTTGGCAGGGTATCAACATTTCACCCACATCGCATGTGCTAAAAAGTTAAGAGGGTTACGGACAAATCTATATGCACTTCGCGGTTAAAACGAGCAATCTCTTTCGAAGTATCGGGGTTCAGATGAGAACTTGTCAGTCACAATAGGCACCATTCAAAGCCACATTATCAATTTTCAACCCTTTCTGACATCATTTGATATTTTTCGTGCATTTATTGATTTGTTTGAGCTAAATGACTGTGAAATTGATAAGCACTACAAATGAACTCTGGAAAGGTTTAAAGTTGGCATGGTATCGACATTTCACCCAGATATCATGTTCTAAAAAGTTGAGAGGGTTACGATAAAAGCTGTATGCACTTCGTGTACAAAAAGGACAGTTTCTTTCGGCATATCGGGGTTTCTGACGGAAACTCGTCGGTTACAAAAGGCATTTCATTTTCTTGAACTTATTTGAACTCTAGGCTTTTCGTGTATTAAAAATGCACAATTCAAAGCCACATCATCATTTTTCAACCCATTCTGACTTCATCTGATATTTTTCATGCATTTACTGATTTGTTTGAGCTAAATGACCTTGAGATTGAAAAGCACTACAAATGAACTCTGAAAAGGATGAAAGTTGGCATGGTATCAACATTTCACCCACATAGCATTTGATAAAAAGGTGAGAGGGTTACGGGAAAAGCTGGATGCACTTCGTGTACAAAATGGACAGTCTCTTTCGAAGTATTGGGGTTTGGACTGAAACTCATCGGTTATAAAAGGCTTTTCATTTTCTTGAACTTATTTGAACTCCAGGCTTTTCGTGTATTAAAAATTTACCATTCATAAACACATCATCAATTTTAAACCCTTTCTAACTTCATGTGATATTTTTCGTGCATTTACTGATTTGTTTGAGCTAAATATCCCTGAAATTGAAAAGCACTACAAATGATCTCTAGAAAGGTCGAAAGTTGGCATGGTATAAACATTTCACCCACCTATCATGTGCTAAAAAGTTGAGAGGGTTACGAAAAAAGTTGGATGCACTACATGTACAAAAAGGACAGTCTCTTTCGGCGTATCGGGGTTTCGGACGGATACTCGTCGGTTACAAAAGGTATTTCATTTTCTTGAACTTATTTGAACTCCAGGCTTTTCGTGTATTAAAAATGCACAATTCAAAGCCATATCAACATTTTTCAACCCTTTCTGACTTCAGCTGATATTTTTCATGCATTTACTGATTTGTTTGAGCTAAATGACCCTGAAATTGAAAAGCACTACAAATGAACTCTGAAAGGTTGAAAGTTGGCATGGTATCAACATTTCATCCACATAACATGTGCTAAAAAGTTAAGAGGGTTACGACAAAAGCTGGATGCACTTCGTGTACAAAATGGACAGTCTCTTTCGAAATATCGGGGTTTCGGACGGAAACTCGCCAGTTACAAAAGGCATTTAATTTTCTTAAAAATGCACCCTTCAAATCCACATCATCAATTTTCAACCCTTTTTGACTTCATTTGATATTTTTCATGCATTTACTGATTTGTTTGAGCTAAATGACCCTGAAATTGAAAAGCACTACAAGTGAACTCTGAAAAGGTTGAAAGTTGGCAGGGTATCAACATTTCACCCACATAGCATGTGATAAAAAGTTAAGAGGGTTACGGCAAAAGCTATATGCACTTCGCTGTCAAAACGAGCAATCTCTTTCGAAGTATCGGGTTTCAGATGAGAACTCGTCAGTTACAAAAGGCATTTAATTTTCTTGAACGTATTTGAACTCCAGAGTTTTCGTGTGTTAAAAATGCACCATTCAAAGCCACATCATCAATTTTCAACCCTCTTTGACTTCATTTGATATTTTTTGTGCATTTACTGATTTGTTTGAGCTAAATGACCCTGAAATTGAAAAGCACTACAAATGAACCCTGGAAAGGTTGAAAGTTGGCATGGTATCAACATTTCACCCACATACCAGGTGCTAAAACGATGAGAGGGTTATGATAAAATCTGGATGCATTTCATGTACAAAAAGAACAGTCTCTTTCGGAGTATCGGGGTTTCGGACGAATACTCATCGGTTACAAAAGGCATTTTATTTTCGTGAACTTATTTGAACTCCAGGCTCTTCGTGTGTTAAAAATGCACCATTCAAAGCCACATCATCAATTTTCAACCCTTTCTAACATCATTTGATATTTTTCGTGCATTTATTGATTTGTTTGAGCTAAATGACCCTGAAATTGATAAGCACTACAAATGAACTCTGGAAAGATTTAAAGTTGGCATGGTATCGAAATTTGACCCACATATCATCTGCTAAAAAGTTGAGAGGGTTACGATAAAAGCTGTATGCACTTCGTGTACAAAACGGACAGTCTCTTTCGGCATATCGGGGTTTCGAACGGAAACTCGTCAGTTACAAAAGGAATTTCATTTTCATGAACTTATTTGAACTCTAGGCTTTTCATGTATTAAAAATGCACTATTCAAAGCCACATCATCATTTTTCAACCCTTTCTGACTTTGTCTGATATTTTTCATGCATTTACTGATTTGTTTGAGCTAAATGATCCTGAAATTGAAAAGCACTACAAATGAACCCTCGATAGGTTGAAAGTTGGCATGGTATCAACATTTCACCCACATAGCATTTGCTACAAAGTTGAGAGGGTTACGGCAAAAGCTTGATGCACTTCGTGTACAAAACGGACAGTGTCTTTCGAAGTATCGGGGTTTCGGACGAAAACTCATCGGTTATAAAAGGCATTTCATTTTCTTGAACTTATTTGAACTCAGGGCTTTTAGTGTATTAAAAACGCACCATTCAAAGCCACATCATCAATTTTCAACCCTTTCTAACTTCACGTGATATTTTTCGTGCATTTACTGATTTGTTTGAGCTAAATGATCCTGAAATTGAAAAGCACTACAAATGAACTCTGGAAAGGTTGATAGTTGGCATGGTATAAACATTTCACCCTCATACCAAGTGATAAAAAGTTGAGAGGGTTATCATAAAAGCTGGATGAACTTCATGTACAAAAAGGACAGTCTCTTTAGAAGTATCGGGGTTTCGGACGGAAACTCATCGGTTACAAAAGGCATTTTATTTTCGTGAACTTATTTGAACTCCAGGCTGTTTGTGTGTTAAAAATGCACCATTCAAAGCCACATCATCAATTTTTAACCCTTTCTGACATCATTTGATATTTTTCGTGCATTTATTGATTTGTTTGAGCTAAATGACCCTAAAATTGATAAGCACTACAAATGAACTCTGGAAAGGTTTAAAGTTGGCATGGTATCGAAATTTCACCCACATATCATGTGCTAAAAAGTTGAGAGGGTTACGATAAAAGCTGTATGCACTTCGTGTACAAAACGGACAGTCTCTTTCGGCATATCGGGGTTTCGGACGAAAACTTGACGGTTACAAAAGTCATTTCATTTTCTTGAACTTATTTGAACTCCAGGCTTTTCGTGTATTAAAAATGCACAATTCAAAGCCACATGATCATTTTTCTACCCTTTCTGACTTTATCTGATATTTTTCATGCATTTACTGATTTGTTTGAGCTAAATGACCCTGAAATTGAAAAGCACTACAAATGAACTCTGAAAAGGATGAAAGTTGGCATGGTATCAACATTTCACCCGCATAGAATTTGCTAAAAAGTTGAGAGGGTTACGACAAAATCTGGATGCACTTCGTGTACAAAATGGACAGTCTCTTTCGGCATATCGGGGTTTTGAACGGAAACTCATCGGTTACAAAAGGCATTTCATTTTCTTGAACTTATTTGAACTCTAGGCTTTTCATGTATTAAAAATGCACAATTCAAAGCCATATCATCATTTTTCAACCCTTTCTGACTTCATCTGATATTTTTCATGCATTTACTGATTTGTTTGAGCTAAATGACCCTGAAATTGAAAACCACTACAAATGAACTCTGAAAAGGATGAATGTTGGCATGGTATCAACATTTCACCCACATAGCATTTGCTAAAAAGTTGAGAGGGTTACGTCAAAAGCTGGATGCACTTCATGTACAGAACACACATTTTCCTTCAAAGTATCGGGGTTTCGGACGGAAGCTCATCGGCTACAAAAGGCATTTCATTTTCTTGAACTTATTTGAACTCCAGGATTTTAGTGTATTAAAAATGGACCATTCAAAGCCACGTCATCAATTTTCAACCCTTTCTGACTTCATGTGATATTTTTCCTGCATTTACTGATTTGTTTGAGCTAAATGACCCTGAAATTGAAAAGCACTACAAATGAACTCTGAAAGGTTGAAAGTTGGCATGGTATCAACATTTCATCCACATAACATGTGCTAAAAAGTTGAGAGGGTTACGACAAAAGCTGGATGCACTTCGTGTACAAAATGGACAGTCTCTTTCGAAATATCAGGGTTTCGGACGGAAACTCGCCAGTTACATAAGGCATTTCATTTACTTAAAAATGCACCCTTCAAATCCACATCATCAATTTTCAACCCTTTTTGACTTCATTTGGTATATTTCATGCATTTACTGATTTGTTTGAGCTAAATGACCCTGAAATTGATAAGCACTACAAATGAACTCTGGAAAGGTTTAAAGTTGGCATGGTATCGAAATTTCACCCACATATCATGTGCTAAAAAGTTGAGAGGGTTACGATAAAAGTTGTATGCACTTCGTGTACAAAACGGACAGTCTCTTTCGGCATATCGGGGTTTCGGACGAAAACTTGTCGGTTACAAAAGTCATTTCATTTTCTTGAACTTATTTGAACTCCAGGCTTTTCGTGTATTAAAAATGCACAATTCAAATCCACATCATCATTTCTCAACCCTTTCTGACTTTATCTGATATTTTTCATGCATTTGCTGATTTGTTTGAGCTAAATGACCCTGAAATTGCAAAGCACTACAAATGAACTCTGAAAAGGATGAAAGTTGGCATGGTATCAACATTTCACCCACATAGAATTTTCTAAAAAGTTGAGAGGGTTACGGAAAAATCTGGATGCACTTCGTGTACCAAACGGACAGTCTCTTTCGGCATATCGGGGTTTCGAACGGAAACTCGTCGGTTACAAAAGGCATTTCATTTTCTTGAACTTATTTGAACTCTAGGATTTTCATGAATTAAAAATGCACAATTCAAAGCCACATCATCATTTTTCAACCCTTTCTGACTTCATCTGATATTTTTCATGCATTTACTTATTTGTTTGAGCTAAATGACCCTGAAATTGAAAACCACTACAAATGAACTCGGAAAAGGATGAATGTTGGCATGGTATCAACATTTCACCCACATAGCATTTGCTAAAAATTTGAGAGGTTTACGTCAAAAGCTGGATGCACTTCATGTACAAAACAGACAGTCTCCTTCAGAGTATCAGGGTTTCGGACGGAAGCTCATCGGCTACAAAAGGCATTTCATTTTCTTGAACTTATTTGAACTCCAGGCTTTTAGTGTATTAAAAATGCACCATTCAAATCCATGTCATCAATTTGCAACCCTTTCTGACTTCATGTGATATTTTTCGTGCATTTACTGATTTGTTGGAGCTAAATGACCCTGAAAATGAAAAGCACTACAAATGAACTCTGGAAAGGTTGAAAGTTGGCATGGTATCAACATTTCACCCACCTATCATGTGCTAAAAAGTTGAGAGGGTTACGAGAAAAGCTGGATGCACTTCATGTACAAAAAGGACAGTCTATTTCGGCGTATCGGGGTTTCGGACGGAAACTCGTCGGTTACAAAAGGTATTTCATTTTCTTGAACTTATTTGAACTCCAGGATTTTCGTGTATTAAAAATGCACATTTCAAAGCCACATCATCATTTTTCAACCCTTACTGACTTCAGCTGATATTTTTCATGCATTTACTGATTTGTTTGAGCTAAATGACCTTGAAATTGAAAAGCACTACAAATGAACTCTGAAAGGTTGAAAGTATGCATGGTATCAACATTTCATCCACATAGCATGTGCGAAAAAGTTGAGAGGGTTATGACAAAAGCTGGATGCACTTCGTCTACAAAATGGACAGTCTCTTTCGAAGTATCAATGTTTCGGACGGAAACTCGCGAGTTACAAAAGGCATTTCATTTTCTTAAAAATGCACCCTTCAAATCCACATCATCAATTTTCAACCCTTTCTGACTTTATTTGATATTTTTCATGCATTTACTGATTTGTTTGAGGTAAATTACCCTGAAATTGAAAAGCACTACAAATGAACTCTGAAAAGGTTGAAAGTTGGCAGGGTATCAACATTTCACCCACATAGCATGTGCTAAAAAGTTAGGAGGGTTACGGCAAAAGCTATATGCACTTCGCGGTCAAAAGGAGCAATCTCTTTCGAAGTATCGGGGTTTCGGACGGAAACTCATCGGTTATAAAAGGCATTTCGTTTTCTTGAACTTATTTGAACTCCAGGATTTTAGTGTATTAAAAATGCACCATTGAAAGCCACATCATCAATTTTCAACCCTTTCTAACTTCATGTGATATTTTTCGTGCATTTACAGATTTGTTTGAGCTAAATGATTTGAAATTGAAAAGCACTACAAATGAACTCTGGAAAGGTTGAAAGTTGGCATGGTATCAACATTTCACCCACATACCAGGTGATAAAAAGTTGAGAGGGTTATGATAAAAGCTGGATGCACTTCATGTACAAAAAGGACAGTGTCTTTCGAAGTATCGGGGTTTCGGACGGAAACTCATTGGTTACAAAAGGCATTTTATTTTCGTGAACTTATTTGAACTCCAGGCTCTTCGTGTGTTAAAAATGCATCATTCAAACCCACATCATCCATTTTCAACCCTTTCTGACATCATTTGATATTTTTCGTGCATTTATTTATTTGTTTGAGCTAAATGACCCTCAAATTGTCAAGCACTACAAATGAACTCTGGTAAGGATTAAAGTTGGCATGGTATCGAAATTTCACCCACATATCATGTGCTAAAAAGTTGAGAGGGTTAGGATAAAAGTTGTATGCACTTCGTGTACAAAACGGAGAGTCTCTTTCGGCATATCGGGGTTTCAGACAAAAACTTGTCGGTTACAAAGGGCATTTCATTTTCTTGAACATATTTGAACTCCAGGCTTTTCTTATATTCAAAATACACAATTCAAAGCCACATCATCATTTTTCAACCCTTTCTGACTTTATCTGATATTTTTCATGCATTTACTGATTTGTTTGAGCTAAATGACCCTGAAATTGAAAAGCACTACAAATGAACTCTAAAAAGGATGAAAGTTGGCATGGTATCAACATTTCACCCACATAGAATTTGCTAAAAAGTTGAGAGCGTTACGGCAAAAGCTGGATGCACTTCGTGTACAAAACGGATAGTCTCTTTCGGCATATCGGGGTTTCAGACGGAAACTCGTCGGTTACAAAAGGCATTTCATTTTCTTGAACTTATTTGAACTCTAGGCTTTTCATGTATTAAAAATGCACAATTCAAAGCCACATCATGATTTTTCAACCCATTCTGACTTCATCTGATATTTTTCATGCATTTACTGATTAGTTTGAGCTAAATGACCCTGAAATTGCAAAGCACTACAAATGAACTCTGAAAAGGATGAATGTAGGCATGGTATCAACATTTCACCCACATAGCATTTGCTAAAAAGTTGATAGGGTTACGGCAAAACCTGGATGCACTTCATGTACAAAACGAACCGTCTTCTTCAAAGTATCGGGGTTTCGGACAGAAACTCATCGGTTACAAAAGGCATTTCATTTTCTTGAACTTATTTGAACTCCAGGCTTTTAGTGTATTAAAAATGCAGTATTCAAAGCCACGTCATCAATTTTCAACCCTTTCTGACTTCATGTGATATTTTTCGTGCATTTACTGATTTGTTTGAGCTAAATGACCCTGAAAATGAAAAGCACTACAAATGAACTCTGGAAAGGTTGAAAGTTGTCTTGGTATCAACATTTCACCCACCTATCATGTGCTAAAAAGTTGAGAGGGTTATGATAAAAGCTGGATGCACTTCATGTACAAAAAGGACAGTCTCTTTCGAAGTATCCGGGTTTTGGACGGAAACTCATTGTTTACAAAAGGCATTTTATTTTCGTGAACTTATTTGAACTCCAGGATCTTCGTGTGTTAAAAATGCACCATTCAAAGCCACATCATCAATTTTCAACCCTTTCTGACATCATTTGATATTTTTCGTGCATTTATTGATTTGTTTGAGCTAAATGACCCTCAAATTGATAAGCACTACATATGAACTCTGGAAAGATTTAAAGTTGGCATGGTATCGAAATTTCACCGACATATCATCTGCTAAAAAGTTGAGAGGGTTACGATAAAACCTGTATGCACTTCGTGTACAAAACGGACAGTCTCTTTCGGCATATCGGGGTTTCGGACGGAAACTCGTCAGTTACAAAAGGCATTTCATTTTCTTGAACTTATTTGAACTCTTGGCTTTTCATGTATTAAAAATGCACAATTCAAAGCCACATCATCATTTTTCAACCCTTTCTGACTTCATCTGATATTTTTCATGCATTTACTGATTTGTTTGAGCTAAATGAGCCGGAAGTTTAAAAGCATTACAAATGAACTCTGAAAAGGATGAATGTTGTCATGGTATCAACATTTCACCCGCATAGCATTTGCTAAAAAGTTGAGAGGGTTACGGCAAAAGCTGGATGCACTTCGTGTACAAAACGGACAGTCCCTTTCGAAGTATCGGGGTTTTGGACGGATACTCATCGGTTATAAAAGGCATTTCATTTTCTTGAACTTATTTGAACTCCAGGATTTTAGTGTATTAAAAATGCACCATTCAAAGCCACATCATCAATTTTCAACCCTTTCTAACTTCATGTGATATTTTTCGTGCATTTACAGATTTGTTTGAGCTAAATGATCCCGAAATTGAAAAGCACTACAAATGAACTCTGGAAAGGTTGAAAGTTGGCATGGTATCAACATTTCACCCACATACCAGGTGATAAAAAGTTGAGAGGGTTATGATAAAAGCTGGATGCACTACATGTACAAAAAGGACAGTCTCTTTCGAAATATCGGGGTTTCAGACGGAAACTCATTGGTTACAAAAGGCATTTTATTTTCGTGAACTTATTTGAACTCCAGGCTCTTCGTGTGTTAAAAATGCATCATTGAAACCCACGTCATCAATTTTCAACCCTTTCCGACATCATTTGATATTTTTCGTGCATTTATTGATTTGTTTGAGCTAAATGACCCTGAAATTGATAAGCACTACAAATGAACTCTGGAAAGATTTAAAGTTGGCATGGTATCGAAATTTCACCGACATATCATCTGCTAAAAAGTTGAGAGGGTTACGATAAAACCTGTATGCACTTCGTGTACAAAACGGACAGTCTCTTTCGGCATATCGGGGTTTCGGACGGAAACTCGTCAGTTACAAAAGGCATTTCATTTTCTTGAACTTATTTGAACTCTTGGCTTTTCATGTATTAAAAATGCACAATTCAAAGCCACATCATCATTTTTAAACCCTTTCTGACTTCATCTGATATTTTTCATGCATTTACTGATTTGTTTGAGCTAAATGACCCGGAAATTTAAAAGCATTACAAATGAACTCTGAAAAGGATGAATGTTGTCATGGTATCAACATTTCACCCGCATAGCATTTGCTAAAAAGTTGAGAGGGTTACGGCAAAAGCTGGATGCACTTCGTGTACAAAACGGACAGTCTCTTTCGAAGTATCGGGGTTTTGGACGGATACTCATCGGTTATAAAAGGCATTTCATTTTCTTGAACTTATTTGAACTCCAGGATTTTAGTGTATTAAAAATGCACCATTCAAAGCCACATCATCCATTTTCAACCCTTTCTAACTTCATGTGATATTTTTCGTGCATTTACAGATTTGTTTGAGCTAAATGATCCCGAAATTGAAAAGCACTACAAATGAACTCTGGAAAGGTTGAAAGTTGGCATGGTATCAACATTTCACGCACATACCAGGTGATAAAAAGTTGAGAGGGTTATGATAAAAGCTGGATGCACTACATGTACAAAAAGGACAGTCTCTTTCGAAATATCGGGGTTTCGGACGGAAACTCATTGGTTAAAAAAGGCATTTTATTTTCGTGAACTTATTTGAACTCCAGGCTCTTCGTGTGTTAAAAATGCATCATTCAAACCCACGTCATCAATTTTCAACCCTTTCCGACATCATTTGATATTTTTCGTGCATTTATTGATTTGTTTGAGCTAAATGACCCTGAAATTGATAAGCACTACAAATGAATTCTGGAAAGATTTAAAGTTGGCATGGTATCGAAATTTCACCGACATATCATCTGCTAAAAAGTTGAGAGGGTTACGATAAAACCTGTATGCACTTCGTGTACAAAACGGACAGTCTCTTTCGCCATATCGGGGTTTCGGACGAAACTCGTCAGTTACAAAAGGCATTTCATTTTCTTGAACTTATTTGAACTCTAGGCTTTTCATGTATTAAAATAGCACAATTCAAAGCCACATCATCATTTTTCAACCCTTTCTGACTTCATCTGATATTTTTCATGCATTTACTGATTTGTTTGACCTAAATGACCCGGAAATTGAAAAGCACTACAAATGAACTCTAAAAAGGATGAATGTTGTCATGGTATCAACATTTCACCCGCATAGCATTTGCTAAAAAGTTGAGAGGGTGACGGCAAAAGAAGGATGCACTTCGTGTACAAAACGGACAGTCTCTTCCGAAGTATCGGGGTTTCGGACGGAAACTCATCGGTTATAAAGGGCATTTCATTTTCTTGAACTTATTTGAACTCCAGGATTTTAGTGTATTAAAAATGCACCATTCAAAGCCACATCATCAATTTTCAACCCTTTCTAAATTCATGTGATATTTTTCGTGCATTTACAGATTTGTTTGAAATTGAAAAGCACTACAAATGAACTCTGGAAAGGTTGAAAGTTGGCATGGTATCAACATTTCACCCACATACCAGGTGATAAAAAGTTGAGAGGGTTATGATAAAAGCTGGATGCACTTCATGTAAAAAAAGGACAGTCTCTTTCGAAGTATCGGGGTTTCGGACAGAAACTCATTGTTTACAAAAGGCATTTTATTTTCGTGAACTTAATTGAACTCCAGGTTCCTCGTGTGTTAAAAATGCATCATTCAAACCCACATCATCCATTTTCAACCCTTTCTGACATCATTTGATATTTTTCGTGCATTTATTGATTTGTTTGAGCTAAATGACCCACAAATTGTTAAGCACTACAAATGAACTTTGGAAAGGATTAAAGTTGACATGGTATCAAAATTTCACCCACATATCATGTGCTAAAAAGTTGAGAGGGTTATGATAAAAGCTGTATGCACTTCTTGTACAAAACGGACAGTCTCTTTCGGCATATCGGGGTTTCGGACGAAAACTTGTCGGTTACAAAGGGCATTTCATTTTGTTGAACTTATTTGAACTCCAGGCTTTTCGTATATTCAAAATGCACAATTCAAAGCCTCATCATCATTTTTCAACCCTTTCTGACTTTATCTGATATTTTTCATGCATTTACTGATTTGTTTGAGCTAATGGACCCTGAAATTGAAAAGCACTACAAATGAACTCTGAAAAGGATGAAAGTTGGCATGGTATCAACATTTCACCGACATAGAATTTGCTAAAAAGTTGAGAGCGTTACGGCAAAAGCTGGATGCATTTCGTGTACAAAACGGATAGTCTCTTTCGGCATATCGGGGTTTTAGACGGAAACTCGTCGGTTACAAAAGGCATTCAATTTTCTTGAAGTTATTTGAACTCTAGGCTTTTGATGTATTAAAAATGCACAATTCAAAGCCACATCATCATTTTTCAACCCTTTCTGACTTCATCTGATATTTTTCATGCACTTACTACAAATGACCCTGAAATTGCAAAGCACTGCAAATGAACTCTGAAAAGGATGAATGTTGGCATGGTATCAACATTTCACCCGCATAGCATTTGCTAAAAAGTTGAGAGGGTGACGGCAAAAGCTGGATGCACTTCGTGTACAAAACGGACAGTCTCTTCCGAAGTATCGGGGTTTCGGACGGAAACTCATCGGTTATAAAGGGCATTTCATTTTCTTGAACTTATTTGAACTCCAGGATTTTAGTGTATTAAAAATGCACCATTCAAAGCCACATCATCAATTTTCAACCCTTTCTAAATTCATGTGATATTTTTCGTGCATTTACAGATTTGTTTGAAATTGAAAAGCACTACAAATGAACTCTGGAAAGGTTGAAAGTTGGCATGGTATCAACATTTCACCCACATACCAGGTGATAAAAAGTTGAGAGGGTTATGATAAAAGCTGGATGCACTTCATGTAAAAAAAGGACAGTCTCTTTCGAAGTATCGGGGTTTCGGACAGAAACTCATTGTTTACAAAAGGCATTTTATTTTCGTGAACTTAATTGAACTCCAGGTTCCTCGTGTGTTAAAAATGCATCATTCAAACCCACATCATCCATTTTCAACCCTTTCTGACATCATTTGATATTTTTCGTGCATTTATTGATTTGTTTGAGCTAAATGACCCACAAATTGTTAAGCACTACAAATGAACTTTGGAAAGGATTAAAGTTGACATGGTATCAAAATTTCACCCACATATCATGTGCTAAAAAGTTGAGAGGGTTATGATAAAAGCTGTATGCACTTCTTGTACAAAACGGACAGTCTCTTTCGGCATATCGGGGTTTCGGACGAAAACTTGTCGGTTACAAAGGGCATTTCATTTTGTTGAACTTATTTGAACTCCAGGCTTTTCGTATATTCAAAATGCACAATTCAAAGCCTCATCATCATTTTTCAACCCTTTCTGACTTTATCTGATATTTTTCATGCATTTACTGATTTGTTTGAGCTAATGGACCCTGAAATTGAAAAGCACTACAAATGAACTCTGAAAAGGATGAAAGTTGGCATGGTATCAACATTTCACCGACATAGAATTTGCTAAAAAGTTGAGAGCGTTACGGCAAAAGCTGGATGCATTTCGTGTACAAAACGGATAGTCTCTTTCGGCATATCGGGGTTTTAGACGGAAACTCGTCGGTTACAAAAGGCATTCAATTTTCTTGAAGTTATTTGAACTCTAGGCTTTTGATGTATTAAAAATGCACAATTCAAAGCCACATCATCATTTTTCAACCCTTTCTGACTTCATCTGATATTTTTCATGCACTTACTACAAATGACCCTGAAATTGCAAAGCACTGCAAATGAACTCTGAAAAGGATGAATGTTGGCATGGTATCAACATTTCACCCACATAGCATTTGCTAAAAAGTTGAGAGCGTTACGGCAAAAGCTGGATGCACTTCATGTACAAAACGGACCGTCTCCTTCAAAGTATCGGGGTTTCGGACAGAAACTCATCGGTTACAAAAGGCATTTCATTTTCTTGAACTTATTTGAACTCCAGGCTTTTAGTGTATTAAAAATGCACCATTCAAAGCCACGTCATCAATTTTCAACCCTTTCCGACTTCATGTGATATTTTTCGTGCATTTACTGATTTGTTTGAGCTAAATGACCCTGAAAATGAAAAGCACTACAAATGAACTCTGGAAAGGTTGAAAGTTGCCTTGGTATCAACATTTCACCCACCTATCATGTGCTAAAAAGTTGAGAGGGTTATGATAAAAGCTGGATGCACTTCATGTACAAAAAGGACAGTCTCTTTCAAAGTATCGGGGTTTCGGACGGAAACTCATCGGTTACAAAAGGCATTTTATTTTCGTGAACTTATTTGAACTCCAGGCTCTTCGTGTGTTAAAAATGCACCATTCAAAGCCACACATCCACTTTCAACCCTTCCTGACATCATTTGATATTTTTCGTGCATTTATTGATTTGTTTGCGCTAAATGACCCCGAAATTGATAAGCACTACAAATGAACTCTGGAAATGTTTAATGTTGGCATGGTATCAACATTTCACCCACATAGCATTTGCTAAAAAGTGGAGAGGGTTAGGGCAAAAGCTGGATGCACTTCATGTACAAAACAGACAGTTTCTTTCGAAGTATCGTGGTTTTGGATGGAAACTCATCGGTTACAAAAGGCATTTCATTTTCTTGAACTTATTTGAACTCCAGGCTTTTCGTATATTCAAAATGCACAATTCAAAGCCACATCATCATTTTTCAACCCTTTCTGACTTTATCTGATATTTTTCATGCATTTACTGATTAGTTTGAGCTAAATGACCCTGAAATTGCAAAGCACTACAAATGAACTCTGAAAAGGATGAATGTTGGCATGGTATCAACATTTCACCCACATAGCATTTGCTAAAAAGTTGAGAGCGTTACGGCAAAAGCTGGATGCACTTCATGTACAAAACGGACCGTCTCCTTCAAAGTATCGGGGTTTCGGACAGAAACTCATCGGTTACAAAAGGCATTTCATTTTCTTGAACTTATTTGAACTCCAGGCTTTTAGTGTATTAAAAATGCACCATTGAAATCCACGTCATCAATTTTCAACCCTTTCCGACTTCATGTGATATTTTTCGTGCATTTACTAATTTGTTTGACCTAAATGACCCTGAAAATGAAAAGCACTACAAATGAACTCTGGAAAGGTTGAAAGTTGTCTTGGTATCAACACTTCACCCACCTATCATGTGCTAAAAAGTTGTGAGGGTTATGATAAAAGCTGGATGCACTTCATGTCCAAAAAGGACAGTCTCTTTCGAAGTATCGGGGTTTCGGATGGAAACTCATCGGTTACAAAAGGCATTTTATTTTCGTGAACTTATTTGAACTCCAGGCTCTTCGTGTGTTAAAAATGCACCATTCAAAGCCACATCATCCACTTTCAACCCTTTCTGACATCATTTGATATTTTTCGTGCATTTATTGATTTGTTTGAGCTAAATGACCCCGAAATTGATAAGCACTACAAATGAACGCTGGAAAGGTTTAATGTTGGCATGGTATCAACATTTCACCCACATAGCATTTTCTAAAAAGTTGAGAGGGTTACGGAAAAAGCAGGATGCACTTCATGTACAAAACAGACAGTCTCTTTCGAAGTATCGTGGTTTTGTACGGAAACTCATCGGTTACAAAAGGCATTTCATTTTCTTGAACTTATTTGAACTCCAGGCTTTTAGTGTATTAAAAATGCACCATTCAAAGCCACGTCATCAATTTTCAACCCTTTCCGACTTCATGTGATATTTTTCGTGCATTTACTGAATTGTTTGAGCTAAATGACCCTGAAAATGAAAAGCACTACAAATGAACTCTGGAAAGGTTGAAAGTTGCCTTGGTATCAACATTTCACCCACCTATCATGTGCTAAAAAGTTGAGAGGGTTATGATAAAAGCTGGATGCACTTCATGTACAAAAAGGACAGTCTCTTTCAAAGTATCGGGGTTTCGGACGGAAACTCATCGGTTACAAAAGGCATTTTATTTTCGTGAACTTATTTGAACTCCAGGCTCTTCGTGTGTTAAAAATGCACCATTCAAAGCCACACATCCACTTTCAACCCTTCCTGACATCATTTGATATTTTTCGTGCATTTATTGATTTGTTTGCGCTAAATGACCCCGAAATTGATAAGCACTACAAATGAACTCTGGAAAGGTTTAATGTTGGCATGGTATCAACATTTCACCCACATAGCATTTGCTAAAAAGTTGAGAGGGTTAGGGCAAAAGCTGGATGCACTTCATGTACAAAACAGACAGTCTCTTTCGAAGTATCGTGGTTTTGGATGGAAACTCATCGGTTACAAAAGGCATTTCATTTTCTTGAACTTATTTGAACTCCAGGCTTTTCGTATATTCAAAATGCACAATTCAAAGCCACATCATCATTTTTCAACCCTTTCTGACTTTATCTGATATTTTTCATGCATTTACTGATTAGTTTGAGCTAAATGACCCTGAAATTGCAAAGCACTACAAATGAACTCTGAAAAGGATGAATGTTGGCATGGTATCAACATTTCACCCACATAGCATTTGCTAAAAAGTTGAGAGCGTTACGGCAAAAGCTGGATGCACTTCATGTACAAAACGGACCGTCTCCTTCAAAGTATCGGGGTTTCGGACAGAAACTCATCGGTTACAAAAGGCATTTCATTTTCTTGAACTTATTTGAACTCCAGGCTTTTAGTGTATTAAAAATGCACCATTGAAATCCACGTCATCAATTTTCAACCCTTTCCGACTTCATGTGATATTTTTCGTGCATTTACTAATTTGTTTGACCTAAATGACCCTGAAAATGAAAAGCACTACAAATGAACTCTGGAAAGGTTGAAAGTTGTCTTGGTATCAACACTTCACCCACCTATCATGTGCTAAAAAGTTGTGAGGGTTATGATAAAAGCTGGATGCACTTCATGTCCAAAAAGGACAGTCTCTTTCGAAGTATCGGGGTTTCGGACGGAAACTCATCGGTTACAAAAGGCATTTTATTTTCGTGAACTTATTTGAACTCCAGGCTCTTCGTGTGTTAAAAATGCACCATTCAAAGCCACATCATCCACTTTCAACCCTTTCTGACATCATTTGATATTTTTCGTGCATTTATTGATTTGTTTGAGCTAAATGACCCCGAAATTGATAAGCACTACAAATGAACGCTGGAAAGGTTTAATGTTGGCATGGTATCAACATTTCACCCACATAGCATTTTCTAAAAAGTTGAGAGGGTTACGGAAAAAGCAGGATGCACTTCATGTACAAAACAGACAGTCTCTTTCGAAGTATCGTGGTTTTGTACGGAAACTCATCGGTTACAAAAGGCATTTCATTTTCTTGAACTTATTTGAACTCCAGGCTTTTAGTGTATTAAAAATGCACCATTCAAAGCCACGTCATCAATTTTCAACCCTTTCCGACTTCATGTGATATTTTTCGTGCATTTACTGATTTGTTTGAGCTAAATGACCCTGAAAATGAAAAGCACTACAAATGAACTCTGGAAAGGTTGAAAGTTGCCTTGGTATCAACATTTCACCCACCTATCATGTGCTAAAAAGTTGAGAGGGTTATGATAAAAGCTGGATGCACTTCATGTACAAAAAGGACAGTCTCTTTCAAAGTATCGGGGTTTCGGACGGAAACTCATCGGTTACAAAAGGCATTTTATTTTCGTGAACTTATTTGAACTCCAGGCTCTTCGTGTGTTAAAAATGCACCATTCAAAGCCACACATACACTTTCAACCCTTCCTGACATCATTTGATATTTTTCGTGCATTTATTGATTTGTTTGCGCTAAATGACCCCGAAATTGATAAGCACTACAAATGAACTCTGGAAAGGTTTAATGTTGGCATGGTATCAACATTTCACCCACATAGCATTTGCTAAAAAGTTGAGAGGGTTAGGGCAAAAGCTGGATGCACTTCATGTACAAAACAGACAGTCTCTTTCGAAGTATCGTGGTTTTGGATGGAAACTCATCGGTTACAAAAGGCATTTCATTTTCTTGAACTTATTTGAACTCCAGGCTTTTCGTATATTCAAAATGCACAATTCAAAGCCACATCATCATTTTTCAACCCTTTCTGACTTTATCTGATATTTTTCATGCATTTACTGATTAGTTTGAGCTAAATGACCCTGAAATTGCAAAGCACTACAAATGAACTCTGAAAAGGATGAATGTTGGCATGGTATCAACATTTCACCCACATAGCATTTGCTAAAAAGTTGAGAGCGTTACGGCAAAAGCTGGATGCACTTCATGTACAAAACGGACCGTCTCCTTCAAAGTATCGGGGTTTCGGACAGAAACTCATCGGTTACAAAAGGCATTTCATTTTCTTGAACTTATTTGAACTCCAGGCTTTTAGTGTATTAAAAATGCACCATTGAAATCCACGTCATCAATTTTCAACCCTTTCCGACTTCATGTGATATTTTTCGTGCATTTACTAATTTGTTTGACCTAAATGACCCTGAAAATGAAAAGCACTACAAATGAACTCTGGAAAGGTTGAAAGTTGTCTTGGTATCAACACTTCACCCACCTATCATGTGCTAAAAAGTTGTGAGGGTTATGATAAAAGCTGGATGCACTTCATGTCCAAAAAGGACAGTCTCTTTCGAAGTATCGGGGTTTCGGACGGAAACTCATCGGTTACAAAAGGCATTTTATTTTCGTGAACTTATTTGAACTCCAGGCTCTTCGTGTGTTAAAAATGCACCATTCAAAGCCACATCATCCACTTTCAACCCTTTCTGACATCATTTGATATTTTTCGTGCATTTATTGATTTGTTTGAGCTAAATGACCCCGAAATTGATAAGCACTACAAATGAACGCTGGAAAGGTTTCATGTTGGCATGGTATCAACATTTCACCCACATAGCATTTTCTAAAAAGTTGAGAGGGTTACGGAAAAAGCAGGATGCACTTCATGTACAAAACAGACAGTCTCTTTCGAAGTATCGTGGTTTTGTACGGAAACTCATCGGTTACAAAAGGCATTTCATTTTCTTGAACTTATTTGAACTCCAGGCTTTTAGTGTATTAAAAATGCACCATTCAAAGCCACGTCATCAATTTTCAACCCTTTCCGACTTCATGTGATATTTTTCGTGCATTTACTGATTTGTTTGAGCTAAATGGCCCTGAAAATGAAAAGCACTACAAATGAACTCTGGAAAGGTTGAAAGTTGTCTTGGTATCAACATTTCACCCACCTATCATGTGCTAAAAAGTTGAGAGGGTTATGATAAAAGCTGGATGCACTTCATGTACAAAAAGGACAGTCTCTTTCAAAGTATCGGGGTTTCGGACGGAAACTCATCGGTTACAAAAGGCATTTTATTTTCGTGAACTTATTTGAACTCCAGGCTCTTCGTGTGTTAAAAATTTACCATTCAAAGCCACACATCCACTTTCAACCCTTCCTGACATCATTTGATATTTTTCGTGCATTTATTGATTTGTTTGCGCTAAATGACCCCGAAATTGATAAGCACTACAAATGAACTCTGGAAAGGTTTAATGTTGGCATGGTATCAACATTTCACCCACATAGCATTTGCTAAAAAGTTGAGAGGGTTAGGGCAAAAGCTGGATGCACTTCATGTACAAAACAGACAGTCTCTTTCGAAGTATCGTGGTTTTGGATGGAAACTCATCGGTTACAAAAGGCATTTCATTTTCTTGAACTTATTTGAACTCCAGGCTTTTCGTATATTCAAAATGCACAATTCAAAGCCACATCATCATTTTTCAACCCTTTCTGACTTTATCTGATATTTTTCATGCATTTACTGATTAGTTTGAGCTAAATGACCCTGAAATTGCAAAGCACTACAAATGAACTCTGAAAAGGATGAATGTTGGCATGGTATCAACATTTCACCCACATAGCATTTGCTAAAAAGTTGAGAGCGTTACGGCAAAAGCTGGATGCACTTCATGTACAAAACGGACCGTCTCCTTCAATGTATCGGGGTTTCGGACAGAAACTCATCGGTTACAAAAGGCATTTAATTTTCTTGAACTTATTTGAACTCCAGGCTTTTAGTGTATTAAAAATGCACCATTGAAAGCCACGTCATCAATTTTTAACCCTTTCCGACTTCATGTGATATTTTTCGTGCATTTACTAATTTGTTTGAGCTAAATGACCCTGAAAATGAAAAGCACTACAAATGAACTCTGGAAAGGTTGAAAGTTGTCTTGGTATCAACACTTCACCCACCTATCATGTGCTAAAAAGTTGTGAGGGTTATGATAAAAGCTGGATGCACTTCATGTACAAAAAGGACAGTCTCTTTCGAAATATCGAGGTTTCGGACGGAAACTCATCGGTTACAAAAGGCATTTTATTTTCGTGAACTTATTTGAACTCCAGGCTCTTCGTGTGTTAAAAATGCACCATTCAAAGCCACATCATCCACTTTCAACCCTTTCTGACATCATTTGATATTTTTCGTGCATTTATTGATTTGTTTGAGCTAAATGACCCCGAAATTGATAAGCACTACAAATGAACTCTGGAAAGGTTTAATGTTGGCATGGTATCAACATTTCACCCACATAGCATTTTCTAAAAAGTTGAGAGGGTTACGGAAAAAGCAGGATGCACTTCATGTACAAAACAGACAGTCTCTTTCGAAGTATCGTGGTTTTGTACGGAAACTCATCGGTTACAAAAGGCATTTCATTTTCTTGAACTTATTTGAACTCCAGGCTTTTCGTGTATTAAAAATGTTCAATTCAAAGCCACATCATCATTTTCAACCCTTTCTGACTTTATCTGATATTTTTCATGCATTTACTGCTTTGCTTGAGCTAAATGGCCCTGAAATTGAAAAGCACTACAAATGAACTCTTAAAAGGATGAAAGTTGTCTTGGTATCAACATTTCACCCACACAACATTTGCTAAAAAGTTGAGAGGGTTACGGAAAAAGCTGGATGCACTTCGTGTACAAAACGGACATTCTCTTTCGAAGTATCGGGGTTTCGTATGGAAACTCATCGGTTATAAAAGGCATTTCATTTTCTTGGACTTATTTGAACTCCAGGCTTTTCGTGTATTAAAAATGCACCATTCAAAGCCACATCATCAATTTTCGACCCTTTCTAACTTCATGTGATATTTTTCGTGCATTTACTGATTTGTTTGAGCTAAATGACCCTAAAATTGAAAAGCACTACAAATGAACTCTGGAAAGGTTGAAAGTTGGCATGGTATCAACCTTTCACCCACCTATCATGTGCTAAAAATTTGAGAGGGTTAAGAGAAAAGTTGGATGCACTTCATGTCCAAAAAGGACAATCTCTTTCGGCGTATCGGGGTTTCGGACAGAAACTCATCGTTTACAAAAGGCATTTCATTCTCTTGAACTTATTTGAACTCCAGGCTTTTCGTGTATTAAAATACACAATTCAAAGCCACATCATCATTTTTCAACCCTTTCTAACTTCATCTGATATTTTTCATGCATTTACTGATTTGTTTGAGCAAAATGACCCTGAAATTGAAAAGCACTACAAATGAACTCTAAAAGGTTGAAAGTTGGCATGGTATCAACATTTCATCCACATAGCATGTGCTAAAAAGTTGAGAGGGTTACGACTAAAGTTGGATGCACTTCGTGTACAAAATGGACAGTCTGTTTCGAAGTGTGAGGGTTTCGGATGGAAACTCGTCGGTTACAAAAGACATTTCATTTTCTTGAACTTATTTGAATTCCAGGATTTTCGTGTCTTTAAAATGCACCATTCAAAGCGACATCATCAATTTTCAACCCTTTCTAACTTCATGTGATATTGTTCGTGCATTTACTGATTTGTTTGAGCTAAATGACCCCGAAATTGAAAAGCACTACAAATGAACTCTGGAAAGGTTGAAAGTTGGCATGGTATCAACATTTCACCAACATAGCATTTTCTAAGAAGTTGAGAGGGTTACGGCAAAAGCTGGATGCACTTCATGTACAAAACGGACAGTCTCTTTCGAAGTATCAGGGTTTCGGACGGAAACTCATCGGTTACAAAAGGCATTTAATTTTCTTGAACTTATTTGAACTCCAGGCTTTTCGTGTATTAAAAATGCACCAGTCAAAGCCACATCATCAATTTTCAACCCTTTCTGACTTCATGTGATATTTTTCGTGCATTTACTGATTTGTTTGAGCTAAATGACCCTCAAATTGAAAAGCACTCCAAATGAACTCTGGAAAGGTTCAAAGTTGGCATGGTATCAATATTTCACCGACATATCATTTGCTAAAAAGTTGAGAGGGTTACGGCAAGAGCTTGATACAATTCATGTACAAAACGGACAGTCTCTTTCGAAGTATCGGGGTTTCAGACGGAAAGTCATAGGTTACAAAAGGCATTTCATTTTATTGAACTTATTTGAACTCCAGGATTTTCGTGTGTTAAAAATGCACCATTCAAAGCCACATCATCAATTTTCAACCCTTTCTGACTTCATGTGATATTTTTCATGCATTTATTGATTTGTTTGAGCTAAATGACCCTGAAATTGATAAGCACTACAAATGAACTCTAGAAAGGTTTAAAGTTGGCATGGTATCAACATTTCACCCACATAGCATTTGCTAAAAAGTTGAGAGGGTTACGGCAGAAGCTGGATGCACTTCGTGTACAAAACGGAGTTCAAATAAGTAACCCTCTCAACTTTATTTGAACTCCAGGCTTTTCGTGTATTAAAAATGCACAATTCAAAGCCACATTATCATTTTTCAACCCTTTCTGACTTTATCTGATATTTTTCATGCATTTACTGATTTGTTTGAGCTAAATGGCCCTGAAATTGAAAAGCACTATTAATGAACTCTTAAAAGGATGAAAGTTGGCTTGTTTCAACATTTCACCCACATAGCATTTGCTAAAAAGTTGAGAGGGTTACGGCAAAAGCTGGATGCACTTCGTGTACAAAATGGCATTCTCTTTCGAAGTATCGGAGTTTCGGACGGAAACTCATCGGTTACAAAAGGCATTTCATTTTCTTGAACTTATTTGAACTCCAGGCTTTTCGTGTATTAAAAATGCACCATTCAAAGCCACATCATCAATTTTCAACCCTTTATGACTTCATGTGATATTTTTCGTGCATTTACTGATTTGTTTGAGCTAAATGACCCTGAAATTGAAAAGCACTACAAATGAACTCTGGAAAGGTTCAAAGTTGGCATGGTATCAACATTTCACCCACATATCATTTGCTACAAAGTTGAGAGGGTTACGGCAAAAGCTTGATACACTTCATGTACAAAACGAACAGTCTCTTTCGAAGTATCGGGGTTTCGGACGGAAAGTCATAGGTTACAAAAGGCATTTCATTTTCTTGAACTTATTTGAACTCCAGGCTTTTCGTGTGTTAAAAATGCACCATTCAAAGCCACATCATCAATTTTCAACCCTTTCTGACTTCATGTGATATTTTTCGTGCATTTACTGATTTGTTTGAGCTAAATGACCCTGAAATTGAATAGCACTACAAATGAACTCTGGAAAGGTTGAAAGTCGGCTTAGTATCAACATTTCACCCACCTATCATGTGCTAAAAAGTTGAGAGGGTTATGATAAAAGATGGATGCACTTCATGTACAAAAAGGACAGTCTCTTTCAAAGTATTGGGGTTTCGGACGGAAACTCCTCGGTTACAAAAGGCATTTTATTTTCGTGAACTTATTTGAACTCCAGCGTCTTCGTGTGTTAAAAATTTACTATTCAAAGGCACATCATCCATTTTCAACCCTTTCTGACATCATTTGATATTTGTCGTGCATTTATTGATTTGTTTGAGCTAAATGACCCTGAAATTGATAAGCACTACAAATGAACTCTAGAAAGGTTTAAAGTTGGCATGGTATCAACATTTCACCCACATAGCATTTGCTAAAAAGTTGAGAGGGTTACGGCAGAAGCTGGATGCACTTCGTGTACAAAACGGAGTTCAAATAAGTAACCCTCTCAACTTTATTTGAACTCCAGGCTTTTCGTGTATTAAAAATGCACAATTCAAACCCACATCATCATTTTTCAACCCTTTCTGACATTATCTGATATTTTTCATGCATTTACTGATTTTTTTGAGCTAAATGGCCCTGAAATTGAAAAGCACTACAAATGAACTCTTAAAAGGATGAAAGTTGGCTTGTTTCAACATTTCACCCACATAGCATTTGCTAAAAAGTTCAGAGGGTTACGGCAAAAGCTGGATGCACTTCGTGTACAAAATGGACATTCTCTTTCAAAGTATTGGGGTTTCGGACGGAAACTCATCGGTTATAAAAGGCATTTCATTTTCTTGAACTTATTTGAACTCCAGGATTTTTGTGTATTAAAAATGCACCATTCAAAGCCACATCATCAATTTTCAACCCTTTCTAACTTCATGTGATATTTTTCGTGCATTTACTGATTTGTTTGAGCTAAATGACCCTGAAATTGAAAAGCACTACAAATGAACTCTGGAAAGGTGGAAAGTGTGCATGGTATCAACATTTCACCCACCTATCATGTGCTAAAAAGTTGAGATGGTTACGACAAAACATGGATGCAGTTCATGTACAAAAAGGACAGTCTCTTTCGGCATAGCGGGGTTTCAGACGGAAACTCATAGGTTACAAAAGGCATTTCATTTTCTTGAACTTATTTGAACTCCAGGCTTTTCTTGTATTAAAATACACAATTCAAAGCCACATCCTCATTTTTCAACCCTTTCTGACTTCATCTGATATTTTTCATGCATTTACTGATTTGTTTGAGCTAAATGACCCTGAAATTGAAAAACACTACAAATGAACTCTAAAAGGTTGAAAGTTGGCTTGGTATCAACATTTCATCCACATAGCATGTGCCAAAAAGTTGAGAGGTTTATGAGTAAAACTGGATGCACTTCGTGTACAAAACGGACAGTCTCTTTCGGCATATCGGGGTTTCGGACGAAAACTTGTCGGTTACAAAAGGCATTTCATTTTCTTGAACTTATTTGAACTCCAGGCTTTTCGTGTACTAAAAATGCACAATTCAAAGCCACATCATCATTTTTCAACCCTTTCTGACTTTATCTGATATTTTTCATGCATTTACTGATTTGTTTGAGCTAAATGACCCTGAAATTGAAAATAACTACAAATGAACTCTGAAAGGTTGAAGGTTGGCATGGTATCAACATTTCACCCACATAGCATGTGCTAAAGAGTTGAGAGGGTTACGACAAAAGCTGGATGCACTTCGTGTACAAAATGGACAGTCTCTTTCGAAGTATGAGGGTTTCGGATGGAAACTCATCGGTTACAAAAGGCATTTCATTTTCTTGAACTTATTTGAATTCCAGGATTTTCGTGTCTTAAAAATGCACCATTCAAAGCCACATCATCTAGTTTCAACCCTTTCTAACTTCATGTGATAACTTTCGTTCATTTACTGATTTGTTTGAGCTAAATGACCCTGAAATTGAAAAGCACTACAAATGAGCTCTAGAAAGGTTGAAAGTTGGCATGGTATCAACATTTCACCCACATATCATGTGCTAAAAAGTTGAGAGGGTTACGAGAAAAGATGGATGCACTTCATGTACAAAAAGGACAGTCTCTTTCTGCGTATCGGGGTTTCAGACGGAAACTCGTCGGTTACAAAAGGCATTTCATTTTCTTGAACTTATTTGAACTCCAGGATTTTCGTGTGTTAAAAATGCACAATTCAAAGCGACATCATCATTTTTCAACCCTTTCTGACTTGATCTGATATTTTTTGTGAATTTACTGATTTGTTTGAGCTAAATGACCCTGAAATTGAAAAGCAGTACAAATGAACTCTAAAAGGTTGAAAGTTGGCATCGTATCAACATTTCATCCACATAGCATGTGCTCAAAAGTTGAGAGGGTTACAACAAAAGCTAGATGCACTTAATGTACAAAGCGGACAGTCTCCTTCGAAGTATCGGGGTTTCGGACGGAAACTCATCGGTTACAAAAGGCATTTCATTTTCTTGAACTTATTTGAACTCCAGGCTTTTGGTGTATTAAAAATGAACCATTCAAAGCAACATCATCAATTTCCAACCCTTTCTGACTTCATCTGATATTTTTCGTGCATTTACTGATTTGTTTGAGCTAAATGACCCTGAAATTGAAAAGCACTACAAATGAACTCTGGAAAGGTTGAAAGTTGGCTTGGTATCAACATTTCACCCACCTATCATGTGCTAAAAAGTTGAGAGAGTTATGAGAAAAGTTGGATGCACATCATGTACAAAAAGGACAGTCTCTTTCGAAGTATCGGGGTTTCGGACAGAAACTCGTCGGTTACAAAAGGCATTTCATTTTCTTGAACTTATTTGAACTCCAAGATTTTCGTGTCTTAAAAATGCACCATTCAAAGCCACATCATCAATTTTCAACCCTTTGTGACTTCATTTGATATTTTTCATGCATCTACTGATTTGTTTGAGCTAAATGACCCTGAAATTAAAAAGAACTACAAACTAACTCTGAATAGGTTGAAATTTGGCATGGTATCAAAATATCATTCACATAGCATGTGCTAAAACGTTGAAAGGGTTACAGCAAAAGCTGGATGCACTTCGTGTACAAAACGAGCAATCTCTTTCGAAGTATCAGGGTTTCGACCGAGAACTCGTCGGTTACAAAAGGCATTTCATTTTCTTTAACTTATTTGAACTCCGTGATTTTCGTGTCTTAAAAATGCACCATTCAAAGCCACATCATCAATTTTCAACCCTTTCTAACTTCATGTGATTTTTTTCGTGCATTTATTGACTTGTTTGAGCTAAATGACCCTTAAATTGAAAAGCACTAGAAATGAACTCTCGAAAGGTTGAAAGTTGGCATGGTATCAACATTTCACCAACATATCATGTGCTAAAAAGTTGAGAGGGTTACGAGAAAAGCTGGATGCACTTCATGTACAAAAAGGACCGTCTCTTTCGGGGTATCGGTGTTTCGGACGGAAACTCGTCGGTTACAAAAGGCATTTCATTTTCTTGAACTTATTTGAACTCCAGGATTTTCGTGTTTTAAAAATGCACCATTCAAAGCTACATCATCAAATTTCAACCCTTTCTAACTTCATGTGATATTTTTCGTGCATTTACTGAAATGTTTGAGCAAAATGACCCTGAAATTGAAAAGCACTACAAATGAACTCTGGAAAGGTTGAAAGTTGGCATGGTATCAACATTTCACCCACATATCATGTGCTAAAAAGTTGAGAGGGTTACGAGAAAAGCTGGATGCACTTCATGTACAAAAAGGACAGTCTCTCTCGGCGTATCAGGGTTTCGGACGGAAACTCGTCGGTTACAAAAGGCATTTCATTTTCTTGAACTTATTTGAACTCCAGGCTTTTCATGTGGCAAAAATACACCATTCAAAGCCACATCAACATTTTTCAACCCTTTCTGACTTCATCTAATATTTTTTGTGCATTTACTAATTTGTTTGAGCTAAATGACCTTGAAATTGAAAAACACTACAAATGAGCTCTAGAAAGGTTGAAAGTTGGCTCGGGATCAACATTTCACCCACCTATCATGTGCTAAAAAGTTGAGAGGGTTACGAGAAAAGTTGGATGCACTTCATGTACAAAAAGGACAATCTCTTTGGGGTATCGGGGTTTCGGACGGAAACTCGTCGGTTACAAAAGGCATTTCATCTTCTTGAACTTATTTGAACTCCAGGATTTTCGTGTGTTAAAAATGCAACATTCAAAGCGACATCATCAATTTTCAACCCTTTCTGACTTCATCTGATATTTTTCATGCATTTACTGATTTGTTTGAGCTAAATGACCCTGAAATTAAAAAGAAGTACAAATGAACTCTAGAAAGGTTGAAAGTTGGCATGGTATCAACATTTCACCCACATATCATGTGCTAAAAAGTTGAGAGGGTTACGAGAAAAGCTGGATGCACTTCGTGTACAAAACGGACAGTCTCTTTCAAAGTATCGGGGTTTCGGACGGAAACTCGTCGGTTACAAAAGGCATTTCATTTTCTTGAACTTATTTGAACTCCAGGATTTTCGTGTGTTCAAAATGCACCATTTAAAGCCACATCATCATTTTTCAACCCTTTCTAACTTCATGTGATATTTTTCGTGCATTTACTGATTTGTTTGAGCAAAATGACCCTGAAATTGAAAAGCACTACAAATGAACTCTGGAAAGGTTGAAAGTTGGCATGCTATCAACATTTCACCCACATATCATGTGCTAAAAAGTTGAGAGGGTTACGAGAAAAGGTGGATGCACTTCATGTACAAAAAGGACAGTCTCTTTCGGCGTATCGGGGTTTCGGACGGAAACTCGTCGGTTAGAAAAGGCATTTCATTTTCTTGAACTTATTTGAACTCCAGGCTTTTCATGTGGCAAAAATACACCATTCAAAGCCACATCAACATTTTTCAACCCTTTCTGACTTCATCTAATATTTTTTGTGCATTTACTAATTTGTTTGAGCTAAATGACCTTGAAATTGAAAAACACTACAAATGAGCTCTAGAAAGGTTGAAAGTTGGCTCGGGATCAACATTTCACCCACCTATCATGTGCTAAAAAGTTGAGAGGGTTACGAGAAAAGTTGGATGCACTTCATGTACAAAAAGGACAATCTCTTTCGGCGTATCGGGGTTTCGGACGGAAACTCGTCGGTTACAAAAGGCATTTCATTTTCTTGAACTTATTTCAACTCCAGGATTTTCGTGTGTTAAAAATGCAACATTCAAAGCGACATCATCAATTTTCAACCCTTTCTGACTTCATCTGATATTTTTCATGCATTTACTGATTTGTTTGAGCTAAATGACCCTGAAATTGAAAAGCAGTACAAATGAACTCTAGAAAGGTTGAAAGTTGGCATGGTATCAACATTTCACCCACATATCATGTGCTAGAAAGTTGAGAGGGTTACGAGAAAAGCTGGATGCACTTCATGTACAAAAAGGACAGTCTCCTTCGAAGTATCGGGGTTTCGGACGGAAACTCGTCGGTTACAAAAGGCATTTCATTTTCTTGAACTTATTTGAACTCCAGGATTTTTGTGTGTTCAAAATGCACCATTTAAAGCCACATCATCATTTTTCAACCCTTTCTGACTTCATCTGATATTTTTCATGCATTTACTGATTTATTTGAGCTAAATGACCCTGAAATTGAAAAGCACTACAAATGAACTCAGGAAAGGTTGAAAGTTGGCTTGGTATCAAAATTTCACCCACCTATCATGTGCTAAAAAGTTGAGAGGGTTACGAGAAAAGCTAGATGCACTTTATGTACAAACAGGACATTCTCTTTTGGCGTATCGGGGTTTCGGACGGAAACTCGTCGGTTACAAAAGGCATTTCATTTTCTTGAACTTATTTGAACTCCAGGCTTTTCGTGTGTTAAAAATACACCATTCAAAGCCACATCATCATTTTTCAAACCTTTCTGACTTCATCTGATATTTTTAATGCATTTACTGATTTGTTTGAGCTAAATGACCCTGAAATTGAAAAGAACTACAAACTAACTCTGAAAAGGTTGAAATTTGGCATGGTATCAAAATTTCATCCACATAGCATGTGCTAAAACGTTGAAAGGGTTACAACAAAAGCTGGATGCACTTCGTGTACAAACGGAGCAATCTCTTTCGAAGTATCGGGGTTTCGGAGGGGAACTCGTCGGTTACAAAAGGCATTTCATTTTCTTTAACTTATTTGAACTCCAGGCTTTTCGTGTGTTAAAAATACACCATTCTAAGCCACATCATCAATTTTCAACCCTTTCTGACTTCATGTGATATTTTTCGTGCATTTACTTATTTGTTTGAGCTAAATGACCCTTAAATTGAAAAGTTCGCTTGGTATCAACATTTCACCCACCTATCATGTGCTAAAAAGTTGAGAGGGTTATGAGAAAAGTTGGACGCACTTCATGTACAAAAAGGACAGTCTCTTTCAGCGTATCGGGGTTTCGGACGGAAACTCGTCGATTACAAAAGGCATTTCATTTTCTTGAACTTATTTGAACTCCAGGCTTTTCATGTGTTAAAACTACACCATTCAAAGCCACATCATCATTTTTCAACCCTTTCTGACTTCATCTAATATTTTTTGTGCATTTACTAATTTGTTTGAGCTAAATGACCTTGAAATTGAAAAACACTACAAATGAGCTCTAGAAAGGTTGAAAGTTGGCTCGGGATCAACATTTCACCCACCTATCATGTGCTAAAAAGTTGAGAGGGTTACGAGAAAAGTTGGATGCACTTCATGTACAAAAAGGACAATCTCTTTCGGCGTATCGGGGTTTCGGACGGAAACTCGTCGGTTACAAAAGGCATTTCATTTTCTTGAACTTATTTCAACTCCAGGATTTTCGTGTGTTAAAAATGCAACATTCAAAGCGACATCATCAATTTTCAACCCTTTCTGACTTCATCTGATATTTTTCATGCATTTATTGATTTGTTTGAGATAAATGACCCTGAAATTGAAAAGCAGTACAAATGAACTCTAGAAAGGTTGAAAGTTGGCATGGTATCAACATTTCACCCACATATCATGTGCTAAAAAGTTGAGAGGGTTACGAGAAAAGCTGGATGCACTTCATGTACAAAAAGGACAGTCCCCTTCGAAGTATCGGGGTTTCGGACGGAAACTCGTCGGTTACAAAAGGCATTTCATTTTCTTGAACTTATTTGAACTCCAGGATTTTCGTGTGTTCAAAATGCACCATTTAAAGCCACATCATCATTTTTCAACCCTTTCTGACTTCATCTGATATTTTTCATGCATTTACTGATTTATTTGAGCTAAATGACCCTGAAATTGAAAAGCACTACAAATGAACTCAGGAAAGGTTGAAAGTTGGCTTGGTATCAAAATTTCACCCACCTATCATGTGCTAAAAAGTTGAGAGGGTTACGAGAAAAGCTAGATGCACTTTATGTACAAACAGGACATTCTCTTTTGGCGTATCGGGGTTTCGGACGGAAACTCGTCGGTTACAAAAGGCATTTCATTTTCTTGAACTTATTTGAACTCCAGGCTTTTCGTGTGTTAAAAATACACCATTCAAAGCCACATCATCATTTTACAAACCTTTCTGACTTCATCTGATATTTTTAATGCATTTACTGATTTGTTTGAGCTAAATGACCCTGAAATTGAAAAGAACTACAAACTAACTCTGAAAAGGTTGAAATTTGGCATGATATCAAAATTTCATCCACATAGCATGTGCTAAAACGTTGAAAGGGTTACAACAAAAGCTGGATGCACTTCGTGTACAAAAGGAGCAATCTCTTTCGAAGTATCGGGGTTTCGGACGGGAACTCGTCGGTTACAAAAGGCATTTCATTTTCTTTAACTTATTTGAACTCCAGGCTTTTCGTGTGTTAAAAATACACCATTCTAAGCCACATCATCAATTTTCAACCCTTTCTGACTTCATGTGATATTTTTCGTGCATTTACTTATTTGTTTGAGCTAAATGACCCTTAAATTGAAAAGTTCGCTTGGTATCAACATTTCAACCACCTATCATGTGCTAAAAAGTTGAGAGGGTTATGAGAAAAGTTGGACGCACTTCATGTACAAAAAGGACAGTCTCTTTCAGCGTATCGGGGTTTCGGACGGAAACTCGTCGATTACAAAAGGCATTTCATTTTCTGGAACTTATTTGAACTCCAGGCTTTTCATGTGTTAAAACTACACCATTCAAAGCCACATCATCATTTCTCAACCCTTTCTGACTTCATCTAATATTTTTTGTGCATTTACTGATTTGTTTGAGCTAAATTACCCTGAAATTGAAAAACACTACAAATGAACTCAGGAAAGGTTGAAAGTTGTCTTGGGATCAACATTTCACCCACCTATCATGTGCTAAAAAGTTGAGAGGGTTACGAGAAAAGTTGGATGCACTTCATGTACAAAAAGGACTGTCTCTTTCGGCGTATCGGGGTTTCGGACGGAAACTCGTCGGTTACAAAAGGCATTTCATTTTCTTGAACTTATTTGAACTCCAGGCTTTTCATGTGTTAAAAATACACCATTCAAAGCCACATCATCATTTTTCAACCCTTTCTGACTTCATTTGATATTTTTCATGCAATTACTGATTTGTTTGAGCCAAATTACCCTGAAATTGAAAAGCACTACAAATTAACTCTGAAAAGGTTCAAAGTTGGCATGGTATCAAAATTTCATCCACATAGCATGTGCTAAAACGTTGAGAGGGTTACAGCAAAAGCTGGATGCACTTCGTGTACAAAACGAACAATCTCTTTCGAAGTATCGGGGTTTCAACCGAGAACTCATTGGTTACAAAAGGCATTTCATTTTCTTGAACTTATTTGAACTCCGTGATTTTTGTGTCTTAAAAATGCACCATTCAAAGCCACATCATCATTTTTCAACCCTTTCTGACTTCATCTGATATTTTTCGTGCATCTACTGATTTGTTTGAGCTAAATGACCCTGAAATTGAAAAGCAATACAAATGAACTGTGGAAAGGTTGAAAGTTGGCATGGTATCAACATTTCACCCACCTATCATGTGCTAAAAAGTTGAGAGTGTTACGAGAAAAGCTAGATGCACTTCATGTACAAAAAGGACTGTCTCTTTCGGCGTATCGGGGTTTCGGACGGAAACTCGTCGGTTACAAAAGGCATTTCAGTTTCCTGAACTTATTTGAACTCCAGGATTTTTGTGTCTTAAAAATGCACCATTCAAAGCCACATCTTCAATTTTCAACCCTTTCTGACTTCATTTGATATTTTTCATGCATTTACTAATTTCTTTGAGCTAAATGACCCTGAAATTGAAAAGCACTACAAATTAACTCTGAAAAGCTTGAAAGTTGGCATGGTATCAAAATTTCATACACATAGCATGTGCTAAAACATTGAGAGGGTTACAACAAAAGCTGGATGCACTTCGTGTACAAAATGAGCAATCTCTTTCGAAGTATCGAGGTTTCGACCGAGCACTCGTCGGTTACAAAAGGCATTTCATTTTCTTTAAATTATTTGAACTCCGCAATTTTCGTGTCTTAAAAATGCACCATTCGAAACCACATCATCAATTTTCAACCCTTTCTAACTTCATGTCATATTTTTCGTGCATTTACTGATTTGTTTGAGCTAAATTACCCTGAAATTGAAAAGCACTACAAATGAACTCTGGAAAGGTTGAAAGTTGGCATGGTATCAAAATTTCACCCACATATCATGTGCTAAAAAGTTGAGAGGATTAAGAGAAAAGCTGGATGCACTTCATGTACAAAAAGGATATTCTCTTTCGTCGTATCGGGGTTTCGGACGGAAACTCGTCGGTTACAAAAGGCATTTCATTTTCTTGAACTTATTTGAACTCCAGGATTTTCGTGTGTTAATAATACACCATTCAAAGCCACATCATCATTTTTCAACACTTTCTGACTTCATCTGATATTTTTCATGCATTTACTGATTTGTTTGAGCTAAATGACCCTGAAATTGAAAAGCACTACAAATGCACTCTGAAATGGTGAAAGTTGGCATGGTAGCAGCATTTCATCCACATAGCACGTGCTAAAAAGTTGAGAGGGTTAGGACAATAGCTGGATGCACTTCGTGTACAAAACGGACAGTCTCTTTCGAAGTATGACGGTTTCCGACGGAAACTCATCAGTTACAAAAGGCATTTCATTTTCTAGAACTTATTTGAACTGCAGGCTTTTCGTGTATTATAAATGCAACATTCAAAGCCACGTTATCAATTTTCAACCCTTTGTAACTTCATGTGATATTTTTCGTGCATTTACAGATTTGTTTGAGTTAAATGACCCTGAAATTGAAAAGCACTAAAAATAAACTCTGGAAAGGTTGAAATTTGGCATGGTATCAAAATTTCACCCACATATCATGTGCTAATAAGTTGAGAGGGTTACGAGAAAAGCTGGATGCACTTCATGTACAAAAAGGACATTCTCTTTCGGCGTATCGGGGTTTCAGATGGAAACTCGTCGGTTACAAAAGTAATTTCATTTTCTTGAACTTATTTGAACTCCAGGCTTTTCGTGTGTTAAAAATGCACCTTCCAAAGCCACATCATCATTTTTCAACCCTTTCTGACTTCATCTGATATTTTTCATGCATTTACTGATTTGTTTGAGTTAAATGACCCTGAAATTGAATAGCACTACAAATGCACTCTGCAATGTTGAAAGTTGGCATGGTATCAGCATTTCATCCACATAGCACGTGCTAAAAAGTTGAGAGGGTTACGACAAAAGCTGGATACACTTCGTGTAAAAAACGAACAGTCTCTTTCGAAGTATGACGGTTTCGAACGGAAACTCATCGGTTACAAAAGGCATTTCATTTTCTAGAACTTATTTGAACTTCAGGATTTTCGTGTATGATAAATGCAACATTCAAAGCCACATCATCAATTTTCAACCCTTTCTAACTTCATGTAATATTTTTTGTGCATTTACAGATTTGTTTGAGCTAAATGACCCTGAAATCTAAAAGCACTACAAATGAACTCTGGAAAGGTTGAAAGTTGGCATCGTACCAACATTTCACCCGCATATCATGTGCTAAAAAGTTGAGAGGGTTACGAGAAAAGCTGGATGCACTTCATGTACAAAAAGGACATACTCTTCCGGAGTATCGGGGTTTCGGACGGAAACTCATCGGTTACAAAAGGCATTTCATTTTCTTGAAGCTATGTGAACACTAGGCTTTTCGTGTGTTAAAATGCACCATTCAAAGCCACATCATCAATTTTCAACCCTTTCTGACTTCATTTGATTTTTTTCATGCATTTACTAATTTCTTTGAGCTAAATGACCCTGAAATTGAAAATCACTACAAATTAACTCTGAAAAGCTTGAAAGTTGGCATGGTATCAAAATTTCATACACATAGCATGTGCTAAAACGTTGAGAGGGTTACAGCAAAAGCTGGATGCACTTCGTGTACAAAATGAGCAATCTCTTTCGAAGTATCGGGGTTTCGACCGAGCACTCGTCGGTTACAAAAGGCATTTCATTTTCTTTAACTTATTTGAACTCCGTGATTTTCGTGTCTTAAAAATGCACCATTCGAAACCACATCATCAATTTTCAACCCTTTCTAACTTCATGTCATATTTTTCGTGCATTTACTGATTTGTTTGAGCTAAATTACCCTGAAATTGAAAAGCACTACAAATGAACTCTGGAAAGGTTGAAAGTTGGCATGGTATCAAAATTTCACCCACATATCATGTGCTAAAAAGTTGAGAGGATTAAGAGAAAAGCTGGATGCACTTCATGTACAAAAAGGATATTCTCTTTCGTCGTATCGGGGTTTCGGACGGTAACTCGTCGGTTACAAAAGGCATTTCATTTTCTTGAACTTATTTGAACTCCAGGCTTTTCGTGTGTTAAAAATACACCATTCAAAGCCACATCATCATTTTTCAACCCTTTCTGACTTCATCTGATATTTTTCATGCATTTACTGATTTGTTTGAGCTAAATGACCCTGAAATTGAAAAGCACTACAAATCACTCTGAAATGGTGAAAGTTGGCATGGTATCAGCATTTCATCCACATAGCACGTGCTAAAAAGTTGAGAGGGTTACGACAAAAGCTCGATGCACTTCGTGTACAAAACGGACAGTCTCTTTCGAAGTATGACGGTTTCCGACAGAAACTCATCAGTTACAAAAGGCATTTCATTTTCTAGAACTTATTTGAACTGCAGGCTTTTTGTGTATTATAAATGCAACATTCAAAGCCACGTTATCAATTTTCAACCCTTTGTAACTTCATGTGATATTTTTCGTGCATTTACAGATTTGTTTGAGTTAAATGACCCTGAAATTGAAAAGCACTAAAAATAAACTCTGGAAAGGTTGAAAGTTGGCATGGTATCAACATTTCACCCACATATCATGTGCTAATAAGTTGAGAGGGTTACGAGAAAAGCTGGATGCACTTCATGTACAAAAAGGACATTCTCTTTCGGCGTATCGGGGTTTCAGATGGAAACTCGTCGGTTACAAAAGTAATTTTATTTTCTTGAACTTATTTGAACTCCAGGCTTTTCGTGTGTTAAAAATGCACGTTACAAAGCCACATCATCATTTTTCAACCCTTTCTGACCTTCATCTGATATTTTTCATGCATTTACTGATTTGTTTGAGTTAAATGACCCTGAAATTGAATAGACTACAAATGCACTCTGAAATGTTGAAACTTGGCATGGTATCAGCATTTCATCCACATAGCACGTGCTAAAAAGTTGAGAGGGTTACGACAAAAGCTGGATGCACTTCGTGTAAAAAACGGACAATCTCTTTCGAAGTATGAGGGTTTCGGATGGAAACTCATCGGTTACAAAAGGCATTTCATTTTCTAGAACTTATTTGAACTTCAGGCTTTTCGTGTATTGTAAGTGCAACATTCAAAGCCACATCATCAATTTTCAACCCTTTCTAACTTCATGTAATATTTTTTGTGCATTTACAGATTTGTTTGAGCTAAATGACCCTGAAATTGAAAAGCACTACAAATGAACTCTGGAAAGGTTGAAAGTTGGCATCGTACCAACATTTCAGCCGCATATCATGTGCTAAAAAGTTGAGAGGGTTACGAGAAAAGCTGGATGCACTTCATGTACAAAAAGGACATACTCTTTCGGCGTATCAGGGTTTCGGACGGAAACTCGTCGGTTACAAAAGGCATTTCATTTTCTTGAACTTATTTGAACTCTAGGCTTTTCGTGTGTTAAAAATGCACCATTCAAAGCCACATCATCTATTTTCAACCCTTTCTGACTTCATTTGATATTTTTCATGCATTTACTAATTTCTTTGAGCTAAATGACCCTGAAATTGAAAAGCACTACAAATTAACTCTGAAAAGCTTGAAAGTTGGCATGGTATCAAAATTTCATACACATAGCATGTGTTAAAACGTTGAGAGGGTTACAGCAAAAGCTGGATGCACTTCGTGTACAAAATGAGCAATCTCTTTCGAAGTATCGGGGTTTCGACCGAGCACTCGTCGGTTACAAAAGGCATTTCATTTTCTTTAACTTATTTGAACTCCGTGATTTTCGTGTCTTAAAAATGCACCATTCGAAACCACATCATCAATTTTCAACCCTTTCTAACTTCATGTCATATTTTTCGTGCATTTACTGATTTGTTTGAGCTAAATTACCCTGAAATTGAAAAGCACTACAAATGAACTCTGGAAAGGTTGAAAGTTGGCATGGTATCAAAATTTCACCCACATATCATGTGCTAAAAAGTTGAGAGGATTAAGAGAAAAGCTGGATGCACTTCATGTACAAAAAGGATATTCTCTTTTGTCGTATCGGGGTTTCGGACGGAAACTCGTCGGTTACAAAAGGCATTTCATTTTCTTGAACTTATTTGAACTCCAGGCTTTTCGTGTGTTAAAAATACACCATTCAAAGCCACATCATCATTTTTCAACCCTTTCTGACTTCATCTGATATTTTTCATGCGTTTACTGATTTGTTTGAGCTAAATGACCCTGAAATTGAAAAGCACTACAAATCACTCTGAAATGGTGAAAGTTGGCATGGTATCAGCATTTCATCCACATAGCACGTGCTAAAAAGTTGAGAGGGTTACGACAAAAGCTGGATGCACTTCGTGTACAAAACGGACAGTCTCTTTCGAAGTATGACGGTTTCCGACAGAAACTCATCAGTTACAAAAGGCATTTCATTTTCTAGAACTTATTTGAACTGCAGGCTTTTTGTGTATTATAAATGCAACATTCAAAGCCACGTTATCAATTTTCAACCCTTTGTAACTTCATGTGATATTTTTCGTGCATTTACAGATTTGTTTGAGTTAAATGACCCTGAAATTGAAAAGCACTAAAAATAAACTTTGGAAAGGTTGAAAGTTGGCATGGTATCAACATTTCACCCACATATCATGTGCTAATAAGTTGAGAGGGTTACGAGAAAAGCTAGATGCACTTCATGTACAAAAAGGACATTCTCTTTCGGCGTATCGGGGTTTCAGATGGAAACTCGTCGGTTACAAAAGTAATTTCATTTTCTTGAACTTATTTGAACTCCAGGCTTTTCGTGTGTTAAAAATGCACCTTACAAAGCCACATCATCATTTTTCAACCCTTTCTGACCTTCATCTGATATTTTTCATGCATTTACTGATTTGTTTGAGTTAAATGACCCTGAAATTGAATAGACTACAAATGCACTCTGAAATGTTGAAACTTGGCATGGTATCAGCATTTCATCCACATAGCACGTGCTAAAAAGTTGAGAGGGTTACGACAAAAGCTGGATGCACTTCGTGTAAAAAACGGACAATCTCTTTCGAAGTATGAGGGTTTCGGATGGAAACTCATCGGTTACAAAAGGCATTTCATTTTCTAGAACTTATTTGAACTTCAGGCTTTTCGTGTATTGTAAATGCAACATTCAAAGCCACATCATCAATTTTCAACCCTTTCTAACTTCATGTAATATTTTTTGTGCATTTACAGATTTGTTTGAGCTAAATGACCCTGAAATTGAAAAGCACTACAAATGAACTCTGGAAAGGTTGAAAGTTGGCATCGTACCAACATTTCACCCGCATATCATGTGCTAAAAAGTTGAGAGGGTTACGAGAAAAGCTGGATGCACTTCATCTACAAAAAGGACATACTCTTTCGGCGTATCGGGGTTTCGGACGGAAACTCGTCGGTTACAAAAGGCATTTCATTTTCTTGAACTTATTTGAACTCTAGGCTTTTCGTGTGTTAAAAATGCACCATTCAAAGCCACATCATCAATTTTCAACCCTTTCTGACTTCATTTGATATTTTTCATGCATTTACTAATTTCTTTGAGCTAAATGACCCTGAAATTGAAAAGCACTACAAATTAACTCTGAAAAGCTTGAAAGTTGGCATGGTATCAAAATTTCATACACATAGCATGTGTTAAAACGTTGAGAGGCTTACAGCAAAAGCTGGATGCACTTCGTGTACAAAATGAGCAATCTCTTTCGAAGTATCGGGGTTTCGACCGAGCACTCGTCGGTTACAAAAGGCATTTCATTTTCTTTAACTTATTTGAACTCCGTGATTTTCGTGTCTTAAAAATGCACCATTCGAAACCACATCATCAATTTTCAACCCTTTCTAACTTCATGTCATATTTTTTGTGCATTTACTGATTTGTTTGAGCTAAATTACCCTGAAATTGAAAAGCACTACAAATGAACTCTAGAAAGGTTGAAAGTTGGCATGGTATCAAAATTTCACCCACATATCATGTGCTAAAAAGTTGAGAGGATTAAGAGAAAAGCTGGATGCACTTCATGTACAAAAAGGATATTCTCTTTTGTCGTATCGGGGTTTCGGACGGAAACTCGTCGGTTACAAAAGGCATTTCATTTTCTTGAACTTATTTGAACTCCAGGCTTTTCGTGTGTTAAAAATACACCATTCAAAGCCACATCATCATTTTTCAACCCTTTCTGACTTCATCTGATATTTTTCATGCATTTACTGATTTGTTTGAGCTAAATGACCCTGAAATTGAAAAGCACTACAAATGCACTCTGAAATGGTGAAAGTTGGCATGGTATCAGCATTTCATCCACATAGCACGTGCTAAAAAGTTGAGAGGGTTACGACAAAAGCTAGATGCACTTCGTGTACAAAACGGACAGTCTCTTTCGAAGTATGACGGTTTCCGACGGAAACTCATCAGTTACAAAAGGCATTTCATTTTCTAGAACTTATTTGAACTGCAGGCTTTTCGTGTATTATAAATGCAACATTCAAAGCCACGTTATCAATTTTCAACCCTTTGTAACTACATGTGATATTTTTCGTGCATGTACAGATTTGTTTGAGTTAAATGACCCTGAAATTGAAAAGCACTAAAAATAAACTCTGGAAAGGTTGAAAGTTGGTATGGTATCAACATTTCACCCACATATCATGTGCTAATAAGTTGAGAGGGTTACGAGAAAAGCTGGATGCACTTCATGTACAAAAAGGACATTCTCTTTCGGCGTATCGGGGTTTCAGATGGAAACTCGTCGGTTACAAAAGTAATTTCATTTTCTTGAACTTATTTGAACTCCAGGCTTTTCGTGTGTTAAAAATGCACCTTCCAAAGCCACATCATCATTTTTCAACCCTTTCTGGCTTCATCTGATATTTTTCATGCATTTACTGATTTGTTTGAGTTAAATGACCCTGAAATTGAATGGCACTACAAATGCACTCTGAAATGTTGAAAGTTGGAATGGTATCAGTATTTCATCCACATAGCACGTGCTAAAAAGTTGAGAGGGTTACGACAAAAGCTGGATGCACTTCGTGTAAAAAACGGACAGTCTCTTTCGATGTATGAGGGTTTCGGATGGAAACTCATCGGTTACAAAAGGCATTTCATTTTCTAGAACTTATTTGAACTTAAGGCTTTTCGTGTATTATAAATGCAACATTCAAAGCCACATCATCAATTTTCAACCCTTTCTAACTTCATGTAATATTTTTTGTGCATTTACAGATTTGTTTGAGCTAAATGACCCTGAAATTGAAAAGCACTACAAATGAACTCTGGAAAGGTTGAAAGTTGGCATCGTACTAACATTTCACCCGCATATCATGTGCTAAAAAGTTGAGAGGGTTACGAGAAAAGCTGGATGCACTTCATGTACAAAAAGGACATACTCTTTCGGCGTATCAGGGTTTCGAACGGAAACTCGTCGGTTACAAAAGGCATTTCATTTTCTTTAACTTATTTGAACTCTAGGCTTTTCGTGTGTTAAAAATGCACCATTCAAAGCCACATCATCATTTTTCAACCCTTTCTGACTTCATTTGATATTTTTCATGCATTTACTGATTTGTTTGAGCTAAATGACCCTGAAATTGAAAAGCACTACAAATGCACTCTGAAATGTTGAAAGTTGGCATGGTATCAACATTTCATCCACATAGCACGTGCTAAAAAGTTGAGGGGGTTACGACAAAAGCTGGATGCACTAAGTGTACAAAACGGACAGTCTCTTTCGAAGTATGATGGTTTCCGACGGAAACTCATCAGTTACAAAAGGCATTTCATTTTCTAGAACTTATTTGAACTGCAGGCTTTTCGTGTATTATAAATGCAACATTCAAAGCCACGTTATCAATTTTCAACCCTTTGTAACTTCATATGATATTTTTCGTGCATTTACAGATTTGTCTGAGTTAAATGACCCTGAAATTGAAAATCACTAAAAATAAACTCTGGAAAGGCTGAAAGTTGGCATGGTATCAACATTTCACCCACATATCATGTGCTAAAAAGTTGAGAGGGTTACGGGAAAAGCTGGATGCACTTCATGTACAAAAAGGACATTCTCTTTCGGCGTATCGGGGTTTCGGACGGAAATTCGTCGGTTACAAAAGTAATTTCATTTTCTTGAACTTATTTGAACTCCAGGCTTTTCGTGTGTTAAAAATGCACCTTCCAAAGCCACATCATCATTTTTCAACCCTTTCTGACTTCATCTGATATTTTTCATGCATTTACTGATTTGTTTGAGTTAAAGGACCCTGAAATTGAAAAGCACTACAAATGCACTCTGAAATGTTGAAAGTTGGCATGGTATCAGCATTTCAACCACATAGCACGTGCTAAAAAGTTGAGAGGGTTACAACAAAAGCTGGATGCACTTCGTGTAAAAAACGGACAGTCTCTTTCGAAGTCTGAGGGTTTCAGACGGAAACTCATCGGTTACAAAAGGCATTTCATTTTCTAGAACTTATTTCAACTTCAGGCTTTTCGTGTATTATAAATGCACCATTCAAAGCCACATCATCAATTTTAAATCCTTTCTAACTTCATGTGATATTTTTCGTGCATGTACTGATTTGTTTGAGCTAAGTGACCCTTAAATTGAATAGCACTACAAATGAACTCTGGAAAGGTTGAAAGTTGGCATGGTATCAACATTTGACCCACATATCATGTGCTAAAATGTTGAGAGGGTTACGAGAAAAGCTGGATGCACTTCATGTACAAAAAGGACAGTCTCTTTCGGCATATCAGGGTTTCGGACGGAAACTCGTCGGTTACAAAAGGCAGTTCATTTTCTTGAACTTATTTGAACTCCAGGCTTTTCGTGTATAAAAAATGCACCATTCAAAGCCACATCATCAATTTTCAACCCTTTCTGACTTCATCTGATATTTTTCATGCATTTACTGATTTGTCTGAGTTAAATGACCCTGAAATTGATAAGCACTACAAATGAACTCTGGAAAGGTTGAAAGTTTTCATGGTATCAACATTTCATCCACATAGCATGTGCTAAAATGTTGAGATGGTTACGGCAAAAGCTGGATGTACTTCGTGTACAAAACAAGCAAGCCCTTTCGAAGTATCGGGGTTTCGAACGGGAACTCGTCGGTTACAAAAGGCATTTCATTTTCTTGAACTTATTTGAACTCCGTGATTTTCGTGTCTTAAAAATGTACCATTCAAAGCCACATCATGAATTTTCAACCCTTTCTAACTTCATGTGATATTTTTCGTGCATTTGCTGATTTGTTTGAGCTAAATGACGGTGAAATTGAAAAGTACTACAAATGAACTCTTGAAAGGTTGAAAGTTGGCATGATATCAACATTTCACCCACATAGGATATGCCAAAAAGTTGAGAGGGTTACGAGAAAATCTGGATGCACTTCATGTACAAAAAGGACAGTCTCTTTCGGCGTATCGGGGTTTTGGACGGAAACTCGTCGGTTACAAAAGGCCTTTCATTTTCTTGAACTTATTTGAACATCAGGCTTTTCGTGTGTTTAAAATACACCATTCAAAGCGACATCATCATTTTTCAACCCTTTCTGACTTCATCTGATATTTTTCATGCATTTATTGATTTGTTTGAGCTAAATGACCCTAAAATTGATAAGAACTACAAATGAACTCTGAAAAGGTTGAAAGTTGGCATGGTATCAAAATTTCATCCACATAGCATGTGCTAAAATATTGAGAGGGTTACGGCAAAAGATGGATGCACTTCGTGTACAAAACAAGCAATCTCTTTCGAAGTATCGGGGTTTCAGACGGGAACTCGTCGGTTACTAAAGGCATTTCATTTTCTTGAACTTATTTGAACTCTAACTTTTCGTGTCTTAAAAATGTACCATTCAAAGCCACAACATCAATTTTCTACCCTTTCTAACTTCATGTGACATTTTTCGTGCATTTACTGATTTGTTTGAGCTAAATGACGCTTAAATTGAAAAGCACTACAAATGAACTCCGGAAAGGTTGAAAGTTGGCATGATATCAACATTTCACCCACATAGCATGTGGTAAAATGTTGAGAGGGTTACGAGAAAAGCTGGATGCACTTCATGTACAAAAAGGACAGTCTCTTTGGAAGTATCGTGGTTTCGGACGGAAACTCATCGGTTACAAAAGGCATTTCATTTTCGTGAACTTATTTGAACTCCAGGCACTTCGTGTGTTAAAAATGCACCATTCAAAGCCACATCATGAATTTTCAACCCTTTCTGACTTCATTTTATATTTTTCGTGCCTTTATTGATTTGTTTGAGCTAAATGACCCTGAAATTGATAAGTAGTACAAATGAACTCTGAAAAGGTTTAAAGTTGGCATGGTATCAACATTTCACCCACATATCATGTGCTATATAGTTGAGAGGGTTACGATAAGAGTTGTATGCACTTCATGTCAATAAAGGACAGTCTCTTTTGAAGTATGAGGGTTTCGGACGGAAACTCGTCGGTTACAAAAGTCATTTCAATTTCTTGAACTTATTTGAACTCCAGGATTTTCGTGTCTTTAAAATGCACCATTCAAAGCCACCTCATCAATTTTCAACCCTTTCTAACTTCATGTGATATTTTTCGTGGATTTACTGATTTGTTTGAGCTAAATGATCCTCGAATTGAAAAGCACTACAAATTAACTCTGAAAGGTTGAAAGTTGGTTGGGTATCAACATTTCATCCACATAGCATGTGCTAAAAAGTTGAGAGGGTTACGACAAAAGCTGGATGCACTTCATGTACAAAACGGACAGTCTCTTTCGAAGTATCAGAGTTTCGGACAGAAACTCATCGGTTACAAAAGGCATTTCATTTTCTCAAACTTATTTGAACTCCAGGATTTCCATGTCTTAAAAATGCACCATTCAAATACACATCATGAATTTTCAAACCTTTCTGACTTCATTTGATATTTTTCATGCATTTGCTGATTTTTTTAGCTAAATTTCCCTAAAATTGAAATCCACTACAAATTAACTCTAAAAAGGTTGAAAGTTGGCATGGTATCAACGTTTCATCCACATAGCATGTGCTAAAAAGTTGAGAGGGTTACGAGAAAAGCTGGATGCACTTCATGTACAAAAAGGACAGTCTCTTTCGGCGTATCGGGGTTTCGGACGGAAACTCGTCGGTTACAAAAGGCATTTCATTTTCTTGAACTTATTTGAACTGCAGGTTTTCCGTGTGTTTAAAATACACCATTCAAAGCCACATCATCATTTTTCAACCCTTTCTGACTTCATCTGATATTTTTCATGCATTTATAGATTTGTTTGAGCTAGATGACAATGAAATTGAAAAGCACTACAAATGCACTCTGAAATGCTGAAAGTTGGCATGGTATCAGCATTTCATCCACATCGCATGTGCTAAAAAGTTGAGAGGGTTAGGACAAAAGCTGGATGCACTTCGTGTACAAAACGGACAGTCTCTTTCGAAGTGTGAGGGTTTCGGACGAAAACTCATCGGTTACAAAAGGCATTTAATTTTATTGAACTTATTTGAACTCCAGGATTTTCGTGTATTATAAATGCAACATTCAAAGCCACATCATCATTTTTCAACCCTTTCTGACTTCATCTGATATTTTTCGTGCATTTACAGATTTGTTTGAGCTAAATTACCCTGAAATTGAAAGCCACTACAAATGAACTCTGGAAAGCTTGAAAGTTGGCATGGTATCAACATTTCATCCACATAGCATGTGCTAAAACGTTGAGAGGGTTACAGCAAAAGCTGGATGCACTTCATGTACCAAACGAGCAATCTCTTTCGAAGAATCGGGGTTTCGGACGAGAACTCGTCGGTTACAAAAGGCATTTCATTTTCTTGGACTTATTTGAACTCCGTGATTTTTGTGTCTTAAAAATGCACCATTCAAAGCCACATCATCAATTTTCGACCCTTTCTAGCTTCATGTGATATTTTTCATGCATTTACTGATTTGTTTGAGCTAAATGACTCTAAAATTGAAAAGCACTACAAATGAACTCTGGAAAGGTTGAAAGTTGGCATGGTGTGAACATTTCACCCACCTATGATGTGCTAAAAAGTTGAGATGGTTACGAGAAAATATGGATGCACTTCATGTACAAAAAGGACAATCTCTTTCGGCATATCGGGGTTTCGGACGGAAACTCGTCGGTTACAAAAGGCATTTCATTTTCTTGAACTTATTTGAACTCCAGGCTTTTCATGTATTAAAAATGCACCATTCAAAGCCACATCATCATTTTTCAACCCTTTGTGACATCATCTGATATTTTTCATGCATTTACTGATTTGGTTGAGCTAAATGACCCTGAATTTGAAAAGCACTACAAATGAACTCTGAAAAGGTTGAAAGTTGGCATGGTATGAACATTTCATCCACATAGCATGTGCTAAAACGTTGACAGGGTTACGGCAAAAGCTGGATGCACTTCGTGTACAAAACAAGCAATCTCTTTCGAAGGATCGAGGTTTCGGACGGGAACTCGTCGGTTACAAAAGGCATTTCATTTTCTTGAACTTTTTTGAACTCCGTGATTTTCGTGACTTAAAAATGTACCATCCAAATCCACATCATCAATTTTCAACCCTTTCTAACTTCATGTGATATTTTCGTCCATTTACTGATTTGTTTGAGCTAAGTGACCCTTAAATTGAATAGCGCTACAAATGAACTGTGGGAAGGTTGAAAGTTGGCATGATATCAACATTTCACCCTCATAGCATGTGCTAAAAATTTGAGAGGATTACGAGAAAAGCTGGATGCACTTCATGTACAAAAAGGACAGTCTCTTTCAGCGTATTGGGGTTTCGGACGGAAACTCGTCGGTTACAAAAGGCATTTCATTTTCTTGAACTTATTTGAACTCCAGGTTTTCCGTGTGTTTAAAATACACCATTCAAAGCCACATCATCATTTTTCAACCCTTTCTGACTTCATCTGATATTTTTCATGCATTTATAGATTTGTTTGAGCTAAATGACAATGAAATTGAAAACCACTACAAATGCACTCTGAAATGCTGAAAGTTGGCATAGTATCAGCATTTCATCCACATAGCATGTGCTAAAAAGTTGAGAGGGTTAGGACAAAAGCTGGATGCACTTCGTGTACAAAACGGACAGCCTCTTTCGAAGTATGAGGGTTTCGGACGAAAACTCATCGGTTACAAAAGGCATTTCATTTTATTGAACTTATTTGAACTCCAGGATTTTCGTGTATTATAAATGCAACATTCAAAGCCACATCATCATTTTTCAACCCTTTGTGACTTCATCTGATATTTTTCATGCATTTACTGATTTGGTTGAGCTAAATGACCCTGAATTTGAAAAGCACTACAAATGAACTCTGAAAAGGTTGAAAGTTGGCATGGTATGAACATTTCATCCACATAGCATGTGCTAAAACGTTGAGAGGGTTACGGCAAAAGCTGGATGCACTTCGTGTACAAAACAAGCAATCTCTTTCGAAGGATCGAGGTTTCGGACGGGAACTCGTCGGTTACAAAAGGCATTTCATTTTCTTGAACTTTTTTGAACTCCGTGATTTTCGTGTCTTAAAAATGTACCATCCAAATCCACATCATCAATTTTCAACCCTTTCTAACTTCATGTGATATTTTTCGTCCATTTACTGATTTGTTTGAGCTAAGTGACCCTTAAATTGAATAGCGCTACAAATGAACTCTGGAAAGGTTGAAAGTTGGCATGATATCAACATTTCACCCTCATAGCATGTGCTAAAAAGTTGAGAGGGTTACGAGAAAAGCTGGATGCACTTCATGTACAAAAAGGACAGTCTCTTTCAGCGTATCGGGGTTTCGGACGGAAACTCGTCGGTTACAAAAGGCATTTCATTTTCTTGAACTTATTTGAACTCCAGGTTTTCCGTGTGTTTAAAATACACCATTCAAAGCCACATCATCATTTTTCAACCCTTTCTGACTTCATGTGATATTTTTCATGCATTTATAGATTTGTTTGAGCTAAATGACAATGAAATTGAAAAGCACTACAAATGCACTCTGAAATGCTGAAAGTTGGCATAGTATCAGCATTTCATCCACATAGCATGTGCTAAAAAGTTGAGAGGGTTAGGACAAAAGCTGGATGCACTTCGTGTACAAAACGGACAGTCTCTTTCGAAGTATGAGGGTTTCGGACGAAAACTCATCGGTTACAAAAGGCATTTCATTTTATTGAACTTATTTGAACTCCAGGATTTTCGTGTATTATAAATGCAACATTCAAAGCCACATCATCATTTTTCAACCCTTTGTGACTTCATCTGATATTTTTCATGCATTTACTGATTTGGTTGAGCTAAATGACCCTGAATTTGAAAAGCACTACAAATGAACTCTGAAAAGGTTGAAAGTTGGCATGGTATGAACATTTCATCCACATAGCATGTGCTAAAACGTTGAGAGGGTTACGGCAAAAGCTGGATGCACTTCGTGTACAAAACAAGCAATCTCTTTCGAAGGATCGAGGTTTCGGACGGGAACTCGTCGGTTACAAAAGGCATTTCATTTTCTTGAACTTTTTTGAACTCCGTGATTTTCGTGTCTTAAAAATGTACCATCCAAATCCACATCATCAATTTTCAACCCTTTCCAACTTCATGTGATATTTTTCGTCCATTTACTGATTTGTTTCAGCTAAGTGACCCTTAAATTGAATAGCGCTACAAATGAACTCTGGAAAGGTTGAAAGTTGGCATGATATCAACATTTCACCCTCATAGCATGTGCTAAAAAGTTGAGAGGGTTACGAGAAAAGCTGGATGCACTTCATGTACAAAAAGGACAGTCTCTTTCAGCGTATCGGGGTTTCGGACGGAAACTCGTCGGTTAGAAAAGGCATTTCATTTTCTTGAACTTATTTGAACTCCAGGTTTTCCGTGTGTTTAAAATACACCATTCAAAGCCACATCATCATTTTTCAACCCTTTCTGACTTCATCTGATATTTTTCATGCATTTATAGATTTGTTTGAGCTAAATGACAATGAAATTGAAAAGCACTACCAATGCACTCTGAAATGCTGAAAGTTGGCATAGTATCAGCATTTCATCCACATAGCATGTGCTAAAAAGTTGAGAGGGTTAGGACAAAAGCTGGATGCACTTCGTGTACAAAACGGACAGTCTCTTTCGAAGTATGAGGGTTTCGGACGAAAACTCATCGGTTCCAAAAGGCATTTCATTTTATTGAACTTATTTGAACTCCAGGATTTTCGTGTATTATAAATGCAACATTCAAAGCCACATCATCTTTTTTCAACCCTTTCTGACTTCATCTGATATTTTTCGTGCATTTACAGATTTGTTTGAGCTAAATGACCCTGAAATTGAAAACCACTACAAATGAACTCTGGAAAGGTTGAAAGTTGGCATGGTATCAACATTTCATCCACATAGCATGTGCTAAAACGTTGAGAGGGTTACGGCAAAAGCTGGATGCACTTCGTGTACAAAACAAGCAATCTCTTTCGAAGGATCGAGGCTTCGGACGGGAACTCATCGGTTACAAAAGGCATTTCATTTTCTTGAACTTTTTTGAACTCCGTGATTTTCGTGTCTTAAAAATGTACCATCCAAATCCACATCATCAATTTTCAACCCTTTCTAACTTCATGTGATATTTTTCGTCCATTTACTGATTTGTTTCAGCTAAGTGACCCTTAAATTGAATAGCGCTACAAATGAACTCTGGAAAGGTTGAAAGTTGGCATGATATCAACATTTCACCCTCATAGCATGTGCTAAAAAGTTGAGAGGGTTACGAGAAAAGCTGGATGCACTTCATGTACAAAAAGGACAGTCTCTTTCAGCGTATCGGGGTTTCGGATGGAAACTCGTCGGTTACAAAAGGCATTTCATTTTCTTGAACTTATTTGAACTCCAGGTTTTCCGTGTGTTTAAAATACACCATTCAAAGCCACATCATCATTTTTCAACCCTTTCTGACTTCATCTGATATTTTTCATGCATTTATAGATTTGTTTGACCTAAATGACAATGAAATTGAAAAGCACTACAAATGCACTCTGAAATGCTGAAAGTTGGCATAGTATCAGCATTTCATCCACATAGGATGTGCTAAAAAGTTGAGAGGCTTAGGACAAAAGCTGGATGCACTTCGTGTACAAAACGGACAGTCTCTTTCGAAGTATGAGGGTTTCGGACGAAAACTCATCGGTTACAAAAGGCATTTCATTTTATTGAACTTATTTGAACTCCAGGATTTTCGTGTATTATAAATGCAACATTCAAAGCCACATCATCATTTTTCAACCCTTTGTGACTTCATCTGATATTTTTCATGCATTTACTGATTTGGTTGAGCTAAATGACCCTGAATTTGAAAAGCACTACAAATGAACTCTGAAAAGGTTGAAAGTTGGCATGGTATGAACATTTCATCCACATAGCATGTGCTAAAACGTTGAGAGGGTTACGGCAAAAGCTGGATGCACTTCGTGTACAAAACAAGCAATCTCTTTCGAAGGATCGAGGTTTCGGACGGGAACTCGTCGGTTACAAAAGGCATTTCATTTTCTTGAACTTTTTTGAACTCCGTGATTTTCGTGTCTTAAAAATGTACCATCCAAATCCACATCATCAATTTTCAACCCTTTCTAACTTCATGTGATATTTTTCGTCCATTTACTGATTTGTTTCAGCTAAGTGACCCTTAAATTGAATAGCGCTACAAATGAACTCTGGAAAGGTTGAAAGTTGGCATGATATCAACATTTCACCCTCGTAGCATGTGCTAAAAAGTTGAGAGGGTTACGAGAAAAGCTGGATGCACTTCATGTACAAAAAGGACAGTCTCTTTCAGCGTATCGGGGTTTCGGACGGAAACTCGTCGGTTACAAAAGGCATTTCATTTTCTTGAACTTATTTGAACTCCAGGTTTTCCGTGTGTTTAAAATACACCATTCAAAGCCACATCATCATTTTTCAACCCTTTCTGACTTCATCTGATATTTTTCATGCATTTATAGATTTGTTTGAGCTAAATGACAATGAAATTGAAAAGCACTACAAATGCACTCTGAAATGCTGAAAGTTGGCATAGTATCAGCATTTCATCCACATAGCATGTGCTAAAAAGTTGAGAGGGTTAGGACAAAAGCTGGATGCACTTCGTGTACAAAACGGACAGTCTCTTTCGAAGTATGAGGGTTTCGGACGAAAACTCATCGGTTACAAAAGGCATTTCATTTTATTGAACTTATTTGAACTCCAGGATTTTCGTGTATTATAAATGCAACATTCAAAGCCACATCATCATTTTTCAACCCTTTCTGACTTCATCTGATATTTTTCGTGCATTTACAGATTTGTTTGAGCTAAATGACCCTGAAATTGAAAACCACTACAAATGAACTCTGGAAAGGTTGAAAGTTGGCATGGTATCAACATTTCATCCACATAGCATGTGCTAAAACGTTGAGAGGGTTACGGCAAAAGCTGGATGCACTTCATGTACCAAACGAGCAATCTCTTTCGAAGAATCGGGGTTTCGGACGAGAACTCGTCGGTTACAAAAGGCATTTCATTTTCTTGGACTTATTTGAACTCCGTGATTTTTGTGTCTTAAAAATGCACCATTCAAAGCCACATCATCAATTTTCGACCCTTTCTAGCCTCATGTGATATTTTTCATGCATTTACTGATTTGTTTGAGCTAAATGACTCTAAAATTGAAAAGCACTACAAATGAACTCTGGAAAGGTTGAAAGTTGGCATGGTGTGAACATTTCACCCACCTATGATGTGCTAATAAGTTGAGATGGTTACGAGAAAATATGGATGCACTTCATGTACAAAAAGGACAATCTCTTTCGGCATATCGGGGTTTCGGACGGAAACTCGTCGGTTACAAAAGGCATTTCATTTTCTTGAACTTATTTGAACTCCAGGCTTTTCATGTATTAAAAATGCACCATTCAAAGCCACATCATCATTTTTCAACCCTTTGTGACTTCATCTGATATTTTTCATGCATTTACTAATTTGGTTGAGCTAAATGACCCTGAATTTGAAAAGCACTACAAATGAACTCTGAAAAGGTTGAAAGTTGGCATGGTATGAACATTTCATCCACATAGCATGTGCTAAAACGTTGAGAGGGTTACGGCAAAAGCTGGATGCACTTCGTGTACAAAACAAGCAATCTCTTTCGAAGGATCGAGGTTTCGGACGGGAACTCGTTGGTTACAAAAGGCATTTCATTTTCTTGAACTTTTTTGAACTCCGTGATTTTCGTGTCTTAAAAATGTACCATCCAAATCCACATCATCAATTTTCAACCCTTTCTAACTTCATGTGATATTTTTCGTCCATTTACTGATTTGTTTCAGCTAAGTGACCCTTAAATTGAATAGCGCTACAAATGAACTCTGGAAAGGTTGAAAGTTGGCATGATATCAACATTTCACCCTCATAGCATGTGCTAAAAAGTTGAGAGGGTTACGAGAAAAGCTGGATGCACTTCATGTACAAAAAGGACAGTCTCTTTCAGCGTATCGGGGTTTCGGACGGAAACTCGTCGGTTACAAAAGGCATTTCATTTTCTTGAACTTATTTGAACTCCAGGTTTTCCGTGTGTTTAAAATACACCATTCAAAGCCACATCATCATTTTTCAACCCTTTCTGACTTCATCTGATATTTTTCATGCATTTATAGATTTGTTTGAGCTAAATGACAATGAAATTGAAAAGCACTACAAATGCACTCTGAAATGCTGAAAGTTGGCATAGTATCAGCATTTCATCCACATAGCATGTGCTAAAAAGTTGAGAGGGTTAGGACAAAAGCTGGATGCACTTCGTGTACAAAACGGACAGTCTCTTTCGAAGTATGAGGGTTTGGGACGAAAACTCATCGGTTACAAAAGGCATTTCATTTTATTGAACTTATTTGAACTCCAGGATTTTCGTGTATTATAAATGCAACATTCAAAGCCACATCATCATTTTTCAACCCTTTCTGACTTCATCTGATATTTTTCGTGCATTTACAGATTTGTTTGAGCTAAATGACCCTGAAATTGAAAACCACTACAAATGAACTCTGGAAAGGTTGAAAGTTGGCATGGTATCAACATTTCATCCACATAGCATGTGCTAAAACGTTGAGAGGGTTACGGCAAAAGCTGGATGCACTTCATGTACCAAACGAGCAATCTCTTTTTGAAGAATCGGGGTTTCGGACGAGAACTCGTCGGTTACAAAAGGCATTTCATTTTCTTGGACTTATTTGAACTCCGTGATTTTTGTGTCTTAAAAATGCACCATTCAAAGCCACATCATCAATTTTCGACCCTTTCTAGCTTCATGTGATATTTTTCATGCATTTACTGATTTGTTTGAGCTAAATGACCCAGAAATTGAAAAGCACTACAAATGAACTCTGGAAAGGTTGAAAGTTGGCATGGTGTGAACATTTCACCCACCTATGATGTGCTAATAAGTTGAGATGGTTACGAGAAAATATGGATGCACTTCATGTACAAAAAGGACAATCTCTTTCGGCATATCGGGGTTTCGGACGGAAACTCGTCGGTTACAAAAGGCATTTCATTTTCTTGAACTTATTTGAACTCCAGGCTTTTCATGTATTAAAAATGCACCATTCAAAGCCACATCATCATTTTTCAACCCTTTGTGACTTCATCTGATATTTTTCATGCATTTACTAATTTGGTTGAGCTAAATGACCCTGAATTTGAAAAGCACCACAAATGAACTCTGAAAAGGTTGAGAGTTGGCATGGTATGAACATTTCATCCACATAGCATGTGCTAAAACGTTGAGAGGGTTACGGCAAAAGCTGGATGCACTTCGTGTACAAAACAAGCAATCTCTTTCGAAGGATCGAGGTTTCGGACGGGAACTCGTCGGTTACAAAAGGCATTTCATTTTCTTGAACTTTTTTGAACTCCAGGTTTTCCGTGTGTTTAAAATACACCATTCAAAGCCACATCATCATTTTTCAACCCTTTCTGACTTCATCTGATATTTTTCATGCATTTATAGATTTCTTTGAGCTAAATGACAATGAAATTGAAAAGCACTACAAATGCACTCTGAAATGTAGAAAGTTGGCATAGTATCAGCATTTCATCCACATAGCATGTGCTAAAAAGTTGAGAGGGTTAGGACAAAAGCTGGATGCACTTCGTGTACAAAACGGACAGTCTCTTTCGAAGTATGAGGGTTTCGGACGAAAACTCATCGGTTACAAAAGGCATTTCATTTTATTGAACTTATTTGAACTCCAGGATTTTCGTGTATTATAAATGCAACATTCAAAGCCACATCATCATTTTTCAACCCTTTCTGACTTCATCTGATATTTTTCGTGCATTTACAGATTTGTTTGAGCTAAATGACCCTGAAATTGAAAAGCACTACAAATGAACTCTGGAAAGGTTGAAAGTTGGCATGGTATCATCATTTGATCCACATAGCATGTGCTAAAAAGTTGAGAGGGTTACGACCAAAGCTGGATGCACTTCTTGTACAAAACGGACAGTCTCTTTCGAAGTATGAGGGTTTCGGACGAAAACTCATCGGTTACAAAAGGCATTTCATTTTATTAAACTTATTTGAACTCCAGGATTTTCGTGTATTATAAATGCAACATTCAAAGCCACATCATCAATTTTCAACCCTTTCTAACTTCATGTGATTTTTTTCGTGCATTTACAGATTTGTTTGAGCTAAATGACCCTGAAATTGAAAAGCACTACAAATGAACTCTGGAAAGGTTGAAAGTTGGCATGGTATCAACATTTCACCCACATATGATGTGTTAAAAAGTTGAGAGGGTTACGAGAAAAGCTGGATGCACTTCATGTACAAAAAGGACAGTCTCTTTCGGCATATCGGGGTTTCGGACGGAAACTCGTCGGTTACAAAAGGCATTTCATTTTCTTGAACTTATTTGAACTCCAGGCTTTTCGTGTGTTTAAAATACACCATTCAAAGCCACATCATCATTTTTCAACCCTTTCTGACTTCATCTGATATTTTTCATGCATTTATAGATTTCTTTGAGCTAAATGACAATGAAATTGAAAAGCACTACAAATGCACTCTGAAATGCTGAAAGTTGGCATAGTATCAGCATTTCATCCACATAGCATGTGCTAAAAAGTTGAGAGGGTTAGGACAAAAGCTGGATGCACTTCGTGTACAAAACGGACAGTCTCTTTCGAAGTATGAGGGTTTCGGACGAAAACTCATCGGTTACAAAAGGCATTTCATTTTATTGAACTTATTTGAACTCCAGGATTTTCGTGTATTATAAATGCAACATTCAAAGCCACATCATCATTTTTCAACCCTTTCTGACTTCATCTGATATTTTTCGTGCATTTACAGATTTGTTTGAGCTAAATGACCCTGAAATTGAAAAGCACTACAAATGAACTCTGGAAAGGTTGAAAGTTGGCATGGTATCATCATTTGATCCACATAGCATGTGCTAAAAAGTTGAGAGGGTTACGACCAAAGCTGGATGCACTTCTTGTACAAAACGGACAGTCTCTTTCGAAGTATGAGGGTTTCGGACGAAAACTCATCGGTTACAAAAGGCATTTCATTTTAGTAAACTTATTTGAACTCCAGGATTTTCGTGTATTATAAATGCAACATTCAAAGCCACATCATCATTTTTCAACCCTTTCTAACTTCATGTGATTTTTTTCGTGCATTTACAGATTTGTTTGAGCTAAATGACCCTGAAATTGAAAAGCACTACAAATGAACTCTGGAAAGGTTGAAAGTTGGCATGGTATCAACATTTCACCCACATATGATGTGTTAAAAAGTTGAGAGGGTTACGAGAAAAGCTAGATGCACTTAATGTACAAAAAGGACAGTCTCTTTCGGCATATCGGGGTTTCGGACGGAAACTCGTCGGTTACAAAAGGCATTTCATTTTCTTGAACTTATTTGAACTCCAGGATTTTCGTGTGTTTAAAATACACCATTCAAAGCCACATCATCATTTTTCAACCCTTTGTGACTTCATCTGATATTTTTCATGCATTTACTGATTTGGTTGAGCTAAATGACCCTGAATTTGAAAAGCACTACAAATGAACTCTGAAAAGGTTGAAAGTTGGCATGGTATGAACATTCCATCCACATAGCATGTGCTAAAACGTTGAGAGGGTTACGGCAAAAGCTGGATGCACTTCGTGTACAAAACAAGCAATCTCTTTCGAAGTATCGGGGTTTCGGACGGGAACTCGTCGGTTACAAAAGGCATTTCATTTTCTTGAACTTTTTTGAACTCCGTGATTTTCGTGTCTTAAAAATGTACCATCCAAATCCACATCATCAATTTTCAACCCTTTCTAACTTCATGTGATATTTTTCGTGCATTTACTGATTTGTTTGAGCTAAGTGACCCTTCAATTGAATAGCGCTACAAATGAACTCTGGAAAGGTTGAAAGTTGGCATGATATCAACATTTCACCCTCATAGCATGTGCTAAACAGTTGAGAGGGTTACGAGAAAAGCTGGATGCACTTCATGTAAAAAAAGGACAGTCTCTTTCAGCGTATCGGGGTTTCGGACGGAAACTCGTTGGTTACAAAAGGCATTTCATTTTCTTGAACTTATTTGAACTCCAGGTTTTTCGTGTGTTTAAAATGCACCATTCAAAGCCACATCATCATTTTTCAACCCTTTCTGACTTCATCTGATATTTTTCATGCATTTATAGATTTGTTTGAGCTAAATGACCATGAAATTGAAAAGCACTACAAATGCACTCTGAAATGCTGAAAGTTGGCATAGTATCAGCATTTCATCCACATAGCATGTGCTAAAAAGTTCAGAGGGTTAGGACAAAAGCTGGATGCACTTCGTGTACAAAACGGACAGTCTCTTTCGAAGTATGAGGGTTTCGGACGAAAACTCATCGGTTACAAAAGGCATTTCATTTTATTGAACTTATTTGAACTCCAGGATTTTCGTGTATTATAAATGCAACATTCAAAGCCACATCATCATTTTTCAACCCTTTCTGACTTCATCTGATATTTTTCGTGCATTTACAGATTTGTTTGAGCTAAATGACCCTGAAATTGAAAAGCACTACAAATGAACTCTGGAAAGGTTGAAAGTTGGCATGGTATCATCATTTGATCCACATAGCATGTGCTAAAAAGTTGAGAGGGTTACGACAAAAGCTGGATGCACTTCTTGTACAAAACGGACAGTCTCTTTCGAAGGATGAGGGTTTCCGACGAAAACTCATCGGTTACAAAAGGCATTTCATTTTATTAAACTTATTTGAACTCCAGGATTTTCGTGTATTATAAATGCAACATTCAAAGCCACATCATCATTTTTCAACCCTTTCTAACTTCATGTGATTTTTTTCGTGCATTTACAGATTTGTTTGAGCTAAATGACCCTGAAATTGAAAAGCACTACAAATGAACTCTGGAAAGGTTGAAAGTTGGCATGGTATCAACATTTCACCCACATATGATGTGTTAAAAAGTTGAGAGGGTTACGAGAAAAGCTAGATCCACTTAATGTACAAAAAGGACAGTCTCTTTCGGCATACCGGGGTTTCGGACGGAAACTCGTCGGTTACAAAAGGCATTTCATTTTCTTGAACTTATTTGAACTCCAGGCTTTTTGTGTGTTTAAAATACACAATTCAAAGCCACATCATCATTTTTCAACCCTTTGTGACTTCATCTGATATTTTTCATGCATTTACTGATTTGGTTGAGCTAAATGACCCTGAATTTTGAAAAGCACTACAAATGAACTCAGAAAAGGTTGAAAGTTGGCATGGTATGAACATTCCATCCACATAGCATGTGCTAAAACGTTGAGAGGGTTACGGCAAAAGCTGGATGCACTTCGTGTACAAAACAAGCAATCTCTTTCGAAGTATCGGGGTTTCGGACGGGAACTCGTCGGTTACAAAAGGCATTTCATTTTCTTGAACTTTTTTGAACTCCGTGATTTTCGTGTCTTAAAAATGTACCATCCAAATCCACATCATAAATTTTCAACCCTTTCTAACTTCATGTGATATTTTTCGTGCATTTACTGATTTGTTTGAGCTAAGTGACCCTTAAATTGAATAGCGCTACAAATGAACTCTGGAAAGGTTGAAAGTTGGCATGATATCAACATTTCACCATCATAGCGTGTGCTAAAAAGTTGAGAGGGTTACGAGAAAAGATGGATGCACTTCATGTACAAAAAGGACAGTCTCTTTCAGCGTATCGGGGTTTCGGACGGAAACTCGTCGGTTACAAAAGGCATTTCATTTTCTTGAACTTATTTGAACTCCAGGTTTTCCGTGTGTTTAAAATACACCATTCAAAGCCACATCATCATTTTTCAACCCTTTCTGACTTCATCTGATATTTTTCATGCATTTATAGATTTCTTTGAGCTAAATGACAAAGAAATTGAAAAGCACTACAAATGCACTCTGAAATGCTGAAAGTTGGCATAGTATCAGCATTTCATCCACATAGCATGTGCTAAAAAGTTGAGAGGGTTAGGACAAAAGCTGGATGCACTTCGTGTACAAAACGGACAGTCTCTTTCGAAGTATGAGGGTTTCGGACGAAAACTCATCGGTTACAAAAGGCATTTCATTTTATTGAACTTATTTGAACTCCAGGATTTTCGTGTATTATAAATGCAACATTCAAAGCCACATCATCATTTTTCAACCCTTTCTGACTTCATCTGATATTTTTCGTGCATTTACAGATTTGTTTGAGCTAAATGACCCTGAAATTGAAAAGCACTACAAATGAACTCTGGAAAGGTTGAAAGTTGGCATGGTATCATCATTTGATCCACATAGCATGTGCTAAAAAGTTGAGAGGGTTACGACCAAAGCTGGATGCACTTCTTGTACAAAACGGACAGTCTCTTTCGAAGTATGAGGGTTTCGGACGAAAACTCATCGGTTACAAAAGGCATTTCATTTTATTAAACTTATTTGAACTCCAGGATTTTCGTGTATTATAAATGCAACATTCAAAGCCACATCATCATTTTTCAACCCTTTCTAACTTCATGTGATTTTTTTCGTGCATTTACAGATTTGTTTGAGCTAAATGACCCTGAAATTGAAAAGCACTACAAATGAACTCTGGAAAGGTTGAAAGTTGGCATGGTATCAACATTTCACCCACATATGATGTGTTAAAAAGTTGAGAGGGTTACGAGAAAAGCTAGATGCACTTAATGTACAAAAAGGACAGTCTCTTTCGGCATATCGGGGTTTCGGACGGAAACTCGTCGGTTACAAAAGGCATTTCATTTTCTTGAACTTATTTGAACTCCAGGATTTTCGTGTGTTTAAAATACACCAGTCAAAGCCACATCATCATTTTTCAACCCTTTGTGACTTCATCTGATATTTTTCATGCATTTACTGATTTGGTTGAGCTAAATGACCCTGAATTTGAAAAGCACTACAAATGAACTCTGAAAAGGTTGAAAGTTGGCATGGTATGAACATTCCATCCACATAGCATGTGCTAAAACGTTTAGAGGGTTACGGCAAAATCTGGATGCACTTCGTGTACAAAACAAGCAATCTCTTTCGAAGTATCGGGGTTTCGGACGGGAACTCGTCGGTTACAAAAGGCATTTCATTTTCTTGAACTTTTTTGAACTCCGTGATTTTCGTGTCTTAAAAATGTACCATCCAAATCCACATCATCAATTTTCTACCCTTTCTAACTTCATGTGATATTTTTCGTGCATTTACTGATTTGTTTGAGCTAAGTGACCCTTAAATTGAATAGCGCTACAAATGAACTCTGGAAAGGTTGAAAGTTGGCATGATATCAACATTTCACCCTCATAGGATGTGCTAAAAAGTTGAGAGGGTTACCAGAAAAGCTGGATGCACTTCATGTACAAAAAGGACAGTCTCTTTCAGCGTATCGGGGTTTCGGACGGAAACTGGTTGGTTACAAAAGGCATTTCATTTTCTTGAACTTATTTGAACTCCAGGTTTTTCGTGTGTTTAAAATGCACCATTCAAAGCCACATCATGATTTTTCAACCCTTTCTGACTTCATCTGATATTTTTCATGCATTTATAGATTTGTTTGAGCTAAATGACCATGAAATTGAAAACCACTACAAATGCACTCTGAAATGCTGAAAGTTGGCATAGTATCAGCATTTCATCCACATAGCATGTGCTAAAAAGTTCAGAGGGTTAGGACAAAAGCTGGATGCACTTCGTGTACAAAACGGACAGTCTCTTTCGAAGTATGAGGGTTTCGGACGAAAACTCATCGGTTACAAAAGGCATTTCATTTTATTGAACTTATTTGAACTCCAGGATTTTCGTGTATTATAAATGCAACATTCAAAGACACATCATCATTTTTCAACCCTTTCTGACTTCATCTGATATTTTTCGTGCATTTACATATTTGTTTGAGCTAAATGACCCTGAAATTGAAAAGCACTACAAATGAACTCTGGAAAGGTTGAAAGTTGGCATGGTATCAACATTTCACCCACATATGATGTGTTAAAAAGTTGAGAGGGTTACGAGAAAAGGTAGATCCACTTAATGTACAAAAAGGACTGTCTCTTTCGGCATATCGGGGTTTCGGACGGAAACTCGTCGGTTACAAAAGGCATTTCATTTTCTTCAACTTATTTGAACTCCAGGCTTTTCGTGTGGTTAAAATACACCATTCAAAGCCACATCATCATTTTTCAACCCTTTGTGACTTCATCTGATATTTTTCATGCATTTACTGATTTGGTTGCGCTAAATGACCCTGAATTTGAAAAGCACTACAAATGAACTCAGAAAAGGTTGAAAGTTGGCATGGTATGAACATTCCATCCACATAGCATGTGCTAAAACGTTGAGAGGGTTACGGCAAAAGCTGGATGCACTTCGTGTACAAAACAAGCAATCTCTTTCGAAGTATCGGGGTTTCGGACGGGAACTCGTCGGTTACAAAAGGCATTTCATTTTCTTGAACTTTTTTGAACTCCGTGATTTTCGTGTCTTAAAAATGTACCATCCAAATCCACATCATCAATTTTCAACCCTTTCTAACTTCATGTGATATTTTTCGTGCATTTACTGATTTGTTTGAGCTAAGTGACCCTTAAATTGAATAGCGCTACAAATGAACTCTGGAAAGGTTGAAAGTTGGCATGATATCAACATTTCACCCTCATAGCATGTGCTAAAAAGTTGAGAGGGTTACGAGAAAAGCTGGATGCACTTCATGTTCAAAAAGGACAGTCTCTTTCAGCGTATCGGGGTTTCGGACGGAAACTCGTCGGTTACAAAAGGCATTTCATTTTCTTGAACTTATTTGAACTCCAGGTTTTTCGTGTGTTTAAAATACACCATTCAAAGCCACATCATCATTTTTCAACCCTTTCTGACTTCGTCTGATATTTTTCATGCATTCATAGATTTGTTTGAGCTAAATGACCATGAAATTGAAAAGCACTACAAATGCACTCTGAAATGCTGAAAGTTGGCATAGTATCAGCATTTCATCCACATAGCATGTGCTAAAAAGTTGAGAGGGTTAGGACAAAAGCTGGATGCAATTCGTGTACAAAACGGACAGTCTCTTTCGAAGTATGAGGGTTTCGGACGAAAACTCATCGGTTACAAAAGGCATTTCATTTTATTGAACTTATTTGAACTCCAGGATTTTCATGTATCATAAATGCAACATTCAAAGCCACATCATCATTTTTCAACCCTTTCTGACTTCATCTGATATGTTTCGTGCATTTACAGATTTGTTTGAGCTAAATGACCCTGAAATTGAAAAGCACTACAAATGAACTCTGGAAAGGTTGAAAGTTGGCATGGTATCATCATTTGATCCACATAGCATGTGCTAAAAAGTTGAGAGGGTTACGACAAAAGCTGGATGCACTTCTTGTACAAAACGGACAGTCTCTTTCGAAGTATGACGGTTTCGGACGAAAACTCATCGGTTACAAAAGGCGTTTCATTTTATTAAACTTATTTGAACTCCAGGATTTTCGTGTATTATAAATGCAACATTCAAAGCCACATCATCATTTTTCAACCCTTTCTGACTTCATCTGATATTTTTCGTGCATTTACAGATTTGTTTGAGCTAAATGACCCTGAAATTGAAAAGCACTACAAATGAACTCTGGAAAGGTTGAAAGTTGGCATGGTATCAACATTTCACCCACATATGATGTGTTAAAAAGTTGAGAGGGTTACGAGAAAAGGTAGATCCACTAAATGTACAAAAAGGACAGTCTCTTTCGGCATATCGGGGTTTCGGACGGAAACTCGTCGGTTACAAAAGGCATTTCATTTTCTTGAACTTATTTGAACTCCAGGCTTTTCGTGTGTTTAAAATACACCATTCAAAGCCACATCATCATTTTTCAACCCTTTGTGACTTCATCTGATATTTTTCATGCATTTACTGATTTGGTTGCGCTAAATGACCCTGAATTTGAAAAGCACTACAAATGAACTCAGAAAAGGTTGAAAGTTGGCATGGTATGAACATTCCATCCACATAGCATGTGCTAAAACGTTGAGAGGGTTAAGGCAAAAGCTGGATGCACTTCGTGTACAAAACAAGCAATCTCTTTCGAAGTATCGGGGTTTCGGACGGGAACTCGTCGGTTACAAAAGGCATTTCATTTTCTTGAACTTTTTTGAACTCCGTGATTTTCGTGTCTTAAAAATGTACCATCCAAATCCACATCATCAATTTTCAACCCTTTCTAACTTCATGTGATACTTTTCGTGCATTTACTGATTTGTTTGAGCTAAGTGACCCTGAAATTGAATAGCGCTACAAATGAACTCTGGAAAGGTTGAAAGTTGGCATGATATCAACATTTCACCCTCATAGCATGTGCTAAAAAGTTGAGAGGGTTACGAGAAAAGCTGGATGCACTTCATGTTCAAAAAGGACAGTCTCTTTCAGCGTATCGGGGTTTCGGACGGAAACTCGTCGGTTACAAAAGGCATTTCATTTTCTTGAACTTATTTGAACTCCAGGTTTTTCGTGTGTTTAAAATACACCATTCAAAGCCACATCATCATTTTTCAACCCTTTCTGACTTCGTCTGATATTTTTCATGCATTTATAGATTTGTTTGAGCTAAATGACCATGAAATTGAAAAGCACTACAAATGCACTCTGAAATGCTGAAAGTTGGCATAGTATCAGCATTTCATCCACATAGCATGTGCTAAAAAGTTGAGAGGGTTAGGACAAAAGCTGGATGCAATTCGTGTACAAAACGGACAGTCTCTTTCGAAGTATGAGGGTTTCGGACGAAAACTCATCGGTTACAAAAGGCATTTCATTTTATTGAACTTATTTGAACTCCAGGATTTTCTTGTATCATAAATGCAACATTCAAAGCCACATCATCATTTTTCAACCCTTTCTGACTTCATCTGATATGTTTCGTGCATTTACAGATTTGTTTGAGCTAAATGACCCTGAAATTGAAAAGCACTACAAATGAACTCTGGAAAGGTTGAAAGTTGGCATGGTATCATCATTTGATCCACATAGCATGTGCTAAAAAGTTGAGAGGGTTACGACAAAAGCTGGATGCACTTCTTGTACAAAACGGACAGTCTCTTTCGAAGTATGACGGTTTCGGACGAAAACTCATCGGTTACAAAAGGCATTTCATTTTATTAAACTTATTTGAACTCCAGGATTTTCGTGTATTATAAATGCAACATTCAAAGCCACATCATCAATTTTCAACCCTTTCTAACTTCATGTGATTTTTTTCATGCATTTACAGATTTGTTTGAGCTAAATGACCCTGAAATTGAAAAGCACTACAAATGAACTCTGGAAAGGTTGAAAGTTGGCATGGTATCAACATTTCACCCACATATGATGTGTTAAAAAGTTGAGAGGGTTACGAGAAAAGCTAGATGCACTTAATGTACAAATAGGACAGTCTCTTTCGGCATATCGGGGTTTCGCACGGAAACTCGTCGGTTACAAAAGGCATTTCATTTTCTTGAACTTATTTGAACTCCAGGCTATTCGTGTGTTTAAAATACACCATTCAAAGCCACATCATCATTTTTCAACCCTTTGTGACTTCATCTGATATTTTTCATGCATTTACTGATTTGGTTGAGCTAAATGACCCTGAATTTGAAAAGCACTACAAATGAACTCTGAAAAGGTTGAAAGTTGGCATGGTATGAACATTCCATCCACATAGCATGTGCTAAAACGTTGAGAGGGTTACGGCAAAAGCTGGATGCACTTCGTGTACAAAACAAGCAATCTCTTTCGAAGTATCGGGGTTTCGGACGGGAACTCGTCGGTTACAAAAGGCATTTCATTTTCTTGAAGTTTTTTGAACTCCGTGATTTTCGTGTCTTAAAAATGTACCATCCAAATCCACATCATCAATTTTCAACCCTTTCTAACTTCATGTGATATTTTTCGTGCATTTACTGATTTGTTTGAGCTAAGTGACCCTTAAATTGAATAGCGCTACAAATGAACTCTGGAAAGGTTGAAAGTTGGCATGATATCAACATTTCACCCTCATAGCATGTGCTAAAAAGTTGAGAGGGTTACGAGAAAAGCTGGATGCACTTCATGTACAAAAAGGACAGTCTCTTTCAGCGTATCGGGGTTTCGGACGGAAACTCGTCGGTTACAAAAGGCATTTCATTTTCTTGAACTTATTTGAACTCCAGGTTTTTCGTGTGTTTAAAATACACCATTCAAAGCCACATCATCATTTTTCAACCCTTTCTGACTTCATCTGATATTTTTCATGCACTTATAGATTTGTTTGAGCTAAATGACCATGAAATTGAAAAGCACTACAAATGCACTCTGAAATGCTGAAAGTTGGCATAGTATCAGCATTTCATCCACATAGCATGTGCTAAAAAGTTGAGAGGGTTAGGACAAAAGCTGGATGCACTTCGTGTACAAAACGGACAGTCTGCTTTCGAAGTATGAGGGTTTCGGACGAAAACTCATCGGTTACAAAAGGCATTTCATTTTATTGAACTTATTTGAACTCCAGGATTTTCGTGTATTATAAATGCAACATTCAAATCCACATCATCATTTTTCAACCCTTTCTGACTTCATCTGATATTTTTCGTGCATTTACAGATTTGTTTGAGCTAAATGACCCTGAAATTGAAAAGCACTACAAATGAACTCTGGAAAGGTTGAAAGTTGGCATGGTATCATCATTTGATCCATATAGCATGTGCTAAAAAGTTGAGAGGGTTACGACAAAAGCTGGATGCACTTCTTGTACAAAACGGACAGTCTCTTTCGAAGTATGAGGGTTTCGGACGAAAACTCATCGGTTACAAAAGGCATTTCATTTTATTAAACTTATTTGAACTCCAGGATTTTCGTGTATTATAAATGCGACATTCAAAGCCACATCATCAATTTTCAACCCTTTCTAACTTCATGTGATTTTTTTCGTGCATTTACAGATTTGTTTGAGCTAAATGACCCTGAAATTGAAAAGCACTACAAATGAACTCGTGGAAAGGTTGAAAGTTGGCATGGTATCAACATTTCACCCACATATGATGTGTTAAAAAGTTGAGAGGGTTACGAGAAAAGCTAGATGCACTTAATGTACAAAAAGGACAGTCTCTTTCGGCATATCGGGGTTTCGGACGGAAACTCGTCGGTTACAAAAGGCATTTCATTTTCTTGAACTTATTTGAACTCCAGGCTTTTCGTGTGTTTAAAATACACCATTCAAAGCCACATCATCATTTTTCAACCCTTTGTGACTTCATCTGATATTTTTCATGCATTTACTGATTTGGTTGAGCTAAATGACCCTGAATTTGAAAAGCACTACAAATGAACTCTGAAAAGGTTGAAAGTTGGCATGGTATGAACATTCCATCCACATAGCATGTGCTAAAACGTTGAGAGGGTTACGGCAAAAGCTGGATGCACTTCGTGTACAAAACAAGCAATCTCTTTCGAAGTATCGGGGTTTCGGACGGGAACTCGTCGGTTACAAAAGGCATTTCATTTTCTTGAAGTTTTTTGAACTCCGTGATTTTCGTGTCTTAAAAATGTACCATCCAAATCCACATCATCAATTTTCAACCCTTTCTAACTTCATGTGATATTTTTCGTGCATTTACTGATTTGTTTGAGCTAAGTGACCCTTAAATTGAATAGCGCTACAAATGAACTCTGGAAAGGTTGAAAGTTGGCATGATATCAACATTTCACCCTCATAGCATGTGCTAAAAAGTTGAGAGGGTTACGAGAAAAGCTGGATGCACTTCATGTACAAAAAGGACAGTCTCTTTCAGCGTATCGGGGTTTCGGACGGAAACTCGTCGGTTACAAAAGGCATTTCATTTTCTTGAACTTATTTGAACTCCAGGTTTTTCGTGTGTTTAAAATACACCATTCAAAGCCACATCATCATTTTTCAACCCTTTCTGACTTCATCTGATATTTTTCATGCATTTATAGATTTGTTTGAGCTAAATGAGCATGAAATTGAAAAGCACTACAAATGCACTCTGAAATGCTGAAAGTTGGCATAGTATCAGCATTTCATCCACATAGCATGTGCTAAAAAGTTGAGAGGGTTAGGACAAAAGCTGGATGCACTTCGTGTACAAAACGGACAGTCTCTTTCGAAGTATGAGGGTTTCGGACGAAAACTCATCGGTTACAAAAGGCATTTCATTTTATTGAACTTATTTGAACTCCAGGATTTTCGTGTATTATAAATGCAACATTCAAAGCCACATCATCATTTTTCAACCCTTTCTGACTTCATCTGATATTTTTCGTGCATTTACAGATTTGTTTGAGCTAAATGACCCTGAAATTGAAAAGCACTACAAATGAACTCTGGAAAGGTTGAAAGTTGGCATGGTATCATCATTTGATCCACATAGCATGTGCTAAAAAGTTGAGAGGGTTACGACAAAAGCTGGATGCACTTCTTGTACAAAACGGACAGTCTCTTTCGAAGTATGAGGGTTTCGGACGAAAACTCATCGGTTACAAAAGGCATTTCATTTTATTAAACTTATTTGAACTCCAGGATTTTCGTGTATTATAAATGCAACATTCAAAGCCACATCATCAATTTTCAACCCTTTCTAACTTCATGTGATTTTTTTCGTGCATTTACAGATTTGTTTGAGCTAAATGACCCTGAAATTGAAAAGCACTACAAATGAACTCTGGAAAGGTTGAAAGTTGGCATGGTATCAACATTTCACCCACATATGATGTGTTAAAAAGTTGAGAGGGTTACGAGAAAAGCTAGATGCACTTAATGTACAAAAAGGACAGTCTCTTTCGGCATATCGGGGTTTCGGACGGAAACTCGTCGGTTACAAAAGGCATTTCATTTTCTTGAACTTATTTGAACTCCAGGATTTTCGTGTGTTTAAAATACACCATTCAAAGCCACATCATCATTTTTCAACCCTTTCTGACTTCATCTGATATTTTTCATGCATTTACTAGATTTGTTTGAGCTAAATGACCATGAATTTGAAAAGCACTACAAATGAACTCTGAAAGGTTGAAAGTTGGCATAGATATCAAGCATTTCATCCATCATAGCATGTGCTAAAAAGTTGAGAGGGTTAGGACAAAAGCTGGATGCACTTCGTGTACAAAACGGACAGTCTCTTTCGAAGTATGAGGGTTTCGGACGAAAACTCATCGGTTACAAAAGGCATTTCATTTTATTGAACTTATTTGAACTCCAGGATTTTCGTGTATTATAAATGCAACATTCAAAGCCACATCATCATTTTTCAACCCTTTCTGACTTCATCTGATATTTTTCAGTGCATTTACTAGATTTGTTTGAGCTAAATGACCCTGAAATTGAAAAGCACTACAAATGAACTCTGGAAAGGTTGAAAGTTGGCATGGTATCATCATTTGATCCACATAGCATGTGCTAAAAAGTTGAGAGGGTTACGACAAAAGCTGGATGCACTTCTTGTACAAAACGGACAGTCTCTTTCGAAGTATGAGGGTTTCGGACGAAAACTCATCGGTTACAAAAGGCATTTCATTTTATTGAACTTATTTGAACTCCAGGATTTTCGTGTATTATAAATGCAACATTCAAAGCCACATCATCATTTTTCAACCCTTTCTGACTTCATCTGATATTTTTCGTGCATTTACAGATTTGTTTGAGCTAAATGACCCTGAAATTGAAAAGCACTACAAATGAACTCTGGAAAGGTTGAAAGTTGGCATGGTATCATCATTTGATCCACATAGCATGTGCTAAAAAGTTGAGAGGGTTACGACAAAAGCTGGATGCACTTCTTGTACAAAACGGACAGTCTCTTTCGAAGTATGAGGGTTTCGGACGAAAACTCATCGGTTACAAAAGGCATTTCATTTTATTAAACTTATTTGAACTCCAGGATTTTCGTGTATTATAAATGCAACATTCAAAGCCACATCATCATTTTTCAACCCTTTCTAACTTCATGTGATTTTTTTCGTGCATTTACAGATTTGTTTGAGCTAAATGACCCTGAAATTGAAAAGCACTACAAATGAACTCTGGAAAGGTTGAAAGTTGGCATGGTATCAACATTTCACCCACATATGATGTGTTAAAAAGTTGAGAGGGTTACGAGAAAAGCTAGATGCACTTAATGTACAAAAAGGACAGTCTCTTTCGGCATATCGGGGTTTCGGACGGAAACTCGTCGGTTACAAAAGGCATTTCATTTTCTTGAACTTATTTGAACTCCAGGCTTTTCGTGTGTTTAAAATACACCATTCAAAGCCACATCATCATTTTTCAACCCTTTGTGACTTCATCTGATATTTTTCATGCATTTACTGATTTGGTTGAGCTAAATGACCCTGAATTTGAAAAGCACTACAAATGAACTCTGAAAAGGTTGAAAGTTGGCATGGTATGAACATTCCATCCACATAGCATGTGCTAAAACGTTGAGAGGGTTACGGCAAAAGCTGGATGCACTTCGTGTACAAAACAAGCAATCTCTTTCGAAGTATCGGGGTTTCGGACGGGAACTCGTCGGTTACAAAAGGCATTTCATTTTCTTGAACTTTTTTGAACTCCGTGATTTTCGTGTCTTAAAAATGTACCATCCAAATCCACATCATCAATTTTCAACCCTTTCTAACTTCATGTGATATTTTTCGTGCATTTACTGATTTGTTTGAGCTAAGTGACCCTTAAATTGAATAGCGCTACAAATGAACTCTGGAAAGGTTGAAAGTTGGCATGATATCAACATTTCACCCTCATAGCATGTGCTAAAAAGTTGAGAGGGTTACGAGAAAAGCTGGATGCACTTCATGTACAAAAAGGACAGTCTCTTTCAGCGTATCGGGGTTTCGGACGGAAACTCGTCGGTTACAAAAGGCATTTCATTTTCTTGAACTTATTTGAACTCCAGGTTTTTCGTGTGTTTAAAATAGCACCATTCAAAGCCACATCATCATTTTTCAACCCTTTCTGACTTCATCTGATATTTTTCATGCATTTATAGATTTGTTTGAGCTAAATGACCATGAAATTGAAAAGCACTACAAATGCACTCTGAAATGCTGAAAGTTGGCATAGTATCAGCATTTCATCCACATAGCATGTGCTAAAAAGTTCAGAGGGTTAGGACAAAAGCTGGATGCACTTCGTGTACAAAACGGACAGTCTCTTTCGAAGTATGAGGGTTTCGGACGAAAACTCATCGGTTACAAAAGGCATTTCATTTTATTGAACTTATTTGAACTCCAGGATTTTCGTGTATTATAAATGCAACATTCAAAGCCACATCATCATTTTTCAACCCTTTCTGACTTCATCTGATATTTTTCGTGCATTTACAGATTTGTTTGAGCTAAATGACCCTGAAATTGAAAAGCACTACAAATGAACTCTGGAAAGGTTGAAAGTTGGCATGGTATCATCATTTGATCCACATAGCATGTGCTAAAAAGTTGAGAGGGTTACGACAAAAGCTGGATGCACTTCTTGTACAAAACGGACAGTCTCTTTCGAAGTATGAGGGTTTCCGGACGAAAACTCATCGGTTACAAAAGGCATTTCATTTTATTAAACTTATTTGAACTCCAGGATTTTCGTGTATTATAAATGCAACATTCAAAGCCACATCATCATTTTTCAACCCTTTCTAACTTCATGTGATTTTTTTCGTGCATTTACAGATTTGTTTGAGCTAAATGACCCTGAAATTGAAAAGCACTACAAATGAACTCTGGAAAGGTTGAAAGTTGGCATGGTATCAACATTTCACCCACATATGATGTGTTAAAAAGTTGAGAGGGTTACGAGAAAAGCTAGATGCACTTAATGTACAAAAAGGACAGTCTCTTTCGGCATATCGGGGTTTCGGACGGAAACTCGTCGGTTACAAAAGGCATTTCATTTTCTTGAACTTATTTGAACTCCAGGCTTTTCGTGTGTTTAAAATACACCATTCAAAGCCACATCATCATTTTTCAACCCTTTGTGACTTCATCTGATATTTTTCATGCATTTACTGATTTGGTTGAGCTAAATGACCCTGAATTTGAAAAGCACTACAAATGAACTCATGAAAAGGTTGAAAGTTGGCATGGTATGAACATTCCATCCACATAGCATGTGCTAAAACGTTGAGAGGGTTACGGCAAAAGCTGGATGCACTTCGTGTACAAAACAAGCAATCTCTTTCGAAGTATCGGGGTTTCGGACGGGAACTCGTCGGTTACAAAAGGCATTTCATTTTCTTGAACTTTTTTGAACTCCGTGATTTTCGTGTCTTAAAAATGTACCATCCAAATCCACATCATCAATTTTCAACCCTTTCTAACTTCATGTGATATTTTTCGTGCATTTACTGATTTGTTTGAGCTAAGTGACCCTTAAATTGAATAGCGCTACAAATGAACTCTGGAAAGGTTGAAAGTTGGCATGATATCAACATTTCACCCTCATAGCATGTGCTAAAAAGTTGAGAGGGTTACGAGAAAAGCTGGATGCACTTCATGTACAAAAAGGACAGTCTCTTTCAGCGTATCGGGGTTTCGGACGGAAACTCGTCGGTTACAAAAGGCATTTCATTTTCTTGAACTTATTTGAACTCCAGGTTTTTCGTGTGTTTAAAATACACCATTCAAAGCCACATCATCATTTTTCAACCCTTTCTGACTTCATCTGATATTTTTCATGCATTTATAGATTTGTTTGAGCTAAATGACCATGAAATTGAAAAGCACTACAAATGCACTCTGAAATGCTGAAAGTTGGCATAGTATCAGCATTTCATCCACATAGCATGTGCTAAAAAGTTGAGAGGGTTAGGACAAAAGCTGGATGCACTTCGTGTACAAAACGGACAGTCTCTTTCGAAGTATGAGGGTTTCGGACGAAAACTCATCGGTTACAAAAGGCATTTCATTTTATTGAACTTATTTGAACTCCAGGATTTTCGTGTATTATAAATGCAACATTCAAAGCCACATCATCATTTTTCAACCCTTTCTGACTTCATCTGATATTTTTCGTGCATTTACAGATTTGTTTGAGCTAAATGACCCTGAAATTGAAAAGCACTACAAATGAACTCTGGAAAGGTTGAAAGTTGGCATGGTATCATCATTTGATCCACATAGCATGTGCTAAAAAGTTGAGAGGGTTACGACCAAAGCTGGATGCACTTCTTGTACAAAACGGACAGTCTCTTTCGAAGTATGAGGGTTTCGGACGAAAACTCATCGGTTACAAAAGGCATTTCATTTTATTAAACTTATTTGAACTCCAGGATTTTCGTGTATTATAAATGCAACATTCAAAGCCACATCATCATTTTTCAACCCTTTCTAACTTCATGTGATTTTTTTCGTGCATTTACAGATTTGTTTGAGCTAAATGACCCTGAAATTGAAAAGCACTACAAATGAACTCCTGGAAAGGTTGAAAGTTGGCATGGTATCAACATTTCACCCACATATGATGTGTTAAAAAGTTGAGAGGGTTACGAGAAAAGCTAGATGCACTTAATGTACAAAAAGGACAGTCTCTTTCGGCATATCGGGGTTTCGGACGGAAACTCGTCGGTTACAAAAGGCATTTCATTTTCTTGAACTTATTTGAACTCCAGGATTTTCGTGTGTTTAAAATACACCATTCAAAGCCACATCATCTTTTTTCAACCCTTTGTGACTTCATCTGATATTTTTCATGCATTTACTGATTTGGTTGAGCTAAATGACCCTGAATTTGAAAAGCACTACAAATGAACTCTGAAAAGGTTGAAAGTTGGCATGGTATGAACATTCCATCCACATAGCATGTGCTAAAACGTTGAGAGGGTTACGGCAAAATCTGGATGCACTTCGTGTACAAAACAAGCAATCTCTTTCGAAGTATCGGGGTTTCGGACGGGAACTCGTCGGTTACAAAAGGCATTTCATTTTCTTGAAGTTTTTGGAACTCCGTGATTTTCGTGTCTTAAAAATGTACCATCCAAATCCACATCATCAATTTTCAACCCTTTCTAACTTCATGTGATATTTTTCGTGCATTTACTGATTTGTTTGAGCTAAGTGACCCTTAAATTGAATAGCGCTACAAATGAACTCTGGAAAGGTTGAAAGTTGGCATGATATCAACATTTCACCCTCATAGCATGTGCTAAAAAGTTGAGAGGGTTACGAGAAAAGATAGATGCACTTCATGTACAAAAAGGACAGTCTCTTTCAGCTGTATCGGGGTTTCGGACGGAAACTCGTCGGTTACAAAAGGCATTTCATTTTCTTGAACTTATTTGAACTCCAGGTTTTCCGTGTGTTTAAAATACACCATTCAAAGCCACATCATCATTTTTCAACCCTTTCTGACTTCATCTGATATTTTTCATGCATTTATAGATTTGTTTGAGCTAAATGACCATGAAATTGAAAAGCACTACAAATGCACTCTGAAATGCTGAAAGTTGGCATAGTATCAGCATTTCATCCACATAGCATGTGCTAAAAAGTTGAGAGGGTTAGGACAAAAGCTGGATGCACTTCGTGTACAAAACGGACAGTCTCTTTCGAAGTATGAGGGTTTCGGACGAAAACTCATCGGTTACAAAAGGCATTTCATTTTATTGAACTTATTTGAACTCCAGGATTTTCGTGTATTATAAATGCAACATTCAAAGCCACATCATCATTTTTCAACCCTTTCTGACTTCATCTGATATTTTTCGTGCATTTACAGATTTGTTTGAGCTAAATGACCCTGAAATTGAAAAGCACTACAAATGAACTCTGGAAAGGTTGAAAGTTGGCATGGTATCATCATTTGATCCACATAGCATGTGCTAAAAAGTTGAGAGGGTTACGACCAAAGCTGGATGCACTTCTTGTACAAAACGGACAGTCTCTTTCGAAGTATGAGGGTTTCGGACGAAAACTCATCGGTTACAAAAGGCATTTCATTTTATTAAACTTATTTGAACTCCAGGATTTTCGTGTATTATAAATGCAACATTCAAAGCCACATCATCATTTTTCAACCCTTTCTAACTTCATGTGATTTTTTTCGTGCATTTACAGATTTGTTTGAGCGAAATGACCCTGAAATTGAAAAGCACTACAAATGAACTCTGGAAAGGTTGAAAGTTGGCATGGTATCAACATTTCACCCACATATGATGTGTTAAAAAGTTGAGAGGGTTACGAGAAAAGCTAGATGCACTTAATGTACAAAAAGGACAGTCTCTTTCGGCATATCGGGGTTCCGGACGGAAACTCGTCGGTTACAAAAGGCATTTCATTTTCTTGAACTTATTTGAACTCCAGGATTTTCGTGTGTTTAAAATACACCATTCAAAGCCACATCATCATTTTTCAACCCTTTGTGACTTCATCTGATATTTTTCATGCATTTACTGATTTGGTTGAGCTAAATGACCCTGAATTTGAAAAGCACTACAAATGAACTCTGAAAAGGTTGAAAGTTGGCATGGTATGAACATTCCATCCACATAGCATGTGCTAAAACGTTGAGAGGGTTACGGCAAAATCTGGATGCACTTCGTGTACAAAACAAGCAATCTCTTTCGAAGTATCGGGGTTTCGGACGGGAACTCGTCGGTTACAAAAGGCATTTCATTTTCTTGAACTTTTTTGAACTCCGTGATTTTCGTGTCTTAAAAATGTACCATCCAAATCCACATCATCAATTTTCAACCCTTTCTAACTTCATGTGATATTTTTCGTGCATTTACTGATTTGTTTGAGCTAAGTGACTCTTAAATTGAATAGCGCTACAAATGAACTCTGGAAAGGTTGAAAGTTGGCATGATATCAACATTTCACACTCATAGCATGTGCTAAAAAGTTGAGAGGGTTACGAGAAAAGCTGGATGCACTTCATGTACAAAAAGGACAGTCTCTTTCAGCGTATCGGGGTTTCGGACGGAAACTCGTTGGTTACAAAAGGCATTTCATTTTCTTGAACTTATTTGAACTCCAGGTTTTTCGTGTGTTTAAAATGCACCATTCAAAGCCACATCATCATTTTTCAACCCTTTCTGACTTCATCTGATATTTTTCATGCATTTATAGATTTGTTTGAGCTAAATGACCATGAAATTGAAAAGCACTACAAATGCACTCTGAAATGCTGAAAGTTGGCATAGTATCAGCATTTCATCCACATAGCATGTGCTAAAAAGTTCACAGGGTTAGGACAAAAGCTGGATGCACTTCGTGTACAAAACGGATAGTCTCTTTCGAAGTATGAGGGTTTCGGACGAAAACTCATCGGTTACAAAAGGCATTTCATTTTATTGAACTTATTTGAACTCCAGGATTTTCGTGTATTATAAATGCAACATTCAAAGCCACATCATCATTTTTCAACCCTTTCTGACTTCATCTGATATTTTTCGTGCATTTACAGATTTGTTTGAGCTAAATGACCCTGAAATTGAAAAGCACTACAAATGAACTCTGGAAAGGTTGAAAGTTGGCATGGTATCATCATTTGATCCACATAGCATGTGCTAAAAAGTTGAGAGGGTTACGACAAAAGCTGGATGCACTTCTTGTACAAAACGGACAGTCTCTTTCGAAGGATGAGGGTTTCCGACGAAAACTCATCGCTTACAAAAGGCATTTCATTTTATTAAACTTATTTGAACTCCAGGATTTTCGTGCATTATAAATGCAACATTCAAAGCCACATCATCATTTTTCAACCCTTTCTAACTTCATGTGATTTTTTTCGTGCATTTACAGATTTGTTTGAGCTAAATGACCCTGAAATTGAAAAGCACTACAAATGAACTTTGGAAAGGTTGAAAGTTGGCATGGTATCAACATTTCACCCACATATGATGTGTTAAAAAGTTGAGAGGGTTACGAGAAAAGCTAGATCCACTTAATGTACAAAAAGGACAGTCTCTTTCGGCATATCGGGGTTTCGGACGGAAACTCGTCGGTTACAAAAGGCATTTCATTTTCTTGAACTTATTTGAACTCCAGGCTTTTCGTGTGTTTAAAATACACCATTCAAAGCCACATCATCATTTTTCAACCCTTTGTGACTTCATCTGATATTTTTCATGCATTTACTGATTTGGTTGCGCTAAATGACCCTGAATTTGAAAAGCACTACAAATGAACTCAGAAAAGGTTCAAAGTTGGCATGGTATGAACATTCCATCCACATAGCATGTGCTAAAACGTTGAGAGGGTTACGGCAAAAGCTGGATGCACTTCGTGTACAAAACAAGCAATCTCTTTCGAAGTATCGGGGTTTCGGACGGGAACTCGTCGGTTACAAAAGGCATTTCATTTTCTTGAACTTTTTTGAACTCCGTGATTTTCGTGTCTTAAAAATGTATCATCCAAATCCACATCATCAATTTTCAACCCTTTCTAACTTCATGTGATATTTTTGGTGCATTTACTGATTTGTTTGAGCTAAGTGACCCTTAAATTAAATAGCGCTACAAATGAACTCTGGAAAGGTTGAAAGTTGGCATGATATCAACATTTCACCCTCATAGCATGTGCTAAAAAGTTGAGAGGGTTACGAGACAAGCTGGATGCACTTCATGTACAAAAAGGACAGTCTCTTTCAGCGTATCGGGGTTTCGGACGGAAACTCGTCGGTTACAAAAGGCATTTCATTTTCTTGAACTTATTTGAACTCCAGGTTTTTCGTGTGTTTAAAATACACCATTCAAAGCCACATCATCATTTTTCAACCCTTTCTGACTTCGTCTGATATTTTTCATGCATTTATAGATTTGTTTGAGCTAAATGACCATGAAATTGAAAAGCACTACAAATGCACTCTGAAATGCTGAAAGTTGGCATAGTATCAGCATTTCATCCACATAGCATGTGCTAAAAAGTTGAGAGGGTTAGGACAAAAGCTGGATGCAATTCGTGTACAAAACGGACAGTCTCTTTCGAAGTATGAGGGTTTCGGACGAAAACTCATCGGTTACAAAAGGCATTTCATTTTATTAAACTTATTTGAACTCCAGGATTTTCGTGTATCATAAATGCAACATTCAAAGCCACATCATCATTTTTCAACCCTTTCTGACTTCATCTGATATTTTTCGTGCATTTACAGATTTGTTTGAGCTAAATGACCCTGAAATTGAAAAGCACTACAAATGAACTCTGGAAAGGTTGAAAGTTGGCATGGTATCATCATTTGATCCACATAGCATGTGCTAAAAAGTTGAGAGGGTTACGACAAAAGCTGGATGCACTTCTTGTACAAAACGGACAGTCTCTTTCGAAGTATGACGGTTTCGGACGAAAACTCATCGGTTACAAAAGGCATTTCATTTTATTAAACTTATTTGAACTCCAGGATTTTCGTGTATTCTAAATGCAACATTCAAAGCCACATCATCAATTTTCAACCCTTTCTAACTTCATGTGATTTTTCTCATGCATTTATAGATTTGTTTGAGCTAAATGACCCTGAAATTGAAAAGCACTACAAATGAACTCTGGAAAGGTTGAAAGTTGGCATGGTATCAACATTTCACCCACATATGATGTGTTAAAAAGTTGAGAGGGTTACGAGAAAAGCTAGATGCACTTAATGTACAAAAAGGACAGTCTCTTTCGGCATATCGGGGTTTCGCACGGAAACTCGTCGGTATCAGAAGGCATTTCATTTTCTTGAACTTATTTGAACTCCAGGCTTTTCGTGTGTTTAAAATACACCATTCAAAGCCACATCATCATTTTTCAACCCTTTGTGACTTGATCTGATATTTTTCATGCATTTACTGATTTGGTTGAGCTAAATGACCCTGAATTTGAAAAGCACTACAAATGAACTCTGATAAGGTTGAAAGTTGGCATGGTATGAACATTCCATCCACATAGCATGTGCTAAAACGTTGAGAGGGTTACGACAAAAGCTAGATGCACTTCGTGCACAAAACAAGCAATCTCTTTCGAAGTATCGGGGTTTCGGACGGGAACTCGTCGGTTACAAAAGGCATTTCATTTTCTTGAAGTTTTTTGAACTCCGTGATTTTCGTGTCTTAAAAATGTACCATCCAAATCCACATCATCAATTTTCAACCCTTTCTAACTTCATGTGATATTTTTTGTGCATTTACTGATTTGTTTGAGCTAAGTGACCCTTAAATTGAATAGCGCTACAAATGAACTCTGGAAAGGTTGAAAGTTGGCATGATATCAACATTTCACCCTCATAGCATGTGCTAAAAAGTTGAGAGGGTTACGAGAAAAGCTGGATGCACTTCATGTACAAAAAGAACAGTCTCTTTCCGCGTATCGGGGTTTCGGACGGAAACTCGTCGGTTACAAAAGGCATTTCATTTTCTTGAACTTATTTGAACTCCAGGTTTTTCGTGTGTTTAAAATACACCATTCAAAGCCACATCATCATTTTTCAACCCTTTCTGACTTCATCTGATATTTTTCATGCACTTATAGATTTGTTTGAGCTAAATGACCATGAAATTGAAAAGCACTACAAATGCACTCTGAAAATGCTGAAAGTTGGCATAGTATCAGCATTTCATCCACATAGCATGTGCTAAAAAGTTGAGAGGGTTAGGACAAAAGCTGGATGCACTTCGTGTACAAAACGGACAGTCTCTTTCGAAGTATGAGGGTTTCGGACGAAAACTCATCGGTTACAAAAGGCATTTCATTTTATTGAACTTATTTGAACTCCAGGATTTTCGTGTATTATAAATGCAACATTCAAAGCCACATCATCATTTTTCAACCCTTTCTGACTTCATCTGATATTTTTCGTGCATTTACAGATTTGTTTGAGCTAAATGACCCTGAAATTGAAAAGCACTACAAATGAACTCTGGAAAGGTTGAAAGTTGGCATGGTATCATCATTTGATCCACATAGCATGTGCTAAAAAGTTGAGAGGTTTACGACAAAAGCTGGATGCACTTCTTGTACAAAACGGACAGTCTCTTTCGAAGTATGAGGGTTTCGGACGAAAACTCATCGGTTACGAAAGGCATTTCATTTTATTAAACTTATTTGAACTCCAGGATTTTCGTGTATTATAAATGCAACATTCAAAGCCACATCATCAATTTTCAACCCTTTCTAACTTCATGTGATTTTTTTCGTGCATTTACAGATTTGTTTGAGCTAAATGACCCTGAAATTGAAAAGCACTACAAATGAACTCTGGAAAGGTTGAAAGTTCGCATGGTATCAACATTTCACCCACATATGATGTGTTAAAAAGTTGAGAGGGTTACGAGAAAAGCTAGATGCACTTAATGTACAAAAAGGACAGTCTCTTTCAGCATATCGGGGTTTCGGACGGAAACTCGTCGGTTACAAAAGGCATTTCATTTTCTTGAACTTATTAGAACTCCAGGTTTTCGTGTGTTTAAAATACACCATTCAAAGCCACATCATCATTTTTCAACCCTTTCTGACTTCATCTGATATTTTTCATGCATTTATAGATTTGTTTGAGCTAAATGACCATGAAATTGAAAAGCACTACAAATGCACTCTGAAATGCTGAAAGTTGGCACAGTATCAGCATTTCATCCACATAGCATGTGCTAAAAAGTTGAGAGGGTTAGGACAAAAGCTGGATGCACTTCGTGTACAAAACGGACAGTCTCTGTCGAAGTATGTGGGTTTCGGACGAAAACTCATCGGTTACAAAAGGCATTTCATTTTATTGAACTTATTTGAACTCCAGGATTTTCGTGTATTATAAATGCAACATTCAAAGCCACATCATCATTTTTCAACCCTTTCTGACTTCATCTGATATTTTTCGTGCATTTACAGATTTGTTTGAGCTAAATGACCCTGAAATTGAAAAGCACTACAAATGAACTCTGGAAAGGTTGAAAGTTGGCATGGTATCATCATTTGATCCACATAGCATGTGCTAAAAAGTTGAGAGGGTTACGACAAAAGCTGGATGCACTTCTTGTACAAAACGGACAGTCTCTTTCGAAGTATGAGGGTTTCGGACGAAAACTCATCGGTTACAAAAGGCATTTCATTTTATTGAACTTATTTGAACTCCAGGATTTTCGTGTATTATAAATGCAACATTCAAAGCCACATCATCATTTTTCAACCCTTTCTGACTTCATCTGATATTTTTCGTGCATTTACAGATTTGTTTGAGCTAAATGACCCTGAAATTGAAAAGCACTACAAATGAACTCTGGAAAGGTTGAAAGTTGGCATGGTATCATCATTTGATCCACATAGCATGTGCTAAAAAGTTGAGAGGGTTACGACAAAAGCTGGATGCACTTCTTGTACAAAACGGACAATCTCTTTCGAAGTATGAGGGTTTCGGACGAAAACTCATCGGTTACAAAAGGCATTTCATTTTATTAAACTTATTTGAACTCCAGGATTTTCGTGTATTATAAATGCAACATTCAAAGCCACGTCATCAATTTTCAACCCTTTCTAACTTCATGTGATTTTTTTCGTGCATTTACAGATTTGTTTGAGCTAAATGACCCTGAAATTGAAAAGCACTACAAATGAACTCTGGAAAGGTTGAAAGTTGGCATGGTATCAACATTTCACCCACATATGATGTGTTAAAAAGTTGAGAGGGTTACGAGAAAAGCTAGATGCACTTAATGTACAAAAAGGACAGTCTCTTTCGGCATATCGGGGTTTCGCACGGAAACTCGTCGGTTACAAAAGGCATATCATTTTCTTGAACTTATTTGAACTCCAGGCTTTTCGTGTGTTTAAAATACACCATTCAAAGCCACATCATCATTTTTCAACCCTTTGTGACTTCATCTGATATTTTTCATGCATTTACTGATTTGGTTGAGCTAAATGACCCTGAATTTGAAAAGCACTACAAATGAACTCTGAAAAGGTTGAAAGTTGGCATGGTATGAACATTCCATCCACATAGCATGTGCTAAAACGTTGAGAGGATTACGGCAAAAGCTGGATGCACTTCGTGTACAAAACAAGCAATCTCTTTCGAAGTATCGGGGTTTCGGACGGGAACTCGTCGGTTACAAAAGGCATTTCATTTTCTTGAAGTTTTTTGAACTCCGTGATTTTCGTGTCTTAAAAATGTACCATCCAAAGCCACATCATCATTTTTCAACCCTTTCTGACTTCATCTGATATTTTTCATGCATTTATAGATTTGTTTGAGCTAAATGACCATGAAATTGAAAAGCACTACAAATGCACTCTGAAATGCTGAAAGTTGGCACAGTATCAGCATTTCATCCACATAGCATGTGCTAAAAAGTTGAGAGGGTTAGGACAAAAGCTGGATGCACTTCGTGTACAAAACGGACAGTCTCTTTCGAAGTATGAGGGTTTCGGACGAAAACTCATCGGTTACAAAAGGCATTTCATTTTATTGAACTTATTTGAACTCCAGGATTTTCGTGTATTATAAATGCAACATTCAAAGCCACATCATCATTTTTCAACCCTTTCTGACTTCATCTGATATTTTTCGTGCATTTACAGATTTGTTTGAGCTAAATGACCCTGAAATTGAAAAGCACTACAAATGAACTCTGGAAAGGTTGAAAGTTGGCATGGTATCATCATTTGATCCACATAGCATGTGCTAAAAAGTTGAGAGGGTTACGACAAAAGCTGGATGCACTTCTTGTACAAAACGGACAGTCTCTTTCGAAGTATGAGGGTTTGGGACGAAAACTCATCGGTTACAAAAGGAATTTCATTTTATTGAACTTATTTGAACTCCAGGATTTTCGTGTATTATAAATGCAACATTCAAAGCCACATCATCATTTTTCAACCCTTTCTGACTTCATCTGATATTTTTCGTGCATTTACAGATTTGTTTGAGCTAAATGACAATGAAATTGAAAAGCACTACAAATGAACTCTGGAAAGGTTGAAAGTTGGCATGGTATCATCATTTGATCCACATAGCATGTGCTAAAAAGTTGAGAGGGTTACGACAAAAGCTGGATGCACTTCTTGTACAAAACGGACAGTCTCTTTCGAAGTATGAGGGTTTCGGACAAAAACTCATCGGTTACAAAAGGCATTTCATTTTATTAAACTTATTTGAACTCCAGGATTTTCGTGTATTATAAATGCAACATTCAAAGCCACGTCATCAATTTTCAACCCTTTCTAACTTCATGTGATTTTTTTCGTGCATTTACAGATTTGTTTGAGCTAAATGACCGTGAAATTGAAAAGCACTACAAATGAACTCTGGAAATGTTGAAAGTTCGCATGGTATCAACATTTCACCCACATATGATGTGTTAAAAAGTTGAGAGGGTTAAGAGAAAAGCTAGATGCACTTAATGTACAAAAAGGACAGTCTCTTTCGGCATATCGGGGTTTCGCACGGAAACTCGTCGGTTACAAAAGGCATTTCATTTTCTTGAACTTATTTGAACTCCAGGCTTTTCGTGTGTTTAAAATACACCATTCAAAGCCACATCATCATTTTTCAACCCTTTGTGACTTCATCTGATATTTTTCATGCATTTACTGATTTGGTTGAGCTAAATGACGCTGAATTTGAAAAGCACTACAAATGAACTCTGAAAAGGTTGAAAGTTGGCATGGTATGAACATTCCATCCACATAGCATGTGCTAAAACGTTGAGAGGGTTACGGCAAAAGCTGGATGCACTTCGTGTACAAAACAAGAAATCTCTTTCGAAGTATCGGGGTTTCGGACGGGAACTCGTCGGTTACAAAAGGCATTTCATTTTCTTGAAGTTTTTTGAACTCCGTGATTTTCGTGTCTTAAAAATGTACCATCCAAATCCACATCATCAATTTTCAACCCTTTCTAACTTCATGTGATATTTTTCGTGCATTTACTGATTTGTTTGAGCTAAGTGACCCTTAAATTGAATAGCGCTACAAATGAACTCTGGAAACGTTGAAAGTTGGCATGATATCAACATTTCACCCTCATAGCATGTGCTAAAAAGTTGAGAGGGTTACGAGAAAAGCTGGATGCACTTCATGTACAAAAAGGACAGTCTCTTTCAGCGTATCGGGGTTTCGGACGGAAACTCGTCGGTTACAAAAGGCATTTCATTTTCTTGAACTTATTTGAACTCCAGGTTTTTCGTGTGTTTAAAATACACCATTCAAAGCCACATCATCATTTTTCAACCCTTTCTGACTTCATCTGATATTTTCCATGCATTTATAGATTTGTTTGAGCTAAATGACCATGAAATTGAAAAGCACTACAAATGCACTCTGAAATGCTGAAAGTTGGCATAGTATCAGCATTTCATCCACATAGCATGTGCTAAAAAGTTGAGAGGGTTAGGACAAAAGCTGGATGCACTTCGTGTACAAAACGGACAGTCTCTTTCGAAGTATGAGGGTTTCGGACGAAAACTCATGGGTTACAAAAGGCATTTCATTTTATTGAACTTATTTGAACTCCAGGATTTTCGTGTATTATAAATGCAACATTCAAAGCCACGTCATCATTTTTCAACCCTTTCTGACTTCATCTGATATTTTTCGTGCATTTACAGATTTGTTTTAACTAAATGACCCTGAACTTGAAAAGCACTACAAATGAACTCTGGAAAGGTTGAAAGTTGGCATGGTATCATCATTTGATCCACATAGCATGTGCTAAAAAGTTGAGAGGGTTACGACAAAAGCTGGATGCACTTCTTGTACAAAACGAGCAATCTCTTTCTTTTGAACGTGAACTCGTCGGTTACAAAAGGCATTTCATTTTCTTGAACTTATTTGAACTCCATGATTTTCGTGTCTTAAAAAAGCACCATTCAAAGCCACATCATCAATTTTCGACCCTTTCTAGCTTCATCTGATATTTTTCATGCATTTACTGATTTGTTTGAGCTAAATGACCCTGAAATTGAAAAGCACTATAAATGAACTCTGGAAAGGTTGAAAGTTGGCATGATATCAACATTTAATCCACATAGCATGTGCTAAAAAGTTGAGAGGGTTACGAGAAAAGCTGGATGCACTTGATGTACAAAAAGGTCAGTCTCTTTCGGCGTATCGGGGTTTCGGATGGAAACTCGTCGGTTACAAAAGGCATTTCATTTTCTTGAACTTATTTGAACTCCATGTTTTTCGTGTGTTTAAAATACACCATTCAAAGCCACATCATCATTTTTCAACCCTTTCTGACTTCATCTGATATTTTTCATGAATTTATAGATTTGTTTGAGCTAAATGACCATGAAATTGAAAAGCAGTACAAATGCACTCTGAAATGTAGAAAGTTGGCATGGTATCAGCATTTCATCCACATAGCATGTGCTAAAAAGTTGAGAGGGTTACGACAAAAGCTGGATGCACTTCATGTACAAAATGGACAGTCTCTTTCAAAGTATGAGGGGTTCGGACGAAAACTCATCTGTTACAAAAGGCATTTCATTTTCTTGAACTTATTTGAACTCCAAGATTTTCGTGTCTTAAAAATGCACCATTCAAATACACATCATGAATTTTCAACCCTTTCTGACTTCATTTGATATTTTTCATGCATTTACTGATTAGTTTGAGCTAAATGACCCTAAAATTGAAATCCACTACAAATTAACTCTAAAAAGGTTGAAAGTTGGCATGGTATCAACATTTCATCCACATAGCATGTGCTAAAACGTTGAGAGGGTTACGGCAAAAGCTGGACGCACGTCATGTAGAAAACGAGCAATCTCTTTCGAAGTATCGGGGTTTCGGACGAGAACTCGCCAGTTACAAAAGGCATTTCATTTTCTTGAACTTATTTGAACTCCGTGATTTTCGTGTCTAAAAAATGCACCATTCAAAGCCACAACATCAATTTTCAGCCCTCTCTAACTTCATGTGATATTTTTCGTGCATTTACTGATTTGTTTGAGCTAAATGACCCTGAAATTGAACAGCACTACAAATGAACTCTAGAAAGGTTGAAAGTTGGCTTGGTATCAAAATTTCATCCACATATAATGTGCTAAAACGTTGAGAGGCTTACAGCAAAAGCTGGATGCACTTCGTCTACAAAACGAGCAATCTCTTTCGAAGTATCAGGGTTTCGAACGAGAATTCGCGGTTACAAAAGTCATTTCATTTTCTTGAACTTATTTGGACTCCATGATTTTCGTGTCTTAAAAATGCACCATTCAAAGCCACATCATACATTTTCAACCCTTTCTAACTTCATGTGATATTTTTCGTGCATTTACTGATTTGTTTGAGCTAAATGACCCTGAAATTGGTAAGCACTACAAATCCACTCTGAAAGGTTGAAAGTTGGCATGGTCTCGGCATTTCATCCACATAGCATGCGCTAAAAAGTTGAGAGGGTTACGAGAAAAGCTGGATGCACTTCATGTATGAAAAGGACAGTCTCTTTCGGCATATCGGGGTTACGGACGTAAACTCGTCGGTTACAAAAGGCATTTCATTTTCTTGAACTTATTTGAACTCTAGGCTTTTCGTGTGTTAAAAATGCACCATTCAAAGCCACTTCATCATTTTTCAACCCTTTCTGACTTCATCTGTTATTTTTCATGCATTTGCTGATTTGTTTGAGCTAAATGACCCTGCAATTGAAAAGGACTACAAATGAACTCTGAAAGGTTGAAAGTTGGCATGGTAGCAACATTTCATCCACATAGCATGTGCTAAAAAGTTGAGAGGGTTACGACAAAAGCTGGATGCACATCATGTACAAAACGGACAGTCTCTTTCGATGTATGAGAGTTTCGGACGGAAACTCATCGGTTACAAAAGGCATTTCATTTTCTTGAACTTATTTGAACTCCAGGATTTTCGTGTTTTAAAAATGCACCATTCAAATACACATCATGAATTTTCAACCCTTTCTGACTTCATTTGATACTTTTCATGCATTTACTGATTTGTTTGAGCTAAATGACCCTGAACTTGAAAAGCACTACAAATGAACTCTGAAAGGTTGAAAGTTGGCATGGTATCAACATTTCACCCACATATCATGTGCTAAAAAGTTGAAAGGGTTACGAGAAAAGCTGGATGCACTTCATGTACAAAAAGGACAGTCTCTTTCAGCATATCAGGGTTTCGGACGGAAACTCGTCGGTTACAAAAAGGCAGTTCATTTTCTTGAACTTATTTAAACTCCAGGCTTTTCGTGTATAAAAATGCACCATTCAAAGCCACATCATCAATTTTCAACCCTTTCTGACTTCATATGATATTTTTCATGCATTTACTGATTTGTTTGAGCTAAATGACCCTGAAATTGATAAGCACTACAAATGAACTCTGAAAAGGTTGAAAGTTGGCATGGTATGAACATTTCATCCACATAGCATGTGCTAAATCGTTGAGAGGGTTACGGCAAAAGCTGGATGCACTTCGTGTACAAAACAAGCAATCTCTTTCGAAGTATCGGGGTTTCGGACGGGAACTCGTCGGTTACAAAGGGCATTTCATTTTCTTGAACTTATTTGAACTCCGTTATTTTTGTGTCTTAAAAATGTACCATTCAAATCCACATCATCAATTTTCAACCCTTTCTAACTTCATGTGATATTTTTCGTGCATTTACTGATTTGTTTGAGCTAAATGACGCTGAAATTGAAAAGCACTACAATTGAACTCTGCAAAGGTTGAAAGTTGGCATGATATCAACATTTCACCCACATATCATGTGCTAAAAAGTTGAGACGGTTACGAGAAAAGATGGATGCACTTCATGTACAAAAAGGACAGTCTCCTTCGGCGTATCGGGGTTTCGGACGGAAACTCGTCGGTTACAAAAGGCATTTCATTTTCTTGAACTTATTTGAACTCCAGGTTTTTCGTGTGTTTAAAATACACCATTCAAAGCCACATCATCATTTTTCAACCCTTTCTGACTTCATCTGATATTTTTCATGCATTTATAGATTTGTTTGAGCTAAATGACCATGAAATTGAAAAGCAGTACAAATGCACTCTGAAATGTTGAAAGTTGGCATGGTATCAGCATTTCATCCACATAGCATGTGCTAAAAATTTGAGAGGGTTACGACAAAAGGTGGATGCACTTCGTGTACAAAATGGACAGTGTCTTTCGAAGTATGAGGGTTTCGGACGAAAACTCATCGGTTACAAAAGGCATTTCATTTTGTTGAACTTATTTGAACTCCAGGATTTTCGTGTCTGAAAAATGCACCATTCAAAGCCACATCATCAATTTTCAACCCTTTCTGACTCCATTTGATATTTTTCATGCATTTACTGATTTGTTTGAGCTAAATGACCCTGAATTTGAAAAGCACTACAAATGAACTCTGAAAGGTTGAAAGTTGGGATGGTATCAACATTTCATCCACATTGCATGTGCTAAAAAGTTGAGAGGGTTACGACAAAAGCTGGATGCACTTCATGTACAAAAAGGACAGTCTCTTTTGGCATATCAGGGTTTCGGACGGAAACTCGTCGGTTACAAAAAGGCAGTTCATTTTCTTGAACTTATTTGATCTCGAGGCTTTTCATGTATAAAAATGCACCATTCAAAGCCACATCATCAATTTTCAACCCTTTTTGACTTCATCTGATATTTTTCATGCATTTACTGATTTGTTTGAGCTAAATGACCCTGAAATTGATAAGCACTACAAATGAACTCTTAAAAGGTTGAAAGTTGGCATGGTATGAACATTTCATCCACATAGCATGTGCTAAAACGTTGAGAGGATTACGGCAAAAGCTGGATGCACTTCGTGTAAAAAACAAGCAATCTCTTTCGAAGTATCGGGGTTTCGGACGGGAAATCATCGGTTACAAAAGGCATTTCATTTTCTTGAACTTATTTGAACTCTGTGATTTTCGTGTCTTAAAAATGTACCATTCAAATCCACATCATCCGTTTTCAACCCTTTCTAACTTCATGTGATATTTTTCGTGCATTTACTGATTTGTTTGAGCTAAGTGACCCTTAAATTTAATAGCACTACAAATGAACGTTGGCATGATATCAACATTTCACCCACATAGCATGTGCTAAAAAGTTGAGAGGGTTACGAGAAAAGCTGGATGCACTTCATGTACAAAAAGAACAGTCTCTTTCGGCGTATCGGGGTTTCGGACGGAAACTCGTCGGTTACAAAAGGCATTTCATTTTCTTGAACTGATTTGAACTCCAGGTTTTTCGTGTGTTTAAAACACACCATTCAAAGCCACATCATCATTTTTCAACCCTTTCTGACTTCATGTGATATTTTTCATACATTTATAGATTTGTTTGAGCTAAATGACCATGAAATTGAAAAGCACTACAAATGCACTCTGAAATGTTGAAAGTTGGCATAGTATCAGCATTTCATCCACATAGCACGTGCTAAAAAGTTGAGAGGGTTACGACAAAAGATGGATGCACTTCGTGTACAAAACGGACAGTCTCATTCGAAGTATGAGGGTTTCGGACGAAAACTCATCGGTTACAAAAGGCATTTCATTTTATTGAACTTATTTGAACTCCAGGATTTTCGTGCATTATAAATGCAACATTCAAAGCCACATCATCAATTTTCAACCCTTTCTAACTTCATGTGATATTTTTCGTGCATTTATAGATTTGTTTGAGCTAAATGACCCTGAAATTGAAAAGCACTACAAATGAACTCTGGAAAGGTTGAAAGTTGGCATGGTATTAACATGTCACCCACATGTTATGTGTTAAAAAGTTGAGAGGGTTACGACAAAAGCTGGATGCACTTAATGTACAAAAAGGACAGTCTCTTTCTGCATATCGGGGTTTCGGACGGAAACTCGTCGGTTACAAAAGGCATTTCATTTTCTTGAACTTATTTGAACTCCAGGCTTTTCGTGTATTAAAAATGCACAATTCAAAGCCACATAATCATTTTTCAACCCTTTCTGACATCATCTGATATTTCTCATGCATTTACTGATTTGTTTGAGCTAAATGAACCTGAAATTGAAAAGCACTACAAATCAACTCTGAAAGGTTGAAAGTTGGCATGGTATCAACATTTCATCCACATAGCATGTGCTAAAACTATGAGCGGGTTACGACAAAAGCTGGATGCACTTCGTGTACAAAACGGACAGTCTCTTTCGAAGTATCAGGGTTTCGGACGGAAACTCATCGGTCACAAAAGATATTTTATTTTCTTGAACTTATTTGAACTCCAGGATTTTCGTGTCTTAAAAATGCACCATTCAAAGTCACATCATCAATTTTCAACCCTTTCTGAATTCATTTGATATTTCTCATGTATTTATTGATTTGTTTGAGCTAAATGACCCTGAAATTTAAAAGCACTACAAATTAACTCTGAAAAGGTTGAAAGTTGTCATGGTATCAAAATTTCATCCAGATAACATGTGTTGAAACATTGAGAGGGTTACACCAAAAGCTGGATGCACTTCGTGTACAAAACAAGCAATCTCTTTCGAAGTATCGGGGTTTCGGACGGGAACTCGTCGGTTACAAAAGGCATTTCATTTTCTTGAACTTATTTGAACTCCGTGATTTTCGTCTCTTAAAAATGTACCATTCAAATCCACATCATCAATTTTCAACCCTTTCTAACTTCATGTGATATTTTTCATGCATTTACTGATTTTTTTGAGCTAAATGACGCTGAAATTTAAAAGCACTACAAATGAACTCTGGAAAGGTTGAAAGTTGGCATGATATCAATATTTCACCCACATAGCATGTGCTAAAAAGTTGAGAGGGTTATGAGAAAAGCTGGATGCACTTCATGTACAAAAAGGACAGCCTCTTTCGGCGTATCGGGGTTTCGGACGGAAACTCGTCGGTTACAAAAGGCATTTCATTTTCTTGAACTTATTTGAACTTCAGGCTTTTCGTCTGTTTCAAATACACCATTCAAAGCCACGTCATCATTTTTCAACCCTTTCTGACTTCATCTTATATTTTTCATGCATTTACTGATTTGTGTGAGCTAAATGACCCTGAATTTGAAAAGCACTACAAATGAACTCTGAAAGGTTAAAAGTTGGCATGGTATCAACATTTCATCCACATTGCATGTGCTAAAAAGTTGAGAGGGTTACGACAAAAGCTGGATGCACTTCGTGTACAAAACGGACAGTCTCTTTCGAAGTATGAGGATTTCGGACGGAAACTCGTCGGTTACAAAAGGCATTTCATTTTTTTGAATTTTTGAACTCCATGATTTTCTTGTCTTTAAAATGCACAATTCAAAGCCACATCATCAATTTTCAATCCTTTCTAACTTCATGTGATATATTTCATGCATTTACTGATTTGTTTGAGCTAAATGACCCTTACATTGAATAGCACTACAAATGAACTCTGGAAAGGTTGAAAGCTGGCATGGTATCAACAATTCACCCACATATCATTTGCTAAAAAGTTGAGAGGGTTACGAGAAAAGCTGGATGCACTTCATGTACAAAAAGGACAGTCTCTTTCGGCATATCAGGGTTTCGGACGGAAACTCGTCGGTTACAAAAAGGCAGTTCATTTTCTTGAACTTATTTGAACTCCAGGCTTTTCGTGTATAAAAATGCACCATTCAAAGCCACATCATCAATTTTCAACCCTTTCTGACTTCATCTGATATTTTTCATGCATTTACTGATTTGTTTGAGCTAAATGACCCTGAAATTGATAAGCACTACAAATGAACTCTGAAAAGGTTGAAAGTTGGCATGGTATAAACATTTCATCCACATAGCATGTGCTAAAATGTTGAGAGGGTTACGGCAAAAGCTGGATGCACTTCGTGTACAAAACAAGCAATCTCTTTCGAAGTATCGGGGTTTCGGACGGGAACTCGTCGGTTACAAAAGGCATTTCATTTTCTTGAACTTATTTGAACTCCGTGATTTTCGTGTCTTATAAATGTACCATTCAAATCCACATCATCAATTTTCAACACTTTCTAACTTCATGTGATATTTTTCGTGCATTTACAGATTTGTTTGAGCTAAATGACGCTGAAATTGAAAAGCACTATAAATGAACTCTGGAAAGGTTGAAAGTTGGCATGATATCAACATTTAATCCACATAGCATGTGCTAAAAAGTTGAGAGGGTTACGAGAAAAGCTGGATGCACTTGATGTACAAAAAGGTCAGTCTCTTTCGGCGTATCGGGGTTTCGGATGGAAACTCGTCGGTTACAAAAGGCATTTCATTTTCTTGAACTTATTTGAACTCCATGTTTTTCGTGTGTTTAAAATACACCATTCAAAGCCACATCATCATTTTTCAACCCTTTCTGACTTCATCTGATATTTTTCATGCATTTATAGATTTGTTTGAGCTAAATGACCATGAAATTGAAAAGCAGTACAAATGCACTCTGAAATGTAGAAAGTTGGCATGGTATCAGCATTTCATCCACATAGCATGTGCTAAAAAGTTGAGAGGGTTACGACAAAAGCTGGATGCACTTCATGTACAAAATGGACAGTCTCTTTCAAAGTATGAGGGGTTCGGACGAAAACTCATCTGTTACAAAAGGCATTTCATTTTCTTGAACTTATTTGAACTCCAAGATTTTCGTGTCTTGAAAATGCACCATTCAAATACACATCATGAATTTTCAACCCTTTCTGACTTCATTTGAAATTTTTCATGCATTTACTGATTAGTTTGAGCTAAATGACCCTAAAATTGAAATCCACTACAAATTAACTCTAAAAAGGTTGAAAGTTGGCATGGTATCAACATTTCATCCACATAGCGTGTGCTAAAACGTTGAGAGGGTTACGGCAAAAGCTGGACGCACTTCATGTAGAAAACGAGCAATCTCTTTCGAAGTATCGGGGTTTCGGACGAGAACTCGCCTGTTACAAAAGGCATTTCATTTTCTTGAACTTATTTGAACTCCGTGATTTTCGTGTCTTAAAAATGCACCATTCAAAGCCACAACATCAATTTTCAGCCCTCTCTAACTTCATGTGATATTTTTCGTGCGTTTACTGATTTGTTTGAGCTAAATGACCCTGAAATTGAACAGCACTACAAATGAACTCTAGAAAGGTTGAAAGTTGGCGTGGTATCAAAATTTCATCCACATATAATGTGCTAAAACGTTGAGAGGCTTACAGCAAAAGCTGGATGCACTTCGTCTACAAAACGAGCAATCTCTTTCGAAGTATCAGGGTTTCGAACGAGAATTCGCGGTTACAAAAGTCATTTCATTTTCTTGAACTTATTTGGACTTCATGTGATATTTTTCGTGCATTTACTGATTTGTTTGAGCTAAATGACCCTGAAATTGGTAAGCACTACAAATCCACTCTGAAAGGTTGAAAGTTGGCATGGTCTCAGCATTTCATCCACATAGCATGCGCTAAAAAGTTGAGAGGGTTACGAGAAAAGCAGGATGCACTTCATGTATGAAAACGACAGTCTCTTTCGGCATATCGGGGTTACGGACGTAAACTCGTCGGTGACAAAAGGCATTTCATTTTCTTGAACTTATTTGAACTCTAGGCTTTTCGTGTGTTAAAAATGCACCATTCAAAGCCACTTCATCATTTTTCAACCCTTTCTGACTTCATCTGTTATTTTTCATGCATTTGCTGATTTGTTTGAGCTAAATGACCCTGCAATTGAAAAGGACTACAAATGAACTCTGAAAGGTTGAAAGTTGGCATGGTAGCAACATTTCATCCACATAGCATGTGCTAAAAAGTTGAGAGGGTTACGACAAAAGCTGGATGCACATCATGTACAAAACGGACAGTCTCTTTCGATGTATGAGAGTTTCGGACGGAAACTCATCGGTTACAAAAGGCATTTCATTTTCTTGAACCTATTTGAACTCCAGGATTTTCGTGTTTTAAAAATGCACCATTCAAATACACATCATGAATTTTCAACCCTTTCTGACTTCATTTGATATTTTTCATGCATTTACTGATTTGTTTGAGCTAAATGACCCTGAAATTGAAAAGCACTACAAATGAACTCTGAAAGGTTGAAAGTTGGCATGGTATCAACCTTTCACGCACATATCATGTGCTAAAAAGTTGAAAGGGTTACGAGAAAAGCTGGATGCACTTCATGTACAAAAAGGACAGTCTCTTTCAGCATATCAGGGTTTCGGACGGAAACTCGTCGGTTACAAAAAGGCAGTTCATTTTCTTGAACTTATTTGAACTCCAGGCTTTTCGTGTATAAAAATGCACCATTCAAAGCCACATTATCAATTTTCAACCCTTTCTGACTTCATATGATATTTTTCATGCATTTACTGATTTGTTTGAGCTAAATGACCCTGAAATTGATAAGCACTACAAATGAACTCTGAAAAGGTTGAAAGTTGGCATGGTATGAACATTTCATCCACATAGCATGTGCTAAATCGTTGAGAGGGTTACGGCAAAAGCTGGATGCACTTCGTGTACAAAACAAGCAATCTCTTTCGAAGTATCGGGGTTTCGGACGGGAACTCGTCAGTTACAAAGGGCATTTCATTTTCTTGAACTTATTTGAACTCCGTTATTTTTGTGTCTTAAAAATGTACCATTCAAATCCACATCATCAATTTTCAACCCTTTCTAACTTCATGTGATATTTTTCGTGCATTTACTGATTTGTTTGAGCTAAATGACGCTGAAATTGAAAAGCACTACAATTGAACTCTGCAAAGGTTGAAAGTTGGCATGATATCAACATTTCACCCACATATCATGTGCTAAAAAGTTGAGACGGTTACGAGAAAAGATGGATGCACTTCATGTACAAAAAGGACAGTCTCCTTCGGCGTATCGGGGTTTCGGACGGAAACTCGTCGGTTACAAAAGGCATTTCATTTTCTTGAACTTATTTGAACTCCAGGTTTTTCGTGTGTTTAAAATACACCATTCAAAGCCACATCATCATTTTTCAACCCTTTCTGACTTCATCTGATATTTTTCATGCATTTATAGATTTGTTTGAGCTAAATGACCATGAAATTGAAAAGCAGTACAAATGCACTCCGAAATGTTGAAAGTTGGCATGGTATCAGCATTTCTTCCACATACCATGTGCTAAAAATTTGAGAGGGTTACGACAAAAGGTGGATGCACTTCGTGTACAAAATGGACAGTCCCTCTCGAAGTATGAGGGTTTCGGACGAAAACTCATCGGTTACAAAAGGCATTTCATTTTCTTGAACTTATTTGAACTCCAAGATTTTCGTGTCTTAAAAATGCACCATTCAAATACACATCATGAATTTTCAACCCTTTCTGACTTCATTTGAAATTTTTCATACATTTGCTGATTTGTTTGAGCTAAATGACCCTGCAATTGAAAAGGACTACAAATGAACTCTGAAAGGTTGAAAGTTGGCATGGTAGCAACATTTCATCCACATAGCATGTGCTAAAAAGTTGAGAGGGTTACGACAAAAGCTGGATGCACATCATGTACAAAACGGACAGTCTCTTTCGATGTATGAGAGTTTCGGACGGAAACTCATCGGTTACAAAAGGCATTTCATTTTCTTGAACTTATTTGAACTCCAGGATTTTCGTGTTTTAAAAATGCACCATTCAAATACACATCATGAATTTTCAACCCTTTCTGACTTCATTAGATACTTTTCATGCATTTACTGATTTGTTTGAGCTGAATGACCCTGAAATTGAAAAGCACTACAAATGAACTCTGAAAGGTTGAAAGTTGGCATGGTATCAACATTTCACCCACATATCATGTGCTAAAAAGTTGAAAGGGTTACGAGAAAAGCTGGATGCACTTCATGTACAAAAAGGACAGTCTCTTTCAGCATATCAGGGTTTCGGACGGAAACTCGTCGGTTACAAAAAGGCAGTTCATTTTCTTGAACTTATTTGAACTCCAGGCTTTTCGTGTATAAAAATGCACCATTCAAAGCCACATCATCAATTTTCAACCCTTTCTGACTTCATATGATATTTTTCATGCATTTATTGATTTGTTTGAGCTAAATGACCCTGAAATTGATAAGCACTACAAATGAACTCTGAAAAGGTTGAAAGTTGGCATGGTATGAACATTTCATCCACATAGCATGTGCTAAATCGTTGAGAGGGTTACGGCAAAAGCTGGATGCAGTTCGTGTACAAAACAAGCAATCTCTTTCGAAGTATCGGGGTTTCGGACGGGAACTCGTCGGTTACAAAGGGCATTTCATTTTCTTGAACTTATTTGAACTCCGTTATTTTTGTGTCTTAAAAATGTACCATTCAAATCCACATCATCAATTTTCAACCCTTTCTAACTTCATGTGATATTTTTCGTGCATTTACTGATTTGTTTGAGCTAAATGACGCTGAAATTGAAAAGCACTACAGTTGAACTCTGCAAAGGTTGAAAGTTGGCATGATATCAACATTTCACCCACATATCATGTGCTAAAAAGTTGAGACGGTTACGAGAAAAGATGGATGCACTTCATGTACAAAAAGGACAGTCTCCTTCGGCGTATCGGGGTTTCGGACGGAAACTCGTCGGTTACAAAAGGCATTTCATTTTCTTGAACTTATTTGAACTCCAGGTTTTTCGTGTGTTTAAAATACACCATTCAAAGCCACATCATCATTTTTCAACCCTTTCTGACTTCATCTGATATTTTTCATGCATTTATAGATTTGTTTGAGCTAAATGACCATGAAATTGAAAAGCAGTACAAATGCACTCTGAAATGTTGAAAGTTGGCATGGTATCAGCATTTCATCCACATAGCATGTGCTAAAAATTTGAGAGGGTTACGACAAAAGGTGGATGCACTTCGTGTACAAAATGGACAGTCTCTTTCGAAGTATGAGGGTTTCGGACGAAAACTCATCGGTTACAAAAGGCATTTCATTTTCTTGAACTTATTTGAACTCTAGGCTTTTCGTGTGTTAAAATGCACCATTCAAAGCCACTTCATCATTTTTCAACCCTTTCTGACTTCATCTGTTATTTTTCATGCATTTGCTGATTTGTTTGAGCTAAATGACCCTGCAATTGAAAAGGACTACAAATGAACTCTGAAAGGTTGAAAGTTGGCATGGTAGCAACATTTCATCCACATAGCATGTGCTAAAAAGTTGAGAGGGTTACGACAAAAGCTGGATGCACATCATGTACAAAACGGACAGTCTCTTTCGATGTATGAGAGTTTCGGACGGAAACTCATCGGTTACAAAAGGCATTTCATTTTCTTGAACTTATTTGAACTCCAGGATTTTCGTGTTTTAAAAATGCACCATTCAAATACACATCATGAATTTTCAACCCTTTCTGACTTCATTTGATACTTTTCATGCATTTACTGATTTGTTTGAGCTAAATGACCCTGAAATTGAAAAGCACTACAAATGAACTCTCAAAGGTTGAAAGTTGGCATGGTATCAACATTTCACCCACATATCATGTGCTAACAAGTTGAAAGGGTTACGAGAAAAGCTGGATGCACTTCATGTACAAAAAGGACAGTCTCTTTCAGCATATCAGGGTTTCGGACGGAAACTCGTCGGTTACAAAAAGGCAGTTCATTTTCTTGAACTTATTTGAACTCCAGGCTTTTCGTGTATAAAAATGCACCATTCAAAGCCACATCATCAATTTTTAACCCTTTCTGACTTCATATGATATTTTTCATGCATTTACTGATTTGTTTGAACTAAATGACCCTGAAATTGATAAGCACTACAAATGAACTCTGAAAAGGTTGAAAGTTGGCATGGTATGAACATTTCATCCACATAGCATGTGCTAAATCGTTGAGAGGGTTACGGCAAAAGCTGGATGCACTTCGTGTACAAAACAAGCAATCTCTTTCGAAGTATCGGGGTTTCGGACGGGAACTCGTCGGTTACAAAGGGCATTTCATTTTCTTGAACTTATTTGAACTCCGTTATTTTTGTGTCTTAAAAATGTACCATTCAAATCCACATCATCAATTTTCAACCCTTTCTAACTTCATGTGATATTTTTCGTGCATTTACTGATTTGTTTGAGCTAAATGACGCTGAAATTGAAAAGCACTACAATTGAACTCTGCAAAGGTTGAAAGTTGGCATGATATCAACATTTCACCCACATATCATGTGCTAAAAAGTTGAGAGGGTTACGAGAAAAGCTGGATGCACTTCATGTATGAAAACGACAGTCTCTTTCGGCATATCGGGGTTTCGGACGTAAACTCGTCGGTTACAAAAGGCATTTCATTTTCTTGAACTTATTTGAACTCTAGGCTTTTCGTGTGTTAAAAATGCACCATTCAAAGCCACTTCATCATTTTTCAACCCTTTCTGACTTCATCTGTTATTTTTCATGCATTTGCTGATTTGTTTGAGCTAAATGACCCTGCAATTGAAAAGGACTACAAATGAACTCTGAAAGGTTGAAAGTTGGCATGGTAGCAACATTTCATCCACATAGCATGTGCTAAAAAGTTGAGAGGGTTACGACAAAAGCTGGATGCACATCATGTACAAAACGGACAGTCTCTTTCGATGTATGAGAGTTTCGGACGGAAACTCATCGGTTACAAAAGGCATTTCATTTTCTTGAACTTATTTGAACTCCAGGATTTTCGTGTTTTAAAAATGCACCATTCAAATACACATCATGAATTTTCAACCCTTTCTGACTTCATTTGATACTTTTCATGCATTTACTGATTTGTTTGAGCTAAATGACCCTGAAATTGAAAAGCACTACAAATGAACTCTGAAAGGTTGAAAGTTGGCATGGTATCAACATTTCACCCACATATCATGTGCTAAAAAGTTGAAAGGGTTACGAGAAAAGCTGGATGCACTTCATGTACAAAAAGGACAGTCTCTTTCAGCATATCAGGGTTTCGGACGGAAACTCGTCGGTTACAAAAAGGCAGTTCATTTTCTTGAACTTATTTGAACTCCAGGCTTTTCGTGTATAAAAATGCACCATTCAAAGCCACATCATCAATTTTCAACCCTTTCTGACTTCATATGATATTTTTCATGCATTTACTGATTTGTTTGAGCTAAATGACCCTGAAATTGATAAGCACTACAAATGAACTCTGAAAAGGTTGAAAGTTGGCATGGTATGAACATTTCATCCACATAGCATGTGCTAAATCGTTGAGAGGGTTACGGAAAAAGCTGGATGCACTTCGTGTACAAAACAAGCAATCTCTTTCGAAGTATCGGGGTTTCGGACGGGAACTCGTCGGTTACAAAGGGCATTTCATTTTCTTGAACTTATTTGAACTCCGTTATTTTTGTGTCTTAAAAATGTACCATTCAAATCCACATCATCAATTTTCAACCCTTTCTAACTTCATGTGATATTTTTCGTGCATTTACTGATTTGTTTGAGCTAAATGACGCTGAAATTGAAAAGCACTACAATTGAACTCTGCAAAGGTTGAAAGTTGGCATGATATCAACATTTCACCCACATATCATGTGCTAAAAAGTTGAGACGGTTACGAGAAAAGATAGATGCACTTCATGTTCAAAAAGGACAGTCTCCTTCGGCGTATCGGGGTTTCGGACGGAAACTCGTCGGTTACAAAAGGCATTTCATTTTCTTGAACTTATTTGAACTCCAGGTTTTTCATGTGTTTAAAATACACCATTCAAAGCCACATCATCATTTTTCAACCCTTTCTGACTTCATCTGATATTTTTCATGCATTTACTGATTTGTTTGAGCTAAATGACGGTAAAATTTAAATCTACTACAAATGAACTCTAAAAAGGTTGAAACTTGGCATGGTGTCAACATTTCATCCACATAGCATGTGCTAAAACGTTGAGAGGGTTACGACAAAAGCTGGATGCACTTCATGTACAAAACGAGCAATCTCTTTCGAAGTATCGGGGTTTCGAACGAGAACTCGCGGTTACAAAAGTCATTTCATTTTCTTGAACTTATTTGAACTCCATGATTTTCGTGTCTTAAAAATGCACCATTCAAAGCCACATCATCAATTTTCAACCCTTTCTAACTTCATGTGATATTTTTCGTCCATTTACTGATTTGTTTGAGCTAAATGACCCTGAAATTGGTAAGCACTACAAATCCACTCTGAAAGGTTGAAAGTTGGCATGGTCTCAGCATTTCATCCACATAGCATGCGCTAAAAAGTTGAGAGGGTTACGAGAAAAGCTGGATGCACTTCATGTACGAAAACGACAGTCTCTTTCGGCAAATCGGGGTTTCGGACGGAAACTCGTCGGTTACAAAAGGCATTTCATTTTCTTGAACTTATTTGAACTCCAGGCTTTTCGTGTGTTAAAAATGCACCATTCAAAGCCACATCATCATTTTTCAACCCTTTCTGACTTAATCTGATATTTTTCATGCATTTACTGATTTGTCTGAGCTAAATGACCCTGAAATTGAAAAGCACTACAAATGAACTCTGAAAGGTTGGAAGTTGGCATGGTATCAACATTTCATCCACATAGCATGTGCTAAAAGTTGAGAGGGTTACGACAAAAGCTGGATGCACATCATGTACAAAACGGACAGTCTCTTTCGATGTATGAGAGTTTCGGACTGAAACTCATCGGTTACAAAAGGCATTTCATTTTCTTGAATTTTTGAACTCCAGGATTTTCGCGTTTTAAAAATGCACCATTCGAATACACATCATGAATTTTCAACCCTTTCTGACTTCGTTTGATATTTTTCATGCATTTATTGATTTGTTTGAGCTAAATGACCCTGAAATTTAAAAGCACTTCAAATTAACTCTAAAAAGGTTGAAAGTTCGCATGGTATCAACATTTCATCCACATAGCTTGTGCTAAAATGTTGAGAGGGTTACGACAAAAGCTGGATGCACTTCATCTACAAAAGGAGCAATCTCTTTCGAAGAATCGGGGTTTCGGACGAGAACTCGTCGATTACAAAAGGCATTTCATTTTCTTGAACTTATTTGAACTCCATGATTTTCGTGTCTTAAAAATTCGCCATTCAAAGCGACATCATCAATTTTCAGCCCTTTCTAACTTCATGTGATATTTTTCGTGCATTTACTGATTTGTTTGAGCTAAATGACCCTGAAATTGAACAGCACTACAAATGAACTCTGGAAATGTTGAAAGTTGGCATGGTATCAACATTTCACCCACATAGCATGTGCTAAAAAGTTGAGAGGGTTACGAGAAAAGCTGGATGCACTTCATGTACAAAAAGGACAGTCTCTTTCGGCGTATTGGGGGTTTCGGACGGAAACTCGTCGGTTACAAAAGGCATTTAATTTTCTTGAACTTATTTGAACTCTGAGCTTTTTGTGTGTTAAAAATACACCATTAAAAGCCACATCATCATTTTTCAACCCTTTTTGACTTCATCTGATACTTTTCATGCATTTACAGATTTGTTTGAGCTAAATGACCCTAAAATTGAAAAGCACTACAAATGCACTCTGAAATGTTGAAAGTTGGCATGGTATCATCATTTGATCCACATAGCATGTGCTAAAAAGTTGAGAGGGTTACGACAAAAGCTGGATGCACTTCATGTACAAAACGGACAGTCTCTTTTGAAGTATGAGGGTTTCGGACGAAAACTCATCGGTTACAAAAGGCATTTCATTTTATTGAACTTATTTGAACTCCAGGATTTTCGTGTATTATAAATGCAACATTCAAAGCCACATCATCAATTTTCAACCCTTTCTAACTTCATGTGATATTTTTCGTGCATTTATAGATTTGTTTGAGCTAAATGACCCTGAAATTGAAAAGCACTACAAATGAACTCTGGAAAGGTTGAAAGTTGGCATGGTATCAACATTTCACCAAATAAGATGTGCTAAAAAGTTGAGAGGGTTACGAGAAAAGCTGGGTGCACTTAATGTACAAAAAGGACAGTCTCTTTCGGCATATCGGGGTTTCGGACGGAAACTCGTCGGTTACAAAAGGCATTTCATTTTCTTCAACTTATTTGAACTCCAGGCTTTTCGTGTATTAAAAATGCACCATTGAAAGCCACATCATCATTTTTCAACCCTTTCTGACTTCATCTGATATTTCTCATGCATTTGCTGATTTGTTTGAGCTAAATGAACCTGAAATTGAAAAGCACTACAAATGAACTCTGAAAGGTTGAAAGTTGGTATGGTATCAACACTACATCCACATAGCATGTGCTAGAAATATGAGAGGGTTACGACAAAAGCTGGATGCACTTCGTGAACAAAACGGACAGTCTCTTTCGAAGTATCAGGGTTTCGGACGGAAACTCATCAGTTACAAAAGGCATTTCATTTTCTTGAACTTATTTGAACTCCAGGATTTCCGTGTCTTAAAAATGCACCATTCAAAGTCACAACATCAATTTTCAACCCTTTCTGAATTCATTTGATATTTTTCATGTATTTACTGATTTGTTTGAGCTAAATGACCCTGAAATTGAAAAGCACTACAAATTAACTCTGAAAAGGTTGAAAGTTGGCATGGTATCAAAATTTCATCCACATAGCATGTGCTGAAACATTGAGAGGGTTACAGCAAAAGCTGGATGCACTTCGTGTACAAAACAAGCAATCTGTTTCGAAGTATCGGGGTTTCGAACGAGAACTCGTCGGTTACAAAAGTCATTTCATTTTCTTGAACTTATTTGAACTCCAGGCTTTTCGTGTCTTAAAAATGCACCATTCAAAGCCACATCATCAATTTTCCGCCCTTTCTAACTTCATGTGATAATTTTCGTGCATTTACTGATTTGTTTGAGCTAAATGACCCTGAAATAGAAAAGCACTACAAATGAACTATGGAAAGGTTGAAAGTTGGCATGGTATCAACATTTCACCCACCTATCATGTGCTAAAAAGTTGAGATGGTTACGAGAAAATATGGATGCACTTCATGTACAAAAAGGACAATCTCTTTTGGCATATCGGGGTTTCGGACAGAAACTCATCGGTTACAAAAGGCATTTCATTTTCTTGAACTTATTTGAACTCTGGGCTTTTCGTGTATTAAAAATGCACCATTCAAAGCCACATCATCATTTTTCAACCCTTTCTGACTTCATCTAATATTTTTCATGCATTTACTGATTTGTTTGAGCTAAATGACCCTGAATTTGAAAAGCACTACAAATGAACTCTGAAAGGTTGAAAGTTGGCATGGTATGAACATTTCATCCACATTGCATGTGCTAAAAAGTTGAGAGGGTTACGACAAAAGCTGGATGCACTTCGTGTACAATACGGACAGTCTCTTTCGAAGTATCAGGGTTTCAGACGGAAACTCGTCGGTTACAAAAGGCTTTTCATTTTCTTGAACTTATTTGAACTCCGTGATTTTCTTGTCGTTAAAATGCACCATTCAAAGCCACATCATCAATTTTCAATCCTTTCTAACTTCATGTGATATTTTTCGTGCATTTACTGATTTGTTTGAGCTAAATGACGCTGAAATTGAAAAGCACTACAAATGAACTCTGGAAAGGTTGAAAGTTGGCATGATATCAATATTTCACCCACATAGCATGTGCTAAAAAGTTGAGAGGGTTACGAGAAAAGCTGGATGCACTTCATGTACATAAAGGACAGTCTCTTTCGGCGTATCGGGGTTTCAGACGGAAACTCGCGGTTACAAAAGGCATTTCATTTTCTTGAACTTATTTGAACTTCAGGCTTTTCGTGTGTTTAAAATACACCATTCAAAGCCACATCATCATTTTTCAACCCTTTCTGACTTCATCTGATATTTTTCATGCATTTATAGATTTGTTTGAGCTAAATGACCATGAAATTGAAAAGCACTACAATGCACTCTGAAATGTTGAAAGTTGGCATGGTATCAGCATTTCATCCACATAGCATGTGCTAAAAAGTTGAGAGGGTTACGACAAAAACTGGATGCACTTCGTCTACAAAACGGACAGTCTCTTTCGAAGTATGAGGGTTTCGGACGGAAACTCATCCGTTACAAAAGGCATTTCATTTCCTTGATCTTATTGGAACTCCGTGATTTTAGGGTCTTAAAACTGCACCATTCAAAACCACATCATCAATTTTCAACCCTTTCTAACTTCATGTGATATTTTTCGTGCATTTACTGATTTGTTTGAGCTAAATGACCCTGAAATTGAAAAGCACTACAAATGAACTCTGGAAAGGTTGAAAGTTGGCATGATATCAATATTTCACCCACATATCATGTGCTAAAAAGTTGAGAGGGTTACGAGAGAAGCTGGATGCACTTCAGGTACAAAAACAACTGTCTCTTTCGGTATATGGGGGTTTCGGACGGAAACTCGTCGGTTACAAAAGGCATTTCATTTTCTTGAACTTATTTGAACTCCAGGCTTTTCGTGTGTTAAAAATGCACCATTCAAAGCCCCATCATCATTTTTCAACCCTTTCTGACTTCATCTGATATTTTTTATACATTTACTGATTTGTTTGAGCTGAATGACGCTAAAATGGAAAAGCAGTACAAATGAACTCTGAAAGGTTGAAAGTTGGCATGGTATCAACATTTAATACACATAGCATGTGGTAAAAAGTTGAGAGGGTTACGACAAAAACTGGATGCACTTCATGTAGAAAATGGACAGTCTCTTTCGAAGTATCACGGTTTCGGACGAAAACTCATCGGTTACAACAGGCATTTCATTTTATTGAACTTATTTGAACTCCAAGATTTTCGTGTCTTAAAAATGCAACATTCAAAGCCACATCATCAATTTTCAACCCTTTCTGACTTCATTTGATATTTTTCGTGCATTTATTGATTTGTTTGAGCTAAATGACCCTGAAATTGATAGGCAGTACAAATGAACTCTGAAAAGGTTGAAAGTTGGCATGGTATCAACATTTCACCCACATAGGATGTGATAAAAAGTTGAGATGGTTATGGCAAAAGATGGATGCACTTCGTGTACAAAACGAGCAATCTCCTTTGAAGTATCAGGGTTTCGGACGAGAACACGTTTGTTACAAAGGGATTTCATATTTTTGAACTTATTTGAACTCCAGACATTTTGTGTGTTAAAAATGCACCATTCGAAGCTATATCATCAATTTTCAACCCTTTCTGACTTCATTTAATATTTTTCGTGCATTTAGTTATTTGTTTGAGCTAAATGACCCTGAAATTGAAAAGCACTACAAATGGACTCTGCAAAATATGAAATTTGGCATGGTATCAACATTTCACCCACATATCATGTGCTAAAAAGTTGAGAGGGTTCGAGAAAAGCTGGATGCACTTCATGTACAAAAAAGACAGTCTCTTTCGAAGTATCGGGGTTTCAGACGGAAACTCAACGGTTATAAAAGGCATTTCATTTTCTTGAACTTATTTGAACACCAGGCTTTTCGTGTGTTAAAAATGCACCATTCAAAGCCACATCAACATTTTTCAACCCTTTCTAACTTCAGGTGATATTTTTCGTGCATTTACAAATTTGTTTGAGCTAAATGACCCTGAAATTGAAAAGCACTAGAAATGAACTCTAAAAAGGTTGAAAGTTGGCATGGTATCAACATTTCAGCCACATAGCATGTGCTAAAAAGTTAAGAGGGTTACGGCAAAAGCTAGATGCACTTCGTGGTTAAAACGAGCAATCTCTTTCGAAGTATCGTGGTTCGGAGGAGAACTCATTAGTTACAAAAGGCATTTCATTTTTCTTGAACTTATTTGAACTCTGACTTTTCGTGTGTTAAAAATGCACCATTCAAAGCCACATCATCAATTTTCAACCCTTTCTGACTTCATTTGACTTTTTCGTGCATTTACTGATTTGTTTGAGCTAAATGACCCCGAAATTGAAAAGCAATACAAATGAACTCCGGGAAGGTTGAAAGTTGGCATGGTATCAATATTTCACCCACATATCAGGTGCTAAAAGTTGAGAGGGTTACGAGAAAAGCTGTATGCACTTCATGTACAAAAAGGACAGTCTCTTTCGAAGTATGAGGGTTTCGAACGGAAACTCGTCGGTTACAAAAGGCATTTCAATTTCTTGAACTTATTTGAACTCCAGAATTTTCGTGTCTTTAAAATGCACCATTCAAAGCCACATGATCAATTTTTAACCCTTTCTAACTTCATGTGATATTTTTCGTGCATTTACTGATTTGTTTGAGCTAAATGACCCTGAAATTGAAAAGCACTATAATTGAACTCTGAAAGGTTGAAAGTTGGCATGGTATCAACATTTCATCCACATAGCATGTGCTAAAAAGTTGAGAGGGTTACGACAAAAGCTGGATGCACTTCATGTACAATATGGACAGTCTCTTTCGAAGTATCAGAGTTTCGGACGGAAATTCCTCAGTTACAAAAGGCATTTCATTTTCTTGAACTTATTTGAACTCCAGGATATTCATGTCTTAAAAAGCTCCATTCAAATACAGATCATGAATTTTCAACCCTTTCTGGCTTCATTTGATATTTTTCATGCATTTACTGATTTCTTTGAGCTAAATGACCCTCAAATTGAAAACAACTACAAATTAACTCTAAAAAGGTTGAAAGTTGGCATGGTATGAACATTTCATCCACATAGCATGTGCTAAAACGTTGAGAGGGTTACGGCAAAAGCTGGATGCACTTCATGTACAAAACGAGCAATCTATTTCGAAGTATCGGGGTTTCGAACGAGAACTCGTCGGTTACAAAAGGCATTTCATTTTCTTGAACTTATTTGAACTCCAGGATTTTTGTATCTTTAAAATGCACCATTCGAAGCCACATCATCAATTTTCAGCCCTTTCTAACTTCATGTGATATTTTTCGTGCATTTACTGATTTGTTTGAGCTAAATGACCCTGAAATTGAACAGCACTACAAATGAACTCTAGAAAGGTTGAAAGTTGGCGTGGTATCAAAATTTCATCCACATATAATGTGCTAAAACGTTGAGAGGGCTACAGCAAAAGCTGGATGCACTTCGTGTACAAAACGAGCAATCTTTTTCGAAGTATCGGGGTTTTGAACGAGAACTCGCGGTTACAAAAGTCATTTCATTTTCTTGAACTCATTTGAACTCCGTGATTTTCGTGTCTTAAAAATGCACCATTCAAAGCCACATCATCAATTTTCAACCCTTTCTAACTTCATGAGATATTTTTCGTGGATTTACTGATTTGTTTGAGCTAAATGATCCTGAAATTGAAAAGCACTACAAATGCACTCTGAAAGGTTGAAAGTTGGCATGGTATCAGCATTGCATCCACATAACATGTGCTAAAAAGTTGAGAGGGTTACGAGAAAAGCTGGATGCACTTCATGTACAAAAATGACAGTCTCTTTCGGCATATCGGGGTTTCGGTCGGAAACTCGTCAGTTACAAAAGGCATTTCATTTTCTTGAACTTATTTGAACTCCAGGCTTTTCGTGTATAAAAAATGCACCATTCAAAGCCACATCATCATTTTTCAACCCTTTCTGACTTCATCTGATATTTTTCATGCATTTACTTATTTGTTTGAGCTAAATGACCCTGAAATTTATAAGCACTACAAATGAACTCTGAAAAGGTTGAAAGTTGGCATGGTATCCACATTTCATCCAGATAGCATGTGCTAAAATGTTGAGAGGGTTATGGCAAAAGCTGGATGCACTTCGTGTACAAAACAAGCAATCTCTTTCGAAGTATCGGGGTTTCGGTCGGAAACTCGTCGGTTACAAAAGGCATTTCATTTTCTTGAACTTATTTGAACTCCAGGCTTTTCATGTATAAAAAATGCACCATTCAAAGCCACATCATCATTTTTCAACCCTTTCTGACTTCATCTGATATTTTTCATGCATTTACTTATTTGTTTGAGCTAAATGACCCTGAAATTTATAAGCACTACAAATGAACTCTGAAAAGGTTGAAAGTTGGCATGGTATCAACATTTCATCCAGATAGCATGTGCTAAAATGTTGAGAGGGTTATGGCAAAAGCTGGATGCACTTCGTGTACAAAACAAGCAATCTCTTTCGAAGTATCGGGGTTTCGGACGGAAACTCATCGGTTTCAAAAGGCATTTCATTTTTCTTGAACATATTTGAACTCTGACTTTTCATGTGTTAAAAATGCACCATTCAAAGCCACGTCATCAATTTTCAACCTTTTCTGACTTCATTTGATTTTTTCGTGCATTTGCTGATTTGTTTGAGCTAAATGACCCTTAAATTGAAAAGCACTACAAATGAACTCCGGAAAGGTTGAAAGTTGGCATGGTATCAACATTTCACCCCCATATAAGGTGCTAAAAAGTTGAGAGGGTTATGATAAAAGCTGGATGCACTTTATGTACAAAAAGGACAGTCTCTTTCGAAGTATCGGGGTTTCGGACGGAAACTCACCAGTTTCAAAAGGCATTTCATTTTTGTGAACTTATTTGAACTCCACGCACTTCGTGTGTTAAAAATGCACCATTCAAAGCCACATCATCAATTTTCAACCCTTTCTGACTTCATTTGATATTTTTCGTGCATTTATTGATTTGTTTGAGCTAAATGACCCTGAAATTGATAAGAAGTAAAAATGAACTCCGAAAAGGTTTTAAGCTGGCATGGTATCAACATTTCACCCACATATCATGTGCTATAAAGTTGAGAGGGTTACGACAAAAGCTGTATGCACTTCATGTACAAAAAGGACAGTCTCTTTCGAAGTATGAGGGTTTCGGACGGAAACTCGTCGGTTACAAAAGGCATTTCAATTTCTTGAACCTATTTGAACTCTAGAATTTTTGTGTCTTTAAAATGCACCATTCAAAGCCACATCATCAATTTTCAACCCTTTCTAACTTCATGTGATATTTTTCGTGCATCTACTGATTTGTTTGAGCTAAATGACCCTGAAATTGAAAACAACTACAAATTAACTCTAAAAAGGATGAAAGTTGGCATGGTATCAACATTTCATCCACATAGCATGTGCTAAAACATTGAGAGTGTTACGGCAAAAGCTGGATGCACTTCATGTACAAAATGTACAGTCTCTTTCGAAGTATGAGGGTTTCGGACGGAAACACATCGGTTACAAAAGGAATTTCATTTTCTTGAACTTATTTGAACTCCAAGATTTTCGTGTCTTAAAAATGCACCATTAAAAGCCACATCTACAATTTTCAACCCTTTCTGACTTCATTTGATATTTTTCGTGCATTACTTGATTGGTTTGAGCTAAATGACCCTGAAATTGATAGGCAGTACAAATGAACTCTGAAAAGGTTGAAAGTTGGCATGGTATCAACATTTCACCCACATAGAATGTGTTAAAAAGTTGAGATGGTTATGGCAAAAGATGGATCCACTTCGTGTACAAAACGAGCAATCTCCTTCGAGGTATCAGGGTTTCGGACGAGAACACGTCTGTTACAAAGGGATTTCATATTTTTGAACTTATTTGAACTCCAGACATTTTGTGTGTTAAAAATGCACCATTCAAAGCCACGTCATCAATTTTCAACCCTTTCTGACTTCATTTGATATTTTTCATGCATTTACCGATTTGTTTGACCTAAATGACCCTGAAATTGAAAACAACTACAAATTAACTCTAAAAAGGTTGAAAGTTGGCATGGTATCAACATTTCACCCACATAGCATGTGCTAAAATGTTGAGAGGGTTACGGCAAAAGCTGGATGCACTTCATGTACAAAAAGGATAGTCTCTTTCGAAGTATCGGGGTTTCGGACGGAAACTCAACGGTTATGAAAGGCATATCATTTTCTTGAACTTATTTGAACACCAGGTTAAAAATGCACCATTCAAAGCCACATCATCATTTTTCAACCCTTTCTAACTTCAGGTGATATTTTTCGTGCATTTACACATTTGCTTGAGCTAAATGACCCTGAAATTGAAAAGCACTACAAATGAACTCTGAAAAGGTTGAAAGTTGGAATGGTATCAACATTTCACCCACATAGCATGTGATAAAAAGTTAAGAGGGTTATGGCAAAAGCTAGATAAACTTCGTGGTTAAAACGAGCAATCTCTTTCGAAGTATCGGGGTTCGGACGAGAACTTGTCAGTTACAAAAGGCATTTCATTTTTCTTGAACATATTTGAACTCTGACTTTTCATGTGTTAAAAATGCACCATTCAAAGCCACGTCATCAATTTTCAACCTTTTCTGACTTCCTTTGATTTTTTCGTGCATTTGCTGATTTGTTTGAGCTAAATGACCCTGAAATTGAAAAGCACTACAAATGAACTCCGGAAAGGTTGAAAGTTGGCACTACAAATTTCTTGAACCTATTTGAACTCTAGGATTTTCGTGTCTTTAAAATGCACCATTCAAAGCCACATCATAAATTTTCAACCCTTTCTAACTTCATGTGATATTTTTCGTGCATTTACTGATTTGTTTGAGCTAAATGACCCTGAAATTGAAAACAACTACAAATTAACTCTAAAAAGGTTGAAAGTTGGCATGGTATCAACATTTCATCCACATAGCATGTGCTAAAACGTTGAGAGGGTTACGGCAAAAGCTGGATGCACTTCATGTACAAAACGAGCAATCTATTTCGAAGTATCGGGGTTTCAGATGAGAACTCGTCGGTTACAAAAGGCATTTCATTTTCTTGAACTTATTTGAACTCCATGATTTTCGTGTCTAAAAAATGCACCATTCAAAGCCACATCATCAATTTTCAGCCCTTTCTGACTTCATGTGATATTTTTTGTGCATTTACTGATTTGTTTGAGCTAAATGACCTTGAAATTGAACAACACTACAAATGAACTCTAGAAAGGTTTAAAGTTGGCGTGGTATCAAAATTTCATTGACATATAATGTGCTAAAACGTTGAGAGGGTTACAGCAAAAGCTGGAGGCACTTCGTGTACAAAACGAGCAATCTCTTTTGAAGTATCAGGGTTTCGAACGGGAATTCGCCGTTACAAAAGGCATTTCATTTTCTTGAACTTATTTGAACTCCGTGATTTTCGTGTCTTAAAAATGCACCATTAAAATCCACATCATCAATATTCAACCCTTTCTAACTTCATGTGATATTTTTCGTGGATTTACTGATTTGTTTGAGCTAAATGACCCTCAAATTGAAAAGAACTACAAATGCACTCTGAAAGGTTGAAAGTTGGCATGGTATTAGCATTTCATCCACATAGCATGTGCTAAAAAGTTGAGAGGGTTACGAGAAAAGCTGGATGCACTTCATGTACAAAAACGACAGTCTCTTTCGGCATATCGGGGTTTCGGACGGAAACTCGTCGGTTACAAAAGGCATTTCATTTTCTTGAACTTATTTGAACTCCAGGCTTTTCGTGTGTTAAAAATGCACCATTCAAAGCCACATCATCAATTTTCAACCCTTTCTAACTTCATGTGATATTTTTCGTGCATTTACTGATTTGTTTGAGCTAAATGACCCTGAAATTGAAAACAACTACAAATTAACTCTAAAAAGGATGAAAGTTGGCATGGTATCAACATTTCATCCACATAGCATGTGCTAAAACGTTGAGAGGGTTACGGCAAAAGCTGGATGCACTTCATGTATAAAATGTACAGTCTCTTTCGAAGTATGAGGGTTTCGGACGGAAACACATCGGTTACAAATGGAATTTCATTTTCTTGAACTTATTTGAACTCTAGGATTTTCGTGTCTTAAAAATGCACCATTAAAAGCCACATCATCAATTTTCAACCCTTTCTGACTTCATTTGATATTTTTCGTGCATTACTTGATTGGTTTGAGCTAAATGACCCTGAAATTGATAGGCAGTACAAATGAACTCTGAAAAGGTTGAAAGTTGGCATGGTATCAACATTTCACCCACATAGAATGTGATAAAAAGTTGAGATGGTTATGGCAAAAGATGGATCCACTTCGTGTACAAAACGAGCAATCTCCTTCGAAGTATCAGGGTTTCGGACGAGAACACGTCTGTTACAAAGGGATTTCATATTTTTGAACTTATTTGAACTCCAGACATTTTGTGTGTTAAAAATGCACCATTCAAAGCCACGTCATCAATTTTCAACCCTTTCTGACTTCGTTTGATATTTTTCATGCATTTACCGATTTGTTTTTGCTAAATGACCCTGAAATTGAAAACAACTACAAATTAACTCTAAAAAGGTTGAAAGTTGGCATGGTATCAACATTTCACCCACATAGCATGTGCTAAAATGTTGAGAGGGTTACGGCAAAAGCTAGATGCACTTCATGTACAAAAAGGATAGTCTCTTTCGAAGTATCGGGGTTTCGGACGGAAACTCAACGGTTATGAAAGGCATTTCATTTTCTTGAACTTATTTGAACACCAGGTTAAAAATGCACCATTCAAAGCCACATCATCATTTTTCAACCCTTTCTAACTTCAGGTGATATTTTTCGTGCATTTACACATTTGCTTGAGCTAAATGACCCTGAAATTGAAAAGCACTACAAATGAACTCTGAAAAGGTTGAAAGTTGGCATGGTATCAACATTTCACCCACATAGCATGTGCTAAAAAGTTAAGAGGGTTATGGAAAAAGCTAGATAAACTTCGTGGTTAAAACGAGCAATCTCTTTCGAAGTATCGGGGTTCGGACGAGAACTTGTCAGTTACAAAAGGCATTTCATTTTTCTTGAACATATTTGAACTCTGACTTTTCATGTGTTAAAAATGCACCATTCAAAGCCACGTCATCAATTTTCAACCTTTTTTGACTTCCTTTGATTTTTTCGTGCATTTGCTGATTTGTTTGAGCTAAATGACCCTGAAATTGAAAAGCACTACAAATGAACTCCGGAAAGGTTGAAAGTTGGCACTACAAATTTCTTGAACCTATTTGAACTCTAGGATTTTCGTGTCTTTAAAATGCACCATTCAAAGCCACATCATCAATTTTCAACCCTTTCTAACTTCATGTGATATTTTTCGTGCATTTACTGATTTGTTTGAGCTAAATGACCCTGCAATTGAAAACAACTACAAATTAACTCTAAAAAGGTTGAAAGTTGGCATGGTATCAACATTTCATCCACATAGCATGTGCTAAAACGTTGAGAGCGTTACGGCAAAAGCTGGATGCACTTCATGTACAAAACGAGCAATCTATTTCGAAGTATCGGGGTTCCGGATGAGAACTCGTCGGTTACAAAATGCATTTCATTTTCTTGAACTTATTTGAACTCCATGATTTTCGTGTCTAAAAAATGCACCATTCAAAGCCACATCATCAATTTTCAGCCCTTTCTGACTTCATGTGATATTTTTTGTGCATTTACTGATTTGTTTGAGGTAAATGACCTTGAAATTGAACAACACTACAAATGAACTCTAGAAAGGTTGAAAGTTGGCGTGGTATCAAAATTTCATTGACATATAATGTGCTAAAACGTTGAGAGGGTTACAGCAAAAGCTGGAGGCACTTCGTGTACAAAACGAGCAATCTCTTTTGAAGTATCAGGGTTTCGAACGGGAATTCGCCGTTACAAAAGGCATTTCATTTTCTTGAACTTATTTGAACTCCGTGATTTTCGTGTCTTAAAAATGCACCATTAAAATCCACATCATCAATATTCAACCCTTTCTAACTTCATGTGATATTTTTCGTGGATTTACTGATTTGTTTGAGCTAAATGACCCTCAAATTGAAAAGAACTACAAATGCACTCTGAAAGGTTGAAAGTTGGCATGGTATTATTATTTCATCCACATAGCATGTGCTAAAAAGTTGAGAGGGTTACGAGAAAAGCTGGATGCACTTCATGTACAAAAACGACAGTCTCTTTCGGCATATCGGGGTTTCGGAAGGAAACTCCTTGGTTACAAAAGGCATTTCATTTTCTTGAACTTATTTGAACTCCAGGCTTTTCGTGTGTTAAAAATGCACCATTCAAAGCCACATCATCAATTTTCAACCCTTTCTAACTTCACGTGATATTTTTCGTGCATTTACTGATTTGTTTGAGCTAAATGACCCTGAAATTGAAATCAACTACAAATTAACTCTAAAAAGGATGAAAGTTGGCATGGTATCAACATTTCATCCACATAGCATGTGCTAAAACGTTGAGAGGGTTACGGCAAAAGCTGGATGCACTTCATGTATAAAATGTACAGTCTCTTTCGAAGTATGAGGGTTTCGGACGGAAACACATCGGTTACAAAAGGAATTTCATTTTCTTGAACTTATTTGAACTCCAGGATTTTCGTGTCTTAAAAATGCACCATTAAAAGCCACATCATCAATTTTCAACCCTTTCTGACTTCATTTGACATTTTTCGTGCATTACTTGATTGGTTTGAGCTAAATGACCCTGAAATTGATAGGCAGTACAAATGAACTCTGAAAAGGTTGAAAGTTGGCATGGTATCAACATTTCACCCACATAGAATGTGATAAAAAGTTGAGATGGTTATGGCAAAAGATGGATCCACTTCGTGTACAAAACGAGCAATCTCCTTCGAAGTATCAGGGTTTCGGACGAGAACACGTCTGTTACAAAGGGATTTCATATTTTTGAACTTATTTGAACTCCAGACATTTTGTGTGTTAAAAATGCACCATTCAAAGCCACGTCATCAATTTTCAACCCTTTCTGACTTCATTTGATATTTTTCATGCATTTACCGATTTGTTTTTGCTAAATGACCCTGAAATTGAAAACAACTACAAATTAACTCTAAAAAGGTTGAAAGTTGGCATGGTATGAACATTTCACCCACATAGCATGTGCTAAAATGTTGAGAGGGTTACTGCAAAAGCTGGATGCACTTCATGTACAAAAAGGATAGTCTCTTTCGAAGTATCGGGGTTTCGGACGGAAACTCAACGGTTATGAAAGGCATTTCATTTTCTTGAACTTATTTGAACACCAGGTTAAAAATGCACCATTCAAAGCCACATCATCATTTTTCAACCCTTTCTAACTTCAGGTGATATTTTTCGTGCATTTACACATTTGCTTGAGCTAAATGACCCTGAAATTGAAAAGCACTACAAATGAACTCTGAAAGGTTGAAAGTTGGCATGGTATGAACATTTCATCCACATTGCATGTGCTAAAAAGTTGAGAGGGTTACGACAAAAGCTGGATGCACTTCGTGTACAATACGAACAGTCTCTTTCGAAGTATCAGGGTTTCAGACGGAAACTCGTCGGTTACAAAAGGCTTTTCATTTTCTTGAACTTATTTGAACTCCGTGATTTTCTTGTCGTTAAAATGCACCATTCAAAGCCACGTCATCAATTTTCAATCCTTTCTAACTTCATGTGATATTTTTCGTGCATTTACTGATTTGTTTGAGCTAAATGACGCTGAAATTGAAAAGCACTACAAATGAACTCTGGAAAGGTTGAAAGTTGGCATGATATCAATATTTCACCCACATAGCATGTGCTAAAAGGTTGAGAGGGTTACGAGAAAAGCTGGATGCACTTCATGTACATAAAGGACAGTCTCTTTCGGCGTATCAGGGTTTCAGACGGAAACTCGCGGTTACAAAAGGCATTTCATTTTCTTGAACTTATTTGAACTTCAGGCTTTTCGTGTGTTTAAAATACACCATTCAAAGCCACATCATCATTTTTCAACCCTTTCTGACTTCATCTGATATTTTTCATGCATTTATAGATTTGTTTGAGCTAAATGACCATGAAATTGAAAAGCACTACAATGCACTCTGAAATGTTGAAAGTTGGCATGGTATCAGCATTTCATCCACATAGCATGTGCTAAAAAGTTGAGAGGGTTACGACAAAAACTGGATGCACTTCGTCTACAAAACGGACAGCCTCTTTCGAAGTATGAGGGTTCCGGACGGAAACTCATCCGTTACAAAAGGCATTTCATTTCCTTGATCTTATTGGAACTCCGTGATTTTAGGGTCTTAAAACTGCACCATTCAAAACCACATCATCAATTTTCAACCCTTTCTAACTTCATGTGATATTTTTCGTGCATTTACTAATTTGTTTGAGCTAAATGACCCTGAAATTGAAAAGCACTACAAATGAACTCTGGAAAGGTTGAAAGTTGGCATGATATCAATATTTCACCCACATATCATGTGCTAAAAAGTTGAGAGGGTTACGAGAGAAGCTGGATGCACTTCATGTACAAAAACAACTGTCTCTTTCGGTATATGGGGGTTTCGGACGGAAACTCGTCGGTTACAAAAGGCATTTCATTTTCTTGAACTTATTTGAACTCCAGGCTTTTCTTGTGTTAAAAATGCACCATTCAAAGCCCCATCATCATTTTTCAACCCTTTCTGACTTCATCTGATATTTTTTATACATTTACTGATTTGTTTGAGCTGAATGACGCTGAAATGGAAAAGCACTACAAATGAACTCTGAAAGGTTGAAAGTTGGCATGGTATCAACATTTAATACACATAGCATGTGGTAAAAAGTTGAGAGGGTTACGACAAAAACTGGATGCACTTCATGTAGAAAATGGACAGTCTCTTTCGAAGTATCACGGTTTCGGACGGAAACTCATTGGTTACAACAGGCATTTCATTTTCTTGAACTTATTTGAACTCCAAGATTTTCGTGTCTTAAAAATGCACCATTAAAAGCCACATCATCAATTTTCAACCCTTTCTGACTTCATTTGATATTTTTCGTGCATTTATTGATTTGTTTGAGCTAAATGACCCTGAAATTGATAGGCAGTACAAATGAACTCTGAAAGGTTGAAAGTTGGCATGGTATCAACATTTCACCCACATAGGATGTGATAAAAAGTTGAGATGGTTATGGCAAAAGATGGATGCACTTCGTGTACAAAACGAGCAATCTCCTTTGAAGTATCAGGGTTTCGGACGAGAACACGTTTGTTACAAAGGGATTTCATATTTTTGAACTTATTTGAACTCCAGACATTTTGTGTGTTAAAAATGCACCATTCGAAGCTATATCATCAATTTTCAACCCTTTCTGACTTCATTTGATATTTTTCGTGCATTACTTGATTGGTTTGAGCTAAATGACCCTGAAATTGAAAAGCACTACAAATGAACTCTGAAAAGGTTGAAAGTTGGCATGGTATCAACATTTCACCCACATAGAATGTGATAAAAAGTTGAGATGGTTATGGCAAAAGATGGATCCACTTCGTGTACAAAACGAGCAATCTCCTTCGAAGTATCAGGGTTTCGGACGAGAACACGTCTGTTACAAAGGGATTTCATATTTTTGAACTTATTTGAACTCCAGACATTTTGTGTGTTAAAAATTCACCATTCAAAGCCACGTCATCAATTTTCAACCCTTTCTGACTTCATTTGATATTTTTCATGCATTTACCGATTTGTTTTTGCTAAATGACCCTGAAATTGAAAACAACTACAAATTAACTCTAAAAAGGTTGAAAGTTGGCATGGTATGAACATTTCACCCACATAGCATGTGCTAAAATGTTGAGAGGGTTACTGCAAAAGCTGGATGCACTTCATGTACAAAAAGGATAGTCTCTTTCGAAGTATCGGGGTTTCGGACGGAAACTCAACGGTTATGAAAGGCATTTCATTTTCTTGAACTTATTTGAACACCAGGTTAAAAATGCACCATTCAAAGCCACATCATCATTTTTCAACCCTTTCTAACTTCAGGTGATATTTTTCGTGCATTTACACATTTGCTTGAGCTAAATGACCCTGAAATTGAAAAGCACTACAAATGAACTCTGAAAGGTTGAAAGTTGGCATGGTATGAACATTTCATCCACATTGCATGTGCTAAAAAGTTGAGAGGGTTACGACAAAAGCTGGATGCACTTCGTGTACAATACGAACAGTCTCTTTCGAAGTATCAGGGTTTCAGACGGAAACTCCTCGGTTACAAAAGGCTTTTCATTTTCTTGAACTTATTTGAACTCCGTGATTTTCTTGTCGTTAAAATGCACCATTCAAAGCCACATCATCAATTTTCAATCCTTTCTAACTTCATGTGATATTTTTCGTGCATTTACTGATTTGTTTGAGCTAAATGACGCTGAAATTGAAAAGCACTACAAATGAACTCTGGAAAGGTTGAAAGTTGGCATGATATCAATATTTCACCCACATAGCATGTGCTAAAAGGTTGAGAGGGTTACGAGAAAAGATGGATGCACTTCATGTACATAAAGGACAGTCTCTTTCGGCGTATCGGGGTTTCAGACGGAAACTCGCGGTTACAAAAGGCATTTCATTTTCTTGAACTTATTTGAACTTCAGGCTTTTCGTGTGTTTAAAATACACCATTCAAAGCCACATCATCATTTTTCAACCCTTTCTGACTTCATCTGATATTTTTCATGCATTTATAGATTTGTTTGAGCTAAATGACCATGAAATTGAAAAGCACGACAATGCACTCTGAAATGTTGAAAGTTGGCATGGTATCAGCATTTCATCCACATAGCATGTGCTAAAAAGTTGAGAGGGTTACGACAAAAACTGGATGCACTTCGTCTACAAAACGGACAGTCTCTTTCGAAGTATGAGGGTTTCGGACGGAAACTCATCCGTTACAAAAGGCATTTCATTTCCTTGATCTTATTGGAACTCCGTGATTTTAGGGTCTTAAAACTGCACCATTCAAAACCACATCATCAATTTTCAACCCTTTCTAACTTCATGTGATATTTTTCGTGCATTTACTAATTTGTTTGAGCTAAATGACCCTGAAATTGAAAAGCACTACAAATGAACTCTGGAAAGGTTGAAAGTTGGCATGATATCAATATTTCACCCACATATCATGTGCTAAAAAGTTGAGAGGGTTACGAGAGAAGCTGGATGCACTTCATGTACAAAAACAACTGTCTCTTTCGGTATATGGGGGTTTCGGACGGAAACTCGTCGGTTACAAAAGGCATTTCATTTTCTTGAACTTATTTGAACTCCAGGCTTTTCTTGTGTTAAAAATGCACCATTCAAAGCCCCATCATCATTTTTCAACCCTTTCTGACTTCATCTGATATTTTTTATACATTTACTGATTTGTTTGAGCTGAATGACGCTGAAATGGAAAAGCACTACAAATGAACTCTGAAAGGTTGAAAGTTGGCATGGTATCAACATTTAATACACATAGCATGTGGTAAAAAGTTGAGAGGGTTACGACAAAAACTGGATGCACTTCATGTAGAAAATGGACAGTCTCTTTCGAAGTATCACGGTTTCGGACGGAAACTCATTGGTTACAACAGGCATTTCATTTTCTTGAACTTATTTGAACTCCAAGATTTTCGTGTCTTAAAAATGCACCATTAAAAGCCACATCATCAATTTTCAACCCTTTCTGACTTCATTTGATATTTTTCGTGCATTTATTGATTTGTTTGAGCTAAATGACCCTGAAATTGATAGGCAGTACAAATGAACTCTGAAAGGTTGAAAGTTGGCATGGTATCAACATTTCACCCACATAGGATGTGATAAAAAGTTGAGATGGTTATGGCAAAAGATGGATGCACTTCGTGTACAAAACGAGCAATCTCCTTTGAAGTATCAGGGTTTCGGACGAGAACACGTTTGTTACAAAGGGATTTCATATTTTTGAACTTATTTGAACTCCAGACATTTTGTGTGTTAAAAATGCACCATTCGAAGCTATATCATCAATTTTCAACCCTTTCTGACTTCATTTAATATTTTTCGTGCATTTAGTTATTTGTTTGAGCTAAATGACCCTGAAATTGAAAAGCACTAGAAATGGACTCTGCAAAATATGAAATTTGGCATGGTATCAACATTTCACCCACATATCATGTGCTAAAAAGTTGAGAGGGTTTGAGAAAAGCTGGATGCACTTCATGTACAAAAAAGACAGTCTCTTTCGAAGTATCGGGGTTTCAGACGGAAACTCAACGGTTATAAAAGGCATTTCATTTTCTTGAACTTATTTGAACACCAGGCTTTTCGTGTGTTAAAAATGCACCATTCAAAGCCACATCAACATTTTTCAACCCTTTCTAACTTCAGGTGATATTTTTCGTGCATTTACAAATTTGTTTGAGCTAAATGACCCTGAAATTGAAAAGCACTAGAAATGAACTCTAAAAAGGTTGAAAGTTGGCATGGTATCAACATTTCAGCCACATAGCATGTGCTAAAAAGTTAAGAGGGTTACGGCAAAAGCTAGATGCACTTCGTGGTTAAAACGAGCAATCTCTTTCGAAGTATCGTGGTTCGGAGGAGAACTCATTAGTTACAAAAGGCATTTCATTTTTCTTGAACTTATTTGAACTCTGACTTTTCGTGTGTTAAAAATGCACCATTCAAAGCCACATCATCAATTTTCAACCCTTTCTGACTTCATTTGACTTTTTCGTGCATTTACTGATTTGTTTGAGCTAAATGACCCCGAAATTGAAAAGCAATACAAATGAACTCCGGAAAGGTTGAAAGTTGGCATGGTATCAATATTTCACCCACATATCTGGTGCTAAAAGTTGAGAGGGTTACGAGAAAAGCTGTATGCACTTCATGTACAAAAAGGACAGTCTCTTTCGAAGTATGAGGGTTTCGAACGGAAACTCGTCGGTTACAAAAGGCATTTCAATTTCTTGAACTTATTTGAACTCCAGAATTGTCGTGTCTTTAAAATGCACCATTCAAAGCCACATCATCAATTTTTAACCCTTTCTAACTTCATGTGATATTTTTCGTGCATTTACTGATTTGTTTGAGCTAAATGACCCTGAAATTGAAAAGCACTATAATTGAACTCTGAAAGGTTGAAAGTTGGCATGGTATCAACATTTCATCCACATAGCATGTGCTAAAAAGTTGAGAGGGTTACGACAAAAGCTGGATGCACTTCATGTACAAAACGGACAGTCTCTTTCGAAGTATCAGAGTTTCGGACGGAAATTCCTCAGTTACAAAAGGCATTTCATTTTCTTGAACTTATTTGAACTCCAGGATATTCATGTCTTAAAATGCTCCATTCAAATACACATCATGAATTTTCAACCCTTTCTGACTTCATTTGATATTTTTCATGCATTTACTGATTTCTTTGAGCTAAATGACCCTCAAATTGAAAACAACTACAAATCCACTCTGAAAGGTTGAAAGTTGGCATGGTATGAACATTTCATCCACATAGCATGTGCTAAAACGTTGAGAGGGTTACGGCAAAAGCTGGATGCACTTCATGTACAAAACGAGCAATCTATTTCGAAGTATCGGGGTTTCGAACGAGAACTCGTCGGTTAAAAAAGGCATTTCATTTTCTTGAACTCATTTGAACTCCGTGATTTTCGTGTCTTAAAAATGCACCATTCAAAGCCACATCATCAATTTTCAACCCTTTCTAACTTCATGAGATATTTTTCGTGGATTTACTGATTTGTTTGAGCTAAATGATCCTGAAATTGAAAAGCACTACAAATGCACTCTGAAAGGTTGAAAGTTGGCATGGTATCAGCATTGCATCCACATAACATGTGCTAAAAAGTTGAGAGGGTTACGAGAAAAGCTGGATGCACTTCATGTACAAAAATGACAGTCTCTTTCGGCATATCGGGGTTTCGGTCGGAAACTCGTCAGTTACAAAAGGCATTTCATTTTCTTGAACTTATTTGAACTCCAGGCTTTTCGTGTATAAAAAACGCACCATTCAAAGCCACATCATCATTTTTCAACCCTTTCTGACTTCATCTGATATTTTTCATGCATTTACTTATTTGTTTGAGCTAAATGACCCTGAAATTTATAAGCACTACAAATGAACTCTGAAAAGGTTGAAAGTTGGCATGGTATCCACATTTCATCCAGATAGCATGTGCTAAAATGTTGAGAGGGTTATGGCAAAAGCTGGATGCACTTCGTGTACAAAACAAGCAATCTCTTTCGAAGTATCGGGGTTTCGGTCGGAAACTCGTCGGTTACAAAAGGCATTTCATTTTCTTGAACTTATTTGAACTCCAGGCTTTTCATGTATAAAAAATGCACCATTCAAAGCCACATCATCATTTTTCAACCCTTTCTGACTTCATCTGATATTTTTCATGCATTTACTTATTTGTTTGAGCTAAATGACCCTGAAATTTATAAGCACTACAAATGAACTCTGAAAAGGTTGAAAGTTGGCATGGTATCAACATTTCATCCAGATAGCATGTGCTAAAATGTTGAGAGGGTTATGGCAAAAGCTGGATGCACTTCGTGTACAAAACAAGCAATCTCTTTCGAAGTATCGGGGTTTCGGACGGAAACTCATCGGTTTCAAAAGGCATTTCATTTTTCTTGAACATATTTGAACTCTGACTTTTCATGTGTTAAAAATGCACCATTCAAAGCCACGTCATCAATTTTCAACCTTTTCTGACTTCATTTGATTTTTTCGTGCATTTGCTGATTTGTTTGAGCTAAATGACCCTTAAATTGAAAAGCACTACAAATGAACTCCGGAAAGGTTGAAAGTTGGCATGGTATAACATTTCACCCCCATATAAGGTGCTAAAAAGTTGAGAGGGTTATGATAAAAGCTGGATGCACTTTATGTACAAAAAGGACAGTCTCTTTCGAAGTATCGGGGTTTCGGACGGAAACTCATCAGTTTCAAAAGGCATTTCATTTTTGTGAACTTATTTGAACTCCACGCACTTCGTGTGTTAAAAATGCACCATTCAAAGCCACATCATCAATTTTCAACCCTTTCTGACTTCATTTGATATTTTTCGTGCATTTATTGATTTGTTTGAGCTAAATGACCCTGAAATTGATAAGAAGTAAAAATGAACTCCGAAAAGGTTTTAAGCTGGCATGGTATCAACATTTCACCCACATATCATGTGCTATAAAGTTGAGAGGGTTACAACAAAAGCTGTATGCACTTCATGTACAAAAAGGACAGTCTCTTTCGAAGTATGAGGGTTTCGGACGGAAACTCGTCGGTTACAAAAGGCATTTCAATTTCTTGAACCTATTTGAACTCTAGGATTTTCGTGTCTTTAAAATGCACCATTCAAAGCCACATCATCAATTTTCAACCCTTTCTAACTTCATGTGATATTTTTCGTGCATTTACTGATTTGTTTGAGCTAAATAACCCTGAAATTGAAAACAACTACAAATTAACTCTAAAAATGATGAAAGTTGGCATGGTATCAACATTTCATCCACATAGCATGTGCTAAAACATTGAGAGGGTTACGGCAAAAGCTGGATGCACTTCATGTACAAAATGTACAGTCTCTTTCGAAGTATGAGGGTTTCGGACGGAAACACATCGGTTACAAAAGGAATTTCATTTTCTTGAACTTATTTGAACTCCAGGATTTTCGTGTCTTAAAAATGCACCATTAAAAGCCACATCATCAATTTTCAACCCTTTCTGACTTCATTTGATATTTTTCGTGCATTACTTGATTGGTTTGAGCTAAATGACCCTGAAATTGATAGGCAGTACAAATGAACTCTGAAAAGGTTGAAAGTTGGCATGGTATCAACATTTCACCCACATAGAATGTGATAAAAAGTTGAGATGGTTATGGCAAAAGATGGATCCACTTCGTGTACAAAACGAGCAATCTCCTTCGAAGTATCAGGGTTTCGGACGAGAACACGTCTGTTACAAAGGGATTTCATATTTTTGAACTTATTTGAACTCCAGACATTTTGTGTGTTAAAAATGCACCATTCAAAGCCACGTCATCAATTTTCAACCCTTTCTGACTTCATTTGATATTTTTCATGCATTTACCGATTTGTTTTTGCTAAATGACCCTGAAATTGAAAACAACTACAAATTAACTCTAAAAAGGTTGAAAGTTGGCATGGTATCAACATTTCACCCACATAGCATGTGCTAAAATGTTGAGAGGGTTACGGCAAAAGCTGGATGCACTTCATGTACAAAAAGGATAGTCTCTTTCGAAGTATCGGGGTTTCGGACGGAAACTCAACGGTTATGAAAGGCATTTCATTTTCTTGAACTTATTTGAACACCAGGTTAAAAATGCACCATTCAAAGCCACATCATCATTTTTCAACCCTTTCTAACTTCAGGTGATATTTTTCGTGCATTTACACATTTGCTTGAGCTAAATAACCCTGAAATTGAAAAGCACTACAAATGAACTCTGAAAAGGTTGAATGTTGGCATGGTATCAACATTTCACCCACATAGCATGTGCTAAAAAGTTAAGAGGGTTATGGCAAAAGCTAGATAAACTTCGTGGTTAAAACGAGCAATCTCTTTCGAAGTATCGGGGTTCGGACGAGAACTTGTCAGTTACAAAAGGCATTTCATTTTTCTTGAACATATTTGAACTCTGACTTTTCATGTGTTAAAAATGCACCATTCAAAGCCACGTCATCAATTTTCAACCTTTTCTGACTTCCTTTGATTTTTTCGTGCATTTGCTGATTTGTTTGAGCTAAATGACCCTGAAATTGAAAAGCACTACAAATGAACTCCGGAAAGGTTGAAAGTTGGCACTACAAATTTCTTGAACCTATTTGAACTCTAGGATTTTCGTGTCTTTAAAATGCACCATTCAAAGCCACATCATCAATTTTCAACCCTTTCTAACTTCATGTGATATTTTTCGTGCATTTACTGATTTGTTTGAGCTAAATGACCCTGAAATTGAAAACAACTACAAATTAACTCTAAAAAGGTTGAAAGTTGGCATGGTATCAACATTTCATCCACATAGCATGTGCTAAAACGTTGAGAGGGTTACGGCAAAAGCTGGATGCACTTCATGTACAAAACGAGCAATCTATTTCGAAGTATCGGGGTTTCGGATGAGAACTCGTCGGTTACAAAAGGCATTTCATTTTCTTGAACTTATTTGAACTCCATGATTTTCGTGTCTAAAAAATGCACCATTCAAAGCCACATCATCAATTTTCAGCCCTTTCTGACTTCATGTGATATTTTTTGTGCATTTACTGATTTTTTTGAGCTAAATGACCTTGAAATTGAACAACACTACAAATGAACTCTAGAAAGGTTGAAAGTTGGCGTGGTATCAAAATTTCATTGACATATAATGTGCTAAAACGTTGAGAGGGTTACAGCAAAAGCTGGAGGCACTTCGTGTACAAAACGAGCAATCTCTTTTGAAGTATCAGGGTTTCGAACGGGAATTCGCCGTTACAAAAGGCATTTCATTTTCTTGAACTTATTTGAACTCCGTGATTTTCATGTCTTAAAAATGCACCATTAAAATCCACATCATCAATATTCAACCCTTTCTAACTTCATGTGATATTTTTCGTGGATTTACTGATTTGTTTGAGCTAAATGACCCTCAAATTGAAAAGAACTACAAATGCACTCTGAAAGGTTGAAAGTTGGCATGGTATTAGCATTTCATCCACATAGCATGTGCTAAAAAGTTGAGAGGGTTACGAGAAAAGCTGGATGCACTTCATGTACAAAAACGACAGTCTCTTTCGGCATATCGGGGTTTCGGACGGAAACTCGTCGGTTACAAAAGGCATTTCATTTTCTTGAACTTATTTGAACTCCAGGCTTTTCGTGTGTTAAAAATGCACCATTCAAAGCCACATCATCAATTTTCAACCCTTTCTAACTTCATGTGATATTTTTCGTGCATTTACTGATTTGTTTGAGCTAAATGACCCTGAAATTGAAAACAACTACGAATTAACTCTAAAAAGGATGAAAGTTGGCATGGTATCAACATTTCATCCACATAGCATGTGCTAAAACGTTGAGAGGGTTACGGCCAAAGCTGGATGCACTTCATGTATAAAATGTACAGTCTCTTTCGAAGTATGAGGGTTTCGGACGGAAACACATCGGTTACAAAAGGAATTTCATTTTCTTGAACTTATTTGAACTCCAGGATTTTCGTGTCTTAAAAATGCACCATTAAAAGCCACATCATCAATTTTCAACCCTTTCTGACTTCATTTGATATTTTTCGTGCATTACTTGATTGGTTTGAGCTAAATGACCCTGAAATTGATAGGCAGTACAAATGAACTCTGAAAAGGTTGAAAGTTGGCATGGTATCAACATTTCACCCACATAGAATGTGATAAAAAGTTGAGATGGTTATGGCAAAAGATGGATCCACTTCGTGTACAAAACGAGCAATCTCCTTCGAAGTATCAGGGTTTCGGACGAGAACACGTCTGTTACAAAGGGATTTCATATTTTTGAACTTATTTGAACTCCAGACATTTTGTGTGTTAAAAATGCACCATTCAAAGCCACGTCATCAATTTTCAACCCTTTCTGACTTCATTTGATATTTTTCATGCATTTACCGATTTGTTTTTGCTAAATGACCCTGAAATTGAAAACAACTACAAATTAACTCTAAAAAGGTTGAAAGTTGGCATGGTATCAACATTTCACCCACATAGCATGTGCTAAAATGTTGAGAGGGTTACGGCAAAAGCTGGATGCACTTCATGTACAAAAAGGATAGTCTCTTTCGAAGTATCGGGGTTTCGGACGGAAACTCAACGGTTATGAAAGGCATTTCATTTTCTTGAACTTATTTGAACACCAGGTTAAAAATGCACCATTCAAAGCCACATCATCATTTTTCAACCCTTTCTAACTTCAGGTGATATTTTTCGTGCATTTACACATTTGCTTGAGCTAAATGACCCTGAAATTGAAAAGCACTACAAATGAACTCTGAAAAGGTTGAAAGTTGGCATGGTATCAACATTTCACCCACATAGCATGTGCTAAAAAGTTAAGAGGGTTATGGCAAAAGCTAGATAAACATCGTGGTTAAAACGAGCAATCTCTTTCGAAGTATCGGGGTTTGGACGAGAACTTGTCAGTTACAAAAGGCATTTCATTTTTCTTGAACATATTTGAACTCTGACTTTTCATGTGTTAAAAATGCACCATTCAAAGTCACGTCATCAATTTTCAACCTTTTCTGACTTCCTTTGATTTTTTCGTGCATTTGCTGATTTGTTTGAGCTAAATGACCCTGAAATTGAAAAGCACTACAAATGAACTCCGGAAAGGTTGAAAGTTGGCACTACAAATTTCTTGAACCTATTTGAACTCTAGGATTTTCGTGTATTTAAAATGCACCATTCAAAGCCACATCATCAATTTTCAACCCTTTCTAACTTCATGTGATATTTTTCGTGCATTTACTGAATTGTTTGAGCTAAATGACCCTGAAATTGAAAACAACTACAAATTAACTCTAAAAAGGTTGAAAGTTGGCATGGTATCAACATTTCATCCACATAGCATGTGCTAAAACGTTGAGAGGGTTACGGCAAAAGCTGGATGCACTTCATGTACAAAACGAGCAATCTATTTCGAAGTATCGGGGTTTCGGATGAGAACTCGTCGGTTACAAAAGGCATTTCATTTTCTTGAACTTATTTGAACTCCATGATTTTCGTGTCTAAAAAATGCACCATTCAAAGCCACATCATCAATTTTCAGCCCTTTCTGACTTCATGTGATATTTTTTGTGCATTTACTGATTTGTTTGAGCTAAATGACCTTGAAATTGAACAACACTACAAATGAACTCTAGAAAGGTTGAAAGTTGGCGTGGTATCAAAATTTCATTGACATATAATGTGCTAAAACGTTGAGAGGGTTACAGCAAAAGCTGGAGGCACTTCGTGTACAAAACGAGCAATCTCTTTTGAAGTATCAGGGTTTCGAACGGGAATTCGCCGTTACAAAAGGCATTTCATTTTCTTGAACTTATTTGAACTCCGTGATTTTCGTGTCTTAAAAATGCACCATTAAAATCCACATCATCAATATTCAACCCTTTCTAACTTCATGTGATATTTTTCGTGGATTTACTGATTTGTTTGAGCTAAATGACCCTCAAATTGAAAAGAACTACAAATGCACTCTGAAAGGTTGAAAGTTGGCATGGTATTAGCATTTCATCCACATAGCATGTGCTAAAAAGTTGAGAGGGTTACGAGAAAAGCTGGATGCACTTCATGTACAAAAACGACAGTCTCTTTCGGCATATCGGGGTTTCGGACGGAAACTCGTCGGTTGCAAAAGGCATTTCATTTTCTTGAACTTATTTGAACTCTAGGCTTTTCGTGTGTTAAAAATGCACCATTCAAAGCCACATCATCATTTTTCAACCCTTTCTGACTTCATCTGATATTTTTCATGCATTTACTGATTTGTTTGAGCTAAATGACCCTGAAATTGAAAAGCACTACAAATGAACTCTGAAAAGGTTTTAAGTTGGCATGGTATCAACATTTCATCCACATAGCATGTGCTAAAAAGTTGAGAGGGTAACGACAAAGGCTCGATGCACATCATGTACAAAACGAACAGGCTCTTTCGAAGTATCAGAGTTTCGGACGGAAACTCATCGGTTACAAAAGGCATTTCATTTTCTTGAACTTAATTGAACTCCAGGATTTTCGTGTTTTAAAAATGCACCATTCAAATACACATCATCAATATTCAACCCTTTCTAACTTCATGTGATATTTTTCGTGCATTTACAGATTTGTTTGAGCTAAATGACCCTGAAATTGAAAAGCACTACAAATGAACTCTGGAAAGGTTGAAAGTTGGCATGGTATCAACATTTCACCCACATATCATGTGCTAAAAAGTTGAGAGGGTTACGAGAAAAGCTGGATGCACTTCATGTACAAAATGGATAGTCTCTTTCGAAGTATCAGGGTTTCGGACGGAAACACATCGGTTACAAAAGGAATTTCATTTTCTTGAACTTATTTGAACTCCAGGATTTTCGTGTCTTAAAAATGCACCATTGAAAGCCACATCATCAATTTTCAACCCTTTCTGACTTCATTTGATATTTTTCGTGCATTACTTGATTGGTTTGAGCTAAATGACCCTGAAATTGATAGGCAGTACAAATGAACTCTGAAAAGGTTGAAAGTTGGCATGGTATCAACATTTCACCCACATAGAATGTGATAAAAAGTTGAGATGGTTATGGCAAAAGATGGATGCACTTCGTCCACAAAACGAGCAATCTCCTTCGAAGTATCAGGGTTTCGGACGAGAACACGTCTGTTACGAAGGGATTTCATATTTTTGAACTTATTTGAACTCCAGACATTTTGTGTGTTAAAAATGCACCATTCAAAGCCACGTCATCAATTTTCAACCCTTTCTGACTTCATTTGATATTTTTCATGCATTTACCGATTTGTTTGAGCTAAATGACCCTGAAATTCAAAACAACTACAAATTAACTCTAAAAAGGTTGAAAGCTGGCATGGTATCAACATTTCATCCACATAGCATGTGCTAAAATGTTGAGAGGGTTACGGCAAAAGCTGGATGCACTTCATGTACAAAAAGGACAGTCTCTTTCGAAGTATCGGGGTTTCGGACAGAAACTCAACGGTTAAGAAAGGCATTTCATTTTCTTGAACTTATTTGAACACTAGGTTAAAAATGCACCATTCAAAGCCACATCATCATTTTTCAACCCTTTCTAACTTCAGGTGATATTTTTCGTGCATTTACACATTTGTTTGAGCTAAATGACCCTCAAATTGAAAAGCACTACAAATGAACTCTGAAAAGGTTGAAACTTGGCATGGTATCAACATTTCACCCACATAGCATGTGCTAAAAAGTTAAGAGGGTTACGGCAAAAGCTAGATGAACTTCGTGGTTAAAACGAGCAATCTCTTTCGAAGTATCGGGGTTCGGACGAGAACTTGTCAGTTACAAAAGGCATTTCATTTTTCTTGAACATATTTGAACTCTGACTTTTCATGTGTTAAAAATGCACCATTCAAAGCCACGTCATCAATTTTGAACCATTTCTGACTTCATTTGATTTTTTCGTGCATTTGCTGATTTGTTTGAGCTAAATGACCCTGAAATTGAAAAGCACTACATATGAACTACGGAAAGGTTGAAAGTTGGCATGGTATCAACATTTCACCCCCATATAAGGTGCTAAAAAGTTGAGAGGGTTATGATAAAAGCTGGATGCACTTTATGTACAAAAAGGACAGTCTCTTTCGAAGTATCGGGGTTTCGGACGGAAACTCATCGGTTTCAAAAGACATTTCATTTTCATGAACTTATTTGAACTCCAGGCACTTCGTGTGTAAAAAATGCACCATTCAAAGCCACATCATCAATTTTCAACCCTTTCTGACTTCATTTGATATTTTTCATGCATTTATTGATTTGTTTGAGCTAAATGACCCTGAAATTGATAAGAAGTACAAATGAACTCCGAAAAGGTTTTAAGTTGGCATGGTATCAACATTTCACCCACATATCATGTGCCATAAAGTTGAGAGGGTTACGACAAAAGTTGTATGCACTTCATGTACAAAAAGGACAGTCTCTTTCGAAGTATGAGGGTTTCAGACGGAAACTCGTCGGTTACAAAAGGCATTTCAATTTCTTGAACCTATTTGAAATCTAGTATTTTTGTCTCTTTAAAATGCACCATTCAAAGCCACATCATCAATTTTCAACCATTTCAAACTTCATGTGATATTTTTCGTGCATTTACTGATTTGTTTGAGCTAAATGACCCTGAAATTGAAAACAACTACAAATTAACTCTAAAAAGGTTGAAAGTTGGCGTGGTATCAACATTTCATCCACATAGCATGTGCTAAAACGTTGAGAGGGTTACGGCAAAAGCTGGATGCACTTCATGTACAAAACGAGCAATCTATTTTGAAGTATCGGGGTTTCGGACGAGAACTCATCGGTTACAAAAGGCATTTCATTTTCTTGAACTTATTTGAACTCCATGATTTTCGTGTCTAAAAAATGCACCATTCAAAGCCACATCATCAATTTTCAGCCCTTTCTAACTTCATGTGATATTTTTTGTGCATTTACTGATTTGTTTGAGCTAAATGACCTTGAAATTGAACAACACTACAAATGAACTCTAGAAAGGTTGAAAGTTGGCGTGGTATCAAAATTTCATTGACATATAATGTGCTAAAACGTTGAGAGGGTTACAGCAAAAGCTGGAGGCACTTCGTGTACAAAACGAGCAATCTCTTTTGAAGTATCAGGGTTTCGAACGGGAATTCGCCGTTACAAAAGGCATTTCATTTTCTTGAACTTATTTGAACTCCGTGATTTTCGTGTCTTAAAAATGCACCATTAAAATCCACATCATCAATATTCAACCCTTTCTAACTTCATGTGATATTTTTCGTGGATTTACTGATTTGTTTGAGCTAAATGACCCTCAAATTGAAAAGAACTACAAATGCACTCTGAAAGGTTGAAAGTTGGCATGGTATTAGCATTTCATCCACATAGCATGTGCTAAAAAGTTGAGAGGGTTACGAGAAAAGCTGGATGCACTTCATGTACAAAAACGACAGTCTCTTTCGGCATATCGGGGTTTCGGACGGAAACTCGTCGGTTGCAAAAGGCATTTCATTTTCTTGAACTTATTTGAACTCTAGGCTTTTCGTGTGTTAAAAATGCACCATTCAAAGCCACATCATCATTTTTCAACCCTTTCTGACTTCATCTGATATTTTTCATGCATTTACTGATTTGTTTGAGCTAAATGACCCTGAAATTGAAAAGCACTACAAATGAACTCTGAAAAGGTTTTAAGTTGGCATGGTATCAACATTTCATCCACATAGCATGTGCTAAAAAGTTGAGAGGGTAACGACAAAGGCTCGATGCACATCATGTACAAAACGAACAGGCTCTTTCGAAGTATCAGAGTTTCGGACGGAAACTCATCGGTTACAAAAGGCATTTCATTTTCTTGAACTTAATTGAACTCCAGGATTTTCGTGTTTTAAAAATGCACCATTCAAATACACATCATCAATATTCAACCCTTTCTAACTTCATGTGATATTTTTCGTGCATTTACAGATTTGTTTGAGCTAAATGACCCTGAAATTGAAAAGCACTACAAATGAACTCTGGAAAGGTTGAAAGTTGGCATGGTATCAACATTTCACCCACATATCATGTGCTAAAAAGTTGAGAGGGTTACGAGAAAAGCTGGATGCACTTCATGTACAAAATGGATAGTCTCTTTCGAAGTATCAGGGTTTCGGACGGAAACACATCGGTTACAAAAGGAATTTCATTTTCTTGAACTTATTTGAACTCCAGGATTTTCGTGTCTTAAAAATGCACCATTGAAAGCCACATCATCAATTTTCAACCCTTTCTGACTTCATTTGATATTTTTCGTGCATTACTTGATTGGTTTGAGCTAAATGACCCTGAAATTGATAGGCAGTACAAATGAACTCTGAAAAGGTTGAAAGTTGGCATGGTATCAACATTTCACCCACATAGAATGTGATAAAAAGTTGAGATGGTTATGGCAAAAGATGGATGCACTTCGTGCACAAAACGAGCAATCTCCTTCGAAGTATCAGGGTTTCGGACGAGAACACGTCTGTTACGAAGGGATTTCATATTTTTGAACTTATTTGAACTCCAGACATTTTGTGTGTTAAAAATGCACCATTCAAAGCCACGTCATCAATTTTCAACCCTTTCTGACTTCATTTGATATTTTTCATGCATTTACCGATTTGTTTGAGCTAAATGACCCTGAAATTCAAAACAACTACAAATTAACTCTAAAAAGGTTGAAAGCTGGCATGGTATCAACATTTCATCCACATAGCATGTGCTAAAATGTTGAGAGGGTTACGGCAAAAGCTGGATGCACTTCATGTACAAAAAGGACAGTCTCTTTCGAAGTATCGGGGTTTCGGACAGAAACTCAACGGTTAAGAAAGGCATTTCATTTTCTTGAACTTATTTGAACACTAGGTTAAAAATGCACCATTCAAAGCCACATCATCATTTTTCAACCCTTTCTAACTTCAGGTGATATTTTTCGTGCATTTACACATTTGTTTGAGCTAAATGACCCTCAAATTGAAAAGCACTACAAATGAACTCTGAAAAGGTTGAAACTTGGCATGGTATCAACATTTCACCCACATAGCATGTGCTAAAAAGTTAAGAGGGTTACGGCAAAAGCTAGATGAACTTCGTGGTTAAAACGAGCAATCTCTTTCGAAGTATCGGGGTTCGGACGAGAACTTGTCAGTTACAAAAGGCATTTCATTTTTCTTGAACATATTTGAACTCTGACTTTTCATGTGTTAAAAATGCACCATTCAAAGCCACGTCATCAATTTTGAACCATTTCTGACTTCATTTGATTTTTTCGTGCATTTGCTGATTTGTTTGAGCTAAATGACCCTGAAATTGAAAAGCACTACATATGAACTACGGAAAGGTTGAAAGTTGGCATGGTATCAACATTTCACCCCCATATAAGGTGCTAAAAAGTTGAGAGGGTTATGATAAAAGCTGGATGCACTTTATGTACAAAAAGGACAGTCTCTTTCGAAGTATCGGGGTTTCGGACGGAAACTCATCGGTTTCAAAAGACATTTCATTTTCATGAACTTATTTGAACTCCAGGCACTTCGTGTGTAAAAAATGCACCATTCAAAGCCACATCATCAATTTTCAACCCTTTCTGACTTCATTTGATATTTTTCATGCATTTATTGATTTGTTTGAGCTAAATGACCCTGAAATTGATAAGAAGTACAAATGAACTCCGAAAAGGTTTTAAGTTGGCATGGTATCAACATTTCACCCACATATCATGTGCCATAAAGTTGAGAGGGTTACGACAAAAGTTGTATGCACTTCATGTACAAAAAGGACAGTCTCTTTCGAAGTATGAGGGTTTCAGACGGAAACTCGTCGGTTACAAAAGGCATTTCAATTTCTTGAACCTATTTGAAATCTAGTATTTTTGTCTCTTTAAAATGCACCATTCAAAGCCACATCATCAATTTTCAACCATTTCAAACTTCATGTGATATTTTTCGTGCATTTACTGATTTGTTTGAGCTAAATGACCCTGAAATTGAAAACAACTACAAATTAACTCTAAAAAGGTTGAAAGTTGGCGTGGTATCAACATTTCATCCACATAGCATGTGCTAAAACGTTGAGAGGGTTACGGCAAAAGCTGGATGCACTTCATGTACAAAACGAGCAATCTATTTTGAAGTATCGGGGTTTCGGACGAGAACTCGTCGGTTACAAAAGGCATTTCATTTTCTTGAACTTATTTGAACTCCATGATTTTCGTGTCTAAAAAATGCACCATTCAAAGCCACATCATCAATTTTCAGCCCTTTCTAACTTCATGTGATATTTTTTGTGCATTTACTGATTTGTTTGAGCTAAATGACCTTGAAATTGAACAACACTACAAATGAACTCTAGAAAGGTTGAAAGTTGGCGTGGTATCAAAATTTCATTGACATATAATGTGCTAAAACGTTGAGAGGGTTACAGCAAAAGCTGGAGGCACTTCGTGTACAAAACGAGCAATCTCTTTTGAAGTATCAGGGTTTCGAACGGGAATTCGCCGTTACAAAAGGCATTTCATTTTCTTGAACTTATTTGAACTCCGTGATTTTCGTGTCTTAAAAATGCACCATTCAAATCCACATCATCAATATTCAACCCTTTCTAACTTCATGTGATATTTTTCGTGGATTTACTGATTTGTTTGAGCTAAATGACCCTCAAATTGAAAAGCAATACAAATGCAGTCTGAAAGGTTGAACGTTGGCATGGTATTAGCATTTCATCCACATAGCATGTGCTAAAAAGTTGAGAGGGTTACGAGAAAAGCTGGAGGCGCTTCATGTACAAAAACGACAGTCTCTTTCGGCATATCGGGGTTTCGGACGGAAACTCATCAGTTACAAAAGGCATTTCATTTTCTTGAACTTATTTGAACTCCAGGTTTTTCGTGTGTTAAAAATGCACAATTCAAAGCCACATCATCATTTTTCAACCCTTTCTGACTTCATCTGATATTTTTCATGCATTTACTGATTTGTTTGAGCTAAATGACCCTGAAATTGAAAAGCACTACAAATGCACTCTGAAGGGTTGAAAGTTGGCATGGTATTAGCATTTCATCCACATAGCATGTGCTAAAAAGTTGAGAGGGTTACGACAAAAGCTGGATGCACTTCGTGTACAAAACGGACAGTCTCTCTCGAAGTATGAGGGTTTCGGACGAAAACTCATCGGTTACAAAAGGCATTTCATTTTCTTGAACTTATTTGAACTCCAGGATTTTCGTGTATTATAAATGCAACATTCAAAGCCACATCATCAATTTTCAACCCTTTCTAACTTCATGTGATATTTTTCCTGCATTTACAGATTTGTTTATAGCTAAATGACCCTGAAATTGAAAAGCACTACAAATGAACTCTGGAAAGGTTGAAAGTTGGCATGGTATCAACATTTCACCCACATATCATGTGCTAAAAATTTGAGAGGGTTACGAGAAAAGCTGGATGCACTTAATGTAGAAAAAGGACAGTCACTTTCGGCATATCGGGGTTTCGGACGGAAACTCGTCGGTTACAAAAGGCATTTGATTTTCTTGAACTTATTTGAACTCCAGGCTTTTCGTGTATTCAAAATGCACCATTCAAAGCCACATCATCATTTTTCATCCCTTTCTGACTTCATCTGATATTTTTCATGCATTTACTGATTTGTTTGACCTAAACGACCCTGAAATTGAAAAGCACTACAAATGAACTCTGAAAGGTTGAAAGTTGGCATGGTATCAACATTTCATCCACATAGCATGTCCTAAAAATATGAGAGGGTTACGACAAAAGCTAGACGCACTTCGTGTACAAAACGGACAGTCTCTTTCGAAGTATCAGGGTTTCGGACGGAAACTCATCGGTTACAAAACGCATTTCATTTTCTTGAACTTATTTGAACTCCAGGATTTTCGTGTATTAAAAATGCACCATTCAAAGTCACATCATCAATTTTCAACCCTTTCTGAATTCATTTGATATTTTTCATGCATTTACTGATTTGTTTGAGCTAAATGACCCTGAAATTGAAAAGCACTACAAATTAACTCTGAAAAGGTAGAAAGTTGGCATGGTATCAAAATTTCAGCCACATAGCATGTGCTGAAACGTTGAGAGGGTTACAGCAAAAGCTGGATGCACTTCGTGTACAAAACGAGAAATCTCTTTCGAAGTATCGGGGTTTCGAACGAGAACTCGTCGGTTACAAAAGTCATTTCATTTTCTTTAACTTATTTGAACTCCATGATTTTCGTGTCTGAGAAATGCACCATTCAAAGCCACATAATCAATTTCCGACCCTTTCTAGCTTCATCTGATATTTTTCATGCATTTACTTATTTGTTTGAGCTAAATGACCCTGAAATTGAAAAGCGCTACAAATGAACTCTGGAAAGGTTGAAATGTTGAATGGTATCAACATTTCACCCACCTATCATGTGCTAAAAAGTTGAGATGGTTACGAGAAAACATGGATGCACTTCATGTACCAAAAGGACAGTCTCTTTCGTCATATCTGGGTTTCGAACGGAAACTCGTCGGTTACAAAAGGCATTTCATTTTCTTGAACTTATTTGAACTCCAGGCTTTTTGTGTCTTAAAAATGCACCATTCAAAGTCAGATCATCAATTTTCAACCCTTTCTGAATTCATTTGATATTTTTCATGCATTTACTGATTGGTTTGAGCTAAAAGATCCTAAAATTGAAAAGCACTACAAATTAACTCTGAAAAGGTAGAAAGTTGGCATGGTATCAAAATTTCAGCCACATAGCATGTGCTGAAACGTTGAGAGGGTTACAACAAAAGCTGGATGCACTTCGTGTACAAAACGAGAAATCTCTTTCGAAGTATCGGGGTTTCGAACGAGAACTCGTCGGTTACAAAATTCATTTGATTTTCTTGAACTTATTTGAACTCCATGATTTTCGTGTCTTAAAAATGCACCATTCAAAGCCACATCATCAATTTCTGACCCTTTCTAGCTTCATGTGATATTTTTTGATGCATTTACTGATTTGTTTGAGCTAAATGACCCTTAAATTGAAAAGCGCTACAAATGAACTCTGGAAAGGTTGAAAGTTGGCATGGTATCAACATTTGACCCAAATATCATGTGCTAAAAAGTTGAAATGGTTACGAGAAAACCTGGATGCACTTCATGTACAAAAAGGACAGTCTCTTTCGGCATATCGGGGTTTCGAACGGAAACTCGTCGGTTACAAAAGGCATTTCATTTTCTTGAACGTATTTGCACTCCAGGCTTTTCGTGTCTTAAAAATGCACCATTCAAAGCCACATCATCAATTTTCCGCCCTTTCGAACTTCATGTGATAATTTTCGTGCATTTACTGATTTGTTTGAGCTAAATGACCCTGAAATTGAACAACACTACAAATGAACTCTGGAAAGGTTGAAAGTTGGCATGGTATCAACATTTCACCCACATAGCATGTGCTAAAAAGTTGAGAGGGTTACAAGAAAAGTTGTATGCACTTCATGTACAAAAAGGACAGTCTCTTTCGGCGTATTGGGGTTTCAGACGGAAACTCGTCGGTTACAAAAGGCATTTCATTTTCTTGAACTTATTTGAACTCTGAGCTTTTCGTGTGTTAAAAATACACCATTAAAAGCCACATCATCATTTTTCAATCCTTTCTGACTTCATGTGATATTTTTCATGCATTTACAGATTTGTTTGAGCTAAATGACCCTAAAATTGAAAAGCACTACAAATGCTCTCTGAAAGGTTGAAAGTTGGCATGGTATCAGCATTTCATCCACATAGCATGTGCTAAAAAGTTGAGAGGGTTACGGGAAAAGCTGGATGCACTTAATGTAGAGAAAGGACAGTCACTTTCGGCATATCGGGGTTTCGGACGGATACTCGTCGGTTACAAAAGGCATTTGATTTTCTTGAACTTATTTGAACTCCAGGATTTTCGTCTATTAAAAATTCACCATTCAAAGCCACCTCATCATTTTTCAACCCTTTCTGGCTTCATCTGATATTTTTCATGCATTTACTGATTTGTTTGAGCTAAACGAACCTGAAATTGATAAGCACTACACATGAACTCTGAAAGGTTGAAAGTTGGCATGGTATCAACATTTCATCCGCATAGCATGTCCTAAAAATATGAGAGGGTTACGACAAAAGCTGGATGCACTTCGTGTACAAAACGGACAGTCTCTTTCGAAGTATCAGGGTTTCGGACGGAAACTCATCGGTTACAAAAGGCATTTCATTTTCTTGAACTTATTTGAACTCCAGGATTTTCGTGTATCAAAAATGCACCATTCAAAGTCACATCATCAATTTTCAACCCTTTGTGAATTCATTTGATATTTTTCATGCATTTACTGATTTGTTTGAGCTAAAGGACCCTGAAATTGAAAAGCACTACAAATTAACTCTGAAAAGGTAGAAAGTTGGCATGGTATCAAAACTTCAGCCGCATAGCATGTGCTGAAACGTTGAGAGGATTACCGCAAAAGCTGGATGCACTTCGTGTACAAAATGAGCAATCTCTATCGAAGTATCGGGGTTTCGAACGAGAACTCGTCGGTTACAAAAGTCATTTCATTTTCTTGAACTTATTTGAACTCCATGATTTTCGTGTCTTAAAAATGCACCATTCAAAGCCACATCATCAATTTTCGACCCTTTCTAGCTTCATGTGATATTTTTCATACATTTACTGATTTGTTTGAGCTAAATGACCCTGAAATTGAAAAGCACTACAAATGAACTCTGGAAAGGTTGAAAGTGTGCATGGTATCAACATTTCACCCACCTATCATGTGCTAAAAAGTTGAGATGGTTACGACAAAACATGGATGCACTTCATGTACAAAAAGGACAGTCTCTTTCGGCATATTGGGGTTTCGAACGGAAACTCGTCGGTTACAAAAGGCATTTCATTTTCTTGAACTTATTTGAACTCCAGGATTTTCGTGTATTAAAAATGCACCATTCAAAGCCACATCATCATTTTTCAACCCTTTCTGACTTCATCTGATATTTTTCATGCATTTACCGATTTCTTTGAGCTAAATGACCCTGAAATTGAAAAGCACTACAAATGAACTCTGAAAGGTTGAAAGTTGGCATGGTATCAACATTTCATCCACATTGCATGTGCTAAAAAGTTGAGAGGGTTACGACAAAAGCTTGATGCACTTCGTGTACAAAACGGACAATCTCTTTCGAAGTATTAGGGTTTCAGACGGAAACTCGTCGGTTACAAAAGCCATTGCATTTTCTTGAACTTATTTGAACTCCAGGATTTTCGTGTCTTAAAAATGCACCATTGAGAGTCACATCATCAATTTTCAACCTTCTTTGAATTCATTTGATATTTTTCATGCATTTACTGATTTGTTTGAGCTAAATGACCCTGACATTGAAAAGCACTACAAATTAACTCTGAAAAGGTAGAAAGTTGGCATGGTATCAAAATTTCATCCACATAGCATGTGCTGAAATGTTGAGAGGGTTACGACAAAAGCTGGAAGCACTTCGTGTACAAAACGGACAGTCTCTTTCGAAGTATGAGGGTTTCAGACGGAAACTCATCGGTTACAAAAGGCATTTCATTTTCTTGAACATATTTGAACTCCGGGATTTTCGTGTCTTAAAAATGCACCATTCAAAACCACATCATCAATTTTCAACACTTTCTAACTTCATGTGATATTTTTCGTGCATTTACTGATTTGTTTGAGCTAAATGACCCTAAAATTAAAAAGCACTACAAATGACCTCTGGAAAGGTTGAAAGTTGGCATGGTATCAACATTTCACCCAAATATCATGTGCTAAAATGTTGAGAGGGTTACGAGAAAAGCTGGATGCACTTCATGTACAAAAAGGACAGTCTCTTTCGGCATATCGGGGTTTCGGACGGAAACACGTCGGTTACAAAAGGCATTTCATTTTCTTGAACTTATTTGAACTCCAGGCTTTTCGTGTGTTAAGAATGCACCATTCAAAGTCACATCATCATTTTTCAACTCTTTTTAACTTCATCTGATATTTTTCATGCATTTACTGATTTGTTCGAGCTAAATGACCGTGAAATTGAAAAGCACTACAAATGAACTCTGAAAGTTTGAAAGTTGGCATGATATCAACATTTCATCCACATAGCATGTGCTAAAAAGTTGAGAGGGTTACAACAAAAGCTGGATGTACTTCATGTACAAAAGGGACAGTCTCTTTCGAAGTATCAGAGTTTTGGACGGAAACTCATCGGTTACAAAAGGCATTTCATTTTCTTGAAATTATTTGAACTCTAGGATTTTCGTGTCTTAAAAATGCACCATTCAAATACACATCATGCATTTTCAACCCTTTCCGACTTCATTTGATATTTTTCATACATTTACTGATTTATTTGACCTAAATGACCCTAAAATTGAAATCCACTACAAATTAACTCTAAAAAGGTTGAAAGTTGGCATGGTATCAACATTTCATCCACATAGCATGTGCTAAAACGTTGAGAGGGTTACGACAAAAGCTGGATGCACTTCGTGTACAAAACGAGCAATCTCTTTCGAAGTATCGGGGTTTCGGACGAGAACTCGTCGGTTACAAAAGGCATTTCATTTTCTAGAACTTATTTGAACTCCATGATTTTCGTGTCTTGAAAATGCACCATTCAAAGCCACATCATCAATTTTCAGCCCTTTCTAACTTCATGTGATATTTTTCGTGCATTTACTGATTTGTTTGAGCTAAATGACCCTGAAATTGAAAAGCACTACAAATGAACTCTGGAAAGGTTGAAAGTTGGCATGGTATCAACATTTCACCCACATAGCATGTGCTAAAAAGTTGAGAGGGTTACGAGAAAAGCTGTATGCACTTCATGTACAAAAAGGACAGTCTCTTTCGGCGTATTGGGTTTCGGACGGAAACTCGTCTGTTACAAAAGGCATTTTATTTTCTTGAACTTATTTGAACTCCAGGATTTTCGTGTCTGAAAAATGCGCCATTCAAAGCCACATCATCAATTTTCAACCCTTTCTCACTTCATTTGATATTTTTCATGCATTTACTAATTTTTTTGAGCTAAATGACCCTGAAATTGAAAAGCACAACAAATTAACTCTGAAAAGGTTGAAAGTTGGCATGGTATCAAAAGGTGGAAACTCGTCTGTTACAAAAATACACCATTGAAAGACAGATCATCATTGTTCAACCCTTTATGACTTTATCTGATATTTTTCGTGCATTTACTTATTTGTTTGAGCTAAATGACCCTGAAATTGAAAAGCACTACAAATGCACTCTGAAGGGTTGAAAGTTGGCATGGTATCAGCATTTCATCCACATAGCATCTGCTAAAAAGTTGAGAGGGTTACGACAAAAGCTGGATGCACTTCATGTACAAAACGGTCAGTCTCTTTCGAAGCATCAGAGTTTCGGACGGAAACTCATCGGTTACCAAAGGCATTTCATTTTCTTGAACTTATTTGAACTCCAGGATTTTCGTGTCTGAAAAATGCGCCATTCAAAGCCACATCATCAATTTTCAACCCTTTCTCACTTCATTTGATATTTTTCATGCATTTACTAATTTTTTTGAGCTAAATGACCCTGAAATTGAAAAGCACAACAAATTAACTCTGAAAAGGTTGAAAGTTGGCGTGGTATCAAAATTTCATCCACATATCATGTGCTAAAACGTTGAGAGGGTTACAGCAAAAGCTGGAGGCACTTCATGTACAAAACGAGCAATCTCTTTTGAAGTATCGGAGTTTCGAACGAGAAGTCGTCGGTTACAAAAGTCATTTCATTTTCTTGAACTTATTTGCTCTCCATGATTTTCGTGTCTGAAAAATGCACCATTCAAAGCCACATCATCAATTTTCAACCCTTTCTAGCATCATGTGATATTTTTCATGCATTTACTGATTTGTTGGAGCTAAATGACCCTGAAATCCAAAATAACTACAAATGAACTCTGGAAAGGTTGAAAGTTGGCATGGTATGAACATTTCACCCAAATATCATGTGCTAATAAGTTGAGAGGGTTATGAGAAAAGCTGGATGCACTTCATGTACAAAAACGACAATCTCTTTCGGCATATCGGGGTTTCGAACGGAAACACGTCAGTTACAAAAGGCATTTCATTTTCTTGAACTTATTTGAACTCCAGGCTTTTCGTGTGTTAAAAATGCACCATTCAAAGCCACATCATCATTTTTCAACCCTTTCTGACTTCATCTGATATTTTTCATGCATTTACCGATTTGTTCGAGCTAAATGACCGTGAAATTGAAAAGCACTACAAATGAACTCTGAAAGGTTGAAAGTTGGCATGGTATCAACATTTCATCCACATAGCATGTGCTAAAAAGTTGAGAGGGTTACGACAAAAGTTGGATGCACTTCATGTACAAAACGGATAGTCTCTTTCGAAGCATCAGAGTTTCGGACGGAAACTCATCGGTTACAAAAGGCATTTCATTTTCTTGAACTTATTTGAACTCCAGGATTTTCGTGTCTTAAAAATGCACCATTCAAATACACGTCATCAATTTTCAACCCTTTCTGACTTCATTTGATATTTTTCATGCATGTACTGATTTGTTTGAGCTAAATGACCCTGAAATTGAAAAGCACTACAAATTAACTCTGAAAAGGTTGAAAGTTGGCGTGGTATCAAAATTTCATCCACTTATCATGTGCTAAAACGTTGAGAGGGTTACAGCAAAAGCTGGATGCACTTTGTGTACAAAACGAGCAATCTCTTTCTAAGTATCGGGGTTTCGAACGAGAACTCGTGTGTTACAAAAGGCATTTCATTTTCTTGAACTTATTTGAACTCCGTGATTTTCGTGTCTTAAAAATGCACCATTCAAAGCCACATCATCAATTTTCAACCCTTTCTAACTTCATGTGATATTTTTCGTGCATTTACAGATTTGTTTGAGCTAAATGACCCTGAAATTGAAAAGCACTACAAATGCACTCTGAAAGGTTGAAAGTTGGCATGGTATCAGCATTTCATCCACATAGCATGTGCTAAAAAGTTTAGAGGGTTACGACAAAAGCTGGATGCACTTCATGTACAAAACGGACAGTCTCTTTCGAAGTATGAGGGTTTCAGACGGAAACTCATCGGTTACAGAAGGCATTTCAATTTCTTGAACATATTTGAACTCCGGGATTTTCGTGTCTTAAAAATGCACCATTCAAAACCACATCATCAATTTTCAACACTTTCTAACTTCATGTGATATTTTTCGTGCATTTACTGATTTGTTTGAGCTAAATGACCCTGAAATTGAAAAGCACTACAGATGCACTCTGAAAGGTTGAAAGTTGGCTTGGTATCAGCATTTCATCCACATAGCATGTGCTAAAAAGTTTAGAGAGTTACGACAAAAGTTGGATGCACTTCGTGTACAAAACGGACAGTCTCTTTCGAAGTATGAGGGTTTCAGACGGAAACTCATCGGTTACAAAAGGCATTTCATTTTCTTGAACATATTCGAACTCCGGGATTTTCGTGTCTTAAAAATGCACCATTCAAAACCACATCATCAATTTTCAACACTTTCTAACTTCATGTGATATTTTTCGTGCATTTACTGATTTGTTTGAGCTAAATGACCCTAAAATTAAAAAGCACTACAAATGACCTCTGGAAAGGTTGAAAGTTGGCATGGTATCAACATTTCACCCAAATATCATGTGCTAAAATGTTGAGAGGGTTACGAGAAAAGCTGGATGCACTTCATGTACAAAAAGGACAGTCTCTTTCGGCATATCGGGGTTTCGGACGGAAACTCGTCGGTTACAAAAGGCATTTCATTTTGTTGAACTTATTTGAACTCCAAGATTTTCGTGTATTAAAAATTGCACCATTCAAAGCCACATCATCAATTTTCAACCCTTTCTGACTTCATCTGTTATTTTTCATGCATTTACTGATTTGTTTGAGCTAAATGACCCTGAAATTGAAAAGGACTACAAATGAACTCTGACAGGTTGAAAGTTGGCATGGTATCAACATTTCATCCACATAGCATGTGCTAAAAAGTTGGGATGGTTACGACAAAAGCTGGATGCACTTCATGTACAAAACGGACAGTCTCTTTCGAAGTATCAGAGTTTCGGACGGAAACTTATCGGTTACAAAAGGCATTTCATTTTCTTGAACTTATTTGAACTCCAGTATTTTCGTGTCTTAAAAATGCACCATTCAAAGCCAGATCATCAATTTTCAACCCTTTGTGACTTCATTTGATATTTTTCATGCATGTACTGATTTGTTTGAGCTAAATGACCCTGAAATTGAAAAGCACTACAAATTAACTCTGAAAAGGTTGAAAGTTGGCGTGGTATCAAAATTTCATCCACATATCATGTGCTAAAACGTTGAGAGGGTTACAGCAAAAGCTGGATGCACTTCGTGTACAAAACGAGCAATCTCTTTCTAAGTATCGGGGTTTCGAACGAGAACTCGTCTCTTACAAAAGGCATTTCATTTTCTTTAACTTATTTGAACTCCGTGATTTTCGTGTCTTAAAAATGCACCATTCAAAGCCACATCATCAATTTTCAACCCTTTCTAACTTCATCTGATATTTTTCGTGCATTTACATATTTGTATGAGCTAAATGACCCTGAAATTGAAAAGCACTACAGATGCACTCTGAAAGGTTGAAAGTTGGCTTGGTATCAGCATTTCATCCACATAGCATGTGCTAAAAAGTTTAGAGAGTTACGACAAAAGTTGGATGCACTTCGTGTACAAAACGGACAGTCTCTTTCGAAGTATGAGGGTTTCAGACGGAAACTCATCGGTTACAAAAGGCATTTCATTTTCTTGAACATATTCGAACTCCGGGATTTTCGTGTCTTAAAAATGCACCATTCAAAACCACATCATCAATTTTCAACACTTTCTAACTTCATGTGATATTTTTCGTGCATTTACTGATTTGTTTGAGCTAAATGACCCTAAAATTAAAAAGCACTACAAATGACCTCTGGAAAGGTTGAAAGTTGGCATGGTATCAACATTTCACCCAAATATCATGTGCTAAAATGTTGAGAGGGTTACGAGAAAAGCTGGATGCACTTCATGTACAAAAAGGACAGTATCTTTCGGCATATCGGGGTTTCGGACGGAAACTCGTCGGTTACAAAAGGCATTTCATTTTGTTGAACTTATTTGAACTCCAAGATTTTCGTGTATTAAAAATTGCACCATTCAAAGCCACATCATCAATTTTCAACCCTTTCTGACTTCATCTGTTATTTTTCATGCATTTACTGATTTGTTTGAGCTAAATGACCCTGAAATTGAAAAGGACTACAAATGAACTCTGAAAGGTTGAAAGTTGGCATGGTATCAACATTTCATCCACATAGCATGTGCTAAAATGTTGAGAGGGTTACGACAAAAGCTGGATGCACTTCATGTACAAAACGGATAGTCTCTTTCGAAGCATCAGAGTTTCAGACGGAAACTCGTCTGTTACAAAAGGCATTTCATTTTCTTGAACTTATTTGAACTCCGTGATTTTCATGTCTTAAAAATGCACCATTCAAAGCCACATCATCAATTTTCAACCCTTTCTAACTTCATGTGATATTTATCGTTCATTTACATATTTGTTTGAGCTAAATGACCCTGAAATTGAAAAGCACTACAAATGCACTCTGAAAGGTTGAAAGATGGCATGGTATCAGCATTTCATCCACATAGCATGTGCTAAAAAGTTTAGAGGGTTACGACAAAAGCTGTATGCACTTCGTGTACAAAACGGACAGTCTCTTTCGAAGTATGAGGGTTTCAGATGGAAACTCATCGGTTACAAAAGGCATTTCATTTTCTTGAACATATTTGCACTCCGGGCTTTTCGTGTCTTAAAAATGCACCATTCAAAACCACATCATCAATTTTCAACACTTTCTAACTTCATGTGATATTTTTCGTGCATTTACTGATTTGTTTGAGCTAAATGACCCTAAAATTAAAAAGCACTACAAATGACCTCTGGAAAGGTTGAAAGTTGGCATGGTATCAACATTTCACCCAAATATCATGTGCTAAAATGTTGAGAGGGTTACGAGAAAAGCTGGATGCACTTCATGTACAAAAAGGACAGTCTCTTTCGGCATATCGGGGTTTCGGACGGAAACACGTCGGTTACAAAAGGCATTTCATTTTCTTGAACTTATTTGAACTCCAGGCTTTTCGTGTGTTAAGAATGCACCATTCAAAGCCACATCATCATTTTTCAACTCTTTTTAACTTCATCTGATATTTTTCATGCATTTACTGATTTGTTCGAGCTAAATGACCGTGAAATTGAAAAGCACTAAAAATAAACTCTGAAAGTTTGAAAGTTGGCATGATATCAACATTTCATCCACATAGCATGTGCTTAAAAGTTGAGAGGGTTACAACAAAAGCTGGATGCACTTCATGTACGAAACGGACAGTCTCTTTCGAAGTATCAGAGTCTTGGACGGAAACTCATCGGTTACAAAAGGCATTTCATGTTCTTGAAATTATTTGAACTCTAGGATTTTCGTGTCTTAAAAATGCACCATCCAAATACACATCATGCATTTTCAACCCTTTCCGACTTCATTTGATATTTTTCATACATTTACTGATTTATTTGACCTAAATGACCCTAAAATTGAAAAGCACTACAAATTAACTCTAAAAAGGTTGAAAGTTGGCATGGTATCAACATTTCATCCACATAGCATGTGCTAAAACGTTGAGAGGGTTACGACAAAAGCTGGATGCACTTCGTGTACAAAACGAGCAATCTCTTTCGAAGTATCGGGGTTTCGGACGAGAACTCGTCGGTTACAAAAGGCATTTCATTTTCTTGAACTTATTAGAACTCCATGATTTTCGTGTCTTGAAAATGCACCATTCAAAGCCACATCATCAATTTTCAGCCCTTTCTAACTTCATGTGATATTTTTCGTGCATTTACTGATTTGTTTGAGCTAAATGACCCTGAAATTGAAAAGCACTACAAATGAACTCTGGAAAGGTTGAAAGTTGGCATGGTATCAACATTTCACCCACATAGCATGTGCTCAAAAGTTGAGAGGGTTACGGGAAAAGCTGTATGCACTTCATGTACAAAAAGGACAGTCTCTTTCGGCGTATTGGGGTTTCGGACGGAAACTCGTCGGTTACAAAAGGCATTTTATTTTCTTGAACTTATTTGAACTCCGCGATTTTCGTGTGTTAAAAATACACCATTGAAAGACACATCATCATTGTTCAACCCTTTATGACTTTATCTGATATTTTTCGTGCATTTACTGATTTGTTTGAGCTAAATGACCCTGAAATTGAAAAGCAGTACAAATGCACTCTGAAGGGTTGAAAGTTGGCATGGTATCAGCATTTCATCCACATAGCATCTGCTAAAAAGTTGAGAGTGTTACGACAAAAGCTGGATGCACTTCATGTACAAAACAGACAGTCTCTTTCGAAGCATCAGAGTTTCGGACGGAAACTCATCGGTTACCAAAGGCATTTCATTTTCTTGAACTTATTTGAACTCCAGGATTTTCGTGTCTGAAAAATGCACCATTCAAAGCCACATCATCAATTTTCAACCCTTTCTCACTTCATTTGATATTTTTCATGCATTTACTAATTTGTTTGAGCTAAATGACCCTGAAAATGAAAAGCACAACAAATTAACTCTGAAAAGGTTGAAAGTTGGCGTGGTATCAAAATTTCATCCACATATCATGTGCTAAAACGTTGAAAGGGTTACAGCAAAAGCTGGATGCACTTCGTGTACAAAACGAGCAATCTCTTTTGAAGTATGGGAGTTTCGAACGAGAAGTCGTCGGTTACAAAAGTCATTTCATTTTCTTGAACTTATTTGCTCTCCATGATTTTCGTGTCTGAAAAATGCACCATTCAAAGCCACATCATCAATTTTCAACCCTTTCTAGCATCATGTGATATTTTTCATGCATTTACTGATTTGTTGGAGCTAAATGACCCTGAAATCCAAAATAACTACAAATGAACTCTGGAAAGGTTGAAAGTTAGCATGGTATGAACATTTCACCCAAATATCATGTGCTAAAAAGTTGAGAGGGTTATGAGAAAAGCTAGATGCACTTCATGTACAAAAACGACAATCTCTTTCGGCATATCGGGGTTTCGAACGGAAACACGTCAGTTACAAAAGGCATTTCATTTTCTTGAACTTATTTGAACTCCAGGCTTTTCGTGTGTTAAAAATGCACCATTCAAAGCCACATCATCATTTTTCAACCCTTTCTGACTTCATCTGATATTTTTCATGCATTTACCGATTTGTTCAAGCTAAATGACCGTGAAATTGAAAAGCACTACAAATGAACTCTGAAAGGTTGAAACTTGGCATGGTATCAACATTTCATCCACATAGCATGTGCTAAAAAGTTGAGAGGGTTACGACAAAAGCTGGATGCACTTCATGTACAAAACGGACAGTCTCTTTCGAAGTATCAGAGTTTCGGACGGAAACTCGTCGGTTACAAAAGGCATTTCATTTTCTTGAACTTATTTGAACTCCAGGATTTTCGTGTCTTAAAAATGCACCATTCAAATACACGTCATGCATTTTCAACCCTTTCTGACTTCGTTCGATATTTTCATACATTTACTGATTTATTTGAGCTAAATGACCCTGAAATTGCAAAGCACTACAAATTAACTCTAAAAAGGTTGAAAGTTGGCATGGTAATAACATTTCATCCACATAGCATGTGCTAAAACGGTGAGAGGGTTACGGCAAAAGCTGGATGCACTTCGTGTACAAAACGAGCAATCTCTTTCGAACTATCGGGGTTTCGAACGAGAACTCATCGGTTACAAAAGGCATTTCATTTTCTTGAACTTATTTGAACTCCATGAGTTTCGTGTCTTAAAAATGCACCATTCAAAGCCACATCATCAATTTTCAGCCCGTTCTAACTTCATGTGATATTTTTCGTGCATTTACTGATTTGTATGAGCTAAATGACCCTGAAATTGAAAAACACTACAAATGAACTCTGGAAAGGCTGAAAGTTGGCATGGTATAAAAATTTCACCCAAATATCATGTGCTAAAAATTTGAGAGGGTTACGAGAAAAGCTGGATGCACTTCATGTACAAAAACGACAGTCTCTTTCGGCATAACGAGGTTTCGGACGGAAACTCGTCGGTTACAAAAGGCATTTCATTTTCTTGAACTTATTTGAACTCCAGGCTTTTTGTGTCTTTAAAATGCACCATTCAAAGCCACATCATCATTTTTCAACCCTTTCTGACTTCATCTGATATTTTTCATGCATTTACTGACTTGTTTGAGCTAAATGACCCTAAAATTGAAAAGCACTACAAATGAACTCTGAAAGGTTGAAAGTTGGCATGGTATCAACATTTCATCCACATAGCATGTGCTAAAAAGTTGAGAGGGTTACGACAAAAGTTGGATGCACTTCATGTACAAAACGGATAGTCTCTTTCGAAGCATCAGAGTTTCGGACGGAGACTCATCGGTTACAAAAGGCATTTCATTTTCTTGAACTTATTTGAACTCCAGGATTTTCGTGTCTTAAAAATGCACCATTCAAAGCCACATCATCAATTTTCAACCCTTTCTGACTTCATTTGATATTTTTCATGCATGTACTGATTTGTTTGAGCTAAATGACCCTGAAATTGAAAAGCACTACAAATTAACTCTGAAAAGGTTGAAAGTTGGCGTGGTATCAAAATTTCATCCACATATCATGTGCTAAAACGTTGAGAGGGTTACAGCAAAAGCTGGATGCACTTCGTGTACAAAACGAGCAATCTCTTTCTAAGTATCGGGGTTTCGAACGAGAACTCGTCTGTTACAAAAGGCATTTCATTTTCTTGAACTTATTTGAACTCCGTGATTTTCGTATCTTAAAAATGCACCATTCAAAGCCACATCATCAATTTTCAACCCTTTCTAACTTCATGTGATATTTTTCGTGCATTTACAGATTTGTTTGAGCTAAATGACCCTGAAATTGAAAAGCACTACAAATGCACTCTGAAAGGTTGAAAGTTGGCATGGTATCAGCATTTCATCCACATAGCATGTGCTAAAAAGTTTAGAGGGTTACGACAAAAGCTGGATGCACTTCATGTACAAAACGGACAGTCTCTTTCGAAGTATGAGGGTTTCAGACGGAAACTCATCGGTTACAGAAGGCATTTCATTTTCTTGAACTTATTTGAACTCCAGGCTTTTCGTGTATTAAAAATGCTCCATTCAATGCCACATCATCAATTTTCAACCCTTTCTGACTTCATCTGTTATTTTTCATGCATTTACTGATTTGTTTGAGCTAAATGACCCTGAAATTGAAAAGGACTACAAATGAACTCTGAAAGATTGAAAGTTGGCATGGTATCAACATTTCATCCACATAGCATGTGCTAAAAAGTTGGGATGGTTACGACAAAAGCTGGATGCACTTCATGTACAAAACGGACAGTCTCTTTCGAAGTATCAGAGTTTCGGACGGAAACTCATCGGTTACAAAAGGCATTTCATTTTCTTGAACTTATTTGAACTCCAGGATTTTCGTGTCTTAAAAATGCACCATTAAAAGCCACATCATCAATTTTCAACCCTTTCTGACTTCATTTGATATTTTTCATGCATGTACTGATTTGTTTGAGCTAAATGACCCTGAAATTGAAAAGCACTACAAATTAACTCTGAAAAGGTTGAAAGTTGGCGTGGTATCAAAATTACATCCACATATCATGTGCTAAAACGTTGAGAGGGTTACAGCAAAAGCTGGATGCACTTCGTGTACAAAACGAGCAATCTCTTTCTAAGTATCGGGGTTTCGAACGAGAACTCGTCTGTTACAAAAGGCATTTCATTTTCTTGAACTTATTTGAACTCCGTGATTTTCGTGTCTTAAAAATGCACCATTCAAAGCCACATCATCAATTTTCAACCCTTTCTAACTTCATGTGATATTTTTCGTGCATTTACATATTTGTTTGAGCTAAATGACCCTGAAATTGAAAAGCACTACAGATGCACTCTGAAAGGTTGAAAGTTGGCATGGTATCAGCATTTCATCCACATAGCATGTTCTAAAAAGTTTAGAGAGTTACGACAAAAGCTGGATGCACTTCGTGTACAAAACGGACAGTCTCTTTTGAAGTATGAGGGTTTCAGACGGAAACTCATCGGTTACAAAAGGCATTTCATTTTCTTGAAAATATTCGAACTCCGGGATTTTCGTGTCTTAAAAATGCACCATTCAAAACCACATCATCAATTTTCAACACTTTCTAACTTCATGTGATATTTTTCGTGCATTTACTGATTTGTTTGAGCTAACTGACCCTAAAATTAAAAAGCACTACAAATGACCTCTGGAAAGGTTGAAAGTTGGCATGGTATCAACATTTCACCCAAATATCATGTGCTAAAATGTTGAGAGGGTTACGAGAAAAGCTGGATGCACTTCATGTACAAAAAGGATAGTCTCTTTCGGCATATCGGGGTTTCGGACGGAAACTCATCGGTTACAAAAGGCATTTCATTTTCTTGAACTTATTTGAACTCCAGGCTTTTCGTGTATTAAAAATTGCACCATTCAAAGCCACATCATCAATTTTCAACCCTTTCTGACTTCATCTGTTATTTTTCATGCATTTACTGATTTGTTTGAGCTAAATGACCCTGAAATTGAAAAGTACTACAAATGAACTCTGAAAGGTTGAAAGTTGGCATGGTATCAACATTTCATCCACATAGCATGTGCTAAAAAGTTGGGATGGTTACGACAAAAGCTGGATGCACTTCTTGTACAAAACGGATAGTCTCTTTCGAAGTATCAGAGTTTTGGACGGAAACTCATCGGTTACAAAAGGCATTTCATTTTCTTGAACTTATTTGAACTCTAGGATTTTCGTGTCTTAAAAATGCACCATTAAAAGCCACATCATCAATTTTCAACCCTTTCTGACTTCATTTGATATTTTTCATGCATGTACTGATTTGTTTGAGCTAAATGACCCTGAAATTGAAAAGCACTACAAATTAACTCTGAAAAGGTTGAAAGTTGGCGTGGTATCAAAATTTCATCCACATATCATGTGCTAAAACGTTGAGAGGGTTACAGCAAAAGCTGGATGCACTTCGTGTACAAAACGAGCAATCTCTTTCTAAGTATCGGGGTTTCGAACGAGAACTCGTCTGTTACAAAAGGCATTTCATTTTCTTGAACTTATTTGAACTCCGTGATTTTCGTGTCTTAAAAAGGCACCATTCAAAGCCACATCATCAATTTTCAACCCTTTCTAACTTCATGTGATATTTTTCGTGCATTTACATATTTGTTTGAGCTAAATGACCCTGAAATTGAAAAGCACTACAGATGCACTCTGAAAGGTTGAAAGTTGGCATGGTATCAGCATTTCATCCACATAGCATGTGCTAAAAAGTTTAGAGAGTTACGACAAAAGCTGGATGCACTTCGTGTACAAAACGGACAGTCTCTTTCGAAGTATGAGGGTTTCAGACGGAAACTCATCAGTTACAAAAGGCATTTCATTTTCTTGAACATATTCGAACTCCGGGATTTTCGTGTCTTAAAAATGCACCATTCAAAACCACATCATCAATTTTCAACACTTTCTAACTTGATGTGATATTTTTCGTGCATTTACTGATTTGTTTGAGCTAAATGACCCTAAAATTAAAAAGCACTACAACTGACCTCTGGAAAGGTTGAAAGTTGGCATGGTATCAACATTTCACCCAAATATCATGTGCTAAAATGTTGAGAGGGTTACGAGAAAAGCTGGATGCACTTCATGTACAAAAAGGACAGTCTCTTTCGGCATATCGGGGTTTCGGACGGAAACTCGTCGGTTACAAAAGGCATTTCATTTTCTTGAACTTATTTGAACTCCAGGCTTTTCGTGTATTAAAAATTGCACCATTCAAAGCCACATCATCAATTTTCAACCCTTTCTGACTTCATCTGTTATTTTTCATGCATTTACTGATTTGTTTGAGCTAAATGACCCTGAAATTGAAAAGGACTACAAATGAACTCTGGAAAGGTTGAAAGTTGGCATGGTATGAACATTTCACCCAAATATCATGTGCTAAAAAGTTGAGAGGGTTCGAGAAAAGCTGGATGCACTTCATGTACAAAAACGACAATCTCTTTCTGCATATCGGGGTTTCAGACGGAAACACGTCGGTTACAAAAGGCATTTCATTTTCTTGAACTTATTTGAACTCCAGGTTTTTCGTGTGTTAAAAATGCACCATTCAAAGCCACATCATCAATTTTCAACCCTTTCTAACTTCATCTGACATTTTTCATGCATTTACTGATTTGTTTGAGCTAAATGACCCTGAAATTGAAAAGCACTGCAAATTAACTCTGAAAAGGTTGAAAGTTTGCATGGTATCAAAATTTCATCCACATACCATGTGCTAAAACGTTGAGAGGGTTACGGCAAAAGCTAGATGCACTTCGTGTACAAAACGAGCAATCTCTTTCAAAGTATCGGGGTTTCGAATGAGAACTCGTCGCTTACAAAAGTCAGTTCATTTTCTTGAACTTATTTGAACTCTGTGATTTTCGTGTCTGAAAAATGCACCATTCAAAGCCACATCATCAATTTTCAACCCTTTCTTGCTTCATGTGATATTTTTCATGCATTTACTGATTTGTTGGAGCTAAATGACCCTGAAATTGAAAATCACTACAAATGAACTCTGGAAAGGTTGAAAGTTGGCATGGTATCAACATTTGACCCAAATATCATGTGCTAAAAAGTTGAGAGGGTTACGAGAAAAGCTGGATGCACTTCATGTAAAAAAACGATAGTCTCTTTCGGCATATCGGGGTTTCAGACGGAAACTCGTCGGTTACAAAAGGCATTTCATTTTATTGAACTTATTTGAACTCCAGGGTTTTCGTGTGTTAAAAATGCACCATTAAAAGCCACATCATCATTTTTCAACCTTTCTGACTTCATCTGATATGTTTCATGCATTTACTGATTTGTTTGAGCTAAATGACCCTGAAATTGAAAAGCACTACAAATGAACTCTGAAAGGTTGAAAGTTGGCATGGTATCAACATTTCATCCACATAGCATGTGCTAAAAAGTTGAGAGGGTTACGACAAAAGTCGGATGCACTTGTTGTACAAAACGGACAGTCTCTTTCGAAGTATCAGAGTTTCGGACAGAAACTCATCGGTTACAAAAGGCATTTCATTTTCTTGAACTTATTGGAACTCCAGGATTTTTGTGTCTTAAAAATGCACCATTCAAATACACGTCATGCATTTTCAACCCTTTCTGACTTCATTTGATATTTTTCATACATTTACTGATTTATTTGAGCTAAATGACCCTGAAATTGAAAATCACTACAAATTAACACTGAAAAGGTTGAAAGTTGTCATGGTATCAACATTTCATCCACATAGCATGTGCTAAAACATTGAGAGGGTTACGGCAAAAGCTGGATGCACTTCGTGTACAAAATGAGCAATCTCTTTGAAGTATCGGGTATCGGACGAGAATCGTCGGTTACAAAAGGCATTTCATTTTCTTGAACTTATTTGAACTCCATGATTTTTGTGTCATAAAATGCACCATTCAAAGCCACATCATCAATTTTCAGCCCTTTCTAACTTCATGTGATATTTTTCATGCATTTACTGATTTGTTTGAGCTAAATGACCCTGAAATTGAAAAGCACTAGAAATAAACTCTGGAAAGGTTGAAAGTTGTCATGGTATCAACATTTCAACCACATAGCATGTGCTAAAAAGTTGAGTGGGTTATGACAAAAGCTGGATGCACTTCGTGTACAAAACGGACAGTCTCTTTCGAAGTATGAGGGTTTCGGACGAAAACTCATCGGTTACAAAAGGCATTTCATTTTCTTGAACTTATTTGAACTCCAGGATTTTCGTGTATTATAAATGCAACATTCAAAGTCACATGATCATTTTTCAACCCTTTCTGACTTCATCTGATATTTTTCATGCATTTATTGATTTGTTTGAGCTAAATGACCCTGAAATTCATAAGCACTACAAATGAACTCTGAAAAGGTTGAAAGTTGGCATGGTATCAAAATTTCATACACATAGCATGTGCTAAAATGTTGAGAGGGTTACGGCAAAAGATGGATGCACTTCGTGTACAAAACAAGCAAGCTCTTTCGAAGTATCGGGGTTTCGGACGGGAACTCGTCGGTTACTAAAGGCATTTCATTTTCCTGAACTTATTTGAACCCCAGGCTTTTCGTGTGTCAAAAATGCACCATTCAAAGCCACATCATCAATTTTCAACCCTTTCTGACTTCCTCTGATATTTTTAATGCATTTACTTATTTGTTTGAGCTTAATGACCCTGAAATTGAAAAGCATTGCAAATGAACTCTGGAAAGGTTGAAAGTTGGCATGGTATCAACATTTCACCCACATAGGATGTGCTAAAAAGTTGAGTGGGTTACGACAAAAGCTGGATGCACTTCGTGTACAAAACGGACAGTCTCTTTCGAAGTATGAGGGTTCCGGACGAAAACTCATCGGTTACAAAAGGCATTTCATTTTATTGAACTTTTTTGAACTCCAGGATTTTCGTGTGTTATAAATGCAACATTCAAAGTCACATCATCATTTTTCAACCCTTTCTGACTTCATCTGATATTTTTCATGCATTTATTGATTTGTTTGAGCTAAATGACCCTGAAATTCATAAGCACTACAAATGAACTCTGAAAAGGTTGAAAGTTGGCATGGTATCAAAATTTCATCCACATAGCATGTGCTAAAATGTTGAGAGGGTTACGGCAAAAGATGGATGCACTTCGTGTACAAAACAAGCAAGCTCTTTCGAAGTATCGGGGTTTCGGACGGGAACTCGTCGGTTACTAAAGGCATTTCATTTTCCTGAACTTATTTGAACCCCAGGCTTTTCGTGTATTAAAAATGCACCATTCAAAGCCACATCATCAATTTTCAACCCTTTCTGACTTCCTCTGATATTTTTAATGCATTTACTGATTTGTTTGACCTAAATGACCCTGAAATTGAAAAGCATTGCAAATGAACTCTGGAAAGGTTGAAAGGTGGCATGGTATCAATATTTCACCCACATAGGATGTGCTAAAAAGCTACGAGGGTTACGGCAAAAGCTAGATGCACTTCGTGGTCAAAACGAGCAGTCTCTTTTGAAGTATCAAGGTTCGGACGAGAACTCGTCAGTTACAAAAGGCATTTCATTTTCTTGAACTTATTTGAACTCCAGGATTTTCTTGTCTGAAAAATGCGCCATTCAAACCCACATCATCAATTTTCAACCCTTTCTGACTTCATTTGATAATTTTCATGCATTTACTGATTTGTGTGAGCCAAATGACCCTGAAATTGAAAAGCACCACAAATTAACTCTGAAAAGGTTGAAAGTTGGCATGGTATCAACATTACATCCACATAGCATGTGCTAAAACATTGAGAGGGTTACGGCAAAAGCTGGATGCTCTTCGTGTACTAAACGAGCAATCTCTTTCGAAGTATCGGGGTTTCGAACGAGAACTCGTCGGTTACAAAAGGCATTCCATTTTCGTGAACTTATTTGAACTCCAGGGATTTCCTGTGTTAAAAATGCACCATTCAAAGACACATCATCAATTTTCAACCCTTTCTGACTTCATTTGATATTTGTTGTGCATTTATTGATTTGTTTGAGCTAAATGACCCTAAAATTGATAAGCAGTACAAATGAACTCTGAAAAGGTTGAAAGTTGGCATGGTATCAACATTTCACCCACATAGCACGTGCTAAAAAGTTGAGCTGGTTAAGGCAAAAGATGGATGCACTTCGTGTACAATACGAGCAATCTCGTTCGAAGTATCAGGGTTTCGGACGAGAACGCGTCTGTTACAAAGGGATTTCATATTTTTGAACCTATTTGAACTCCAGAGTTTTTTTGTGCTAAAAACGCACCATTCAAAGCCACATCATCAATTTTCAACCCTTTCTGACTTCATTTCATATGTTTCATGCATTTACTGATTTGTTTACGCTAAATGACCCTGAAATTGAAAAGCACTACAAATGAACTCTGAAAAAGATGAAAGTTGGCATGGTATCAACATTTCACCCACATAGCATGTGCCAAAAAGTCGAGAAGGTTACGGCAAAAGCTGGATGCACTTCGTGTACAAAACAGACAGTTTCTTTCGAAGTATCGGGTTTCGGACGGAAACTCATCGGTTATAAAAGGGATTTCATTTTCTTGAACCTTTTTGAACTCCAGGCTTTTCGTGTATTATAAATGCAACATTCAAAGCCACATCATCAATTTTCAACCCTTTCTAACTTCATGTGATATTTTTCGTGCATTTACAGATTTGGTTGAGCTAAATGACCCTGAAATTGAAAAGCACTACAAATGAACTCTAGAAAGGTTGAAAGTTGGCATGGTATCAACATTTCACCCACATATCATGTGCTAAAAAGTTGAGAGGGTTACGAGAAAAGCTGGATGCACTTCATGTACAAAAAGGACAGTCTCTTTCGGCGTATCGGGGTTTCGGACGGAAAGTCGTCGGTTACAAAAGGCATTTCATTTTATTGAACTTATTTGAACTCCAGGGTTTTCGTGTGTTAAAAATGCACCATTCAAAGCCACATCATCATTTTTCAACCCTTTCTGACTTCATCTGATATTTTTCATGCATTTACTGATTTATTTGAGCTAAATGACCCTGAAATTCATAAGCACTACAAATGAACTCTGAAAAGGTTGAAAGTTGGCATGGTATCAAAATTTCATACACATAGCATGTGCTAAAATGTTGAGAGGGTTACGGCAAAAGATGGATGCACTTCGTGTACAAAACAAGCAAGCTCTTTCGAAGTATCGGGGTTTCGGACGGGAACTCGTCGGTTACTAAAGGCATTTCATTTTCCTGAACTTATTTGAACCCCAGGCTTTTCGTGTGTCAAAAATGCACCATTCAAAGCCACATCATCAATTTTCAACCCTTTCTGACTTCCTCTGATATTTTTAATGCATTTACTGATTTGTTTGAGCTAAATGACCCTGAAATTGAAAAGCATTGCAAATGAACTCTGGAAATGTTGAAAGTTGGCATGGTATCAACATTTCACCCACATAGGATGTGCTAAAAAGTTGAGTGGGTTACGACAAAAGCTGGATGCACTTCGTGTACAAAACGGACAGTCTCTTTCGAAGTATGAGGGTTCCGGACGAAAACTCATCGGTTACAAAAGGCATTTCATTTTATTGAACTTTTTTGAACTCTAGGATTTTCGTGTGTTATAAATGCAACATTCAAAGTCACATCATCATTTTTCAACCCTTTCTGACTTCATCTGATATTTTTCATGCATTTATTGATTTGTTTGAGCTAAATGACCCTGAAATTCATAAGCACTACAAATGAACTCTGAAAAGGTTGAAAGTTGGCATGGTATCAAAATTTCATCCACATAGCATGTGCTAAAATGTTGAGAGGGTTACGGCAAAAGATGGATGCACTTCGTGTACAAAACAAGCAAGCTCTTTCGAAGTATCGGGGTTTCGGACGGGAACTCGTCGGTTACTAAAGGCATTTCATTTTCCTGAACTTATTTGAACCCCAGGCTTTTCGTGTATCAAAAATGCACCATTCAAAGCCACATCATCAATTTTCAACCCTTTCTGACTTCCTCTGATATTTTTAATGCATTTACTGATTTGTTTGAGCTAAATGACCCAGAAATTGAAAAGCATTGCAAATGAACTCTGGAAAGGTTGAAAGTTGGCATGGTATCAATATTTCACCCACATAGGATGTGCTAAAAAGCTACGAGGGTTACGGCAAAAGCTAGATGCACTTCATGGTCAAAACGAGCAGTCTCTTTTGAAGTATCAAGGTTCAGACGAGAACTCGTCAGTTACAAAAGGCATTTCATTTTCTTGAACTTATTTGAACTCCAGGATTTTCTTGTCTGAAAAATGCGCCATTCAAACCCACATCATCAATTTTCAACCCTTTCCGACTTCATTTGATAATTTTCATGCATTTACTGATTTGTGTGAGCCAAATGACCCTGAAATTGAAAAGCACCACAAATTAACTCTGAAAAGGTTGAAAGTTGGCATGGTATCAACATTACATCCACATAGCATGTGCTAAAACATTGAGAGGGTTACGGCAAAAGCTGGATGCTCTTCGTGTACTAAACGAGCAATCTCTTTCGAAGTATCGGGGTTTCGAACGAGAACTCGTCGGTTACAAAAGGCATTCCATTTTCGTGAACTTATTTGAACTCCAGGGATTTCCTGTGTTAAAAATGCACCATTCAAAGACACATCATCAATTTTCAACCCTTTCTGACTTCATTTGATATTTGTTGTGCATTTATTGATTTGTTTGAGCTAAATGACCCTAAAATTGATAAGCAGTACAAATGAACTCTGAAAAGGTTGAAAGTTGGCATGGTATCAACATTTCACCCACATAGCACGTGCTAAAAAGTTGAGATGGTTAAGGCAAAAGATGGATGCACTTCGTGTACAATACGAGCAATCTCGTTCGAAGTATCAGGGTTTCGGACGAGAACACGTCTGTTACAAAGGGATTTCATATTTTTGAACCTATTTGAACTCCAGAGTTTTTTTGTGCTAAAAACGCACCATTCAAAGCCACATCATCAATTTTCAACCCTTTCTGACTTCATTTCATATGTTTCATGCATTTACTGATTTGTTTACGCTAAATGACCCTGAAATTGAAAAGCACTACAAATGAACTCTGAAAAAGATGAAAGTTGGAATGGTATCAACATTTCACCCACATAGCATGTGCCAAAAAGTCGAGAAGGTTACGGCAAAAGCTGGATGCACTTCGTGTACAACACAGACAGTTTCTTTCGAAGTATCGGGTTCCGGACGGAAACTCATCGGTTATAAAAGGGATTTCATTTTCTTGAACCTTTTTGAACTCCAGGCTTTTCGTGTATTATAAATGCAACATTCAAAGCCACATCATCAATTTTCAACCCTTTCTAACTTCATGTGATATTTTTCGTGCATTTACAGATTTGGTTGAGCTAAATGACCCTGAAATTGAAAAGCACTACAAATGAACTCTAGAAAGGTTGAAAGTTGGCATGGTATCAACATTTCACCCACATATCATGTGCTAAAAAGTTGAGAGGGTTACGAGAAAAGCTGGATGCACTTCATGTACAAAAAGGCCAGTCTCTTTCGGCGTATCGGGGTTTCGGACGGAAAGTCGTCGGTTACAAAAGGCATTTCATTTTCTTGAACTTATTTGAATTCCAGGGTTTTCGTGTGTTAAAAATGCACCATTCAAAGCCACATCATCATTTTTCAACCCTTTCTGACATCATCTGATATTTTTCATGCATTTACTGATTTATTTGAGCTAAATGACCCTGAAATTGAAAAGCACTACAAATGAACTCTGAAAGGTTGAAAGTTTGCATGGTATCAACATAACACCCACATATCATGTGCTAAAAAGTTGAGTGGGTTACGAGAAAAGCTGGATGCACTTCATGTACAAAAAGGACAGTCTCTTTCGACGTATCGGGGTTTCGGACGGAAACTCGTCGGTTATCAAAGGCATTTCATTTTCTTGAACTTATTTGAACTCCAGGCTTTTCATGTGTTAAAAATGCACCATTCAAAGCCACATCATCATTCTTCAACCCCTTCTGACTTCCTCTGATATTTTTCATGCATTTACTGATTTGTTTGAGCTAAATGACCCTGAAATTGAAAATCACTACAAATGAACTCTGAAAGGTTGAAATTTGGCATGGTATCAACATTTCATCCACATAGCATGTGCTAAAAAGTTGAGAGGGTTACGACAAAAGCTAGATGCACTTCATGTACAAAACGGACAGTCTCTTTCGAAGTATCACAGTTTTGGACGGAAACTCATCGGTTACAAAAGGCATTTCATTTTTTTGAACTTATTTGAACTCCAGGATTTTCGTGTCTTAAAAATGCACCATTCAAATCCACATCATGAATTTTCAACCCTTTCTGACTTCATTTGATATTTTTCATGCATTTACTGATTTGTTTGAGCTAAATGACCTTGAAATTGAAAAGCACTACAAATTAACTCTAAAAAGGTTGAAAGTTGGCTTGGTATCAATATTTCATCCACATAGCATGTGCTAAATTGTTGAGAGGGTTACGGCAAAAGCTGGATGCACTTCGTGTACAAAACAAGCAATCTCTTTCCAAGTATCGGGGTTTCAGACAAGAACTCGTCGGTTACAAAAGGCATTTAATTTTCTTGAAATTATTTGAACTCCGTGATTTTCGTGTCTTAAAAATGCACCATTCAAAGCCACATCATCAATTTTCAACTCTTTCTAACTTCATGTGATATTTTTCGTGCATTTATTGATTTGTTTGAGCTAAATGACCCTGAAATTGAAAAGCAACACAAATGAACTCTGGAAAGGTTGATTGTTGGCATGGTATCAACATTTCACGCACATAGCATGTGCGAAAAAGTTGAGAGGGTTACAGCAAAAGCTGGATGCACTTCGTGTACAAAACCAGCAATCTCTTTCGAAGTATCGGGGTTTCGACCGAGAACTCGTCGGTTACAAAAGTCATTTCATTTTCTTGAACTTATTTGAACTCCTTGATTTTTGTGTCGTAGAAATGCACCATTCAAAGCCACGTCATCAATTTTCAACCCTTTCTAACTTCATGTGATATTTTTCGTGCATTTGCTGATTTGTTTGAGCTAAATGACCCTTAAATTGAATAAAACTACAAATGAACTCTGGAAAGGTTGAAATTTGGCATGGTATCAACATTTCACCAACATAGCATGTGCTAATAATTTGAGAGGGTTACGAGAAAAGCTGGATGCACTTCATGTACAAAAAGGACAGTCTCTTTTGGCGTATCGGGGTTTCCGACGGAAACTCGTCGGTTACAAAAGGCATTTCATTTTCTTGAACTTATTTGAACTCCAGGATTTTCGTGTGTTAAAAATACACCATTCAAAGCCACATCATCATTTTTCAACCCTTTCTGACTTCATCTGGTATTTTTCATGCATTTACTGATTTGTTTGAGCTAAATGACCCTGAAATTAAAAAGCACTACAAATGCACTCTGAAAGGTTGAAAGTTGGCATGGTATCAGCATTTCATCCACATAGAATGTGCTAAAAAGTTGAGAGGGTTACGACAAAAGTTGGATGCACTTCGTGTACAAAACGGACAGTCTCCTTTGAAGTATCAGGGTTTCGGACGGCAACTCATCGGTTACAAAAGGCATTTAATTTTCTTGAACTTATTTCAACTCCGGGATTTTCGTGTCTTAAAAATGCACCATTCAAAACCACATCATTAATTTTCAAACTTTTCTATCTTCATGTGATATTTTTCGTGCATTTACTAATTTCTTTGAGCTAAATGACACTAAAATTGAGAAGCACTACAAGTGAACTCTCAAAGGTTGGAAGTTGGCATGGTATCAACATTTCACCCACATATCATGTGCTCGAAAACGACAGTTTCTTTCGGCATATCAGGGTTTCGGACGAAAACTCGTCTGTTACAAAAGGCATTTCATTTTCTTGAACTTATTTGAACTCCAGGGTTTTCGTGTGTTAAAAATGCATGATTCAAAGCCACATCATCATTTTTCAACCCTTTCTGACTTCATCTGATATTTTTCATGCATTTACTGATTTTTTGAGCTAAATGACCCTGTAATTGAAAAGCACTACAAGTGAACTCTGAAAGGTTGGAAGTTGGCATGGTATCAACATTTCATCCACATTGCATGTGCTAAAACGTTGAGAGGGTTACGAGAAAAGCTGGATGCACTTCGTGTACAAATCGGACAGTCTCTTTCGAAGTATCAGAGAGGATCGGACAGAAACTCATCGGTTTCAAAAGGCATTTCGTTTTCTTGAACTTATTTGAACTCATGGATTTTCGTGTCTTCAAAATGCACCATTCAAAACCACATCATCAATTTTCAACCCTTTCTAACTTCATGTGATATTTTTTGTGCATTTACTGATTTGTGTGAGCTAAATGACCCCGAAATTGAAAAGCACTACAATGAACTCTGGAAAGGTTGAAAGTTGGCATGGTATCAACATTTCACCCACATATCATGTGCTCAAAAACGACAGTTTCTTTCGGCATATCGGGGTTTCGGACGAAAACTCGTCTGTTACAAAAGGCATTTCATTTTCTTGAACTTATTTGAACTCCGGGATTTTCGTGTCTTAAAAATGCACCATCCAAATCCACATCATCATTTTTCAATCCTTTATGACTTCCTCTGATATTTTTAATGCATTTACTGATTTGTTTGAGCTAAATGACCCTGAAATTGAAAAGCATTACAAATGCACTCTGAAAGGTTGAAAGTGGGCATGGTATCAACATTGCATCCACATAGCATGTGCTAAAAAGTTGAGAGGGTTAGGACAAAAGCTGGATGCACAAAACGGACAGTCTCTTTCGAAGTATCGGGGTTTCAGACGGAAACTCATCGATTATAAAAGGCATTTCATTTTCTTGAACTTATTTGAGCTCCAAGGTTTTCGTGTATTATAAATGCAACATTCAAAGACACATCATCAATTTTCAACCCTTTCTAACTTCATGTGATATTTTTCGTGCATTTATAGATTTGTTTGAGCTAAATGACCCTGAAATTGAAAAGCACTACAAATGAACTCTAGAAAGGTTGAATGTTGGCATGGTATCAACATTTCACCCACATATCATTTGCTAAAAAGTTGAGAGGTTTACGAGAAAAGCTGGATGCACTTCACGTACAAAACAGACAGTTTCTTTCGAAGTATCAGAGTTTCGAACGGAAACTCATTGGTTACAAAAGGCATTTCATTTTCTTGAATTTTTTTTTGAACTCCAGGATTTTCGTATCTTAAAAATGCAACATTCAAATCCACATCATGAATTTTCAACCCTTTCTGACTTCCTCTGATATTTTTACTGTATTTACTGATTTGTTTGAGCTAAATGACCCTGAAATTGAAAAGCACTACAAATTAACTCTGAAAAGGGTGAAAGTTGGCATGGTATCAACATTTCATCCGCATAGCAGGTGCTAAAACGTTGAGAGGGTTACGGCAAAAGCTGGATGCACTTCGTGCACAAAACAAGCAATCTCTTTCGAAGTATCGGGGTTTTGGACGAGAACTCGTCGGTTACAAAAGGCATTTCATTTTCTTGAACGTATTTGAACTCCGTGATTTTCGTGTCTTAAAAATGCACCATTCAAAGCCACATCATCAATTTTCAACTCTTTCTAACTTCATGTGATATTTTTCATGCATTTATTGATTTGTTTGAGCTAAATGACCCTAAAATTGAAAAGCACTACAAATGAACTCTGGAAAGGTTGAAAGTTGGCATGGTATCAACATTTCACCCACGTAGCATGTGCTAAAAAGTTGAGAGTGTTACGAGAAAAGCTGGATGGACTCCATGTACAAAAAGGACAGTCTCTTTCGGCGTATCGGGGTTTCGGACGGAAACTCGTCGGTTACAAAAGGCATTTCATTTTCTTGAACTTATTTCAACTCCGGGATTTTCGTGTCTTAAAAATGCACCATTCAAATCCACATCATCATTTTTCAATCCTTTCTGACTTCCTCTGATATTTTTAATGCATTTACTGATTTGTTTGAGCTAAATGACCCTGAAATTGAAAAGCATTACAAATGCACTCTGAAAGGTTGAAAGTGGGCATGGTATCAACATTGCATCCACATAGCATGTGCTAAAAAGTTGAGAGGGTTAGGACAAAAGCTGGATGCACAAAACGGACAGTCTCTTTCGAAGTATCGGGGTTTCAGACGGAAACTCATCGATTATAAAAGGCATTTCATTTTCTTGAACTTATTTGAGCTCCAAGGTTTTCGTGTATTATAAATGCAACATTCAAAGACACATCATCAATTTTCAACCCTTTCTAACTTCATGTGATATTTTTCGTGCATTTATAGATTTGTTTGAGCTAAATGACCCTGAAATTGAAAAGCACTACAAATGAACTCTAGAAAGGTTGAATGTTGGCATGGTATCAACATTTCACCCACATATCATTTGCTAAAAAGTTGAGAGGGTTACGAGAAAAGCTGGATGCACTTCACGTACAAAACAGACAGTCTCTTTCGAAGTATCAGAGTTTCGAACGGAAACTCATTGGTTACAAAAGGCATTTCATTTTCTTGAATTTTTTTTTGAACTCCAGGATTTTCGTATCTTAAAAATGCAACATTCAAATCCACATCATGAATTTTCAACCCTTTCTGACTTCCTCTGATATTTTTACTGTATTTACTGATTTGTTTGAGCTAAATGACCCTGAAATTGAAAAGCACTACAAATTAACTCTAAAAAGGTTGAAAGTTGGCATGGTATCAACATTTCATCCGCATAGCAGGTGCTAAAACGTTGAGAGGGTTACGGCAAAAGCTGGATGCACTTCGTGCACAAAACAAGCAATCTCTTTCGAAGTATCGGGGTTTTGGACGAGAACTCGTCGGTTACAAAAGGCATTTCATTTTCTTGAACGTATTTGAACTCCGTGATTTTCGTGTCTTAAAAATGCACCATTCAAAGCCACATCATCAATTTTCAACTCTTTCTAACTTCATGTGATATTTTTCATGCATTTATTGATTTGTTTGAGCTAAATGACCCTAAAATTGAAAAGCACTACAAATGAACTCTGGAAAGGTTGAAAGTTGGCATGGTATCAACATTTCACCCACATAGCATGTGCTAAAAAGTTGAGAGGGTTACGAGAAAAGCTGGATGGACTCCATGTACAAAAAGGACAGTCTCTTTCGGCGTATCGGGGTTTCGGACGGAAACTCGTCGGTTACAAAAGGCATTTCATTTTCTTGAACTTATTTCAACTCCGGGATTTTCGTGTCTTAAAAATGCACCATTCAAATCCACATCATCATTTTTCAATCCTTTCTGACTTCCTCTGATATTTTTAATGCATTTACTGATTTGTTTGAGCTAAATGACCCTGAAATTGAAAAGCATTACAAATGCACTCTGAAAGGTTGAAAGTGGGCATGGTATCAACATTGCATCCACATAGCATGTGCTAAAAAGTTGAGAGGGTTAGGACAAAAGCTGGATGCACAAAACGGACAGTCTCTTTCGAAGTATCGGGGTTTCAGACGGAAACTCATCGATTATAAAAGGCATTTCATTTTCTTGAACTTATTTGAGCTCCAAGGTTTTCGTGTATTATAAATGCAACATTCAAAGACACATCATCAATTTTCAACCCTTTCTAACTTCATGTGATATTTTTCGTGCATTTATAGATTTGTTTGAGCTAAATGACCCTGAAATTGAAAAGCACTACAAATGAACTCTAGAAAGGTTGAATGTTGGCATGGTATCAACATTTCACCCACATATCATTTGCTAAAAAGTTGAGAGGGTTACGAGAAAAGCTGGATGCACTTCACGTACAAAACAGACAGTCTCTTTCGAAGTATCAGAGTTTCGAACGGAAACTCATTGGTTACAAAAGGCATTTCATTTTCTTGAATTTTTTTTTGAACTCCAGGATTTTCGTATCTTAAAAATGCAACATTCAAATCCACATCATGAATTTTCAACCCTTTCTGACTTCCTCTGATATTTTTACTGTATTTACTGATTTGTTTGAGCTAAATGACCCTGAAATTGAAAAGCACTACAAATTAACTCTGAAAAGGTTGAAAGTTGGCATGGTATCAACATTTCATCCGCATAGCAGGTGCTAAAACGTTGAGAGGGTTACGGCAAAAGCTGGATGCACTTCGTGCACAAAACAAGCAATCTCTTTCGAAGTATCGGGGTTTTGGACGAGAACTCGTCGGTTACAAAAGGCATTTCATTTTCTTGAACGTATTTGAACTCCGTGATTTTCGTGTCTTAAAAATGCACCATTCAAAGCCACATCATCAATTTTCAACTCTTTCTAACTTCATGTGATATTTTTCATGCATTTATTGATTTGTTTGAGCTAAATGACCCTAAAATTGAAAAGCACTACAAATGAACTCTGGAAAGGTTGAAAGTTGGCATGGTATCAACATTTGACCCACATAGCATGTGCTAAAAAGTTGAGAGGGTTACGAGAAAAGCTGGATGGACTCCATGTACAAAAAGGACAGTCTCTTTCGGCGTATCGGGGTTTCGGACGGAAACTCGTCGGTTACAAAAGGCATTTCATTTTCTTGAACTTATTTCAACTCCGGGATTTTCGTGTCTTAAAAATGCACCATTCAAATCCACATCATCATTTTTCAATCCTTTCTGACTTCCTCTGATATTTTTAATGCATTTACTGATTTGTTTGAGCTAAATGACCCTGAAATTGAAAAGCATTACAAATGCACTCTGAAAGGTTGAAAGTGGGCATGGTATCAACATTGCATCCACATAGCATGTGCTAAAAAGTTGAGAGGGTTAGGACAAAAGCTGGATGCACAAAACGGACAGTCTCTTTCGAAGTATCGGGGTTTCAGACGGAAACTCATCGGTTATAAAAGGCATTTCATTTTCTTGAACTTATTTGAACTCCAAGGTTTTCGTGTATTATAAATGCAACATTCAAAGACACATCATCAATTTTCAACCCTTTCTAACTTCATGTGATATTTTTCGTGCATTTATAGATTTGTTTGAGCTAAATGACCCTGAAATTGAAAAGCACTACAAATGAACTCTAGAAAGGTTGAATGTTGGCATGGTATCAACATTTCACCCACATATCATTTGCTAAAAAGTTGAGAGGGTTACGAGAAAAGCTGGATGCACTTCATGTACAAAACAGACAGTCTCTTTCGAAGTATCAGAGTTTCGGACGGAAACTCATTGGTTACAAAAGGCATTTCATTTTCTTGAATTTTTTTGAACTCCAGGATTTTCGTGTCTTAAAAATGCACCATTCAAATCCACATCATGAATTTTCAACCCTTTCTGACTTCATTTGATATTTTTACTGTATTTACTGATTTGTTTGAGCTAAATGACCCTGAAATTGAAAAGCACTACAAATTAACTCTGAAAAGGTTGAAAGTTGGCATGGTATCAACATTTCATCCGCATAGCAGGTGCTAAAACGTTGAGAGGGTTACGGCAAAAGCTGGATGCACTTCGTGCACAAAACAAGCAATCTCTTTCGAAGTATCGGGGTTTTGGACGAGAACTCGTCGGTTACAAAAGGCATTTCATTTTCTTGAACGTATTTGAACTCCGTGATTTTCGTGTCTTAAAAATGCACCATTCAAAGCCAAATCATCAATTTTCAACTCTTTCTAACTTCATGTGATATTTTTCGTGCATTTATTGATTTGTTTGAGCTAAATGACCCTAAAATTGAAAAGCACTACAAATGGACTCTGGAAAGGTTGAACGTTGGCATGGTATCAACATTTCACCCACAGAGCATGTGCTAAAAAGTTGAGAGGGTTACGAGAAAAGCTGGATGGACTCCATGTACAAAAAGGACAGTCTCTTTTGGCGTATCGGGGTTTCGGACGGAAACTCGTCGGTTACAAAAGGCATTTCATTTTCTTGAACTTATTTGAACTCCGGGATTTTCGTGTCTTAAAAATGCACCATTCAAATCCACATCATCATTTTTCAATCCTTTCTGACTTCCTCTGATATTTTTAATGCATTTACTGATTTGTTTGAGCTAAATGACCCTGAAATTGAAAAGCATTACAAATGCACTCTGAAAGGTTGAAAGTGGGCATGGTATCAACATTGCATCCACATAGCATGTGCTAAAAAGTGGAGAGGGTTAGGACAAAAGCTGGATGCACAAAACGGACAGTCTCTTTCGAAGTATCGGGGTTTCAGACGGAAACTCATCGGTTATAAAAGGCATTTCATTTTCTTGAACTTATTTGAACTCCAAGGTTTTCGTGTATTATAAATGCAACATTCAAAGACACATCATCAATTTTCAACCCTTTCTAACTTCATGTGATATTTTTCGTGCATTTATAGATTTGTTTGAGCTAAATGACCCTGAAATTGAAAAGCACTACAAATGAACTCTAGAAAGGTTGAATGTTGGCATGGTATCAACATTTCACCCACATATCATTTGCTAAAAAGTTGAGAGGATTACGAGAAAAGGTGGATGCACTTCATGTACAAAACAGACAGTCTCTTTCGAAGTATCAGAGTTTCGCACGGAAACTCATTGGTTACAAAAGGCATTTCATTTTCTTGAATTCTTTTGAACTCCAGGATTTTCGTGTCTTAAAAATGCACCATTCAAATCCACATCATGAATTTTCAACCCTTTTTGACTTCATTTGATATTTTTACTGTATTTACTGATTTGTTTGAGCTAAATGACCCTGAAATTGAAAAGAACTACAAATTAACTCTGAAAAGGTTGAAAGTTGGCATGGTATCAACATTTCATCCGCATAGCAGGTGCTAAAACGTTGAGAGGGTTACGGCAAAAGCTGGATGCACTTCGTGCACAAAACAAGCAATCTCTTTCGAAGTATCGGGGTTTTGGACGAGAACTCGTCGGTTACAAAAGGCATTTCATTTTCTTGAACGTATTTGAACTCCGTGATTTTCGTGTCTTAAAAATGCACCATTCAAAGCCAAATCATCAATTTTCAACTCTTTCTAACTTCATGTGATATTTTTCGTGCATTTATTGATTTGTTTGAGCTAAATGACCCTAAAATTGAAAAGCACTACAAATGGACTCTGGAAAGGTTGAACGTTGGCATGGTATCAACATTTCACCCACATAGCATGTGCTAAAAAGTTGAGAGGGTTACGAGAAAAGCTGGATGGACTCCATGTACAAAAAGGACAGTCTCTTTTGGCGTATCGGGGTTTCGGACGGAAACTCGTCGGTTACAAAAGGCATTTCATTTTCTTGAACTTATTTCAACTCCGGGATTTTCGTGTCTTAAAAATGCACCATTCAAATCCACATCATCATTTTTCAATCTTTTCTGACTTCCTCTGATATTTTTAATGCATTTACTGATTTGTTTGAGCTAAATGACCCTGAAATTGAAAAGCATTACAAATGCACTCTGAAAGGTTGAAAGTGGGCATGGTATCAACATTGCATCCACATAGCATGTGCTAAAAAGTTGAGAGGGTTAGGACAAAAGCTGGATGCACAAAACGGACAGTCTCTTTCGAAGTATCGGGGTTTCAGACGGAAACTCATCGGTTATAAAAGGCATTTCATTTTCTTGAACTTATTTGAACTCCAAGGTTTTCGTGTATTATAAATGCAACATTCAAAGACACATCATCAATTTTCAACCCTTTCTAACTTCATGTGATATTTTTCGTGCATTTATAGATTTGTTTGAGCTAAATGACCCTGAAATTGAAAAGCACTACAAATGAACTCTAGAAAGGTTGAATGTTGGCATGGTATCAACATTTCACCCACATATCATTTGCTAAAAAGTTGAGAGGGTTACGAGAAAAGCTGGATGCACTTCATGTACAAAACAGACAGTCTCTTTCGAAGTATCAGAGTTTCGGACGGAAACTCATTGGTTACAAAAGGCATTTCATTTTCTTGAATTTTTTTGAACTCCAGGATTTTCGTGTCTTAAAAATGCACCATTCAAATCCACATCATGAATTTTCAACCCTTTCTGACTTCATTTGATATTTTTACTGTATTTACTGATTTGTTTGAGCTAAATGACCCTGAAATTGAAAAGCACTACAAATTAACTCTGAAAAGGTTGAAAGTTGGCATGGTATCAACATTTCATCCGCATAGGAGGTGCTAAAACGTTGAGAGGGTTACGGCAAAAGCTGGATGCACTTCGTGCACAAAACAAGCAATCTCTTTCGAAGTATCGGGGTTTTGGACGAGAACTCGTCGGTTACAAAAGGCATTTCATTTTCTTGAACGTATTTGAACTCCATGATTTTCGTGTCTTAAAAATGCACCATTCAAAGCCAAATCATCAATTTTCAACTCTTTCTAACTTCTGTGATATTTTTCGTGCATTTATTGATTTGTTTGAGCTCAATGACCCTAAAATTGAAAAGCACTACAAATGAACTCTGGAAAGGTTGAAAGTTGGCATGGTATCAACATTTCACCCACATAGCATGTGCTAAAAAGTTGAGAGGGTTACGAGAAAAGCTGGATGGACTCCATGTACAAAAAGGACAGTCTCTTTTGGCGTATCGGGGTTTCGGACGGAAACTCGTCGGTTACAAAAGGCATTTCATTTTCTTGAACTTATTTGAACTCCGGGATTTTCGTGTCTTAAAAATGCACCATTCAAATCCACATCATCATTTTTCAATCTTTTCTGACTTCCTCTGATATTTTTAATGCATTTACTGATTTGTTTGAGCTAAATGACCCTGAAATTGAAAAGCATTACAAATGCACTCTGAAAGGTTGAAAGTGGGCATGGTATCAACATTGCATCCACATAGCATGTGCTAAAAAGTGGAGAGGGTTAGGACAAAAGCTGGATGCACAAAACGGACAGTCTCTTTCGAAGTATCGGGGTTTCAGACGGAAACTCATCGGTTATAAAAGGCATTTCATTTTCTTGAACTGATTTGAACTCCAAGGTTTTCGTGTATTATAAATGCAACATTCAAAGACACATCATCAATTTTCAACCCTTTCTAACTTCATGTGATATTTTTCGTGCATTTATAGATTTGTTTGAGCTAAATGACCCTGAAATTGAAAAGCACTACAAATGAACTCTAGAAAGGTTGAATGTTGGCATGGTATCAACATTTCACCCACATATCATTTGCTAAAAAGTTGAGAGGGTTACGAGAAAAGCTGGATGCACTTCACGTACAAAACAGACAGTCTCTTTCGAAGTATCAGAGTTTCGGACGGAAACTCATTGGTTACAAAAGGCATTTCATTTTCTTGAATTTTTTTGAACTCCAGGATTTTCGTATCTTAAAAATGCACCATTCAAATCCACATCATGAATTTTCAACCCTTTCTGACTTCCTCTCATATTTTTACTGTATTTACTGATTTGTTTGAGCTAAATGACTCTGAAATTGAAAAGCACTACAAATTAACTCTGAAAAGGTTGAAAGTTGGCATGGTATCAACATTTCATCCGCATAGCAGGTGCTAAAACGTTGAGAGGGTTACGGCAAAAGCTGGATGCACTTCGTGCACAAAACAAGCAATCTCTTTCGAAGTATCGGGGTTTTGGACGAGAACTCGTCGGTTACAAAAGGCATTTCATTTTCTTGAACGTATTTGAACTCCGTGATTTTCGTGTCTTAAAAATGCACCATTCAAAGCCACATCATCAATTTTCAACTCTTTCTAACTTCATGTGATATTTTTCATGCATTTATTGATTTGTTTGAGCTAAATGACCCTAAAATTGAAAAGCACTACAAATGAACTCTGGAAAGGTTGAAAGTTGGCATGGTATCAACATTTCACCAACATAGCATGTGCTAAAAAGTTGAGAGGGTTACGAGAAAAGCTGGATGGACTCCATGTACAAAAAGGACAGTCTCTTTCGGCGTATCGGGGTTTCGGACGGAAACTCGTCGGTTACAAAAGGCATTTCATTTTCTTGAACTTATTTCAACTCCGGGATTTTCGTGTCTTAAAAATGCACCATTCAAATCCACATCATCATTTTTCAATCCTTTCTGACTTCCTTTGATATTTTTAATGCATTTACTGATTTGTTTGAGCTAAATGACCCTGAAATTGAAAAGCATTACAAATGCACTCTGAAAGGTTGAAAGTGGGCATGGTATCAACATTGCATCCACATAGCATGTGCTAAAAAGTTGAGAGGGTTAGGACAAAAGCTGGATGCACAAAACGGACAGTCTCTTTCGAAGTATCGGGGTTTCAGACGGAAACTCATCGGTTATAAAAGGCATTTCATTTTCTTGAACTTATTTGAACTCCAAGGTTTTCGTGTATTATAAATGCAACATTCAAAGACACATCATCAATTTTCAACCCTTTCTAACTTCATGTGATATTTTTCGTGCATTTATAGATTTGTTTGAGCTAAATGACCCTGAAATTGAAAAGCACTACAAATGAACTCTAGAAAGGTTGAATGTTGGCATGGTATCAACATTTCACCCACATATCATTTGCTAAAAAGTTGAGAGGGTTACGAGAAAAGCTGGATGCACTTCATGTACAAAACAGACAGTCTCTTTCGAAGTATCAGAGTTTCGGACGGAAACTCATTGGTTACAAAAGGCATTTCATTTTCTTGAATTTTTTTGAACTCCAGGATTTTCGTGTCTTAAAAATGCACCATTCAAATCCACATCATGAATTTTCAACCCTTTCTGACTTCATTTGATATTTTTACTGTATTTACTGATTTGTTTGAGCTAAATGACCCTGAAATTGAAAAGCACTACAAATTAACTCTGAAAAGGTTGAAAGTTGGCATGGTATCAACATTTCATCCGCATAGGAGGTGCTAAAACGTTGAGAGGGTTACGGCAAAAGCTGGATGCACTTCATGCACAAAACAAGCAATCTCTTTCGAAGTATCGGGGTTTTGGACGAGAACTCGTCGGTTACAAAAGGCATTTCATTTTCTTGAACGTATTTGAACTCCATGATTTTCGTGTCTTAAAAATGCACCATTCAAAGCCAAATCATCAATTTTCAACTCTTTCTAACTTCTGTGATATTTTTCGTGCATTTATTGATTTGTTTGAGCTCAATGACCCTAAAATTGAAAAGCACTACAAATGAACTCTGGAAAGGTTGAAAGTTGGCATGGTATCAACATTTCACCCACATAGCATGTGCTAAAAAGTTGAGAGGGTTACGAGAAAAGCTGGATGGACTCCATGTACAAAAAGGACAGTCTCTTTTGGCGTATCGGGGTTTCGGACGGAAACTCGTCGGTTACAAAAGGCATTTCATTTTCTTGAACGTATTTGAACTCCGTGATTTTCGTGTCTTAAAAATGCACCATTCAAAGCCACATCATCAATTTTCAACTCTTTCTAACTTCATGTGATATTTTTCATGCATTTATTGATTTGTTTGAGCTAAATGACCCTAAAATTGAAAAGCACTACAAATGAACTCTGGAAAGGTTGAAAGTTGGCATGGTATCAACATTTCACCAACATAGCATGTGCTAAAAAGTTGAGAGGGTTACGAGAAAAGCTGGATGGACTCCATGTACAAAAAGGACAGTCTCTTTCGGCGTATCGGGGTTTCGGACGGAAACTCGTCGGTTACAAAAGGCATTTCATTTTCTTGAACTTATTTCAACTCCGGGATTTTCGTGTCTTAAAAATGCACCATTCAAATCCACATCATCATTTTTCAATCCTTTCTGACTTCCTTTGATATTTTTAATGCATTTACTGATTTGTTTGAGCTAAATGACCCTGAAATTGAAAAGCATTACAAATGCACTCTGAAAGGTTGAAAGTGGGCATGGTATCAACATTGCATCCACATAGCATGTGCTAAAAAGTTGAGAGGGTTAGGACAAAAGCTGGATGCACAAAACGGACAGTCTCTTTCGAAGTATCGGGGTTTCAGACGGAAACTCATCGGTTATAAAAGGCATTTCATTTTCTTGAACTTATTTGAACTCCAAGGTTTTCGTGTATTATAAATGCAACATTCAAAGACACATCATCAATTTTCAACCCTTTCTAACTTCATGTGATATTTTTCGTGCATTTATAGATTTGTTTGAGCTAAATGACCCTGAAATTGAAAAGCACTACAAATGAACTCTAGAAAGGTTGAATGTTGGCATGGTATCAACATTTCACCCACATATCATTTGCTAAAAAGTTGAGAGGGTTACGAGAAAAGCTGGATGCACTTCATGTACAAAACAGACAGTCTCTTTCGAAGTATCAGAGTTTCGGACGGAAACTCATTGGTTACAAAAGGCATTTCATTTTCTTGAATTTTTTTGAACTCCAGGATTTTCGTGTCTTAAAAATGCACCATTCAAATCCACATCATGAATTTTCAACCCTTTCTGACTTCATTTGATATTTTTACTGTATTTACTGATTTGTTTGAGCTAAATGACCCTGAAATTGAAAAGCACTACAAATTAACTCTGAAAAGGTTGAAAGTTGGCATGGTATCAACATTTCATCCGCATAGGAGGTGCTAAAACGTTGAGAGGGTTACGGCAAAAGCTGGATGCACTTCATGACCAAAACAAGCAATCTCTTTCGAAGTATCGGGGTTTTGGACGAGAACTCGTCGGTTACAAAAGGCATTTCATTTTCTTGAACGTATTTGAACTCCATGATTTTCGTGTCTTAAAAATGCACCATTCAAAGCCAAATCATCAATTTTCAACTCTTTCTAACTTCTGTGATATTTTTCGTGCATTTATTGATTTGTTTGAGCTCAATGACCCTAAAATTGAAAAGCACTACAAATGAACTCTGGAAAGGTTGAAAGTTGGCATGGTATCAACATTTCACCCACATAGCATGTGCTAAAAAGTTGAGAGGGTTACGAGAAAAGCTGGATGGACTCCATGTACAAAAAGGACAGTCTCTTTTGGCGTATCGGGGTTTCGGACGGAAACTCGTCGGTTACAAAAGGCATTTCATTTTCTTGAACTTATTTGAACTCCGGGATTTTCGTGTCTTAAAAATGCACCATTCAAATCCACATCATCATTTTTCAATCCTTTCTGACTTCCTCTGATATTTTTAATGCATTTACTGATTTGTTTGAGCTAAATGACCCTGAAATTGAAATGCATTACAAATGCACTCTGAAAGGTTGAAAGTTGGCATGGTATCAATATTGCATCCACATAGCATGTGCTAAAAAGTTGAGAGGGTTAGGACAAAAGCTGGATGCACAAAACGGACAGTCTCTTTCGAAGTATCGGGGTTTCAGACGGAAACTCATCGGTTATAAAAGGCATTTCATTTTCTTGAACTTATTTGAACTCCAAGGTTTTCGTGTATTATAAATGCTACATTCAAAGACACATCATCAATTTTCAACCCTTTCTAATTTCATATGATATTTTTCGTGCATTTATAGATTTGTTTGAGCTAAATGACCCTGAAATTGAAAAGCACTACAAATGAACTCTAGAAAGGTTGAATGTTGGCATGGTATCAACATTTCACCCACATATCATTTGCTAAAAAGTTGAGAGGGTTACGAGAAAAGCTGGATGCATTCATGTACAAAAATGACAGTCTCTTTCGACGTATCGGGGTTTCGGACGGAAACTCATCGGTTACAAAAGGCATTTCGTTTTCTTAAACTTAATTGAACTCCAGGCTTTTCGTGTTTCAAAAATGCACCATTCAAAACCACATCATCAATTTTTAACCCTTTCTGACTTTATTTTATATTTTTCATGTATTTACTGATTTGTTTGAGGTAAATGGTCATGATATTTGAAAACACTACAAATTAACTCTGAAAAGGTTTAAAGTTGGCATGGTATCAACATTTCACCCACATAGCATGTGCTAAAAAGTTGAGAGGGTTACGACAAAAGCTGGATGCACTTCGTGTACAAAACTGACGTATCGGCGTTTCGAACGAAAACTCATCGCTTACAAAAGGCATTTCATTTTCTTGAACTTATTTGAACTCTAGGCTTTTTGCTTGTTAAAAATGTTCCATTCAAAGCCATATCATCAATTTTCAACCCTTTCTGACTTCATTTGATATTTTTTCATGCATTTACTGATTTGTTTGAGCTAAATGACCCAGAAATTGACAAGCACAACAAATGGACTCTGAAAAGGTTGAAAGTTGGCACGGTATCAACATTTTGTCCACATAGCATGTGCTAAAATGTTGAGAGGGTTAAGGCAAAAGCTGGATGCACTTCGTGTACAAAACGAGCAATTTCTTCGAAGTATCGGGGTTTCAGACGAGAACTCATCTGTTACAACAGGCATTTCATTTTTTTGTACTTATTTGAACTCCAAAATTTTTGTGTGTTAAAAATGCACAATTCAAAGCCACATCATCAATTTTCAACCCTTTCTGACTTCATTTGATATTTTTCATCCATTTGCTGATTTGTTTGAGCTAAATGACCCTGAAATTGAAAAGCACTACAAATGAACTCTGAAAAGGTTGAAAATTTGCATGGTATCAAAATTTCACCCACATAGCATGTGTTAAAAAGTTGAGAGGGTTACGGCAAAAGCTGGATCCGCTTCGTTTACAAAACGGACAGTCTTTTTCGAAGTATCAGTGTTTCGGATGGAAACTCATCGGTTACAAAAGGCATTTCATTTTCTTGAACTTATTTGAACTCCAGGCTTTTCGTGTGTTCAAAATGCACCCTTCAAACCCACATCATCAATTTTCAACCTTTTCTGACTTCATTTGGAATTTTTCATGCATTTAATGATTTTTTGAGCTAATTATGACCCTCAAATTGAAAAGCACTACAAATGAACTCTGAAAAGGTTGAAAGTTGGCATTGTGTGTGTGCTTGCCCAGCACCCACTTTTTTGTTGCATTTTGTTCTCAGCCACAATCGGAATTTAAGAAAAACCTGAATTGAAAAGTACTACAAATATATAATAGCTAGAGAGATATGTAATATATAATAGTTCAGATATCCATTACAGAAAGTCTCGTCCAAGCGAACACTTCTAGCTAGTCTGAATCAGAAGAATATTCCCATGGTGGTGGTGGTGCGAGGTGACGCTTCCCAAAGTTCACGGTTCGAATCTTGCGGTAAAACTGATATGCAACGCATGCATCTTTTGCTGCACACTCAATGTTGATAGGCTGAAGTGGGGTCCTCTCCCATTCTTTGTGCTGTGCTCGGGGGAATTTGGTCTTCATATCTCCATAGTAGTCGTCGATCAAGGCGACTGGCATAGAAGCCATCGAAGTCCTCTCATACAGAAGCCTGAATATGCCTTGGATATCAATAAGGCAACGAGCTGGTATCTCAATACCGAAGATGCACCTCATCTTCAGCTTGTCATTCCTTACATCAACGCTAGCAAAATGTATGCCGCTGCGTAAGAAGTCCATGAGTGCTGGGCAGTGCTTGTCACTATTGCAACATCAACAAATTAACATGGAACAAATGTTAAATACAGCTGCAACAAGTATATTTCGGCAGAATTATAATATGCAGCTATATAAAGGAAAATTATTTCTCTGCAACAAAAGAGGAAGACGCAGAGTTTTTACTCCCGGGCTCATTTCAGCATGGTGAACAATAATATCATAAAAAACGAAAATTATTTCACTACAACTTAAGAGAAATTGATCTTCGCCATAGGATTCAAAATAGAACATATATATTGCTATATCCTATATATATGCAATTTTCATATCCTATGAATTGATGAAGAAACCCTAAATTAACTATATGACATATATGTTCTCCCATGTTTTGCAACAAGGAAAATTGTTTCACTACAAACTTAAAAGAAATATTGATCTTTCCCATACGATTCAAAATGGAACATATTTCTATCCTATGCAATTTTCATAATAATCTATAAATTATTAATTGATCAAAGAAAACCCTCAAAACTCACCTTGCCCATTGGAAGATCATGACATGTTTCTTGAAACATAGCTGGATGACGGCAACATCTTCTTGCTTGGCCGTGTACTCGAGATCAAGCCCTATGAACTTGTATTTATCATCCGCCACTTGAAGCCATTTCTGCAAAATGGAAAAAAAAGCGGCACCATGGCACTGTCGTTCGTGTAGATGACACCGATATTGGTCGTGCCATGTGGGAGCACCTCTCCGTAGCGAGTGATTGGATTCATGGTAGAAGATATGGGGAAGAAGAGAGGAGAATGGAGGAGAAGAATAGAGGAGAAGGAGAGAAATGGGCGAAGTTACTATAGCCCTCGCCGAGGAACAATTGCTTTATTCTCCTGTTTCTCGATGATACACCAACCGGGACTAAAGGGGCTCGCACCAGGCGAACAGTTAACCCCTTTGGTCCCGGTTCCTGCAATGAGACAAATGGTGGTGGGCCAGGAGCGAGGCACAATGGTCCTGGTTCGTGTCTGGAACTGGGACCAAAGGTTCCAGAGGAACCGGGACAATGCCCCACATGGCCCGCCCGGCCCTCTGGCCTCACGAACCGAGACTATTGCAACCATTAGTCCTGGTTCGTGACTGAACCGGGACTAATGGAATGGCCTACCCCGAACCGTTGCCCTGTTTTCTACTAGTGATCTTATTCGGTTACATATAAGCAAACAATGTCTAATACAAATCTTCAGGTGCCTTTGATTATATACCATGTGCCACCTAACGTGGCTTACTCATGATCCGACATGGGTGTCCTTGCCCCCCCCCCCACTATGCGAGAGGAGGACGTGGTGAGAGCTCCCCTAGCTAGGACACAATTAGTAGGCCCTGAACAAGTCTTAAAGTATGGGCGCCCTTTAGTTCATCAAAACTGGTTTTTATCTTGGTCGTCAATCTTGAATTTTTTTTGTATTTTGAATCGAAGGATTGATAATCGTATTGTGTCTGAGGTGTTAAAAATAACTTGGCTTCTATAGAGTGATAATGCCTATCCACACCGGGCCACAAGTCGGATTATTTGGAAAGGTGAATCAAATTATTTCAAAATAACTAACTAATTATTTAAAAATGTGTAATTGAAGTTGATGTGATTTTGTTAAAACAAGCTAGTGGAGAGTGAATTGTAGGATCAAGAAGTGAAAGCAAAATATGAACCATAAATTATAACTTTTCAAACCGATTGAAATAATTTAACCAAAAACATTTCAATTAGGTGAAATTATAGATATTTAGAATTGATATATAATGTTGATAGAAACTTAAATTATAATTTATATTTGTGAAATTGATTATTTACAAACGTGTAACATATTATTTCAAAAGTGTGAGATTATGTTATCTAAAAAATGTGCAATTGAAATATAATTGATTTTGTGAAACAAGCCATTGGAAAGTTATTGTAGCTTTTGAAATTCTTTTTTATGAAACTTAAATGTGAACTTGTCAAACCGATTGAAATCATTTTATTGAAAAGATTTCAAGTGCATGAAATTCCATATTACATGTTTTCATAAATGCAAATTAGTTTAAAAAACCCTAAAATTGGAGCTGTTCATTGAAATAGATTAGTAAGATGTAAGATATCATTGTGGTACTTATTAAGATGTAACATATCATTGTGAAACTTATAAGGATGTAACATATTATTTTCAAACGGTGAGATAGGTTATTTGAAAAACGTGGTATTGAAATAGATGTGATATTGTGAGATAAGTCAGTTAAAGACTTAAAGGGAGTAAACATTGAAATTATTAACTTGTGAAAATGATTGAAATCATTTTATTGAAAAGGTTCACTTTTTATAATATTAAAGTCTTTTTTGAAATGAGTGAAATCGTTTATATATTGAGTTTTGCACTGAAACAACCGATCTTTGAAAAATATGAAATACATTCTCACAAAAATGCAACGGATGAACTCAAATTTTTGAACTACGAAATCTGTTTTCAATTGTTTTGTGAAAATAGTTTCATTAAATTGTTTAAATCGCTTTCGCACTTCTATTTCAAGGAGTTGAAATTAGTTACTTCAAAGAATTCAAATGAGTTCTTGAAATGTCTATAATAGACGAAGCTAAGTTAAACATGCCGATTAAAACGTGGTAATTTAAACTAATTTGAAAAGTATCCAAGGTTGGTCCTATTCTTAAGGTTTTAACGCCATAAGTTTGAATATAATATATAATATTATTGGTTTAAATTAGGCACTCTGAAATAAAGGTTTTGATTTACCGCATCGGCGAAGTGTGAGAGTGCGTTTGCTACATGTGTTGGCCAGTGATGATCTAGCAATTGAATTACCAATAATTCATAACATTGAATAAAATATAAAGCATGTGAGATACTCCTTCCATTCCATAATATAGTGTGTCCTCGGTTTTCGAGTTTTAAGTTTGATCATGAATTTAACCAACAAGACCGATTGCAGCTGGAGTAAAAATTGTCTCATCAAAAACTTCATTCGAATACGGACTCAGTGATATAATTTTTACTCCGCCGCAATCAGTCTCGTTGGTTAAATTTACGGTCAAACTTAGATTTGGGGAAGCGTGCACTACATTATAAAATGGAGGGAATAGCATAAGGTGTGTGATGTCGCAAGCTGGTTGGCTAGAGTGTTTACGGTCGGTACCAGCACCGCTAAACTTTTTCACTTCGATATTTTATGCCGCTATTCCAACTGGCAACGTCATGGATCCACTTGCTGCCCCAAACCAAGTCAACCTGCTCCTACACACCTGAGCTAAGCTTAGTGGCTAAGGCACAGCCAGTCAATAAACAAACGTAGGGGCACATATTCGATGTCCCTACTGACGAAACAATTAAATAGGAACCTCCAGTCCTCCACAACCATCTGCTTCAAACTGATTTTGTGTGTGACCTATAAAAAAAAGAGATTTTGTGCCGCCAGATAGTAACAAATTATAAATAAAATAAATTAAACCCAGCCCTACCTGCTCAAATTATAAATTATTTAGTGCCCCCACATTAATTCCCTTTGGCCATCGTATACATCGTACCGCCAGATTATGAGGCACCTGATTGGGTTGGGAGTCCTGTAAATCATGAGGCAGCGTGCATACCCACATTAATTCCCTTGGTGTATTTTGTAGCTAAGCTTTACTCCTAGCTAGTTGATAGCTTGCGGAAACATGTTCGGCCTCGGACGCGGTTCGCCGCCCATCCTGGAGCGCACGTGGTTCAAGATCTACTGCCGCGCCGACGAGGGCTACTCGCTCACCGTCCGAGACAACGCTGTTGTCCTCGCGCGAGCAAACCCCAGCGATGAGCACCAGGCATGCGTGCCTTGCCCATCCTGCGCCTCAATTCGATTTGCTATACACAATATACATACAAGAGATTTTATCGATTTGTGCAGCACTGGTACAAGGACACGAGGCACAGCGGCAGCGTCAAGGACGAGGAAGGGCACCCGGCCTTCGCGCTGGTGAACAAGGCCACCGGCAGCGCCATCAAGCACTCGCTCGGCCAGTCTCACCCGGTAGGCTTCCCTTCTTCCACAACCAGCAGTAACCTAGCTAGGCCTCGTATGATCTGCTTGCCACGTCGCTCGTCGACGGATGGACATATGTATTTGCAGGTGGAGCTGGTGCCATACAGCCAAGAGTACAAGAATGCGTCGCTGATGTGGACTGAGAGCAAAGACGTCGCCAAGGGCTTCCGGTGTATCCGCATGGCCAGCAACATCGGCCTCAACTTCGATGCTTTCCACGGCGACAAGGACCACGGCGGGGTGCGCGACGGCACCATTCTCGTGTTATGGGAGTGTTGGAAGGGAAAGAACCAGATCTGGAAGATCCAGCCGTTGGGCAGGGAGGCCGACGCGCCGCCACCGGCGTGTGACACTGGGGCTGCCTGGCCTGTACCCGTGCAGCAGGTTGGCAGTCCGTACTACGGCGTCCAGACTTACCTGCCACCTTCTACACGACACTGGTACCCCGCCCGGCCAGGCCCAGGCGACCAGCAGCCAGTTGTGGGGTATGGGTATGGCAACACCAATATGGAGTCCTACCCCATGAATCATACCCAAGGCCATTTTGGGGCGGCGCCTGCTAGTGCTGGTGTTGCGAGGTATGGTAATCTAGCCGCAAAGAGCACTGTGCGGATCCTGTGCAGAGCCGACGAGGAGTACAACCTCACAGTGAGGAACAGCACCGTGTGCCTAGCACCGGCTAACCCGGCAGACGACTTCCAGGTGATTCTTTTCAATCTATATATTCATATATCTGCGCGCCACTACTTGATGCCGTGTTCGTGTGTCCCCGACAAAAAATGTAGGTCTACATGTAGCACTGGGTCAAGGACATGAGGCGCAGCACTAGTATCAGGGACGAAGAAGGCCACCCTGCCTTTGCCCTGGTAAACAAGATCACTGGTGAAGCCATCAAGCACTCGCTTGGACAGAGCCACCCGGTCAGCACATGAATCCAATAAACAAGCAACAACCATAGCTTCTTCTTGCTTTATACAGTAGCAGTAGCTGGCTAGGTACCAATCTGTCGAAGCGTGCATACATGGAGCAGGTGAAGCTGGTGCCGTACAACCCGGAGATAGTGGACGAGTCGGTCATGTGGACGGAGAGCAAGGATGTGGGCGACGGCTTCCGCTGTATCCGCATGGTCAGTAACATCTACCTCAACTTTGACGCTTTCCACGGTGACAGGGACCATGGAGGCGTGCGCGACGGCACCACCATCGTCCTCTGGCAATGGTGCAAGGGTGACAACCAGAGCTGGAAGATTCTCCTCTACTGTGAGTGCTTCACTTTCACTACTCACCCCTTCCACTTACGCAAGGCCTTATCCATCAATTGTCAAAAGTTAACCTTTTTCTATTCGAGACCAGTTTATATGCATCAGCTATGTCCATTTCTATAATAATTAGAAGGTACAGCATGCAGTACGAACGTATGACATAATTAAGGGCACTATATTTCGTGACTGTTCCCTAACAGCCATTGCGTTTGAAGAATCAAGATATATGATGTACGAACATATGATATAATTAAGGGCACTATATTTCGGGACGGTGCCCTAATAGCGGTTGCGTCTGAAGAATCATGACACTCTCTTCGTTTTTATATACAAGGCCATAAATTCGTATTACATGTACCAAGGTAGAAATTAATGCTGGTTTAAGTCAATATTAAAAAGTTGCTCTTCTCCTCATTTGACGTGTTAATTAACGTGTATTTTTTTCTTCAACGCACAGCAAGACAATCCTCTCACTCCTTATTGGTTGATTAATGCGTTGCATGCAAACAAACCTTCTCACTCCACATGCATGCAAGGAATATTTATGTCCTTGATTACTAGTACGAGGCAGACTTCATCAATTTAGCCTCGATTGTTGTCACTGACCTTATATAGCTGTAAATTGTAATTTCGATAGTGGCCTTCTATATAAAAATAAAGGGAGTACGAGGTTTCCCATAGGGCAGTGCATGAAGTTTATTTAGATGGATCATGTACATTTGCTCGGGGAATCCCCTAGGTTCCTCTTGAGTTCACTCGTAACGATGACACTATTTAACGTTCATTGGAAATGAATAAATTGGCCGAATGGCCTGCCATATAAAACATATATTGTTATACTAGATTTTTATGATTTGTATTGTAATATTCATTTTGTGCTTGATGCGGATTTGTTTTTCGTATATACTTGGTCAAACTTGACATTTGAATGAGAACAAAATTTACTATTTCAGGTTTTATTAGCTGGTCATAATTACATATCATGCAGAGGGTGAAGCCAATTTCTCTAGGAATCTAATTCCTCTTTGTTTTCCCTCCATGTGCAGAGAGGGGGCGTGGCGAGACACTACCAAGTCGGGTTGAGAATAAACAAGATCTGTGGCGATGGTTTCGATCAAGACTTCATAGCAGTTTTTCATATTGGGAGAAAATTATATGCTTGATTGGGCAAAAGTGTTTGAGTCTACTTAATAGTTCTGTGTGGGTCACTTGCTAGATCCATGTTTTGTGTGTGTGTGTTTCGGTTGTTTTATTTCCGGAAAAAATCTGATCGAGCTAATTGCCTCCCACTATGATGGGATCCTCTTGGAGATCTGTACTGCAGTTTCACAGCATACACCCCTTCACTCGACTTATGCACTTTCAATTATGCAGTCCTTTCCAACTTCTACACAAAGGACCCCAACATCGTTTTATGGTGGCTATATGTTCTCCAGCCCTATCACTTATAATTAGAATATATTTCCTGTTCGCCCTATCACTTATGATTAGAATAGAGAATGAATGTGCGCTTTTACATTTTAAGATTAGTAACACACAAATAATAAGTCATGAACTCGACAATCCACAAATGAAACCATTTCGCTTAATTTATACACAAAATTCTGGAGCTTTCCATCATCATTTTCTTGGACATGACATATAAAAGATGAATTAACCTTGGTAGACTCATGAACCAAGAAAGTTTACATATAATTATACACTATCATAAATGACCAGTTTGCCAAGTTCTCACTGCATTTGTCACTGTTATTTGTTTGTGCCAAAGACTGTAGAACAAAATGTTCTACGGTATATTTTCATGAATAAAATATATTACAAAATACAGCGAAGAAGCAACTAAAATTGACCTATTCCATTTTTGGGAATCATGACGGATTTATTGGAGGTACAAACCATTCCTGGACGTCAGCTTGAGTGCTTTTGTTGGCTTAGCTTTGATCTCTATCATCTGGAGCCCTTTTTAAACTAATGAATCCAGCCGTTGATGTGGGATGGAGCTTCGTTGTAGATCTTATTATTTATCATGCACCAGATGCCCCAACACCCCATAAGTATAATGTCTAATGCTATCTCCATCAGAACAAGTTAAACTAATAATGTCTAATGCTATCTCATCATATGTAGATGCTCCTCTATGCTTACTTGGCAGGAGATGATACCAGCATTATAGAGCAAATTGGCAATCCCAGAGGAGATGCCGGAGAGTGTTTACCACATTATCAGAAGACATAACACAATTCAAAGATTGGGGCCGCATTTGCTTCCTTTGTATGAGATTTCTAGTGTTGATTCAGTCATGAAGCACTAACCAGAAAAAAATCTTGTGTCTCAATCTTGCCGCACATGTCCAATGTTGCCCAAAGTTGTTATGTGTCTGTAATTTAGCCCTGATTGTTTTGTACATTTTGATGGATGAGAATTTGGTTGTTGTGCACTGGAGACTCCAATTATCTGGTTGCTTTGGGATCTGCAAATGTTGTTTTCATTGTTTAGTTGCAGAAACTGATTGTATGCTTTGGTGGAGTGAGGCCTGTGAATTAAAGTGATCTTGCAAGTTTTGATAACCTTTAATCTCTTTGACAGCGATATCTTTGGCAAGCAGAAAAAAAAGATCTCTTGGTATTTCAGTTCCATGTTTAGATCTTGAAAATTGTCCTTCAAAAACAACATTGTGTCTCATATTCAAATTTTACATTTTGTGTACTACTTGTAAGTCGGTAGTAACTTTAGCAAATCACTGCACCAGAAAGAGCCTACGATCCTAGTTCTAGGATTAGCAGTCTCATAATATGTTACCCATATGATCTTTACCCAAGGGGTATCTGCTTTGTTAAAAATTTTGTGGAGGAACTTCATAAGAAGTTCTTGATTGTGGATCCTTGTATCTAGAACACCTAGACAACCACGATTTTTGGGTTGGCACACTTTGTCCCAAAATATCATAGTTGGCCCTCTATCTCCGTGCTTAATATATTGTGTTAGCTAGCTAATAGAGAAAGGTGTCATCTCTTATCTCCGTGCTTGGTCGACGCTACGTACTATACGGATAGAGAGGACACCTGAATATGTTGAGAGGATGGTTGGAACTTGGCATGGTATCATCATTTGACCCACATAACATGTGTGCAAAAGTTGAGAGGATTACAGCAAAAACTGGATGCACTTTGTGTACAAACTGGACCATCTCTTTCGAAGTAGGTTTCGGACGAAAACTCGTGTGTTACAAAAGCATTTCATTTTTCTAAACTTATTGACTTCATCAGTCTTCACTTTTTCTTCGCTTGTGTCCTTTGCTTATTGCTCCGTAACCATGGATATTCTTCATCGCTTAACATGGTGCTTGGATCAGCCTTGACTTTGAAGGGAGGAATTTCATGAAACTTTTCATAATCTCTAGACATGTCTATCTTGCCCTCCAATCCCACGATGTCTCTTTTTCCTGAAAGAACTATGTGGCGTTTTGGCTCATTGCATGATGTATTCGCTTCCATATCTTTTCTTTTTCTCGGTTTGGTAGACATGTGTTTCACATAGAAAACCTGCCCCACATCATTGGCTAGGACGAATGGTTCGTCTATGTACCCAAGATTGTTTAGATCCACTGTTGTCATTCCGTACTGTGGGTCTACCTATACCCCGCCTCCTGACAGATTGACCCATTTGGACTTAAAAAAAGGGACCTTAAAATCATGTCCGTAGTCAAGTTCCCATATGTCCACTATGTAACCATAATATGTGTCCTTTCACCTCTTGGTTGCTGCATCAAAGCGGACACCGCTGTTTTGGTTGGTGCTCTTTTGATCTTGGGCGATCGTGTAAAATGTATTCCCATTTATCTCGTATCCTTTGTAAGTCAATACAATTGAAGATGGTCCCCTGGACAACGAGAACAGCTCATCAGAAACAGTGTTGTCACCTCTGACACGTGTTTCCAACCAATCGCCAAAAGTGTTGGGGAACGTCGCATGGGAAACAAAATTTTTCCTACGCACACGCAAACCTATCCATGGTGATGAGCATCTACGAGAGGGAGAGTGGATCTACGTACCCTTGTAGATCTCTAAGCGGGAAGCGTTAAGAAACGCGGTTGGTGTAGTCGAACTTCTTCGCGATCCAAATTGCCGAGCGTCCCGCGATACAATCACGAACCGTCCCGCGAACACATCATGATCCGTCCCGCCAACTCATCACGATCCGTCCCACGATCTTGATCACGATCTGTCCCGCAAACTCATCACGATCCGTTCCGTGATCACATCACGAACCGTCTCGCGATCTCGATCACGGTCCTTCCGGTCTAGCGCCGAAAGGACGGCACCTCCGCGTTCAGCACACGTGCAGCTTGATGACGATCTCCACCGTCTCGATCCAGCGAGAGGAGGTGGAGAGGAGAGAGAGTTCACCGGCAGCGTGACGGCGCTCCGGTGATGGTGGTGGAGTGATGCCGGCAGGGCTTCGCCTAAGCGCTGCGGAAACGTCACCGAACCTTAAGTGTGCAGACCCTGCGGGTTCGAGAACTATGTAGACATGACCGAGACACCTCTACGGTCAATAACCAATGGCGGGACCTGGACGTCCACATTGGTTCCTACATATTCTACGAAGATCTTTATCGGTCGAACCTCTATGTCAAGGATTCAGTTAATCCCGTATAACGTTCCCTTTGTTCTTCGGTATGTTACTTGCCCGAGATTCGATCGTCGGTATCTCCATACCTAGTTCAACCTCGTTACTGGCAAGTTTCTTTACTCGTTCCGTAATACAAGATCCTGCAACTAAAAATTAGTCACATTGCTTGCAAGGCTTATTGTGATGTTGCATTACCGAGTGGGCCCCGAGATACCTCTCCGTCACACGGAGTACCAAATCCCAGTCTCGATCCATGCCAACTCAACAGACACCATCGGAGATACCTGTAGAGCACCTTTATAGTCACCTAGTTACGTTGCGACGTTTGATACACACAAGGCACTCCTCCGATATCCGTGAGTTGCATGATCTCATGGTCATAGGAACATATACTTGACATGCAGAAAACAGTAGCAATAAACTGACACGATCATATGCTATGTTTGTAGTTTGGGTCCTATCCATCACATCATTCTCCTAATGATGTGATCCCGTCATCAAATGACATCTCATGTCCATGGCTAGGAAACCTTAACCATCCTTTGATCAACGAGCTAGTCCATTAGAGGCATACTAGGGACATGGTTTTGCCTATGTATCCACACATGCATTTTAGTCTCCGATCAATACAATTATAGCATGGATAATAAAAGATTATCATGAACAAGGAAATATGATAATAACTAATTTATTATTGCCTCTAGGGCATATTTCCAACAGTCTCCCACTTGCACTAGAGTCAATAATCTAGTTCACATCACCATGTGATTCGCATTGTTATGAATCTAACACCCAATGAGTTCTGGGGCTCGATCATGCTTTGCATGTGAGAGAGGTCTTATAGTCAACGGGTCTGCGATATTCAGATCCGTGTGTACTTTGCAAATCTCTATGTCAAACCGTAAACACTGCTACCACACTCCACTTGGTACTATTTCCAAATGGCTGCTCCACTATACGTATCCAGATTGCTACTACTAGTCATCCGGATAGGTGTTAAAGCTTGCATCGACGTAACTCTTTACGACGAACTCTTTGTCACCTCCATAATCAAGAAACATTTCCTTAGTCCTTTGGTTACTAAGGATAATTCTGACCGCTGTCCAGTGATCCACTCCTGGACCACTCTTGTACCCCTTGACAGACTCATGGCAAGGCACACACAGGTGCGGTACACAGCATGGCATAATATAGAGCCTATGGCTAAGGCATAGGGGACGACGTTCGTCCTTTCTCATTCTTTTGCCGTTGTCGAGCTTTGAGTCTCACTCAACTTCACACCTTACAAATCAGACGAGAACTATTTCTCTGGCTGATCCATTTTGAACTCTTTCAAAATCTTGTCAAGGTATGCACTCATTAAAAGTCTCATCAAGCATCTTGATCTATCTCTATAGATTTTGATGCTCAACAATTAGGTAGCTTTATCCAGGTCTTCCTTTGAAAATCACTTTCCAAATAACCGTTTTATGCTTTCCAGAAACTCTACATTATTTCTGAACAACAATATGTCATCCACATATACTTATCAGAAATTCTATAGTGCTCCCACTCACTTTATTGCAAATACAAGTTTCTCATAAACTTTGTATAAACATCAAAACTTTGATCACCTCATCAAAGCGTATATTCCAACTCCGAGATGCTTGCTTCAGTCCATGGAAGGATCACCGAAGCTTGCACACCTTTTAGCATCCTTAGGCCTGACAAAACCTTCTGGTTGTATCACATACAACCTTTCCTCAAGTAAACCATTAAGGAAACGATGTTTTGACATCCATTTGCCAGATTTCATAATTGAAAACACAGCAACTGCTAACATAATTCCAACAGACTTTAGCACCACTACGAGTGAGAAAGTCTCATCGTAGTCAACTCCTTGAACTTGTCACAAACATCTTTGCAACAAGTCGAGCTTTACAAATAGTGACATTCACCATCAGTGTCTGTCTTCATTTTAAAGATACATTTATACTCAACGACCTGTCGTCGAACGAGCAAGTCTACCAAAGTCTACACTTGGTTTTCATACATGGATCCTATCTCGGATTTCATGGCCTCCAACCATTTGCCGGAATCCGGGCCCATCAACGCTTCTCCACAGCTCGTAGGTTCATCGTTGTCCAACAACATGACTTCCAAGATAGGGTTGCCGTACTGCTCAGGACCAATACACATCCTTGTCGACCTACGAAGTTCGATAGTAACTTGATCCTGAAGCTTCATGATCATTATCATTAACTTCCTCTTCAACTAAGGTAGGCTTCACAGAAACAACTTTCTGCGCTGCGCAACTCTCTGGTTGAACAAAGGTTCAACAACCTCATCAAGTTCTATCTTCCTCCCACTCAATTCTTTCGAGAGAAACATTTCCTCGAGAAAGGATCCGTTTTAGTAACAAACACTTTGCACTTGGATCTGAGATAGAAGGTTCACCCAACTGATCTTAGGGTATTCTATGAAGATGCATTTGTCCGCCTTGGGTTCAACCTCATTAGGTGAAAACATTTTCCACACAAGTGTCACAGCCCCAAGTATTAAGAAATGACAACTTAGGTTTCTATCAAACCATAATTCACACGGTGTCATCTCAACGGATTTAGATGATGCCCTATTTAAAGTGAATGTAGTTGTCTCTAATGCATAACCCCAAAAATTATAGTAGTAAAACGATAAGAGACATCATAGCACGCACCATGTCCAATAGAGCATAACTATGATGTTCGGACACACCATCACACTCTGGTGTCCCAGGTGGCGTTTAGTTGTGAAACAACTTTCACATTGTCTTAAGTTGTATGCCAAACTCGTGACTCAGATATTCACCTCCACGATCATATCGCAGTCATTTTTATCTTCTTGTCACGATGATCTTTAAACTTCACTGTGAATTTGCTTGAACCTTTCAAACGATTCAGACTTGTGTTTCATTAAGTAAATATACACTATATCTACTCAAATCATCACTGAAGGTAAGAAAATAACGATATCCACTGCACGCTACAAGACTCACTAGATTGCATACATCAACATGTATCATTTCCAATGAATCACTTGCCCGCTCCATCCAACGGGGTCCTTTAGTCATCTTGCCCAAGAGGCATGGTTCGCATGTCTCAACCGATTCGAAATCGAATGAGTCCAAATATCCATCACCATGGAGTTTCTTCATGCGCTTTATACCAATATGACATTTTGCGGCAGTGCCACAAGTATGTGGTACTATCATTATTTAACTTTGTATCTTTTGACATCAATGTTATGAACATGTGTATTACTACGATCAAGATTTCAACAAACCATTCTGACTGGGTGCACGACCATTGAAGGTATTATTCATGTAAACAGAATAACTATTATTTTCTGACTTAAATGAATAACCGTATTGCAACAAACATGATCTAATCATGTTCATGCTCAACGCAAAACACCAAATAACATTTATTTAGGTTCGTCACTAATTCTGAAGGTAGAGAGAGCGTGTGATGTTGATCACATCAACCTTGGAAACATTTCCAACACACATCGTCACCTCACCCTTAGCTAGTTCTTCGTTTATTCCGTAGCTTTTATTTCGAGTTACTAACATTTAGCAACCGAACCGGTATCCAGTACCCAGGTGCTACTAGGAGTACTAGCAACGTACACATCAATAACTCGTATATCAAATATACTTCTGTCGATGTTGCCAGCCTTCTTATCTACCAAGTATCTAGGGTTGTTCCGCTTCAGCGACCTCTCACCTCATAATAGAAGCACTTAGTCTCGGGTTTGAGTTCAACTTTGGGTTGCTTCACTGGAACAGCAACTGACTTGCTATCCATGAAGTTTCCCTCCTTGCTCTTGCCCTTTTCGAAACTAGTGGTTTGATTAACCATCAACACTTGACGCTCCTTCTTGATTTCTACCTTCGCGGTGTCAAACATCGCGAACAGCTCAGGGATCAATACTTCTATCCCTGGTGTATTATAGTTCATCACTAAGTTCTAGTAGCTTTAGCGATAGTGACTTGGAGAACTATATCAATCACTATCTTATCTGGAAGATCAACTCCCACTTGATTCCAGCGATTGTAGTACCCAGACAATCTGAGTACGTGCTCAAGGATTGAGCTATTCTCCTTCATCTTACAGGCAAAGAATCTTGTTGGAGATCTCATATCTCGCAACACAGGCACGAGCCTGAGATCACAATCTCTGCTCCTAGAACATCTCATATGTCCCGTGACGTTCAAAACGTTTCGGAGCCTCAATTCTAAGCCGTAATGCATGAAGCACTAAACTATCAAGTAGTCATCGAAATGTGCCTGTCAGATGTTCACAACATCTATAGACGACGCTAGAGGGGGTGGCGCACCGAGCGGTGCATTAAGGACATAAGCCTTCTGTGCAGCAATGAGGACAATCCTCAGATCACGGACCGAGTCCGCAATATTGCTACCAACATCTTTCAACTCTATTTCTCTAGGAATATATAAAAAGTTAAGGGAGCTACAGTGCAAGCTAATAATCTACAACATAATTTGCAAAGACACTTTGACTATGTTCATGATAATGAGTTCAATTAATCATATTACTTAAGAACTCCCACTCAAATTGACATCCCTCCGAACATTCGAGTGATACATGATCCAAATTAACCAACTCAAGTCCGATCATCACGTGAGTTGAGGTGGCTGCAATGGTGAACATCATTATGTTGATCATATCTACTATATGACTCATGTTCGACCTTTCGGTCTCTCGTGTTCCAAGGCCATATCTGTACATGCTAGGCTCGTCAAGTTTAACCCGAGTGTTCTGCGCGTGCAAATCTGGCTTTCACCCGTTGTATGTGAACGTAGAGTCTATCACACCCGATCATCACGTGGTGTCTCAACACGACAAACTTTCGCAACGGTGCACACTCGGGGAGAACACAGTTCATCTTGAAATTCAAGTGAGGGATCACCTTATAATGCTACCGCCGTACTAAGCAAAACAAGGTGCATAAAAGGATTAACATCTCATGCAATTCATAAGTGACATGATATGGCCATGAACTTGTGTTTAAGATCTCCATCTTCGAAACACCGGCATGATCTCCATCGTCACCGGCACGACACCATGATCTCCATCATCTTGATCTCCATCAATGTGTCGCCATCGGGGTTGCCACGCCCAACATGCTTCTACTACTATTGCTACCGTAGCGATAAAGTAAAGCATTACATAGCGCTTATTGATTGACACGCAGGTCATACAATAATTTAAAGACAACCCTATGGCTCCTGCCGGTTGCCGTACTCAACGACATGCAAGTCGTGAAATTCTATACATCACACGATCATCTCATACATCACATATATCTCATCATGTAATTGGCCATATCACATCACAACATACCCTGCAAAACAAGTTAGACGTCCTCTAATTGTTGTTGCATGTTTTACGTGGCTGCTACGGGTATCTAGCAAGAACGATTCTCACCTACGCATAAACCACAACGGTGATACATAGATTGCTTTTCAACCTTCTCAAGGACCGCCTTTGTCGGATCCGATCCAACTAAAGTGAGAGAAACTGTCACCCGCAAGCCATCTAAGCAACAAGTTGCGTCGAGGGAACCGGTCTCTCGTAAGCGTACGAGTAATGTTGGTCCGGGCCGCTTCATCTCACAATCCCGCTGAACCAAAATCCGACCAAGGGAGGAAGCAATCTAAGCATCAACGCCCACAAACCTTTTGTGTTCTACTCGAGATCTCATCGAATCATCAACCTAGCTCTAATACCACTGTTGGGGAACGTCGCATGGGAAACAAAAAATTTCCTACGCACACACAAACCTATCCATGGTGATGAGAATCTACGAGAGGGAGAGTGGATCTACGTACCCTTGTAGATCGCTAAGCGGGAAGCGTTAAGAAACGCGGTTGGTGTAGTCGAACTTCTTCGCGATCCAAATCGCCGAGCGTCCCGCAATCCAATCACGAACCGTCCCGCGAACACATCATGATCCATCCCGCGAACTCATCACGATCCGTCTCACGATCTTGATCACGATCTGTCCCGCGAACTCATCACGATCCGTTCCGTGATCACATCACGAACCGTCTCGCGATCTCGATCACGGTCCTTCCGATCTAGCGCCGAACGGACGGCACCTCCGCGTTCAGCACACGTGCAGCTTGATGACGATCTCCACCGTCTCGATCCAGCGAGAGGAGGTGGAGAGGAGAGAGAGTTCACCGGCAGCGTGACGGCGCTCCGGTGATGGTGGTGGTGTGATTCCGGCAGGGCTTCGCCTAAGCGCTGCGGAAAACCGATCTAGAGGAGAAACTGTGCACCGGTGAAACGGGTAGCACGTGGTCGGAAATTCTGTCGAAAAACCACCCAATACACTAGTATATATAGGAGGAGAGGAGAGGATAGGCAGCCAAGGCCTTTGGGTCGGCCGAAATAGGAGGTGGGAGCAATCCTACTTCACCCCCAATCCTAGTTGGAGTAGGATTGCCTCCTATTGGCTGATTTTCCACTTTTTGCTTTAGGACTTTCTCTCCTGCGCCATGGGCCTTTGTGGATGTTTTCCCAGCCCATGGACCTCTTGGGGTCGAAATACCCCTCCCGGAGGTCCTCCGGTACAATACCGGCACTCCCGGTACACTACCGATGAGCCCCAAACTTTTCCGGCGACCAAACTGGGACATCCTATATATGAATCTTTACCTCCGGACCATTCCGGAGCTCCTCGTGACGTCCGGGATCTCATCCGGGACTCCGAACAACCTTCGGTCACCACCATACATAACTCTACACTACCGAAACGTCACCGAACCTTAAGTGTGAAGACCCTGCGGGTTCGAGAACTATGTAGACATGACCGAGACACCTCTACGGTCAATAACCAATGGCGGGACCACGACGTCCACATTGGTTCCTACATATTATACGAAGATCTTTATCGGTCGAACCTCTATTTCAAGGATTCAGTTAATCCCGTATAACGTTCCCTTTGTTGTTCGGTATGTTACTTGCCCGAGATTCGATCGTCGGTATCTCCATACCTAGTTCAACCTCGTTACTGGCAAGTCTCTTTACTCGTTCCGTAATACAAGATCCCGCAACTAAAAATTAGTCACATTGCTTGCAAGGCTTATTGTGATGTTGCATTACCGAGTGGGGCCCGAGATACCTCTCCGTCACACGGAGTAACAAATCCCAGTCTCGATCCATGCCAACTCAACAGACACCATCGGAGATACCTGTAAAGCACCTTTATAGTCACCTAGTTACGTTGCGACATTTGATACACACAAGGCACTCCTCCGATATCCGTGAGTTGCATGATCTCTTGGTCATAGGAACATATACTTGACATGTAGAAAACAGTAGCAATATACTGACACGATCATATGCTATGTTTGTAGTTTGGGTCTTATCCATCACATCATTCTCCTAATGATGTGATCCCGTCATCAAATGACATCTCATGTCCATGGCTAGGAAACCTTAACCATCCTTTGATCAACGAGCTAGTCCATTAGAGGCATACTAGGGACATGGTTTTGTCTATGTATCCACACATGCATTTCAGTCTCCGATCAATACAATTATAGCATGGATAATAAACGATTATCATGAACAAGGAAATATGATAATAACTCATTTATTATTGCCTCTAGGGCATATTTCCAACAAAAAGTCCTGATGTGTTCATGTGTAATCCAGTCATCACACTCCTCCGGGTGTTTGGAGCGCAGACTGCTCTTGTGTTCATCTCTGTAGAACTGTGTAGTGTGCGTGAGACCAAGAATGTCCGTCACTGCATATTATTGAGTCCCTACCAATCTTGCCTTTTCCAGTTAGTCTCCCCTCATACCGCGATTCAGGTAGACCAATCTTCTTAAGGCCAGGAATGAAGTCGACACAAAACCCAATGACATCCTCTGTTTGATGGCCCGTGGAAATGCTTCCTTCTGGCCTAGCACGGTTACGGACATATTTCTTTAGAACTCCCATGAACCTCTCAAAGGGGAACATATTGTGTAGAAATACGGAGCCCAGAATGAAAATCTCGTCGACTAGATGAATTAGGACGTGCGTCATGATATTGAAGAAGGATGGTGGGAACACCAGCTCGAAACTGACAAGACATTGCGCCACATCACTCCTTAGCCTTGGTAGGATTTCTGGATCGATCACCTTCTGAGAGATTGCATTGAGGAATGCACATAGCTTAACAATGGCTAATCGGACGTTTTCTGGTAGAAGCCCCCTCAATGCAACCGGAAGCAGTTGCGTCATAATCACGTGTCAGTCATGAGACTTTAGGTTCTGAAACTTTTTCTCGGCCATATTTATTATTCCCTTTATATTCGACGAGAAGCCAGACGGGACCTTCATACTGAGCAGGCATTCAAAGAAGATTTCCTTATCTTCTTTGGTAAGAGCGTAGCTGGCAGGACCTTCATACTGCTTTGGAGGCATGACGTATTTTTCGTGCAAACGTTGCAGATCCTCCCGTGCCTCAGGTGTATCTTTGTCTTCCCATACACGCCCAAGAAGCCTAGCAGGTTCACGCAAAGGTTCTTCATCACGTGCATCATGTCGATTGAAGAGCGGACATCTAGGTGTTTCCAGTAGGGTAGGTCCCAAAATATAGATTTCTTCTTCCACATGGGTGCGCATCCCTCGTCGGCATTCGGAACAGATAGTCCGCCGGGACCCTTTCCAAATATTAAGTGTAAATCATTGACCATAGCAAGTACTTGATCACCGGTACGCATGGCGGGCTTCTTCCGGTGATCTGCCTCGCCTTTCAAATGCTTGCCTTTCTTACGACATTGATGGTTGGTCGGAAGAAATCGACGATGCCCCAGGTACACATTCTTCGTGCATTTGTCGAGGTATATACTTTCGGTGTCAGCTAAATAGTGCATGCATGCGTGGTATCCCTTGTTTGTTTGTCCTGAAAGGTTACTGAGAGCAGGTCAATCATTGATGGTTACAAACAGCAACGCATGCAGGTCAAATTCCTCCTGTTTGTGCTCATCCCACACACGTACACCGTTTCCATTCCACAGCTGTAAAAGTTCTTCAACTAATGGCCTTAGGTACACATCAATGTCGTTGCCGGGTTGCTTAGGGCCTTCGATGAGAACTGGCATTATAATGAACATCCTTTGGAAGCCTCTTCTTAAATATTTTCAGTACATCCTCAAATCCCTTGTCAGGTATACCATACTTTGCCTTCCACTGCAGCAATTCCAGTACGGTATTGAGCTTTGTGTTGCCATCTTCGCAATTGGGGTACAACCCTTTTTTGTGATCCTCTAACATTCGATCGAACTTCAGCTTCTCCTTTTCACTTTCACACTGTCTCCTTGCATCAACAATGACCCGGCGGAGATCATCATCGGGCACATCGTCCGGTTCCTCTTGATCTTCAGCTTCCCTCGTTGCAGCATCACGGTATTCCGGGGGCACATAGTTGTCATCGTACTCTTCTTCTTCGCCGTCTTCCATCGTAACCCCTATTTCTCCATTCTTGGTCCAAACATTATTGTGTGGCATGAATGCCTTATAAAGTAGGTGGGCGTGAATGGTTTTCCGGTCAGAGTAAGACTTCGTATTCCCATATATAGAGCATGGAGAACACATAAAACCATTATGCTTGTTTGCCTCAGCCACTTTGAGAAAATCATGCACGCCTCAATGTACTCGGAGGTGTGTCTGTCACCGTACATCCATTGCCGGTTCATCTGCATGCATTAAGTGTGTCAAAAACCATTACAGAACATCATGAATAGATAAGTGACCAGATTAATAGAAGTTCATCATCACACTAAAACCAAAGTACATACATAGTTCTCATTGAACAACATATAGCTCTCCAGAGCATCTAATTAAACCATACATTGAAACTATGTAAAACATTTCAATGCAACAACAAATACGATCATAATCGCAACCAAGGTAACAATTGATCCAACGGCATAATGATACCAAGCCTCGCTATGAATGGCATATTTTCTAATATTTCTAATCTTCAAGCGCATTGCATCCATCTTGATCTTGTGACCATCTACGACATCCGCAACATGCAACTCCAATATCATATTCTCTTCTTCAACTCTTTTCTTCTCTTCTTCAACTCTTTTTAATTTTTCTTTTAAATACTCGTTTTCTTCTTCAACTAAATTTAACCTCTCGACAAGAGGGTCGTATGTAATATCCGGTTCACATACCTCCTAGATAAAGACATCTATGTCAAGTTGGTGTCGGCATAATTACCATAAACACTAAATGTAACAAATAGTTATAAAAGATAATATATACCACATCCGATTCATAGACAGGATGAGGGCCGACGAGGGCGGATACCAAAACCATCGCACTATATAATAACAAGCAATAATACAAGTAAGAAATTTAGATAATTATCTATCTAATCATACAAGTAAGAATTTTTTTTCTTTTATAAAGAAGATAAGAACAAGAGGCTCACCACGGTGGTGCCGGCGACGAGATCGGCGCCGGCGATCGACGGCGGTGAAGACGGGGATGGGACGTGACGGACCGCTAAATCTTGACAAATCTTGAGGAAAATGGAGCTTGGAGGTCGAGTTTGGAGAGGAGAATCTTAAGTAGTGTGGCTCGGGCATTTCATCGAACACCACATGTGCATAGGAGGTGAGCTAGAGCACCACAAAGCCCTCTCCTCGCCGGCCAGGAAAAAACAGAGCAGTGGCTCGCGGGCGAGGCGTATATATAGCCAATTCATTGGTCCCGGTTCGTTTCTGGAACCGGGGCTAAAGGCCATCCTTTAGTCCCGGTTCCAGCTACGAACCGGGACCAATAGTTGTGGGCCATGAGCGAGGCGCATTGGTCCCGGTTCGTGTCTGGAACCGGGACTAATGGGTCCAGACAAACCGGGACCAATGCCCCACGAGGCCCGGCCGGCCCCCTGGGCGCACGAACCGGGACATATGCCCCATGAGTCCCGTTTCGTGACGGAACCGGGATTAATGGGCTGGCCAGGCTTGAACCAAAGCTCTGTTTTCTACTAGTGTATACAACTTTGAAGAAACAAACTGACGATAAGGAAAGAAAGTGGTAAATAGAAATGATGGAAAGATCGGCGAAAATGGGTGGGAGAGAATGGATGATAAAGAGATGGCAAAGAGATACAATACAATAATAGCATTCAAAAGGGAAAATTATACTTTGTTTATTGTTTAAAGGTACAATGCAAGGTGAAAAACATCTAGTCGTGTAAGAGGAGTGTTTTTTTTTTTTAATTTTAAAGTTTACATTTATAAGCCGAGTGCGTCATTATAATACAGTCGGCTTATAGCGTATGCCGTCACTGAACCGCCAAGTGTGGCGAGGACGGACACGTGCTACGTACTTTGTGGAGACTCCGATGTAAGCCGAGTATTTTTGTGAAATATGTCGAGTGTTCTGCCTGTAACACTCCGTGTACACGGGATAAGCCGTGTGTCTGACAAATAACACCTGGTTTAGGTAAAAACACAAGGCAACATATGTTTTTCCGTAGTGTTTGCTGGGTGTTTTTGATATGACACCCAGCAAAGACGTGGTTTATCGCGTAACACGGAAATACACATGGCAAACAGAATGGCACTGAGCGTAAAATCAATTTTCCGTAGTTGCCGATGGGGCGAGAACAATGTTGGAAATAAACACGTAAACCTGACTGCAATTATAAGGTTATACGTATCATATCCTAGCCTACTTACATAAGGTTCTCTCTAATCAATTGCGATTTTTCGTTTGGTAAAATGGAAGATCTAACGTCACCAATCATTTGTTTAAATCGGTGTGTATTCACGGTACTTCCTGTGGGTTCGATACACAAGGTTTTGTCTTTTTGTGTAGCTCTCATCCTAATGTATTTCATCGTCAGATTTCACACATATGTATTATACATCTATATGAACGTGTATGATATTTTTAAAAAAAATTGAAACTTAAAAATATGATTTTCGAATTTAAAAGAAAAACGAGCTCCATGCTCCATGGAGCTCGTCCTCCAAAGAGCATTTTTGTCTAGTGCTTCAACTCTGACGAGCTATTTCTTTGTCTAATCCTCCCTAGTTGATCACGTGGTCTGCTTGCTTCAATGATGAGGAGAGTTTACTAGGAGCATTTAAGCTATGCGTCGCGGCATGTGCATCGAGCCATACCCCACAGAACCCGAATTCTAGCAGGCTGGTTTCTGGATTTTCTAGGGCAGACTTAGCAGCTAAGGTAGGAATTAGTAGTATTTTGGCATCAAGAAGACTTCCACAGAAAACAACGTGCCGTTGAGTACACCAACTACACCAAGGACAGATATATATATACTATATCGGGCATCGATGATATATAGGTGCCCGTCCGGCCGCGCCTTTCTGTTTTCTGGGCAGGTAGCGGGCGTGATGGGGTGCTTCCATTCCGGTCTCAATCTGCATCCAGGTTACCAGGACCCAATCCCACTCGCCTCCCAGACTGCATGTAACCAATACTCCTAGCTATAATATTGTTCGAGTCATTTTATCTTGTACTACTCAGCTTCTATTCCTTTGTCATGCGGATCGCAGTCAGCGTCAGCGATGTCCAAGCGTTGTTTGAGCTGTTCAAGAGCATCAGCGGCTCTGTCATCGACGACGGTCTTATCTACAAGGTACGCACCATGTACCTGCTCCACGACCAACCAAATGTGGTAGCATCTCACAGTCCTTTAAATCTACTGTCCTGTTCGACTTGTGCCACGGTATATATAAATTGTCGAGGCCGGTTTTCTCTATTTTCTGAAGCTAACAGTTAGTCATACTGGCCTTTGCCATCTGTTCTGAGCCTCGGGAAAGTAGTGGCTGCACCCCATGTATGTTCCACGTCCACAACCCTAATTGACAACGATTTAAATAGCAGGCAATGCTATTTAGCGGCTGCTGAGCCAGAAGCTATAAAAAGTTGTAGAGAAGCTAAGCCCCATTTGATGTTTTCCTAAAATCATGACAAATTGAAAAACATAAATACACAATCAGGTATCATATATGATACATTGTATATAACTGACATAAACACAATTTCGTACATCAAAACCTGAGCACCAATCAAGTGACCTAATTTAATAACGAAGCTTTGTATCAATGCAATGCCTGATGCGAAGCTTTGTTATTGAATTAAGATGCTTGAAAAATACTCTGTTTGTATAATCTGAACAAGTGTATGTCAAGTATATGTGATATGCCATATATGATGATATGCCATATATGATGCCTGAGTGTATGCTTATATATTTAGCATTTTCATGATTTTAGTAAAACATTAAACTGGTTGTTGCTTCACTATAGCCTTTTGGTAGCTTCTAAACATCCAGCCCCTAAATCGCATCGTCTGTTATTTAAACATGTGATCCCACGGACACAGTGAGGCACGGGACAAGTACCACATCCACAATAGTAGATCGCCACATGTTGTTTGTTTTGTCTGTGCCTCCTTCATCCAAAATGTTAGCGGCATGTTTGGCTGATATTTTGGTAAGAGTCAAAGAATGCTAATTCATGAATCATTCAATTTTTTTAAAATCAACTAAATACTTACTAATAAAAAAGTGAAGGAATATTCCATGGAAGTATTTATATGAGAAATAAAGGAATGACAACCTCGACTGTGTTCAAGAAGCACCTTACAGCAAAACAGTGAACAGATGGACACCATAAAGAAGTTTCACCCTAGTTTGGTCATCGCGTATCGAGTAACAACCATACTCCTACTTATATAAGAAATGTAGCTAAGAAATTGAATGTGTAGATCAGATCTACTAAAAAGATATTCTATGTGTCTAGGGTTTCTGAAATTGAACCCTTCGGTATAGGTGTAGATTGGTGGCTTCTATCTACATCTTGATCTCCACCGCACACAAGCTCCAGAATCCTTCATCTTTGCTACTCGTATTGCCCCTGTTAAGGATACCGGTGGTGGCATGCTATGGGGATCTGTCACCCAAATATGGACCCCCTTGTACTTATATGTTTCAGGAAATACTGCCCGACACAAATATCTTCTACGTTCTACAGGAAGGCATGGAAACCACTTCTCCCCCACAAGACCATCAAAGTTTTTGCAACGAGGCCATGGGAGAGTTGGCCATGTTCATACCTACTGGGGAAGTTTCCCATGTGACTTCTTTGGTACTTGTGTCACCTAATGAGGTTGCAGTTTCCTAACGAAGTTGGTCTCTTTGGACCATCAATACGTGAAAATCCTTGAGTGGGAAGCCATGGAAAATTTTGTATGTTGATGTGCTACTTATCCTTATGTGCACCGCTTCCACTTTTCTGGACCGCATCATGGCATCTACAGTCCTTTTGCTGCTCCATGAAATGTATGGGGAGGCAGGGTCAAGCTGAAGCGACACTACTTCCAAAATTTCTTAGAGTCATAGAGAGCTCTCGGTTCTTTTCGCCTTTTTATCCGTCCACTAATAGAATGATGAAGAAATGGCGAATCGTGGATTCTTCTGCATCTCAGCTTGTCCATGATTGACATACTTAGAGCTGGTCCTAAGCAATATTGTGTTATCGTAATACTTGTTGTTGTGTTTCTTATCGGGTGACTTGGGTAGGATGTCGTGGTCTTCGATGATACTGTTGTTGGTTTGAGCATCCCACTATAAGATTTCCGGACAAAGGAACTCAATTTTTTACCCAAATAATGCACATATATCTCATTTCCATTGCTACTTCACCTAGTACAAACATTTTTGTGTAGCTTTCGTATAATGGTACCCAGAGCTCTGCTTGTTCTGCCATTTCTTCATGATTTTCTAGGTAGAAGGAAGGATTGTAGATATTTCTTCTATAGACATCCGTAGATAGTGGTAATCTTCATTAAATCCTGAGGGGTTGACAATCATGTGTATTTGTAATGTGGTTTATAGCATAGACTAGGGAGGCTTTGTCTCTACTTTGCACTAGCGGGAATACCTTACGATGACTTTGCATGACACCTATTTCGGTAATATCTCTGGAATTACAGGGTGATGGAATTCCAAAGTCATCCATCCCAATGTGGCAGAGGAACTTATATGTTGTCACATTGTGCCTTTCTATCCCGGTTGGCTTCTAGCATGTAGGGAAAGCATGGTCCCGACACAGATAGGGAGTGAAATGACGAGATATTTCTGATTCTTCCCACTTGTGCGTTTTAATTTTTTGTGAGTTCCGTTCCTTTCATATCCAAACATCGTGAGTTAGATGTATGCATTCCAAAAAAGTCACGAAGGGTGGAGGGGCCTTGAGAACGTTATTCGTTGAAGGTTCATGGACTCCTTGGAACACAAGGTCATCATTTCAACTTCGTATGTTAGAACGGATATTCAGGTTGTGAAACTTACAGTTTAGTTCTCTTTTCAACTTTGGAAGTAGATCTCTAAGTTTCTCTAAGCTACTTTCTCACGTCATTCGTTATTCACTAATAGTTTATTTCGGACAGATGTAGTCGTTGTAGCATGGAATGAGGTGGATGTGTCCGAGGAGGAAGACCAAATGTCAAAACCTCTGATTCCGTTGACAGAGTTATCAATATTGGCAACAGCTAAACCTCTTATTCCATCGATAATGAAAGTTGTGCATGCTTAACTCGATAAATTTGCATGCGCTTAGTTTACAATGAAACTTAGTTATATGGAAGTAACAAAACTTTCTGCGTATGACCTACCAAGAGCACTACTCCTTTGTTGTACACAATTGCCTCAATTCACTTCTTATTCATCAAGTTGATAAATATCATATTAATAATCACATCACTCATGCACATGTTAAACATTAGATTCATCAACGATGTATTCGTATTGATATTATTCATAGAACATATCTTTCCACCAAACAAAAAAAAAAGAAAAATAGTGCAACTTATCCCTTATTGTGTCCATTACGGATGTCACGGAACGCAGCGAAGGGTGGAGGTTGGCAAAGGGCACAGGCCTCGGAGGTCAGCGAAGGGTGGAGGCCATGGATGTATTCTAAATGCTATATGTTGTTCAAATACAGACAACTGTGGTTCCACGCCAAAGAGTTTAGTTCGGTCACAGATGGTCTCTTGATGTGATATATTCAGTGAGTGTATTCTCCAACGCACTCACCAAAGGGTTTGTTTGTCGAGGGTCCAAGGGAAGACACTCAATAAAAACTAAATCTTGTCAATTCTGATAGTGATGGTGCTCCTAAGTAAAAAAACAAGTGAGAAAAAAATTCCTTCGACCCTAACGCACAATGTAATTAACCCAAAATGTGTTACTTATTGTGATTGGATTTGGTGGTTGAGAGTGTTCTCCTGGGTAGGAACCTTCTCAGGGAGACAAAAGAGAGGGTTCCGGGATCTTTTCCGTTATCAACTTGTCATCCTTGAAATAAAGCCTGGCTAAAGTATGATTGCATATATAAATGTCTGGATTTGAGATTTCTCATCAGTAGCCTCCCACAAATTCCCCATAAAAGAAATTAACTACACACGTGCAACACAGAGACTACATCATATGGCATTTTTTGTCTTGAGGTGAGGTCATGATAACACTCCAATAATTTTTTCTTACATTAGATTATAAAAATTAAATATTGTTGTCAAATTTGTAATCACATTTAAGAATTTTGGTATGTTAAATTTTGCAGGAAGAGTTCCATCTTGCGTTATGTGGGAAGAAGACGGACAATCTGTTTGCTAACCGAGTATGATTTGACCTATGTTTCTCTCTTTCAATATGGTTCTTAAATTTGATACATTTTTACAAATGTCATGGGCCTGATATGACCTTTATACTTGCCAAATTTATGTAACCTTTCAGATATTTGACACTTTCGATGTCAATAAAAGGGGGTTCATAGACTTTGCTGAATTTGTCATAGGTCTAAATATATTTCACCCCAACATTCCCACAGAGGAGAAAGTTCATTGTAAGTTTTGATATCGATGATTCTTCTTGTCAAAGTTAATACCATATTTCCGCTTTCTAAGCATTTGTGTTGTTTGTCAGTTTCATTCAGGTTATATGACATGAAAAACACAGGATTTATCGAACGGAAAGAAGTGATTTTCTCAAATTTAAAGTTTTATTTTACCACGATTCTTTCATATTTTAATGGAAATAAGATGTCATGTTTTCATATTATGTACAGATCAAACAGATGCTTATTGCTCTTCTCGTGGAATTGGGAATAAGATTATCTGATGAAAGTATTGAGTCAATCCTTGACAAGGTATGGACATTTTACATGCAAAGTGTTGTCGCAGGCCGAGCTCGACGGTACCTTCTATCTGGATGTAAGGCTTGCCTTGTCAAATATGCAGCTTTGAGAGAAGTTAGCAGGGGACATCATGATCTGTCTTGTGGCTCGTTGACAAGAGTATCCATTTGCTCAAACGTTTCTACGCGATAAGCTCCCTAACTGCAAGTTGCAACTAGTATAATACTCCCGTTATCATATTGGGTAGGAAAAGATAAAATACATAACTTCATGCTTTGGTACGGAGTTGGACTAGGTTATAATCTAAATATTTTGTTGCAAATTGCAATGAGTAAAAAAGTATATTGTTGACTATGAAATTCCTACCTATACGAACATCATATCCTCTACTAATATATGGTCTAGAAATTATAAAATTCGTACATTTTATTCTGGTAAATGTATGGTGCCCATATCATGACGTTTATTTCTACTAGTATGCACAACCGCATAGGATATTGTTTTGAGTTGCGTGTACTATGCAAAGAGAATGTACATGGTCCAGCTGTCACACCACACTGCAACCACGATCCTGCTTTATCAGTGGCCCTTATATTTAGGGTCTTATTTTGACCAGGATTTTCATCAATAAAATATAAGTTTTTCATTGAAAAAATAATATCATTGGATACAATGTTCAAAAAGGAACCAAATAATACAATTTTTTTTCACATGCACTAACATTTTATTAGCTAAATCGATTGTTAAAACATCGCTCTAAATACGAAGGGGATAAGTAAACTAAGAAGGGGTAGTAGAACACTGCATGTCTGGCCTAGCATACTAGTGTTGACCACAAGTGTACTGCTGACCACCAGTGTACTGCTGTAAACCACTGATGCCTTTCTGCCGCACTTGGAAGTCTGCAGCTAGTTTATTACAGGCTCAGAGCTCTGACGCAGTTCTGGGTTTTCAAAACCGTGCTTGTAATCTCTATGCTGCACAAGTCAAAAATGATAGTCAAAGATAGAGGGTACCATGAAGCTCGGCCTTAGAACCATTTTAGCCATAAACATGAGTTGGTTCTTAAGTTTTCAATAACTTGAATTCGAAGCTTTCAGTTGCGTTTGGATATTAACTCATATTGTTGTTGTTGATAGACATTTTCAGACGCTGATGTGAATCAGGACGGAAAGATAGATAAAGCAGACTGGGAGAACATGGTGTCACGGAATCCCTCCTTGATGAACATAATGACTCTTCCGTGCCTTATGTAAGTATTATGTAGTATAACCCACATCCAAAATGGCAATACCCCCCTCCCCCATCCGAAATAGAAGGTGTTTTAGTTTTTGAAGTGAAATCTCTTGAGTTCTAATCAGGTCTATTGAGAAAATTTCAATATCTACAATACTAAATAAATATCCTTAGATTCACCATCAAACATATTTCCTATTTTATTTATTTCCTACTGAAGATGCTAAGATATTTTGGAAGGGAGAAATTTTGGATAAAATTTAATCCAGCATAGCTTCTCGAATGGAGCTTCTGTATTTGTATTATAGAAAAGACATAACAATCATCTGCAATGTATGTCTTGCGTTATATCACTCTTATGATTAGTGATAAATTATTTTCTTATAATACCAAATGTATACTGCACTACAATTTATTTAAGTTCAGTTTTTTATTGGTAATTGTCTGAAGCATGCAGTTTGTTAATTTATCTTTGCTCTTGGTTACTGAAAATCTGTGCAGGGACCTAACGACCACATTCCCTAGCTTTGTTTTTCACTCAGAGGTTGATGATATTTTGACATGAGCACCATGATTCTAATCACATCGTTCCAAAATATAAGGTGTATTAGATTTCCAAAAGTCAAACATGTCCATATGTCAAGAAGTTTCTTGAAGAAAATATGAATATCTATATTATCTAGAGCTAAATTATTTGATCCATCATGGAAAGTCTAATTATATATACTCCCTCCGTCCCAAAATAAGTGACTCGAAAGTGTCTCAACTTTCTACAAAAGTTAGTACAAAATTGAGTCATTTTTTAGTGAATTATTTTGGGACGGAGGGAGTATTTGCTACTGTTATCTATTGGTGATGATGATATATGTTGGTATTTTAACCATTTAGTTCTCTGACCTACCTATACATGGACAACATTAGCCTTCTTACGAGGAAGAAAGACATGTAAACATTTCAACAAGACCATCATAATGGAGTCCAGACCTGTGGAGAACCCCGGGGAACGGTTATGGGGAACTCATTAAAACTCTAAGAGTTGACCTATTCTGTCCAGTTTTCTATACTATTACTCACTGATTTCGTTTCCCACTGCGATCCGAATGTTCGGGGAATCCCGGGGTTCATTTACTCATTGATTTTGGGTCCCACTCCGATTTGAACGTTTGGGAAACCCCGGGGTCCGGTTATGGGGAAGTCGTACAAACTCACAGATTTGGTCTATTCCGGCTAGTTTTGTATACAATAATCCACTAATTTCGAGTCCCGCTGTGATCCGAACGATCGGTGAACCCCGGGGTCCGATTACGGGGAACTCGCCAAAACTCGCATGTTTGGCCTATTCTAGCCAGTGTTCTATACTATTACCAACTTATTTCGGATCCCTCTACGATCCGAACGTTCGGTGAATCCCAGGGTTCGTTTACGGGGAACTCGTAAAAAATGTAGACTTGGCCTATTCTGGCCAGTTTTCTATACTATTACTCACTGATTTCAATTTCCGCTGCGATATGAATGTTCGGGGAACCCCGGGGTTCGGTTTCGGGGAACTCGAAAAAACTCGAAGAATTGGCCGATTCTTCCCTATTTTCTATACTATTACTCACTGATTTTGGGTCCCACTAGAGGGAAGTCGTACAAACTCATAGATTTGGTCTATTCTAGCCAGTTTCTACAACGTTACTCACTAATTTTGGTTCCCGCTGCGATCCGAACATTTGGGTACCCCGTGGTGCAATTACGCGGAACTCGTCAAAACTCACAGATTTGGCCTATTCAGGTCTGTGTTCGCCGATTCTGGTCAGTTTTCTACACTATTAGTCACTGTATTTGGGACCCGCTGTGATCCGAATGTTTCGAGAACCCTTGGGTCCGATTCTTGGGAACTCGACAAACTCGTAGATTTGGCCTTTTCTGGCAAGTTTTCTATACTATTACTCATTGATTTCGAGTCCCGCTGCGATCCGAACGTTTAGGGAACCCCATAGTCCGATTACGGGGAACTCGTTAAAAATCCTAAATCTGGCCTATTGTGGCCAGTTTTCTATAATAAAACCCACTGATTTTGATTCGCGTTGCGAGCCAAACGTTCGGGGAACCTTGGGGCCCGGTTTTGGGAAACTTATCAAATCTTGCAAATTTGGCCTATTCTGGCCAAATTCGCTTATTCTGACCAGTTTTCTATACTATCAGTCATTGATTTCGTGTCCCACTGCGATCCGAACTCTTGGGGATTCCCGGGGTTCAATTACGGGGAACTCGTCAAAACTCCCAGATTTGGCCTATCTTGGCCAGTTTTCTATACTACTACTCATTGATTTTGATTCCCGCTACGTTGCAAACATTCAGGGAACCTCGGGGTCCAGTTACGGGGAACTCGTAACAACTAGAAGAGTTGGACTATTTTGGACAGGTTTCTATACTATTACTCACCGATTTTGGTCCCACTGCGATCTGAACGTTCGTTTACGGGGAACCCGTTAAATATCATAGATTAGGCCTATTTTGGCTAGTTTTGTATACTATTACTCACTGATTTTGGTTCCTGCTACGATCCGAATGTTCGGGGAACTCGTCAAAACTCACAGATTTGGCCTATTCAGGTCTGTTTTTGTCGATTCTGGTCAGTTCTCTACACTATTACTCATAGTTTTTTGGACCCGCTGCGATCCGAATGTTTCGGGAACCCCGGGGTCTGATTGCGGGGAACTTCTCAAAACTCGTAGATTTGGCCTTTTCTGACCAGTTTTCTATACTATTACTCACTAATTTTGAGTCCCGCTGCGATCCGAATGTTCGGGGAACCCTCGGGGTTCGATTAAGGGGAACTTGTTAAAACACACAAGTTTGGCATATTGTGGTAATTTTTCTATACTATAACCTACTCATTTTGAGTCCCGTTGCGATGCAAACGTTCGGCGAACCCCGGGGCCCGGTTTCGGGAATCTTATGAGAACTCGCATATTTGGCCTATTCTAACTAGTTTTCGCTGTTTCTGGCCACTTTTCTATACTATTACACATTGATTTTGGGTCCCACTACGATCCGAACTCTCAGGGAATCACTGGGTTCATTTTCGGTAAACTAGTCAAAACTCCTAGATTTGGCCTATCTTAGCCAGGTTTCTATACTATAACTCACTGATTTCGGTTCCAGCTGCGATGGGAACGTTCGGGGAAACCCGGGGTCCGGTTACGGGGAACTCGTTAAAACTCGAAGAGTTGGCCTATTCTGGCTAGTTATCTATACTATTACTCACTGATTTTGTGTCCCACTTCGATTTAAATGTTTGGGGAACCCCGGGGTCCAGTTATGGGCAAGTCGTACAAACTCACAGAATTGGTATATTCTAGCCAGTTTCTACAGTGTTACTCACGGATTTGTGTTCCCGTTGCGATCCGAACATTTGGGGAACCCCGAGGTCCAGTTACGCGGAACTCGTCAAAACTCACAGATTTAGCCTATTCAGGTTTGTGTTTGCCGATTTTGGCTAGTTTTGTATACAATAACCCACTGATTACGACTCCTGCTTCGATCCGAACGATCGAGGAACCCCGGGGTCCGGTTACGGGGTACTCGCCAAAACTCGCTTGTTTGGCCTATTCTAGCCTGTTTTCTACACTATTACTCACTGATTTTGGGTCCCACTACAATCTGAACGTTTGGGGAATCCCGGGGTCCAGTTATGGGGAAGTCATTTAAACTCACATATCTCGTTGACTCTGGCCAGTTTTGTACACAATAACCCACAGATTTCGAGTCCTGCTGCGATGAGAACGATCGGGGAACCTCGGGGTCCGATTACGGGGAACTCACCAAAACTCGCATGTTTGGCCTAATCTAGCGAGTTTTCTATAATATTACTCACTGATTTCGGTTCCCGCTACGATCCGAACGTTGGGGGAATCCCGAGTCCGGTTACGGAGAAGTCTTCAAAACTCGGAGGTTTGGCCTATAATGGCCACTTTCCTATACTATTACTCACTTATTTCGGATCCCGCTGCCATCCGAACGTTCGGGTAACCGTGAGGTTCGAATACGGGGAACTCATCGAAACTCACAGATTTGGTCTATTCTGGCGAGTTTTCTATACTATTACTCAATGATTTTGGATCCCACCGCGATCCGAACGTTCAGGGAATCCCGGGTTCGTTTACGGGGAACTATTTTGGGACGGAGGGAGTATTTGCTACTGTTATCTATTGGTGATGATGATATATGTTGGCATTTTAACCATTTAGTTCTCTGACCTACCTATACATGGACAACATTAGCCTTCTTACGAGGAAGAAAGACATGTAAACATTTCAACAAGACCATCATAATGGAGTCCAGACCTGTGGAGAACCCCGGGGAACGGTTATGGGGAACTCATTAAAACTCTAAGAGTTGACCTATTCTGTCCAGTTTTCTATACTATTACTCACTGATTTCGTTTCCCACTGCGATCCGAATGTTCGGGGAATCCCGGGGTTCATTTACTCATTGATTTTGGGTCCCACTCCGATCTGAACGTTTGGGAAACCCCGGGGTCCGGTTATGGGGAAGTCGTACAAACTCACAGATTTGGTCTATTCCGGCTAGTTTTGTATACAATAATCCACTAATTTCGAGTCCCGCTGTGATCCGAACGATCGGTGAACCCCGCGGTCCGATTACGGGGAACTCGCCAAAACTCGCATGTTTGGCCTATTCTAGCCAGTGTTCTATACTATTACCAACTTATTTCGGATCCCTCTACGATCCGAACGTTCGGTGAATCCCAGGGTTCGTTTACGGGGAACTCGTAAAAAATGTAGACTTGGCCTATTCTGGCCAGTTTTCTATACTATTACTCACTGATTTCAATTTCCGCTGCGATATGAATGTTCGGGGAACCCCGGGGTTCGGTTTCGGGGAACTCGAAAAAACTCGAAGAATTGGCCGATTCTTCCCTATTTTCTATACTATTACTCACTGATTTTGGGTCCCACTAGAGGGAAGTCGTACAAACTCATAGATTTGGTCTATTCTAGCCAGTTTCTACAACGTTACTCACTAATTTTGGTTCCCGCTGCGATCCGAACATTTGGGTACCCCGTGGTGCAATTACGCGGAACTCGTCAAAACTCACAGATTTGGCCTATTCAGGTCTGTGTTCGCCGATTCTGGTCAGTTTTCTACACTATTAGTCACTGTATTTGGGACCCGCTGTGATCCGAATGTTTCGAGAACCCTTGGGTCCGATTCTTGGGAACTCGACAAACTCGTAGATTTGGCCTTTTCTGGCAAGTTTTCTATACTATTACTCATTGATTTCGAGTCCCGCTGCGATCCGAACGTTTAGGGAACCCCATAGTCCGATTACGGGGAACTCGTTAAAAATCCTAAATCTGGCCTATTGTGGCCAGTTTTCTATAATAAAACCCACTGATTTTGATTCGCGTTGCGAGCCAAACGTTCGGGGAACCTTGGGGCCCGGTTTTGGGAAACTTATCAAATCTTGCAAATTTGGCCTATTCTGGCCAAATTCGCTTATTCTGACCAGTTTTCTATACTATCAGTCATTGATTTCGTGTCCCACTGCGATCCGAACTCTTGGGCATTCCCGGGGTTCAATTACGGGGAACTCGTCAAAACTCCCAGATTTGGCCTATCTTGGCCAGTTTTCTATACTACTACTCGTTGATTTTGATTCCCGCTACGTTGCAAACATTCAGGGAACCTCGGGGTCCAGTTACGGGGAACTCGTAACAACTAGAAGAGTTGGACTATTTTGGACAGGTTTCTATACTATTACTCACCGATTTTGGTCCCACTGCGATCTGAACGTTCGTTTACGGGGAACCCGTTAAATATCATAGATTAGGCCTATTTTGGCTAGTTTTGTATACTATTACTCACTGATTTTGGTTCCTGCTACGATCCGAACGTTCGGGGAACCCCGGTGTCCACTTTCGGGGAACTCGTCAAAACTCATAGATTTGGCCTATTCAGGTCTGTTTTTGTCGATTCTGGTCAGTTCTCTACACTATTACTCATAGTTTTTTGGACCCGCTGCGATCCGAATGTTTCGGGAACCCCGGGGTCTGATTGCGGGGAACTTCTCAAAACTCGTAGATTTGGCCTTTTCTGACCAGTTTTCTATACTATTACTCACTAATTTTGAGTCCCGCTGCGATCCGAACGTTCGGGGAACCCTCGGGGTTCGATTAAGGGGAACTCATAAAAAATCGTAGATTTGGCCTATTCTGTCTAGTTTTCTATACTATTACTCACTGATTTTGGTTCCTGTTCGGATCCGGACGTTCCGGGACCCCAGGGGTCCGGTTTCGGGGAACTCGTCGAAACTCACAAATTTGGCCTATTCAGGTATGTTTTTGCCGATTATCGTAAGTTCTATACACTATTACTCACCGTTTATGGGACCCGCTTCGATCTAAATGTTTCAGGAACCCAGGTCCGATTACGGGGAACTCATGAAAACTCGTAGATTTGGCCTTTTCGAGCCAGTTTCCTATACTATAATTCACTGATTTCGAGTCCCGCTGTGATCCGAACGTTCGGGGAACACCCAAGGTCTGATTACGGGGAAGCCGTTAAAACTCGCATGTTTGGCGTATTGTGGCCAGTTTTCTATACTATAATCCACTGATTTTGAGTGTCGTTGCGATCCAAATGTTCGGGTAATCCCGGGGCCCGGTGTCGGGAACTTCTCAAAATTCGCATATTTGGCCTATTCTGTCCAGTTTTTGCTAATTCTGGTCAGTTTTGTATAGGATTACTCATTGATATTGGGTGCCATTATGATCCGAACTATCGGGGAATCCCGGGGTACAGTTACGGGGAAGTCGTCAAAACTCCTAGATATGGCCTATCTTTGCCAGTTTTCTACACTGTTACTAACTGATTTCGGTTCAGGCTGCGATCCGAACGTTCGGGGAAAACCGGGTCCGGTTACGGGGAACTCTTAAAAATTGGAAGAGTTGGCCTATTCTGGCCAGTTTTATATACTATTACTCACTGATTTCGTGTCCCACTACGATCCGAACGTTGTGTGAATCCCGGGGTTCGTTTATGGGGAACTCGTAAAAAAACGTAGATTTGGACTATTCTGTCTAGTTTTCTATACTATTAGTCACTGATTCTGGTTCCCATTATGATTCGAATGTTCGTGGAACCCAGGCGTCCGGTTTCAGGGAACTCGTGAAAACTTACAGATTTGGCCTATTCAGGTCTGTTTTTGCCGATTATCGTTAGTTTTCTACACTATTACTTAATGTTTTTAGGACCCGCTGCGATCTGAATGTTTTAGGAACCCCGGGGTACGATTACGGGGAACCAATCAAAACTCGTAGATTTGGCCTTTTCTAGCTAGTTTTCTCTTCTATTATTCACAGATTTCGAGTCTCGCTGTGATCCGAACGTTCGGGGAACACCCAAGGTCTGATTACGGGGAACCCGTTAAAACTCGCATATTTGGCGTATTGTGGCCAGTTTTCTATACTATAATCCACTGATTTTGAGTGTCGTTGCGATCCAAATGTTCGGGTAATCTCGGGGCCCGATGTCGGGAACTTATCAAAATTCGCATATTTGGCCTATTCTGTCTAGTTTTCGCTAATTCTGGCCAGTTTTCTATAGGATTACTCATTGATTTTGGGTGCCATTATGATCCGAACTCTCGGGGAATCCCGGGGTACACTTACGGGGAAGTCATCAAAACTCCTAGATTTGGCCTATCTTGGCCCGTTTTCTACACTGTTACTCACTGATTTCGGTTCAGGCTGCGATCCGAATGTTCGGGAAACCACGGGGTCCGGTTACGGGGAACTTATAAAAACTCGAAGAGTTGGCCTATTCTGGCCAGTTTTATATACTATTACTCACTGATTTCGTGTCCCACTACGATCCGAACGTTGGGTGAATCCCGGGGTTCGTTTATGGGGAACTCGTAAAAAAACGTAGATTTGGACTATTCTGTCTAGTTTTCTATACTATTACTCACTGATTTTGGTTCCCATACTGATTCGAATGTTCATGGAACCTAGGGGTCCAGTTTCAGGGAACTCGTGAAAACTTACAGATTTGGCCTACTCAGGTCTGTTTTTGCCGATTATCGTTAGTTTTCTACACTATTACTCACTGTTTTTGGGACCCGCTGCGATATGAATGTTTTAGGAACCCTGGGGTCCGATTACGGGGAACCCATCAAAACTCGTAGATTTGGCCTTTTCTAGCCAGTTTTCTCTACTATTATTCACAGATTTCGAGTCTCGCTGCGATCCGAACATTCGGGGAACCCCCAAGGTCCGATTACAGGGAACTCGTTAAAACTCGCATGTTTGGCCTATTGTGGCCAGTTTTCTGTACTATAACCCACTGATTTCGAGTGCCGCTGCGATCCAAACATCCGGGAACCTTGGGGCCCGGTGTCGGGAAACTTATCAAAACTCGCATATTTGGCCTATTCTGGTCAGTTTTCGCTGATTCTGGCCAGTATTCTATAGTATTTCTTATTGATTTCGGGACCCATTATTATCCAAACTCTCGGGGAATCCGGGGGTACATTTATGGGGAAGTCATCTAAACTCCTAGATTTGGCCTATCTTGGCCAGTTTTCTATACTATTACTCACTGATTTCGGTCCAAGCTGCGATCCGAACGTTCGGGGAACCCCGGGGTCCGGTTACCGGGAACTCGTAAAATTCGAATAGTTGGCCTATTCTGGCCAGTTTTCTATACTATTACTCACTGATTTCGTGTCCCACTACGATCCGAACGTTGGGGGAATCCCGGGGTTCGTTTATGGGGAACTCGTAAAAAATCGTAGATTTGGCCTATTCTGTCTAGTTTTCTATACTATTACTCACTGATTTTCGTTCCCGTTCTGATCTGAACATTCAGGGAACCCAGGGGTCCGGTTTTGGGCAACTCGTCCAAACTCATAGATTTGGCCTATTCAGGTCTGTTTTTGCCGATTATCATCAATTTTCTACCCTATTACTCACTGTTTTTGGGACCCGATGCGACCTGAATGTTTTAGGAACCCCGAGTTCCGATTATGGGGAACTCATCAAAACTCGTAGTTTGGCCTATTCTAGCTAGTTTTCTATACTATTATTCACAAATTTTGAGTCTCGCTGCGATCCGAACATTCAGGGAACCCCCAAGGTCCGATTAAGGGGAACCCGTTAAAACTCGCATGTTTGGCGTATTGTGGCCCGTTTTCTATACTATAACCCACTTATTTCGAGTGCCGTTGCGATCCAAACATCCGGGAACCTCGGGGCCCGATGTCGGGAAACTTGTCAAAACTCGCATATTTGGCCTATTCTGGCCAGTTTTCTATAGTACTACTTATTTATTTTGGGACCCATTATGATCCGAACTCTCGGGGCATCCCGGGGTTCATTTACGGGGAAGTCATCAAAACTCCCAGATTTGGCCTATCTTGGCCAGTTTTCTATACTATTACTCACTGATTTCGGTCCAGGGTGCGATCCGAACGTTCTGGGAACCCCGGGGTCTGGTTATTGGGAACTCGTAAAAACTCGAAGAGTTGGCCTATTCTGGCCAGCTTTCTATACTATTACTCACTGATTTCGTGTCCCACTACGAGCCGAACGTTCGGGGAATCCCGGGGTTCTTTTATGGGGAACTCATAAAAAATCGTAGATTTGGCCTATTTTGTCTAGTTTTCTATACTATTACTCACTGATTTTGGTTCCTGTTCGGATCCGGACGTTCCGGGACCCCAGGGGTCCGGTTTCGGGGAACTCGTCGAAACTCACAAATTTGGCCTATTCAGGTATGTTTTTGCCGATTATCGTAAGTTCCATACACTATTACTCACCGTTTATGGGACCCGCTTCGATCTAAATGTTTCAGGAACCCAGGTCCGATTACGGGGAACTCATGAAAACTCGTAGATTTGGCCTTTTCGAGCCAGTTTCCTATACTATAATTCACTGATTTCGAGTCCCACTGTGATCCGAACGTTTGGGGAACACCCAAGGTCTGATTACGGGGAAGCCGTTAAAACTCGCATGTTTGGCGTATTGTGGCCAGTTTTCTATACTATAATCCACTGATTTTGAGTGTCGTTGCGATCCAAATGTTCGGGTAATCCCGGGGCCCGGTGTCGGGAACTTCTCAAAATTCGCATATTTGGCCTATTCTGTCCAGTTTTGGCTAATTCTGGTCAGTTTTGTATAGGATTACTCATTGATATTGGGTGCCATTATGATCCGAACTATCGGGGAATCCCGGGGTACAGTTACGGGGAAGTCGTCAAAACTCCTAGATATGGCCTATCTTTGCCAGTTTTCTACACTGTTACTAACTGATTTCGGTTCAGGCTGCGATCCGAACGTTCGGGGAAAACCGGGTCCGGTTACGGGGAACTCTTAAAAATTGGAAGAGTTGGCCTATTCTGGCCAGTTTTATATACTATTACTCACTGATTTCGTGTCCCACTACGATCCGAACGTTGTGTGAATCCCGGGGTTCGTTTATGGGGAACTCGTAAAAAAACGTAGATTTGGACTATTCTGTCTAGTTTTCTATACTATTAGTCACTGATTCTGGTTCCCATTATGATTCGAATGTTCGTGAAACCCAGGCGTCCGGTTTCAGGGAACTCGTGAAAACTTACAGATTTGGCCTATTCAGGTCTGTTTTTGCCGATTATCGTTAGTTTTCTACACTATTACTCAATGTTTTTGGGACCCGCTGCGATCTGAATGTTTTAGGAACCCCGGGGTACGATTACGGGGAACCAATCAAAACTCGTAGATTTGGCCTTTTCTAGCTAGTTTTCTCTTCTATTATTCACAGATTTCGAGTCTCGCTGTGATCCGAACGTTCGGGGAACACCCAAGGTCTGATTACGGGGAACCCGTTAAAACTCGCATATTTGGCGTATTGTGGCCAGTTTTCTATACTATAATCCACTGATTTTGAGTGTCGTTGTGATCCAAATGTTCGGGTAATCTCGGGGCCCGATGTCGGGAACTTATCAAAATTCGCATATTTGGCCTATTCTGTCTAGTTTTCGCTAATTCTCGCGAGTTTTCTATAGGATTACTCATTGATTTTGGGTGCCATTATGATCCGAACTCTCGGGGAATCCCGGGGTACACTTACGGGGAAGTCATCAAAACTCCTAGATTTGGCCTATCTTGGCCCGTTTTCTACACTGTTACTCACTGATTTCGGTTCAGGCTGCGATCCGAATGTTCGGGAAACCACGGGGTCCGATTACGGGGAACTTGTAAAAACTCGAAGAGTTGGCCTATTCTGGCCAGTTTTATATACTATTACTCACTGATTTCGTGTCCCACTACGATCCGAACGTTGGGTGAATCCCGGGGTTCGTTTATGGGGAACTCGTAAAAAAACGTAGATTTGGACTATTCTGTCTAGTTTTCTATACTATTACTCACTGATTTTGGTTCCCATACTGATTCGAATGTTCATGGAACCTAGGGGTCCAGTTTCAGGGAACTCGTGAAAACTTACAGATTTGGCCTACTCAGGTCTGTTTTTGCCGATTATCGTTAGTTTTCTACACTATTACTCACTGTTTTTGGGACCCGCTGCGATATGAATGTTTTAGGAACCCTGGGGTCCGATTACGGGGAACCCATCAAAACTCGTAGATTTGGCCTTTTCTAGCCAGTTTTCTCTACTATTATTCACAGATTTCGAGTCTCGCTGCGATCCGCACATTCGGGGAACCCCCAAGGTCCGATTACAGGGAACTCGTTAAAACTCGCATGTTTGGCCTATTGTGGCCAGTTTTCTGTACTATAACCCACTGATTTCGAGTGCCGCTGCGATCCAAACATCCGGGAACCTTGGGGCCCGGTGTCGGGAAACTTATCAAAACTCGCATATTTGGCCTATTCTGGTCAGTTTTCGCTGATTCTGGCCAGTATTCTATAGTATTTCTTATTGATTTCGGGACCCATTATGATCCAAACTCTCGGGGAATCCGGGGGTACATTTATGGGGAAGTCATCTAAACTCCTAGATTTGGCCTATCTTGGCCAGTTTTCTATACTATTACTCACTGATTTCGGTCCAGGCTGCGATCCGAACGTTCGGGGAACCCCGGGGTCCGGTTACCGGGAACTCGTAAAATTCGAATAGTTGGCCTATTCTGGCCAGTTTTCTATACTATTACTCACTGATTTCGTGTCCCACTACGATCCGAACGTTCGGGGAATCCCGGGGTTCGTTTATGGGGAACTCGTAAAAAATCGTAGATTTGGACTATTCTGTCTAGTTTTCTATACTATTACTCACTGATTTTGATTCCCGTTCTAATCCGAACATTCGGGGAACCCAGGGGTCCGGTTTCGGGGAACTCATCGAAAATCATAGATTTGCTCTATTCAGGTCTGTTTTTTGCCGATTATAGTCAGTTTTCTACAATATTACTCACTGCTTTTGGGACCCCCTGCGATCCAAATGTTTCAGGAACCCCGGGGTGCGATTACGGGGAACCCATCAAAACTCGTAGATTTGGCCTTTTCTAGCCAGTTCTCTATACTATTATTCATAGATTTCGAGTCTCACTGCAATCCGATCATTCTGGGAACCCCAAGGTCCGATTACGGGGAACCCCTTAAAGCTCGCATGTTTGGCCTATTGTGGCTAGTTTTCTATAGTATAACCCACTGATTTTGAGTGCCGCTGCGATCCAAACATCCGGGAACCCCGGGGCCCGGTGTCGGGAAACTTATCAAAACTTGCATATTTGGGCTATTCTGGCCAGTTTTCGCAGATTCTGGCCAGTTTTCTATAGTATTACTCATTGATTTTGGGTGCCATTATGATCCAAACTCTCGGGGAATCCAGGAGTACATTTACGGGGAAGTCATAAAAAACTCCCAGATATGCCTATCTTGGCTAGTTTTCTATACTATTACTCACTGATTTCGGTTCAGGCTGCGATCCGAACGTTCGGGAAACCCCGAGTTCCGGTTACGGGGAACTCGTAAAAACTCGAAGAGTTGGCCTATTCTGGCCAGTTTTCAATACTATTACTCACTGATTTCGTGTCCCACTACGATTCGAACGTTGGCGGAATCCCGGGGTTCGTTTATTGGGAACTCGTAAAAAATCGTAGATTTGGCCTATTATGTCTAGTTTTCTATACTATTACTCACTGATTTTGGTTCCCGTTCTGATCCGAACGTTCAGGGAACCCAGGGGTCCGGTTTCGGGGAACTCGTCGAAACTCACAGATTTGGCCTATTGAGGTCTGCTTTTGCTGATTATCGTCAGTTTTCTACACTATTACTCACTGTTTTTGGGACCTGCTGGGATCTGAATGTTTCGGGAACCCCGGGGTCCGATTACGAGGAACCTGTCAAAACTCGTAGATTTGGCCTTTTCTAGCCAGTGTGCTATACTATGATTCATCGATTACAAGTCTCGCTGCGATCCGAACACTCGGGGAACCCCCAAGGTCTGATTGCGGGGAACCCGTGAAAACTCGCATGTTTGGCCTATTGTGGCCATGTTTCTATACTATAACCCACTGATTTCGAGTGCCGCTGCGATCCAAACATCCGGGAACCCCGGGGCCCGGTGTTGGGAAACTTATCAAAACTCGCATATTTGGCCTATTCTGGGAAGTTTTCGCTGATTCTGGCCAGTTTTCCATAGTATTACTCATTGATTTCGGGACCCATTATGATCCGAACTCGCGGGGAATCCCGGGGTTCATTTACGGGGAAGTCATCAAAACTGCCGGATTTGGCCTATCTTGGCAGGTTTTCTATACTATTACTCACTAATTTCGGTCCAGGCTGCGATCCGAACGTTCGGGGAACCCCTGGGTCCGGTTATGGGGAACATGTAAAAACTCGAAGAGTTGGCCTATTCTGGCAAGTTTTCTATACTATTACTCACTGATTTCGTGTCCCACTACAATCCAAACATTCAGAGAATCCCGGGGTTCGTTTATGGGGAACTCATAGATAATCGTAGATTTGGCCTAATCTGGCTAGTTTTCTACACTATTACCCATTGATTTTGGTTCCCGTTCCGATCCGAACGTTCGGGGAACACAGGGGTCTGGTTTTTGAGAACTCGTCGAAACTCACATATTTGGCCTATCAAGGTTTGTATTTGCCGATTATGGTCAGTTTTCTACAGTACTACTCACTATTTTTGGGCCCCGCTGCGATCCGAATGTTTCAGGGACCCCGGGGTCCGATTACAGGGAACTCATGAAAATTCGTAGATTTGGCCTTTGATAGCCAGTTTCCTATACTATTATTCACAGATTTCGAGTCCCGCTGTGATCCGAACGTTCGGGGAACACCCCAGGTCTGATTACGGGGAACCCGTTAAAACTCCTATGTTTGGCGTATTCTGGCCAGTTTTGTATACTATAATCCACCGATTTTGAGTGTCGCTGCGATCGAAACGTTCCGGTAATCCCGGGGCCCGGTGTCGGGAAACTTATCAAAACTCGCATATTTAGCCTATTCTGGCTAGTTTTCGCTAATTCTGGCCAGTTTTCTACAGTATTACTCATTGATTTTCGGTGCCATTATGATCCGAACTATCGAGGAATCTAGGGGTACATTTATAGGGAAGTCATCAAAACTCCCAGATATGGCCTATCTTGGCAAGTTTTCTATACTATTACTCACTGATTTCGGTTCAGGCTGCGATCCGAACGTTCGGGGAACCCCGGGTTCCGGTTACGTGGAACTCGTAAAAACTCGAACAGTTGGCCTATTCTAACCAGTTTTCTATACTATTACTCACTGATTTCATGTCCCACTACGATCCGAACGTTGGGGGAATCCCGGGGTTCGTTTATGGGGAACTCATAAATAATCGTAGATTTGGACTATTCTGTCTAGTTTTCTATACTATTACTCTCTGATTTTGGTTCCCGTTCTGATCTGAACATTCGGGGAACCCAAGGGTCCGGTTTCGGGGAACTCGGCGATACTCACATATTTGGTTTGTTTTTGCCGATTATGGTCAGTTTTGTACAATATTACTCACTGTTTTTGGGACCCGCTGTATTCCGAATGTTTCAGGAACCCCGGGGTCCCATTACGGGGAACTCATGAAAACTCGTAGATTTGGCCTTTTCTAGCCAGTTTCCTATACTATTATTCACAGATTTCGAGTCCCGTTGTGATCGGAATGTTCGGGGAAGTCCCAAGGTCTGATTACGAGAAACCTGTTAAAATTCGCATGTTTGGCCTATTGTGGCCAGTTTGCTATACTACAGTCCACCGATTTTGAGTGCCGCTGCGATCCAAACGTTTGGGTAACCCCGGGGCCCGGTGTCGGGACACTTATCAAAACTCGCATAGTTGGCTTGTTCTGGCCAGTTTTCGCTAATTCTGGCCAGTTTTCTATAGTATTACTCATTTATTTTGGGTGCAATTATGATCCGAACTCTCGAGGAATCCCATGGTACATTTACGGGGAAGTCATCAAAACTCCCAGATATGTCCTATCTTGGCCAGTTTTCTATACTATTACTCACAGATTTCGGTTCAGGTTGCGATCCGAACATTTGGGGAACCCTGGGTTCCGGTTACGGTGAACTCGTAAAAAACCGAAGAGTTGGCCTATTCTGGCCAGTTTTCTATACTATTACTCACTGATTTCGTGTCCCACTACGATCCGAACGTTCGGGGAATCCCGGGGTTCGTTTACGAGGAACTCTTCAAAAATCGTAGATTTGGCCTAATCTGACTAGATTTCTATACTATTAATCACTGATTTTTGTTCTCGTTCTGATCCGAACATTCGGGGAACACAGGGGTCCGGTTTTGGGGAACTTGTTGAAACTCACAGATTTCGCGTATTCAGGTCTGTTTTTGCCGATTATGGTCATCTTTTTACACTATTATTCACTGTTTTTGGGACCCGCTGTGATCCGAATGTTTCAGGAACCCCGGGGTCCGATTACGGGGAACTCTTCAAAACTCCAAGATTTGGCCTATCTTGGCCAGTTTTCTATACTATTATTCACACATTTCGAGTCTTGCTGCTATCCAAACGATTGGGGAATCCCCAAGGTCCGATTACGGGGAACATATTAAAACTCGCATGTTTGGCCTGTTGTGGCCAGTTTTCTATACTATAAACCACTGATTTCGAGCGCCGCTATGATCCAAACGTTTGGGGAACCCCGGGAGCTGGTTTCGGGAAACTTAACAAAACTCGCACATTTGGCCTATTCTGGCCAGTTTTCGATGATTCTCGCCAGTTTTCTATAGTATTACTCATTGAATTCGGGTGCCATTATGACACGAACTCTCGTGGAGTCCCGGGTTACATTTACGGGGAAGTCATCATAACTCCCAGACACGGCCTATCTTGGCCAGTTTTCTATACTATTACTCACTGATTTCGGTTCAGGTTGCGATCCAAACGTTATGGGAACCCCGAGTCTGGTTACGGTGAACTCGTAAAAATTCGAAGAGTTGGCCTATTCTGGCCAGTTTTCTATACTATTACTCACTGATTTCGTGTCCCACTATGATCCGAACGTTCGGGGAATCCCGGGGTTCGTTTACGGGGAACTCGTAAAAAATCATAGATTTGGCATAACCTGACTAGATTTCTATACAATTAATCACTGATTTTGGTTCCCGTTCTTATCCAAACGTTCGGGGAACCCAGGGGTCCGGTTTCGGGGAACTTGTCGAAACTCATAGATTTCGCCTATTCAGGTCAGTTTTTGGCGATTATCGTCAGTTTTCTACACTATTACTCACTGTTTTTGGGACCCGCTGTGATCCGAATGTTTCGGGAACCCCGAGGTCCGATTAAGGGGAACTCATCATCACTCGTAGATTTGGCCTTTTCTAGCTAGTTTTCTATACTATTATTTGACAGATTTCAAGTCCCGCTGCGATCAGAATATTCGGGGAACCCCCAAGGCCAATTATAGGGAACCCGTTAAAACTCGCATGTTTGGCCTATTGTGGCAAGTTATCTATACTATAACCCACTGATTTTGAGTGCCGCTGCGATCCAAACGTTCAGGGAACCCCTAGGTCCGGTTTCGGGAAACTTATCAAAACTCGCATATTTGGCCTATTCTGGCTAGTTTTCGCAGATTCTGGCCAGTTTTCTATAGTATTACTCATTGATTTCAGGTGCCATTATGATCCGTATTCTCGTGGAGTCCTGGTTTATATTTATGGGGAAGTCATCAAAACTCCCAGATACGGCATATCTTGGCCTGTTTTCTATACTACTACTCAATGATTTCGGTTCAGGCTGCGATCCGAATGTTCGAGGAACCCCGGGTTCCGGTTACGGGGAACTTGTAAAAACTCGAAGAGTTAGCCTATTCTAGCCAGTTTTCTATGTTATTACTCACTGATTTCTTGTCCCACTACTATCTGAACGTTCGGGGAATCCCGGGGTTCGTTTACGGGGAACTCATAAAAAATCGTAGATTTGGCCTAATCTGGATACATTTCTATACTATTACTCACGCATTTTGGTTCCCGTTCCGATCCTAACGTTCGGGGAACCCAGGGATCCGGTTTCTGGGAAATCGTCAAAACTAACAGATTTGGCCTATTCAGGTCTGTTTTTGCCGATTATGGTCAGCTTTTTACACTATTATTCACTGTTTTTGGGACCCGCTATGATCCGAATGTTTTAGGAACCCAGGGGTCCGATTACGAGGAACTCATCAAAACTCCCAGATTTGGCCTATGTTGGCTAGTTCTCTATACTATCATTCACAGATTTCAAGTCCCGCTATGATCCAAACGTTTGGGGAACCCCAAAGGTCCGGTTACGGGCAACCCGCTAAAAATCGCATGTTTGGCCTATTGTGGCCAGTTTTCTACACTATAAACCACTTATTTCGAGCGACGTTGTGATCCAAACATTTGGGGAACCCCGGGGGCTGGTTTCGGGGAACTTAACAAAACACGCATATTTGGCCTATTGTGGCCAGTTTTCGCTGATTCTGGCCAGTTTTCTATAGTATTACTCATTGATTTCGGTTGCCATTATGATCCGAACTCTCGTGGAGTCCCGGGTTACATTTACGGGGGAGTCATCAACTCTCCCAGATATGACCTATCTTGGCCAGTTTTCTATACTATTACTCACTGATTTCGGTTCAGGCTCCGATCCGAACGTCCGGGGAACCCCGGGTTCCGGTTACGGCGAACTTGTAAAAACTCGAAGAGTTGGCCTATTCTGGCCAGTTTCCTATACTATTACTCACTGATTTCGTGTCCCACTATGTTCCGAATGTTCGCGGAATCCCAAGGTTCGTTTACGGGGAACTTGTAAATAATTGTAGATTTGGCCTAATCTAGCTAGTTTTCTATACTATTACTCATTGATTTCGGTTCCCATTCCGATCCGAACATTTGGGGAACCCAGGGGTATGGTTTTGGGGAACTTTTCGAAACACACAGATTTGGCCTATTCGTGTCTATTATTGCCGATTGTGGTCAGTATTCTACAGTATTACTCACTGTTTATGGAACCCGCTGCGATCCGAATGTTTTACGAACCCCGGGGTTCGATTATGGCGAACTCATACAAACTCATAGATTTGGCCTTTTCTAACCAGTTTTCTATACTATTATTCACAGATTTCGAGTCCCGCTACGATCCGAACGTTTGTGGAACCCCCAAGGTACGATTACGGGGAACCTGTTAAAACTCGCATGTTTGGCGTATTGTGGCCAATTTTCTATACTATAATCCACTGATTTGGAGTGCCGCTGTGATCCAAACGTTCGGGGAACCCCGGGGCCTGATGTCGGGAAACTTATCAAAACTCGCATATTTGGCCTATTCTGGCCCATTTTCGCTGATTCTAGCTAGTTTTCTATAGTATTACTCATTGATTTCGGGTGTCATTATGATCCGAACTGTCGGGGAATCCCGAGGTAAATTTACGGGGAAGTCATCAAAACTCCCAGATATGGCCTATGTTGGCGAGTTTTCTATACCATTACTCCCTGATTTTGGTTCAGGTTCCGATCCGAATAATTGGGGAATCCCGGGTTCCGGTTACGGGGAACTCGTAAAAACTCGAAGAGTTGGCCTATTCTGGCCAGTTTTCTATACTATTACTCACTGATTTCGTGAACCACTACGATCAGATCGTTCGGGGAATCCCGGCGTTCGTTTACGGGGAACTCGTAAAAAATCGTAGATTTGGCCTATTCTGGCTAGTTTTCTATACTATTACTCACTAATTCTGGTTCCCGTTCCAATCCGAACGTTTGGGGAACCCAGGGGTCCGGTTTCAGGGAACTCGTCGAAACTCACATATTTGGCCTATTCAGGTCTATTTTTGCCGATTATCGTCAGTTTTGTACAGTATTACTCATTAGTTCAGGGACCCGCTGCGATCCGAAAGTTTCGGGAACCCCGGCGTCCGATTACGGGGAACTCATCAAAACTCGTAGATTTGTCCTTTTCTATCCAGTTTTCTATACTATTATTCATAGATTTCGAGTCCCGCCGCAATCCGAACGTTCGAGGAAACCCCAGGGCCGATTGTAGGGAACCCGTTAAAACTCGCATGTCTGGCCTACTGTAGCCAGTTTTCTATAGTATAACCAACTGATTTCGAGTGCCGCTGTGATCCAAACATCCAGGAAACGTGATGCCGGTGTCGGGAAACTTATCAAAACTCGCATTCTTTGCCTATTCTGGCCAGTTTTCGCTGATTCTGCTAGTTTATTACAGTATTACTCATTGATTTCGGGAACCATTATGATCTAAACTCTCGGGGAATCCCAAGGTTCATTTACGGGGAAGCCATAAAGACTCCCAGATTTGGCCTCTCTTGGCCAGTTTTCTATACTATTACTCACTGATTTCGGTTCAGGCTGCGATCCGAACATTCGGGGAACCCCGGGGTCCGGTTACAGGGAACTCGTAAAAACTCGAAGAGTTGGCCTATTCTGGGCAGTTTTCTATACTATTACTCACTGATTTCGTGTCCCACTATGATCCGAACGTCCGGGGAATCCCGTTGTCCGTGTACGGGGAACTCATAAATAATCGTAGATTTGGCCTAATCTGGCTAGTTTTCTATACTATTACCCATTGATTCTGGTTCCCGTTCCGTTCCGAACGTTCGGGGAACCCAGGGGTGCGGTTTCGGGGAACTCGTCAAAACTCACAAATTTGTCCTATTCAGGACTGTTTTTGCCGATTATGGTCAGTTTTCTCACTATTAATCACAGTTTTTAGGACCCGCTGTGATCCGAATGTTTCAGGAACCCCGGGGTCAAATTATGGGGAACTCATCAAAAGTCGTAGAGTTGGCCTTTTCTATCCAGTTTTCTATACTATTATTCACGAATTTCCAGTCCCACTGTGATCCGAACGTTTAGGGAACCCCCAAGATCCGATAATGGGGAACCCGTTAAAACTCGCATTTTTGGAGTATTCTGGCCAGTTTTCTATACTATAATCCATTGATTTTGAGTTCCGCTGCGATCCAAATGTTTGGGGAACCCCGGGGCCCCATGTCAGGAAACTTATCAAAACTCGCATATTTGGCCTATTCTGGACAGTTTTCGCGGATTCTGGCCAGTTTTCTATAGTATTACTAATTGGTTTCGGGTGCCATTATGATCCGAACTCTCAGGGAATCCCTGGGTACATTTATGGGGAAGTCATCAAGACTCCCAGATATGGCCTATCTAGGCCAGTTTTCTATACTATTACTCCCTGATTTCGGTTCAGGCTCCGATTTGAACGTTCGGGGAACCCCGGGTTCCGGTTTTGGCAACTCGTAAAAACTCGAAGAGTTAGCCTATTCTGGCCAGTTTTCTATACTATTTCTCACTGATTTCGTGTCCCACTACGATCCAAACGTTCGGGGAATCCCGGGGTTCGTTTACGTGGAACTGGTAAATAATCATAGATTTGGCCTATTCTGGCCAGTTCTCTATACTATTACTCACTGATTCTGGTTCCCGTTCCGATCCGAACGTTCGAGAACCCAAGGGTCTCATTTCGGGGAACTCGTCGAAACTCACAGATTTGGCCTATTCAGGTCCATTTTTGCCGATTATCGTCAGTTTTCTATACTATTACTCACTGTTTTAGGGACCCGGTCCGATCCGAATGTTTCGGGAACACTGGGGTCGGATTACTGGGAACTCATCAAAACTCATAGATTTGGCCTTTTCTAGCCAGTTTTCTATACTATTATTCACAGATTTCGAGTCCCGCTACTATCCGAACGTTCGGGGAACCCCCAAGGCCGATTATAGGGAACCCGTTATAACTCGCATGTTTGGCCTATTGTGGCAAGGTTTCTATACTATAACCAACTCATTTCGAGTGCCGCTGCGATCCAAACATCTGGGAACCCCGGGGCCGGTGTCGGGAAACTTATCAGAACTCGCATATTTGGCCTATTCTGGCCAGTTTTCGCTGATTCTGGCTAGTTTTTGATAGTATTACTCGTTGATTTCGGGACCCATTATGATCCGAACTCTCGGGGAATCCCGAGGTTCATTTACCGGGAAGCCATCAAAACTCCCAGATTTGGCCTATCTTGGCCAGTTTTCTATACTATTACTCACTGATTTCGGTTCATGTTGCGAACCGAACGTTCGGGGAACCCCGGGGTCCGGTTATGGGGAACTAGTCGAAACTCAGAGATATGGCCTATTCAGGTCCGTTTTTGCCTATTATGGTCAGTTTTCTAGACTATTACTCACTGTTTTTGGGACCCGCTGCGATCCGAATGTTTCAGGATCCACGGGGTCTCATTACGGGGAACTCATCATAACACGTAGATTTGGCCTTTTCTAGACAATTTTCTATACTATTATTCACATATTTCGAGTCCCACTGCAATCCGAACATGGGGGGAACCACCAAGTTCCAATTGCAGGGATCCCGTTAAAACTCGCATGTTTGGCCTATTATGGCCAGTTTTCTATACTATAACCCACTAATTTAGAGTGTCGCTGCGGTCCAAACATTCGCGGAACCCCGGGGCCTGGTGTCGTGAAACTTATCAAAACTCGCATATTTGGCCTATTCTGGCCAGTTTTCTATTGTATGATTCATTGATTTCGGGTCCCATTATGATCCGAACTCACGGGGAATCCCGGGGTTCATTTACGAGGAAGTCATCAAAACTCCTAGATTTGGCCTATCTTGCCCAGTTTTCTATACTATTACTCACTGATTTTTGTTCAGGCTGCGATCCGAACATTCGGGCAACCCCGGGGTCCGTTTACGGGGAACTCATAAAAACTCGAAGAGTTGGCCTATTCTAGCCAGTTTTCTATACTATTACTCACTAATTTCGGGTCCCACTACGATCCGCATGTTCGCTGAATCCTGGGGTTCGTTTACGGGGAACTCACAAATAATCGTAGATTTGGCCTAATCTGGCTAGATTTCTGTAGTATTACTTACTCATTTGGGTTCCCATTCCGATCCGAATGTTCGGGGAACCCAGGGGTCCGGTGTCGGGGAACTCGTCGAAACTCATAGATTTGGCCTGTTCAGGTGTGTTTTTGCCTATTATTGTCAGTTTTTTATAGTATTATTCACTGTTTTTGGGACCCGCTGTGATCCGAATTTTTCAGGAACCCCGGGGTCCGATTACGAGGAACTCATCAAAGCTCATAGATTTGGCCTTTTCTAGCCCGTTTTCTATACTATTATTCACATACTTCGAGTCCTGCTGCGATCCGAACGTCCGAGGAACCCCCAAGTTCCGATTACGGGGAACCCGTTAAAGCTCACATGTTTGGCCTATTGTGGCCAGTTTTCTATACTATAACCCACTGATTTTGAGTGCCGCTGCGATCCAAACATCCGGGAACCCCGGGGCCCGGTGTCGGGAAACTTATCAAAACTTGCATATTTGGGCTATTCTGGCCAGTTTTCGCCGATTCTGGCCAGTTTTCTATAGTATTACTCATTGATTTTGGGTGCCATTATGATCCGAACTCCCGGGGAATCCAGGGGTACATTTACGGGCAAGTCATCAAAACTCCTAGATATGGCCTATCTCGGCTAGTTTTCTATACTATTACTCATTGATTTCGGTTCAGTCTGCGATCCGAACGTTCGGGGAACCCCGAGTTCCGGTTACGAGGAACTCGTAAAAACTCGAACAGTTGGCCTATTCTGGCCAGTTTTCTATACTATTACTCACTTCTTTTGAGTGCCGCTGTGATCCAAACGTTCGGGGAACCCCGGGGCCCGGTTTCGGGAAACTTATCAAAACACGCATATTTGGCCTATTCTGGCTAGTTTTCGCTGATTCTGGCCAGTTTTCTATAGTATTACTCATTGATTTCTAGTCCCATTGTGATCCGAACTCTCGGGGAATCCTAAGGTTCATTTACGGGGAAGTCATCAAAACTCCCAGATTTGGCGTATCTTGGCCAGTTTTCTATACTATTACGCACTGATTTCGGTTCAGGCTGCGGTCCGAACATTCGGGGAACCCCGGGGCCCGGTTACGCGGAACTCGTAAAAACTCGAAGAGTTGGCCTATTCTGGCCAGTTATCTATACTATTACTCACAGATTTCGTTTCGCATTACGATCCGAATGTTCAGGGAACTCGTAAAAAATCGTAGATTGGCCTATTCTGGCTAGTTTTCTATACTATTACTGACTCATTTTGGTTCCCGTTGCGATCCGAACGTTCGGGGAACCCATGGGTTCGGTCTCAGGGAACTCGTCGAAACTCATAGATTTGGCCTATTCTTGTCTGTTTTTGCCGATTATGGTCAGTTTTCTACACTATTACTCACTGTTTTTGGGACCCGCTGCGATCCGAATGTTTCGGGAACCCCGGGGTCCAATTACAGGGAACTCATCAAAACTCGTAGATTTGGCCCTTTCTAGCCAAATTTCTATACTATTATTCACATATTTCAAGTCTCGCTGCGATCCGAACGTTCGGGGAACCCCTAAGGTCCGATTACGGGGAGCCCGTTAGAACTCGCATGTTTGGCCTATTATGGCCAGTTTTCTATACTATAACCCACTGATTTCTAGTGCTGCTGCGATCCAAACATTCGGGGAACCCCGGGCCCATTGTTGAGAAATTTATCCAAACTCGCATATTTGCCCTATTATGGCCAGTTTTTGCTGATTCTGGCTAGTTTTCTATAGTATTACTCATTTAATTCTGGTCCCATTATGATCCGAACTCTCGGGGAATCCTGGGGTTCATTTACGGGGAAGTCATCAAAACTCACAGATTTGGCATATCTTGGCCAGTTTTCTATACTATTACGCACTGATTTTGGTTCAAGCTGCGGTCCGAACGTTCGGGGAACCCCGGGTTCCGGTTACGGGGAACTCGTAAAAACTCGAACAGTTGGCCTATTCCGGCAAGTTATCTATACTATTACTCACATATTTCGTGTCCCACTACGATCCGAATGTTGAGGGAACTCGTAAAAAATCGTAGATTGGCCTATTCTGGCTAGTTTTCTATACTACTACTCGCTCATTTTGGTTCCCGTTCCTATGCGAACGTTCGGGGAACCCAGGGGTCCGGTTTCCGGGAACTCGTCGAAACTCACAGATTTGGCCCATACAGGTCTGTTTTGCCGATTATGGTCAGTTTTCTACACTATTACTCGCTCTTTTTGGGACCCGCTGCGATCCGAATATTCTGGCCAGTTTTCACTGATTCTGGCCAGTTTTCTATAGTATGATTCATTGATTTCGGGTCCCATTATGATCCAAACTCTCGGGGAATCCCGGGCTTTATTTACGGGGAAGTTATCAAAACTCCTAGATTTGGCGTATCTTGGCCAGTTTTCTATACTATTACTCACTTATTTCGGTCCAGGCAGCGATCCGAACGTTCGGGGAACCCCGGGGTCCGGTTACGGGGAACTCGTAAAAGCCCAAAGAGTTGGCCTATTCTGGCCAGTTTTCTATACTATTACTCACTGATTTCGTGTCCCACTACGATCCGAATGTTCGAGGAATCCCGGTGTTCGTTTACGGGGAACTCGTAAAAAATCGTAGATTTGGCCTATTCTGGCTGGTTTTCTACACTATTACTGACTCATTTTGGTTCCCGTTCCGATCCGAACGTTCAGGGAACCCAGGGGTCCGGTGTCGGGGAACTCGTCGAAACTCACAGATTTGGCCCATACAGGTCTGTTTTGCCAATTATGGTCAGTTTTCTACACTATTACTCACTGTTTTTGGATCCCGCTGTGATCCGAATGTTTCGGGAACCTCGGGGTCTGATTACGGGGAACTCATCAAAACTTGTGGATTTGGCCTTTTCTAGCAAGTTTTCTATACTATTATTCACAAATTTCGAGTCCTGCTGCGATCCGAACGTTCGGGGAACCCCCAAGTTCCGATTATGGGGAACCGTTAAAACTCACATGTTTGGCCTATTGTGGCTAGTTTTCTGTAAGATAACCCATTGATTTTAAGTGCCGCTGCGATCCAAATGTTCGGGGAACCCCGGGGCCCGGTTTCTGGAAACTTATCAAAACTCGCATATTTGGCCTATTCTGGCTAGTTTTCACTGATTCTGGCCAGTTTTCTATAGTATTACTCATTTATTTCTGGTCCCATTGTGATCCGAACTCTTGGGGAATCCTGGGGTTCATTTACGGGGAAGTCATCAAAACTCCCAGATTTGGCGTATCTTGGCCAGTTTTCTATACTATTACGCACCGATTTCGGTTCAGGCTGCCGTCCAAACATTCGGGGAACCCCGGGGCCCGGTGTCGGGAAACTTATCAAAACTCGCATATTTGGCCTATTCTGGCCAGTTTTGGCTGATTCTGGCCAGTTTTCTATAGTATGATTCATTGATTTCGGGTCCCATTCTGATGCGAACTCTCCGGGAATCCCGGGCTTCATTTACGTGGAAGTCATCAAAACTCCTAGATTTGGTGTATCTTGGCCAGTTTTCTATAATATTACTTACTGATTTCTGTCGAGGCAGCGATCCGAACGTTCGGGGAACCCCGGGGTCCGGTTACGGGGAACTCGTAAAAACCCGAAGAGTTGGCCTATTCTGGCCAGTTTTCTATACTATTACTCACTGATTTCGTGTCCCACTACGATCCGAATGTTCGGGGAATCCCAGTGTTCGTTTACGGGGAACTCGTAAAAAATCGTAGATTTGGCCTATTCTGGCTGGTTTTCTACACTATTACTGACTCATTTTGGTTCTCGTTCCGATCCGAACGTTCGGGGAACCCAGGGGTCCGGTGTCGGGGAACTCGTCGAAACTCACAGATTTGGCCCATACAGGTCTGTTTTGCCGATTATGGTCAGTTTTCTACACTATTACTCACTGTTTTTGGGCCCCGCTGTGATCCGAATGTTTTGGGAACCTCGGGGTCTGATTACGGGGAACTCATCAAAACTCATTGATTTGGCCATTTCTAGCCAATTTTCTATGCTATTATTCACTTATTTCGAGTCTCGCTGCGATCCGAACGTTCGGGGAACCCCCAAGTTCCGATTACGGGGAGCCCGTTAAAACTCACATGTTTGGCCTATTATGGCCTGTTTTCTATACTATAACCCACTGATTTCGAGTGCCGCTGCCGTCCAAACATTCGGGGAGCCCCGGGGCCCGGTGTCGGGAAACTTATCAAAACTCGCATATTTGGCCTATTCTGGCCAGTTTTCGCTGATTCTGGCCAGTTTTCTATAGTATGATTCATTGATTTCGGGTCCCATTATGATCCAAACTCTCGGGGAATCCCGGGCTTTATTTACGGGGAAGTCATCAAAACTCCTAGATTTGGCGTATCTTGGCCAGTTTTCTATACTATTACTCACTTATTTCGGTCCAGGCAGCGATCCGAACGTTCGGGGAACCCCGGGGTCCGGTTACGGGGAACTCGTAAAAGCCCAAAGAGTTGGCCTATTCTGGCCAGTTTTCTATACTATTACTCACTGATTTCGTGTCCCACTACGATCCGAATGTTCGAGGAATCCCGGTGTTCGTTTACGGGGAACTCGTCAAAAATCGTAGATTTGGCCTATTCTGGCTGGTTTTCTACACTATTACTGACTCATTTTGGTTCCCGTTCCGATCCGAACGTTCAGGGAACCCAGGGGTCCGGTGTCGGGGAACTCGTCGAAACTCACAGATTTGGCCCATACAGGTCTGTTTTGCCAATTATGGTCAGCTTTCTACACTATTACTCACTGTTTTTGGTTCCCGCTGTGATCCGAATGTTTCGGGAACCTCGGGGTCTGATTACGGGGAACTCATCAAAACTTGTGGATTTGGCCTTTTCTAGCAAGTTTTCTATACTATTATTCACAAATTTCGAGTCCTGCCCGCGATCCGAACGTTCGGGGAACCCCCAAGTTCCGATTATGGGGAACCGTTAAAACTCACATGTTTGGCCTATTGTGGCTAGTTTTCTATAAGATAACCCACTGATTTTAAGTGCCGCTGCGATCCAAATGTTCGGGGAACCCCGGGGCCCGGTTTCTGGAAACTTATCAAAACTCGCATATTTGGCCTATTCTGACTAGTTTTCGCTGATTCTGGCCAGTTTTCTATAGTATTACTCATTTATTTCTGGTCCCATTGTGATCCGAACTCTTGGGGAATCCTGGGGTTCATTTACGGGGAAGTCATCAAAACTCCCAGATTTGGCGTATCTTGGCCAGTTTTCTATACTATTACGCACCGATTTCGGTTCAGGCTGCCGTCCAAACATTCGGGGAACCCCGGGGCCCGGTGTCGGGAAACTTATCAAAACTCGCATATTTGGCCTATTCTGGCCAGTTTTGGCTGATTCTGGCCAGTTTTCTATAGTATGATTCATTGATTTCGGGTCCCATTCTGATCCGAACTCTCCGGGAATCCCGGGCTTCATTTACGTGGAAGTCATCAAAACTCCTAGATTTGGTGTATCTTGGCCAGTTTTCTATAATATTACTTACTGATTTCTGTCGAGGCAGCGATCCGAACGTTCGGGGAACCCCGTGGTCCGGTTACGGGGAACTCGTTAAAACCCGAAGAGTTGGCCTATTCTGGCCAGTTTTCTATACTATTACTCACTGATTTCGTGTCCCACTACGATCCGAATGTTCGGGGAATCCCAGTGTTCGTTTACGGGGAACTCGTAAAAAATCGTAGATTTGGCCTATTCTGGCTGGTTTTCTACACTATTACTGACTCATTTTGGTTCTCGTTCCGATCCGAACGTTCGGGGAACCCAGGGGTCCGGTGTCGGGGAACTCGTCGAAACTCACAGATTTGGCCCATACAGGTCTGTTTTGCCGATTATGGTCAGTTTTCTACACTATTACTCACTGTTTTTGGGACCCGCTGTGATCCGAATGTTTTGGGAACCTCGGGGTCTGATTACGGGGAACTCATCAAAACTCATTGATTTGGCCATTTCTAGCCAATTTTCTATGCTATTATTCACTTATTTCGAGTCTCGCTGCGATCCGAACGTTCGGGGAACCCCCAAGGTCAAATTACGGGGAGCCCATTAAAACTCGGATGTTTCTCCTATTATGGCCTGTTTTCTATACTATAACCCACTGATTTCGAGTGCCGCTGCCGTCCAAACATTCGGGGAGCCCCGGGGCCCGGTCTCGGGAAACTTATCAAAACTCGCATATTTGGCCTATTCTGGCCAGTTTTCGCTGATTCTGGCCAGTTTTCTATAGTATGATTCATTGATTTCGGGTCCCATTATGATCCAAACTCTCGGGGAATCCCGGGCTTTATTTACGGGGAAGTCATCAAAACTCCTAGATTTGGCGTATCTTGGCCAGTTTTCTATACTATTACTCACTTATTTCGGTCCAGGCAGCGATCCGAACGTTCGGGGAACCCCGGGGTCCGGTTACGGGGAACTCGTAAAAGCCCAAAGAGTTGGCCTATTCTGGCCATATTTCTATACTATTACTCACTGATTTCGTGTCCCACTACGATCCGAATGTTCGAGGAATCCCGGTGTTCGTTTACGGGGAACTCGTAAAAAATCGTAGATTTGGCCTATTCTGGCTGGTTTTCTACACTATTACTGACTCATTTTGGTTCGCGTTCCGATCCGAACGATCAGTGAACCCAGGGGTCCGGTGTCGGGGAACTCGTCGAAACTCACAGATTTGGCCCATACAGGTCTGTTTTGCCAATTATGGTCAGTTTTCTACACTATTACTCACTGTTTTTGGTTCCCGCTGTGATCCGAATGTTTCGGGAACCTCGGGGTCTGATTACGGGGAACTCATCAAAACTTGTGGATTTGGCCTTTTCTAGCAAGTTTTCTATACTATTATTCACAAATTTCGAGTCCTGCTGCGATCCGAACGTTCGGGGAACCCCCAAGTTCCGATTATGGGGAACCGTTAAAACTCACATGTTTGGCCTATTGTGGCTAGTTTTCTATAAGATAACCCACTGATTTTAAGTGCCGCTGCGATCCAAATGTTCGGGGAACCCCGGGGCCCGGTTTCTGGAAACTTATCAAAACTCGCATATTTGGCCTATTCTGGCTAGTTTTCGCTGATTCTGGCCAGTTTTCTATAGTATTACTCATTTATTTCTGGTCCCATTGTGATCCGAACTCTTGGGGAATCCTGGGGTTCATTTACGGGGAAGTCATCAAAACTCCCAAATTTGGCGTATCTTGGCCAGTTTTCTATACTATTACGCACCGATTTCGGTTCAGGCTGCCGTCCAAACATTCGGGGAACCCCGGGGCCCTGTGTCGGGAAACTTATCAAAACTCGCATATTTGGCCTATTCTGGCCAGTTTTGGCTGATTCTGGCCAGTTTTCTATAGTATGATTCATTGATTTCGGGTCCCATTCTGATCCGAACTCTCCGGGAATCCCGGGCTTCATTTACGTGGAAGTCATCAAAACTCCTAGATTTGGTGTATCTTGGCCAGTTTTCTATAATATTACTTACTGATTTCTGTCGAGGCAGCGATCCGAACGTTCGGGGAACCCCGGGGTCCGGTTACGGGGAACTCGTAAAAACCCGAAGAGTTGGCCTATTCTGGCCAGTTTTCTATACTATTACTCACTGATTTCGTGTCCCACTACGATCCGAATGTTCGGGGAATCCCAGTGTTCGTTTACGGGGAACTCGTAAAAAATCGTAGATTTGGCCTATTCTGGCTGGTTTTCTACACTATTACTGACTCATTTTGGTTCTCGTTCCGATCCGAACGTTCGGGGAACCCAGGGGTCCGGTGTCGGGGAACTCGTCGAAACTCACAGATTTGGCCCATACAGGTCTGTTTTGCCGATTATGGTCAGTTTTCTACACTATTACTCACTGTTTTTGGGACCCGCTGTGATCCGAATGTTTTGGGAACCTCGGGGTCTGATTACGGGGAACTCATCAAAACTCATTGATTTGGCCTTTTCTAGCCAATTTTCTATGCTATTATTCACTTATTTCGAGTCTCGCTGCGATCCGAACGTTCGGGGAACCCCCAAGGTCAAATTACGGGGAGCCCATTAAAACTCGGATGTTTCTCCTATTATGGCCTGTTTTCTATACTATAACCCACTGATTTCGAGTGCCGCTGCCGTCCAAACATTCGGGGAACCCCGGGGCCCGGTGTCGGGAAACTTATCAAAACTCGCATATTTGGCCTATTCTGGCCAGTTTTCGCTGATTCTGGCCAGTTTTCTATAGTATGATTCATTGATTTCAGGTCCCATTATGATCCAAACTCTCGGGGAATCCCGGGCTTTATTTACGGGGAAGTCATCAAAACTCCTAGATTTGGCGTATCTTGGCCAGTTTTCTATACTATTACTCAATTATTTCGGTCCAGGCAGCGATCCGAACGTTCGGGGAACCCCGGGGTCCGGTTACGGGGAACTCATAAAAGCCCAAAGAGTTGGCCTATTCTGGCCAGTTTTCTATACTATTACTCACTAATTTCGTGTCCCACTACGATCCGAATGTTCGAGGAATCCCGGTGTTCGTTTACGGGGAACTCGTAAAAAATCGTAGATTTGGCCTATTCTGGCTGGTTTTCTACACTATTACTGACTCATTTTGGTTCCCGTTCCGATCCGAACATTAAGAGAACCCAGGGGTCCGGTGTCGGGGAACTCGTCGAAACTCACAGATTTGGCCCATACAGGTCTGTTTTGCCAATTATGGTCAGTTTTCTACACAATTACTCACTGTTTTTGGTTCCCGCTGTGATCCGAATGTTTCGGGAACCTCGGGGTCTGGTTACGGGGAACTCATCAAACCTTGTGGATTTGGCCTTTTCTAGCAAGTTTTCTATACAATTATTCACAAATTTCGAGTCCTGCTGCGATCCGAACGTTCGGGGAACCCCCAAGTTCCGATTATGGGGAACCGTTAAAACTCACATGTTTGGCCTATTGTGGCTAGTTTTCTATAAGATAACCCACTGATTTTAAGTGCCGCTGCGATCCAAATGTTCGGGGAACCCCGGGGCCCGGTTTCTGGAAACTTATCAAAACTCGCATATTTGGCCTATTCTGGCTAGTTTTCGCTGATTCTGGGCAGTTTTCTATAGTATTACTCATTTATTTCTGGTCCCATTGTGATCCGAACTCTCGGGGAATCCTGGGGTTCATTTACGGGGAAGTCATCAAAACTCCCAGATTTTGCGTATCTTGGCCAGTTTTCTATACTATTACGCACCGATTTCGGTTCAGGCTGCCGTCCAAACATTCGGGGAACCCCGGGGCCCGGTGTCGGGAAACTTATCAAAACTCGCATATTTGGCCTATTCTGGCCAGTTTTGGCTGATTCTGGCCAGTTTTCTATAGTATGATTCATTGATTTCGGGTCCCATTCTGATCCGAACTCTCCGGGAATCCCGGGCTTCATTTACGTGGAAGTCATCAAAACTCCTAGATTTGGTGTATCTTGGCCAGTTTTCTATAATATTACTTACTGATTTCTGTCGAGGCAGCGATCCGAACGTTCGGGGAACCCCGGGGTCCGGTTACGGGGAACTCGTAAAAACCCGAAGAGTTGGCCTATTCTGGCCATTTTCTATACTATTACTCACTGATTTCGTGTCCCACTACGATCCGAATGTTCGGGGAATCCCCGTGTTCGTTTACGGGGCACTCGTAAAAAATCGTAGATTTGGCCTATTCTGGCTGGTTTTCTACACTATTACTGACTCATTTTGGTTCTCGTTCCGATCCGAACGTTCGGGGAACCCAGGGGTCCGGTGTCGGGGAACTCGTCGAAACTCACAGATTTGGCCCATACAGGTCTGTTTTGCCGATTATGGTCAGTTTTCTACACTATTACTCACTGTTTTTGGGACCCGCTGTGATCCGAATGTTTTGGGAACCTCGGGATCTGATTACGGGGAACTCATCAAAACTCATTGATTTGGCCTTTTCTAGCCAATTTTCTATGCTATTATTCACTTATTTCGAGTCTCGCTGCGATCCGAACGTTCGGGGAACCCCCAAGGTCAAATTACGGGGAGCCCATTAAAACTCGGATGTTTCTCCTATTATGGCCTGTTTTCTATACTATAACCCACTGATTTCGAGTGCCGCTGCCGTCCAAACATTCGGGGAACCCCGGGGCCCGGTGTCGGGAAACTTATCAAAACTCGCATATTTGGCCTATTCTGGCCAGTTTTCGCTGATTCTGGCCAGTTTTCTATAGTATGATTCATTGATGTCGGGTCCCATTATGATCCAAACTCTCGGGGAATCCCGGGCTTTATTTACGGGGAAGTCATCAAAACTCCTAGATTTGGCGTATCTTGGCCAGTTTTCTATACTATTACTCACTTATTTCGGTCCAGGCAGCGATCCGAACGTTCGGGGAACCCCGGGGTCCGGTTACGGGGAACTCGTAAAAGCCCAAAGAGTTGGCCTATTCTGGACAGTTTTCTATACTATTACTCACTGATTTCGTGTCCCACTACGATCCGAATGTTCGGGGAATCCCAGTGTTCGTTTACGGGGAACTCGTAAAAAATCGTAGATTTGGCCTATTCTGGCTGGTTTTCTACACTATTACTGACTCATTTTGGTTCCCGTTCCGATCCGAACGTTCAGGGAACCCAGGGGTCCGGTGTCGGGGAACTCGTCGAAACTCACAGATTGGGCCCATACAGGTCTGTTTTGCCAATTATGGTCAGTTTTCTACACTATTACTCACTGTTTTTGGTTCCCGCTGTGATCCGAATGTTTCGGGAACCTCGGGGTCAGGTTACGGGGAACTCATCAAAACTTGTGGATTTGGCCTTTTCTAGCAAGTTTTCTATACTATTATTCACAAATTTCGAGTCCTGCTGCGATCCGAACGTTCGGGGAACCCCCAAGTTCCGATTATGGGGAACCGTTAAAACTCACATGTTTGGCCTATTGTGGCTAGTTTTCTATAAGATAACCCACTGATTTTAAGTGCCGCTGCGATCCAAATGTTCGGGGAACCCCGGGGCCCGGTTTCTGGAAACTTATCAAAACTCGCATATTTGGCCTATTCTGGCTAGTTTTCGCTGATTCTGGCCAGTTTTCTATAGTATTACTCATTTATTTCTGGTCCCATTGTGATCCGAACTCTCGGGGAATCCTGGGGTTCATTTACGGGGAAGTCATCAAAACTCCCAGATTTTGCGTATCTTGGCCAGTTTTCTATACTATTACGCACCGATTTCGGTTCAGGCTGCGGTCCGAACGTTCGGGGAACCCCGGGGCCCGGTGTCGGGAAACTTATCATAACTCGCATATTGGGCCTATTCTGGCCAGTTTTCGCTGATTCTGGCCAGTTTTCTATAGTATGATTCATTGATTTCGGGTCCCATTATGATCCAAACTCTCGGGGAATCCCGGGCTTTATTTACGGGGAAGTCATCAAAACTCCTAGATTTGGCGTATCTTGGCCAGTTTTCTATACTATTACTCACTGATTTCGGTCCAGGCAGCGATCCGAACGTTCGGGGAACCCCGGGGTCCGGTTACGGGGAACTCGTAAAAACCCAAAGAGTTGGCCTATTCTGGCCAGTTTTCTATACTATTACTCATTGATTTCGTGTCCCACTACGATCCGAATGTTCACGGAATCCCGGTGTTCGTTTACGGGGAACTCGTAAAAAATCGTAGATTTGGCCTATTCTGGCTGGTTTTCTACACTATTACTGACTCATTTTGGTTCCCGTTCCGATCCGAACGTTCAGGGAACCCAGGGGTCCGGTGTCGGGGAACTCGTCGAAACTCACAGATTGGGCCCATACAGGTCTGTTTTGCCAATTATGGTCAGTTTTCTACACTATTACTCACTGTTTTTGGTTCCCGCTGTGATCCGAATGTTTCGGGAACCTCGGGGTCTGGTTACGGGGAACTCATCAAAACTTGTGGATTTGGCCTTTTCTAGCAAGTTTTCTATACTATTATTCACAAATTTCGAGTCCTGCTGCGATCCGAACGTTCGGGGAACCCCCAAGTTCCGATTATGGGGAACCGTTAAAACTCACATGTTTGGCCTATTGTGGCTAGTTTTCTATAAGATAACCCACTGATTTTAAGTGCCGCTGCGATCCAAATGTTCGGGGAACCCCGGGGCCCGGTTTCTGGAAACTTATCAAAACTCGCATATTTGGCCTATTCTGGCTAGTTTTCGCTGATTCTGGCCAGTTTTCTATAGTATTACTCATTTATTTCTGGTCCCATTGTGATCCGAACTCTCGGGGAATCCTGGGGTTCATTTACGGGGAAGTCATCAAAACTCCCATATTTTGCGTATCTTGGCCAGTTTTCTATACTATTACGCACCGATTTCGGTTCAGGCTGCGGTCCGAACGTTCGGGGAACCCCGGGGCCCGGTGTCGGGAAACTTATCAAAACTCGCATATTGGGCCTATTCTGGCCAGTTTTCGCTGATTCTGGCCAGTTTTCTATAGTATGATTCATTGATTTCGGGTCCCATTATGATCCAAACTCTCGGGGAATCCCGGGCTTTATTTACGGGGGAGTCATCAAAACTCCTAGATTTGGCGTATCTTGGCCAGTTTTCTATACTATTACTCACTGATTTCGGTCCAGGCAGCGATCCGAACGTTCGGGGAACCCCGGGGTCCGGTTACGGGGAACTCGTAAAAACCCAAAGAGTTGGCCTATTCTGGCCAGTTTTCTATACTATTACTCATTGATTTCGTGTCCCACTACGATCCGAATGTTCACGGAATCCCGGTGTTCGTTTACGGGGAACTCGTAAAAAATCTTAGATTTGGCCTATTCTGGCTGGTTTTCTACACTATTACTGACTCATTTTGGTTCCCGTTCCGATCCGAACGTTCAGGGAACCCAGGGGTCCGGTGTCGGGGAACTCGTCGAAACTCACAGATTGGGCCCATACAGGTCTGTTTTGCCAATTATGGTCAGTTTTCTACACTATTACTCACTGTTTTTGGTTCCCGCTGTGATCCGAATGTTTCGGGAACCTCGGGGTCTGGTTACGGGGAACTCATCAAAACTTGTGGATTTGGCCTTTTCTAGCAAGTTTTCTATACTATTATTCACAAATTTCGAGTCCTGCTGCGATCCGAACGTTCGGGGAACCCCCAAGTTCCGATTATGGGGAACCGTTAAAACTCACATGTTTGGCCTATTGTGGCTAGTTTTCTATAAGATAACCCACTGATTTTAAGTGCCGCTGCGATCCAAATGTTCGGGGAACCCCGGGGCCCGGTTTCTGGAAACTTATCAAAACTCGCATATTTGGCCTATTCTGGCTAGTTTTCGCTGATTCTGGCCAGTTTTCTATAGTATTACTCATTTATTTCTGGTCCCATTGTGATCCGAACTCTCGGGGAATCCTGGGGTTCATTTACGGGGAAGTCATCAAAACTCCCAGATTTTGCGTATCTTGGCCAGTTTTCTATACTATTACGCACCGATTTCGGTTCAGGCTGCGGTCCGAACGTTCGGGGAACCCCGGGGCCCGGTGTCGGGAAACTTATCAAAACTCGCATATTGGGCCTATTCTGGCCAGTTTTCGCTGATTCTGGCCAGTTTTCTATAGTATGATTCATTGATTTCGGGTCCCATTATGATCCAAACTCTCGGGGAATCCCGGGCTTTATTTACGGGGAAGTCATCAAAACTCCTAGATTTGGCGTATCTTGGCCGGTTTTCTATACTATTACTCACTGATTTCGGTCCAGGCAGCGATCCGAACGTTCGGGGAACCCCGGGGTCCGGTTACGGGGAACTCGTAAAAACCCAAAGAGTTGGCCTATTCTGGCCAGTTTTCTATACTATTACTCATTGATTTCGTGTCCCACTACGATCCGAATGTTCACGGAATCCCGGTGTTCGTTTACGGGGAACTCGTAAAATATCATAGATTTGGCCTATTCTGGCTGGTTTTCTACACTATTACTGACTCATTTTGGTTCCCGTTCCGATCCGAACGTTCAGGGAACCCAGGGGTCCGGTGTCGGGGAACTCGTCGAAACTCACAGATTGGGCCCATACAGGTCTGTTTTGCCAATTATGGTCAGTTTTCTACACTATTACTCACTGTTTTTGGTTCCCGCTGTGATCCGAATGTTTCGGGAACCTCGGGGTCTGGTTACGGGGAACTCATCAAAACTTGTGGATTTGGCCTTTTCTAGCAAGTTTTCTATACTATTATTCACAAATTTCGAGTCCTGCTGCGATCCGAACGTTCGGGGAACCCCCAAGTTCCGATTATGGGGAACCGTTAAAACTCACATGTTTGGCCTATTGTGGCTAGTTTTCTATAAGATAACCCACTGATTTTAAGTGCCGCTGCGATCCAAATGTTCGGGGAACCCCGGGGCCCGGTTTCTGGAAACTTATCAAAACTCGCATATTTGGCCTATTCTGGCTAGTTTTCGCTGATTCTGGCCAGTTTTCTATAGTATTACTCATTTATTTCTGGTCCCATTGTGATCCGAACTCTCGGGGAATCCTGGGGTTCATTTACGGGGAAGTCATCAAAACTCCCAGATTTTGCGTATCTTGGCCAGTTTTCTATACTATTACCCACCGATTTCGGTTCAGGCTGCGGTCCGAACGTTCGGGGAACCCCGGGGCCCGGTGTCGGGAAACTTATCAAAACTCGCATATTGGGCCTATTCTGGCCAGTTTTCGCTGATTCTGGCCAGTTTTCTATAGTATGATTCATTGATTTCGGGTCCCATTATGATCCAAACTCTCGGGGAATCCCGGGCTTTATTTACGGGGAAGTCATCAAAACTCCTAGATTTGGCGTATCTTGGCCAGTTTTCTATACTATTACTCACTGATTTCGGTCCAGGCAGCGATCCGAACGTTCGGGGAACCCCAGGGTCCGGTTACGGGGAACTCGTAAAAACCCAAAGAGTTGGCCTCTTCTGGCCAGTTTTCTATACTATTACTCATTGATTTCGTGTCCCACTACGATCCGAATGTTCACGGAATCCCGGTGTTCGTTTACGGGGAACTCGTAAAAAATCGTAGATTTGGCCTATTCTGGCTGGTTTTCTACACTATTACTGACTCATTTTGGTTCCCGTTCCGATCCGAACGTTCAGGGAACCCAGGGGTCCGGTGTCGGGGAACTCGTCGAAACTCACAGATTTGGCCCATACAAGTCTGTTTTGCCAATTATGGTCAGTTTTCTACACAATTACTCACTGTTTTTGGTTCCCGCTGTGATCCGAATGTTTCGGGAACCTCGGGGTCTGATTACGGGGAACTCATCAAAACTTGTGGATTTGGCCTTTTCTAGCCAGTTTTCTATACTATTATTCACAAATTTCGAGTCCTGCTGCGATCCGAACGTTCGGGGAACCCCCAAGTTCCGATTATGGGGAACCGTTAAAACTCACATGTTTGGCCTATTGTGGCTAGTTTTCTATAATATAACCCACTGATTTTAAGTGCCGCTGCGATCCAAATGTTCGGGGAACCCCGGGGCCCGGTTTCTGGAAACTTATCAAAACTCGCATATTTGGCCTATTCTGGCTAGTTTTCGCTGATTCTGGCCAGTTTTCTATAGTATTACTCATTTATTTCTGGTCCCATTGTGATCCGAACTCTCGGGGAATCCTGGGGTTCATTTACGGGGAAGTCATCAAAACTCCCAGATTTGGCGTATCTTGGCCAGTTTTCTATACTATTACGCACCTATTTCGGTTCAGGCTGCGGTCCGAACGTTCGGGGAACCCCGGGTTCCGGTTACGGGGAACTCGTAAAAACTCGAAAAGTTGGCCTATTCCGGCAAGTTATCTATACTATTACTCACATATTTCGTGTCCCACTACGATCCGAATGTTTAGGGAACTCGTAAAAAATCGTAGATTGGCCTATTCTGGCTAATTTTCTATACTATTACTCGCTCATTTTGGTTCCCGTTCCGATCCGAACGTTCAGGGAACCCAGGGGTCCGGTTTCCGGGAACTCATCGAAACTCACAGATTTGGCCTATTCAGGTCTGTTTTTGCCGATTATGGTCAGTTTTCTACACTATTACTTGCTCTTTTTGGGACCCGCTGCGATCCGAATGTTTCGGGAACCCCGGGGTCCGATTACAGGGAACTCATCAAAACTCGTAGATTTTGCCTTTTCTATCCAATTTTCTATGCTATTATTCACATATTTCAAGTCTCGCTGCGATCCGAACGTTCGGGGAACCCCCAAGGTCCGATTACGGGGAGCACGCTAAAACTCGCATGTTTGGCCTATTATGGCCAGTTTTCTATACTATAACCCACTGATTTCGAGTGCCGCTGCCGTCCAACCATTCGGGGAACCCCGGGGCCCTGTGTCGGGAAACATATCAAAACTCGCATATTTGGCCTATTCTGGCCAGTTTTCGCTGATTCTGGCCAGTTTTCTATAGTATGCTTCATTGATTTCGGGTCCCATTCTGATCCGAACTCTCCGGGAATCCCGGGCTTCATTTACGGGGAAGTCATCAAAACTCCTAGATTTTGTGTATCTTGGCCAGTTTTCCATACTATTACTCACTGATTTCTCTCGAGGCAGCGATCCGAATGTTCGGGGAACCCCGGGGTCCGGTTACGGGGAACTCGTAAAAACCTAAAGAGTTGGCCTATTCTGGCCAGTTTTCTATACTATTACTCACTGATTTCGTGTCCCACTACGATCCGAATGTTTGGGGAATCCCGGTGTTCGTTTACGGGGAACTCGTAAAAAATCGTAGATTTGGCCTATTTTGGTTGGTTTTCTACACTATTACTGACTCATTTCGGTTCTCGTTCCGATCCGAGCGTTCGGGGAACCCAGGGGTCCCGTGTCGGGGAACTCGTCGAAACTCACAGATTTGGCCCATATAGGTCTGTTTTGCCGATTATGGTCAGTTTTCTACACTATTACTCACTGTTTTTGGGACCCGCTGTGATCCGAATCTTTCGGGAACCTCGGGGTCTGATTACGGGGAACTCATCAAAACTCATTGATTTGGCCTTTTCTAGCCAATTTTCTATGCTATTATTCACTTATTTCGAGTCTCGCTGCGATCCGAACGTTCGGGGAACCCCCAAGGTCCAATTACGGGGAGCCCATTACAACTCGCATGTTTCTCCTATTATGGCTAGTTTTCTATACTATAACCCACTGATTTCGACTGCCGCTGCCGTCCAAACATTCGGGGAACCCCGGGGCCCGGTGTCGGGAAACTTATCAAAACTCGCATATTTGGCCTATTCTGGCCAGTTTTCGCTGATTCTGGCCAGTTTTCTATAGTATGATTCATTGATTTGGGGTCCCATTATGATCCGAACTCTCGGGGAATCCCGGGCTTCATTTACGGGGAAGTCATCAAAACTCCTAGATTTGGCGTATCTTGGCCAGTTTTCTATACTATTACTCACTGATTTCGGTCCAGGCAGCGATCCGAATGTTCGGGGAACCCCGGGGTCCGGTTACGGGGAACTCGTAAAAACCTAAAGAGTTGGCCTATTCTGGCCAGTTTTCTATACTATTACTCACTGATTTCGTGTCCCACTACGATCCGAATGTTTGGGGAATCCCGGTGTTCGTTTACGGGGAACTCGTAAATAATCGTAGATTTGGCCTATTCTGGCTGGTTTTCTACACTATTACTGACTCATTTTGGTTCCCGTTCCGATCCGAACGTTCAGGAAACCCAGGGGTCTGGTGTCGGGGAACTCGTCGAAACTCACAGATTAGGCCCATACATGACTGTTTTGCCAATTATGGTCAGTTTTCTACACTATTACTCACTGTTTTTGGGACCCGCTGTGATCCGAATGTTTCAGGAACCTCGGGGTCTGATTACGGGGAACTCATCAAAACTCGTGGATTTGGCCTTTTCTAGCCAGTTTTCTATACTATTATTCACAGATTTCGAGTCCTGCTGCGATCCGAACGTTCAGGGAACCCCCAAGTTCCGATTATGGGGAACCGTTAAAACTCACATGTTTGGCCTATTGTGGCTAGTTTTCTATAATATAACCCACTGGTTTTAAGTGCCGCTGCGATCCAAATGTTTGGGGAACCCCGGGGCCCGGTTTCTGGAAACTTATCAAAACTCGCATATTTGGCCTATTCTGGCTAGTTTTCGCTGATTCTGACCAGTTTTCTATAGTATTACTCATTTATGTCTGGTCCCATTGTGATCCGAACTCTCGGGGAATCCTGCGGTTCATTTACGGGGAAGTCATCAAAACTCCCAGATTTGGCGTATCTTGGCCAGTTTTCTATACTATTACGCACCGATTTCGGTTCAGGCTGCGGTTCGAACGTTCGGGGAACCCCGGGTTCTGGTTACGGGGAACTCGTAAAAACTCGAACAGTTGGCCTATTCCCGCAAGTTATCTATACTATTACTCACATATTTCGTGTCCCACTACGATCCGAATGTTTAGGGAACTCGTAAAAAATCGTAGATTGGCCTATTCTTGCTAATTTTCTATACTATTACTCGCTCATTTTGGTTCCCGTTCCAATCCGAACGTTCAGGGAACCCCGGGGTCCGATTACAGGGAACTCATCAAAACTCGTAGATTTGGCCTTTTCTATCCAATTTTCTATGCTATTATTCACATATTTCAAGTCTCGCTGCGATCCGAACGTTCGGGGAACCCACAAGGTCCGATTACGGGGAGCACGCTAAAACTCGCATGTTTGGCCTATTGTGGCCAGTTTTCTATACTATAACCCACTGATTTCGAGTGTCGCTGCGATCCAAACGTTCGGGGAACCCCGGGGGCCGGTGTCGAGAAACTTATCAAAACTCGCATATTTGGCCTATTCTGGCCAGTTTTTGCTGATTCTGGACAGTTTCTATAGTATGATTCATTGATTTCGGGTCCCATTATGATCCGAACTCTCGGGGAATCCCGGGGTTCATTTACGGGCAAGTCATCAAGACTCCCAGATTTGCCCTATCTTGCGTAGTTTTCTATACTATTACTAACTGATTTCGGTCCAGCCTGCGATCCGAACGTTCGGGGAACCTCGGGGTCCGGTTACAGGGAACTTGTAAAAACTCGAACAGTTGGTCTATTCTGGCCAGTTTTCTATACTATTACTCACTGATTTCGTGTCCCACTACGATCCGAAAGTTCGGGGAATCCCGGGGTTCGTTTACGGGGAACTCGTAAAAAATCTTAGATTTGGCCTATTCTTGCTGGTTTTCTACACTATTACTGACTCATTTTGGTTCCCGTTCCGATCCGAACGTTCGGGGAACCCAGGGGTCTGGTGTCGGGGAACTCGTCGAAACTCACAGATTTGGCCTATACAGGTCTGTTTTGCCGATTATGGTCAGTTTTCTACACTACTAGCAGGATGCCCGTGCGTTGCCACGGAACCACATATGAGGTGGTTAGATGACGTTACTATTCTTGTGGCTGTTACGTGATTTACAATTATACTAACAGATGAAAAAATACGGCGAGAGGCATGGTGCATCAGAGAATTTGAAATGACCATAGTAGGTTGGAAAGAGAAACTAAAACCAATATTGATTTTGAGTTGAAGTCACTTTTGTGTTTGTTATTTGTGCTTCTTACAAAAAAAAATTGGTCTCACATGAAAGTAGTGTATTTGTTTATTATGATAGACCCACATATAAGTAAAGTACATTTGTTTATATGCCTCTTGGAAGGTTGGTAGTTTGACATGTGTGGATGCATGTATTTGTTTATTTCGAATGGATGTTGGGCCCACATGTGAACTCACCACCAACTCCAATCTTTGTAAGTAGGAAAGATTACTCACTGTTTTTGGGACCCGCTGCGATCCGAATCTTTCGGGAACCTCGGGGTCTGATTACGCGGAACTCATCAAAACTCGTTGATTTGGACTTTTCTAGCCAATTTTCTATGCTATTATTCACATATTTCGAGTCTCGCTGCGATCCGAACGTTCGGAGAACCCCCAAGGTCCGATTACGGGGAGCCCGTTAAAACTCGCATGTTTGGCCTATTAGGGCCAGTTTTCTATACTATAACCCACTCATTTCGAGTGTCGCTGCGATCCAAACGTTCGGGGAACCCCAGGGCCCACTGTCAAGAAACTTATCAAAACTCGCATATTTGGCCTATTCTGGCCAGTTTTTGCTGATTCTAGCCAGTTTTCTGTAGTATGATTCATTGATTTTGGGTCCCATTATGATCCGAACTCTCGGGGAATCCCGGGGTTCATTTACGGGGAAGTCATCAAGACTCCTAGATTTGGCCTATCTTGCCTAGTTTTCTATACAATTACTCACTGATTTCGGTCCAGGCTGCGATCCGAACGTTCGGGGAACCCTGAGGTCCGGTTACAGGGAACTCGTAAAAACTCGAAGAGTTGGCCTATTCTGGCCAGTTTTCTATACTATTACTCACTGATTTCGTGTCGCACTACGATCCGAATATTCGGGGAATCCCGGGGTTCGTTTACGTGGAACTCGTAAAAAATCATATATTTGGCCTATTCTTGCTAGATTTCTATACTATTACTCACTCATTTTGGTTCCCGTCGAGATCCGAACGTTTGGGGAACCCAGGTGTCCGATTTCGGGGAACTGGTCGAAACTCACAGATTTGGCCTATTCAGGTCTGTTTTTGCCAATTATGGTCAATTTTCTACAGTATTAATCACTGTTTTTTGGACCCGCTGCGATCCGAATGTTTCGAGAACCCCACGGTCCGATTACGGGGAACTCGTCAAAATTCGTAGATTTGGCCTTTTCTTGCCAATTTTCTATACTATTATTCACAGATTTCGAGTCCCTTCGCGATCCGAACTTTCGGGGAACCCCCAAGGTCCGATTACGGGGAACCCGTTAAAACTCGCATGTTTGGCCTATTGTGTTTAGTTTTCTATACTATAACCCACTGATTTCAAGTGCCGCTGCGATCCAAATGTTCGGGAACCCCGGGGCCCGGTGTCAGGAAACTTATAAAAAACTCGCATATTTGTCCTATTCGAGCCAGTTTTCGCCGATTCTAGCCAGTTTTGTATAGTATGATTCATTGATTTCGGGTCCCATTATGATCCGAACTCTCGGGGAATCCCGGGGTTCATTTACAGGGAAGACATCAAAACTCCCAGATTTGGCCTATCTTGGCCAGTTTTCTATACTATTACTCACTGATTTCGGTTCAGGATGCGATCCGAATGTTCGGGGAGCCCCGGGTCTGGTTACGGGGACCTCGTAAAAACTCGAAGAGTTGGCCTATTATGGCCAGTTTTGTATACTATTACCCACTGATTTCATGTCCCAGTACGATCCGAATGTTCGGGGGATCCCGGAGTTCGTTTATGGGGAACTCGTAAAAAATTGTAGATTTGGCCTATTCTGGCTAGTTTTCACGCTCTCTCTTCGATTACCATCGGGATAAGTGATGAACCTGAATAATTGTTATTTAGTGCCTGCGTTAAGCATGAACATCATATCTGGATCTTGTTTATTGCGAGACAGTTACTCATTTAAATAAGAGAATAAAGGTTGTTCTATTTATATGAGTAATATCTTTTATGGTCATGCACCTAATGTGAGGGGTTTATTCATCTTAAATCTTGATAGTGATGATACACATGTTAATAACATTGATGCCAAAAGATGTAGAGTTGATAATGATAGTACCACTCTCTTGTGGCACTGTCGTTTAGGTCATATTGGTGTAAAACGCATGAGGAAGCTCCATGCTGATGGACTTTTAGAGTCACTTGATTTTGAATCACTTGACACATGTGAACCATGCCTCATGGGCAAGATGACTCAAACGCCATTCTCTGGAATAATGGAACGGGCAAGCGACTTATTGGAAATCATACATACTGATGTGTGCGGTCCAATGAATGTTGTAGCGCGTGGTGGATATCGTTATTTTCTCACCTTAACTGATCACTTAAGTAGATATGGGTATATTTACATAATGAAACACATGTCTGAAACGTTTGAAAAATTCAAGATATATCAGAGTGAAGTTGAAAATCATCGTAACAAGAAGATTAAATTCCTCCGATCCGAGCGAGGAGGTGAATATCTGAGTGACGAATTTGGTAGTCACTTAAGACAATGTTGAATTGTTTCACAGTTAACACTGCCCGGAACACCACAGCGTAACGGTGTGTGTGAACGTCGTAATCGGACCTTATTAGGTATGGTGCGTTCTATGAGGTCTCTTGCTGATTTGCCACTATTGTTTTGGGGTTTTCCGTTAGAGACAGCTGCATTCTCTTTAAATAGGGCACCATCGAAATCTTTTGAGACCATGCCATATGAACTGTGGTTTGGCAAGAAGCCAAAGTTGTCGTTTCTTAAAGTTTGGGGATGTGATGCTTATGTCAAAAAGCTTCAGCCTGAAAAGCTGGAACCCAAAGCGGAGAAATGCATCTTCATAGGGTACCCAAAAGAGACAGTCGGGTATACCTTCTATCTCAGATCCGAAGGCAAAGTGTTTGTCGCTAAGAACGGAACATTTCTTGAGAAAGAGTTTCTCTCGAAAGAATTGAGTCGGAGGAAAGTAGAGTTGATGAGGTTGTTGAACCTTTGCTTCTACCAGAAAGTAGTGCAGCACAGAAAGATGTTTCTGTGGAGCCTACGATGGTTGAAGAAGAAGTCAATGATGACGATCATGAAGCTTCGGATCAAGTTACTAATGAACCTCGTAGGGCGGGAAAAACGCGTGCTACTCCTGATTGGTATGTCAATCCGGTCTTGGAGGTCATGTTGTTAGACAACAATGAACCTACGAGATATGAAGGTGCGGTGATGGGCCCGGATTCTGAGAAATGGTTAGAGGCCATGAAATCCGAGATGGGTTCCATGTATGAAAACAAAGTATGGACTTTGGAAGTATTACCTGAAGGGCGAAAGGCCATTCAGAACAAATGGATCTTTAATAAGAAGACGGACGCGGACGGTAATGTCACCGTCTATAAAGCTCGACTTGTGGCAAAGGGTTTTTCACAAGTCCCAGGAGTGGACTACGATGAGACCTTCTCACCGGTAGCGATGCTTAAGTCCGTCAGAATCATGTTGGCAATAGCTGCTTATTTCGACTATGAAATTTGGCAGATGGATGTCAAAACAGCATTCCTCAATGGTTTCCTTGAGGAAGAGTTGTATATGATACAGCCAGAAGGTTTTGTCGATCCAGAAAATGCTGACAAAGTTTGCAAACTCCAGCGATCTATTTATGGGCTGGTGCAAGCATCTCGGAGTTGGAATAAGCGCTTTGATGAGGTGATCAAAGTGTTTGGGCTTATCCAAGTTTATGGAGAAGCTTGTATTTACAAGAAAGTGAGTGGGAGCTCTGTAGCGTTTCTAATATTATATGTGGATGACATATTGCTGATTGGAAAGAATATAGAATTGCTGGAAAGCGTGAAGGAATATTTGAACAAAAGTTTTTCAATGAAGGACCTAGGAGAAGCTGCTTACATATTTGGCATTAAGATCTATAGAGATAGGTCGAGACGCTTAATAGCACTTTCACAGAGCACATACCTTGATAAAGTTTTGAAGAAGTTCAAAATGGAACAGTCCAAGAAGGAGTTCTTGCCTGTGTTGCAAGGTGTGAAGTTGAGTAAGGCTCAATGCCCAATGACTGCAGAAGATAAAGAAAAGATGAGTGTCATCCCCTATGCTTCAGCCATAGGCTCTATCATATATGCAATGTTGTGCACAAGACCCGATGTCAGCCTTGCCATAAGTATGGTTGGAAGGTTTCAAACTGATCCTGGAATGGAACACTGACAAGCGGTCAAGAATATCCTGAAGTACCTTAACAGGACTACGGACATGTTTCTCGTTTATGGAGGTGATGAAGAGCTCGTCGTAAAGGGTTATGTCGATGCAAGCTTTGACACTGATCCAGACGAATCTAAGTCGCAAACCGGATATGTATTTATTCTTAACGGGGGAGCGGTAAGCTGGTGCAGTTCCAAGAAAAGCATAGTAGTTGATTCTACGTGCGAAGTGGAGTACATCGCGGCCTCGGAGGCGGCAGGTGTCTGGATGAAGCAGTTCATGACAGATCTTGGAGTAGTGCCAAGTGCACTAAATCCGATGAGCCTGTTCTGTGAAAACACTGGTGCCATTGCTCTACCCAAGGAACCAAGGTTTCACAAGAAGACCAGACATATAAAGTGATGCTTCAACTCCATCTGGTATTACATCGAGGAGAAGGACATAAATATTTGCAAAATTCACACGGATCTGAATGTTGCAGACCCGTTGACTAAACCTCTTCCAAGAGCTAAACATGATCAACTCCAGAACAACATGGCTGTTCGATTCATTACAATGTAAATCAGTTAGTGATGTGAGCTAGATTATTGACTCTAGTGCAAGTGGGAGACTGTTGGAAATATGCCCTAGAGGCAATAAATAAAGTGTTTATTATTGCATTTCCTTGTTCATGATAATCGTTTATTAGCCATGCTAGAATTGTATTAATTGGAAACATGGATACATGTGTGGATACATAGACAAAACAATATGTCCCTAGTATACCTCTAGTGAACTAGCTCGTTGATCAAAGGATGGTTAAGGTTTCCTAGCCATGGACATGAGGTGTCATTTGATAACGGGATCACATCATTAGAAGAATGATGTGATGGACAAGACCTAAAATACTAACGTAGCATATGATCGTCTCAGTTTATTGCTGTTGTTTCCCATGTGTCAAGTATATGTTCCTATGACCATGAGATCATGCAACTCACTGACACCGGAGGAATACTTTGTGTGTATCAAACGTCGCAACGTAACTGGGTGACTATAAAGGTGCACTACAGGTATCTGCGAGTGTGTCTGTTGGGTTGGCATGGATCAATACTGGGATTTGTTACTCCATGTGACGGAGAGGTATCTTAGGGCCCACTCGGTAATGCAAGATCACACACAAGCCTTGCAAGCAATGTGACTAAGTGTTGGTAACTGGATCTTGTATTACGGAACGAGTAAAGAGACTTGACGGCAACGAGATTGAACTAGGTATTGGGATACCGACTATCGAATCTCGGGCAAGTAAAATACCGAAGAACAAAAGGAACGTTATACAGGATTAACTGAATCCTTGACATAGAGGTTCGACCTATAAAGATCTTCATAGAATATGTAGGAACCAATGTGGCCGTCCAGGTCCCGCCATTGGTTATTGACCGTAGAGGTGTCTCGGTCATGTCTACATAGTTCTCCAACCCGGAGGGTCTACACACTTAAGGTTTGGTGACGTTTCGGTAGTATAGAGTTATGTATGGTGGTAACCGAATATTCTTCGGAGTCTCGGATGAGATCTCGGACGTCACAAGGAGCTCCGGAATGGTATGGAGGTAAAGATTCATATATAGGAAGTCCCAGTTTGGTCGCCGGAAAAGTTTCAGGCTCATCGGTAGTGTACCGGGAGTGCCGATAGTGTACCGGGAGGCCTCCGGGAGAGGTATTTCGACCCCATAAGGTCCATGGGCTGTGGGAGAACAATAACCAGCCCTTAGTGGGCTGGGGAAATAGCCAGAAAGGCCCATCGCGTAGGGAGAGAAATTGCTAAAGGAAAAAGTGGAAAATCAGCCAATAGGAAGCTATCCTAGTCCAACTAGGATTGGAGGAAGGAGTGGGACTCCTCCTCTCCTAGCCGGCCGACTCCTAGAGACCTTGGCCTTGCCCCAAGGCTGCCTCCTGCTTCCTCCTTTATATAGAGGTGGGGTGGGTGTTTTTTGGACATAATATCCGGCCACGTGCTACGCAATCCACCGGTGCATAGTTTCTCCTCTAGATCGTAGTTCCACAGTGCTTAGGCGAAGCCCTGCCAGAATTGCTCCACCACCATCGCCGGAGTGCCGTCACGCTGCTGGCAAACTCGTCTACCTCTCTATCTCCTCTTTCTGGATCAAGACGGTGGAGATCGTCATCACGGTACACGTGTGGTGAACGCGAAGGTGTCGTCCGTTCGGTACTAGATCGGAAGGATCGTGATCAAGGCCACGAGACGTTCGTGATTGGATCGCGGGACAGATCGTGACGAGATCGCGGGACGGCTCGTGATTAGATTGAGGGACGCTCGGCGATTTGGATCGGGAACAAGTATGACTACACCAACCGCGTTTCTTAACGCTTCCCGCTTAGCGATCTACAAGGGTATGTAGATCAACTCCCCCTCTCGTAGATGATCATCACCATGGATAGGTTTGCGTGTGCGTAGGAAATTTTTTGTTTCCCATGCAACGTTACCCAACATGGAGCTAATGAAAACTCCTAGATTTGTCCTTTTCTAGCCAGTTTTGTATAATATTATTCACAGATTTTGAATCCCGCTGCGATCCGAATGTTCGGGGAACCCCCAACATGTTAAAACTCGCATGTTTGGCATATTGAGGCCAGTTTTCTATCCTATAACCCACTGATTTTGAATGCGGCTGTGATCCAAATGTTCGGGGACCCCGGGGCTCGGAGTCGGGGAACTTATGAAAACTCGCATATTGGTCCTATTCTGGTCAGTTTTCGCTGATTCTGGACAGTTTTCTAGAGTGTTACTCACTGATTTCGGTTTAGGCTACGATCCGAATGTTCAGCGAACCCCGGGGTCCGGTTACGGGGAACTCGTAAAAGCTCGGAGAGTTGGCCTATTCTGGCCAGATTTCTATACTATAACTCACTGACTTCGTGTCCCACTATGATCCGGATGTTCAGGGAATCCTGGGGTTTGTTTACGGGGAACTCGTGAAAAATCGTAGATTTGGCCTATTCTGGCTAGATTTCTATACTATTACTTACTCATTTTGTTTCCCGTTCCGATCCCAATGTTCTGGGAACCCAGGGATCCGGTTTCGGGTAACTGGTCGAAACTCATCGATTTGGCCTATTCAAGTCTGTTTTTGCCGATTATGGTCAGTTTTCTACACTGTTACTCACTGTTTTGGGACCCGCTGCGATCCGAATGTTTCGGGAACTCCAGGGTGCGATTACGGGGAACTCATCAAAACTCGTAGATTTGACCTTTTCTAGCCAGTTTTACACTACTATTCACAGATTTCGAGTCCCGCTGCAATCTAAACATTCGGGGAACCCCCAAGGTCCGATTATGGGGAACCCATTAAAACTCACATGTTTGGCCTATTCTGGCCAGTTTTCTATACTATAACCCCTTGATTTTGAGTGCCGCTGCGATCAAAACTTTCCGGGAACCCCCAAGGTCCGATTACGGGGAACCCGTTGAAACTCACATGTTTGGCCTATTTTGGCCAGTTTTCTATACTATAACCCACTGATTTCGAGTGCCACTGCGATCCAATCGTTCGGGGAACCCCGGGGCCCGGTGTCGGGAAACTTATCAAAACTCGCATATTTGGCCTATTCTGGCTAGTTTTCTATAGTATGATTCATTGATTTCTGGTCCCATTATGATTCGAACTCTCGGGTAATCGTGAGGTTCATTTACGGGGAAGTCATCAAAACTTCCAGATTTGGCCTATCTTGTCCAGTTTTCTATACTATTACTCACTGATTCCGGTTCAGGCTGCGATCCGAACGTTTGGGGAACCCCGGGGTCCGGTTACGGGGACCTCGTAAAAACTCAAAGAGTTGGCCTATTCTGGCCAGTTTTCTATACTATTACTCACAGATTTCGTGTCCCACTACGTTCCGAATGTTCGGGGAATCCCGGGGTTCGTTTACGGGGAACTCGTAAAAAATCGTAGATTTGGCCTATCCTGGCTAGTTTTTTGTACTATTACTCACTGATTTTGGTTCCCGTTCCGATCCGATCGTTCAGGGAACCCAGGGATCCGGTTTCGGGGAACTCGTCGAAACTCACAGATTTGGCCTGTTCAGGTCTGTTTTTGCCGATTATGGTCAGTTTTCTACACTATTACTCACTGTTTTTGGGACCCGCTGCAATTCGAATGTTTCAAGATCCCCGGGGTCCGAATATGGGGAACTCATCAAAACTTATAGATTTGTCCTTTTCTAGCCAGTTTTCTATACTATAATTCACAGATTTTGAGTCCCGCTATGATCCGAATGTTCGGGGAACCCCCCACGTCCGATTATGGGGAATTTCTTAAAACTCGCATGTTTGGCATATTGTGGCCCGTTATCTATCCTATAACCCACTGATTTCGAATGCGGTTGCGACCAAACCTTCGGGGACTCGCATATTTGTAGTATTCTGGCTAGTTTTCGTTGATTTTGGACAGTTTTCTATAGTATTACTCATTGATGTCGGGTCCCATTATGATCCGAACTCTCGTGGAATCCCGGGGTTCATTTACGGGGAACGCATCAAAACTCCCAGATTTGGCCTATCTTGGCTAGTTTTCTATACTGTTACTCATTGATTTTGGTTTAGGCTGCGATCCCAACGTTCGGGGAACCCCGCGGTTCGGTTACAGGGAACGCGTAAAAGCTCGAAGAGTTGGCCTATTCTGGCCAGATTTCTATTCTATTACTCTCTGACTTCGTGTCCCATTAATATCTGGATGTTCGGGGAATCCCGGGGTTTGTTTGCAAGGAACTTGTAAAAAATCGTAGATTTGGCCTATTCTGGCTAGCTTTCTATACTATTACTCACTCATTTTGGTTCCCGTTCCGATCTGAAAGTTCAGGGAACCCAGGGATCCGGTTTCGGGTAATTGGTCGAAACTCACATATTTGGCCTATTTAAGTCCGTTTTTGCCGATTATGGTCAGTTTTGTACATTATTACTCACTGTTTTGGGATCCGCTGCGATCCGAATGTTTCGGGAACCCCGGGGTCCGATTACGGGGAACTCATCAAAACTCGTAGATTTGGCCTTTTCTAGCCAGTTTTCTATACTATTATTGAGAGATTTCGAGTGCCGCTGCGATCCGAACGTTTGGGATAATCCCCAAGGTCCGATTATGGGGAACCCATTAAAACTCACATGTTTGGCTTATTCTGGCCAGTTTTCTATACTATAACCCACTGATTTTGAGTGGCGCTGCGATCAAAACTTTCGGGGAAACCCCAAGGTCCGATTACGGGGAACCCGTTAAAACTCGCATGCTTGGCCCGTTTTGGCCAGTTTTCTATACTATAACCCACTGATTTCGAGTGCCGCTGCGATCCAAATGTTCGGGGAACCCCGGGGCCCGGTGTCGGCAAACTTATCAAAACTCGCATATTTGGCCTATTCTGGCCAGTTTTCGTTGATTCTGGCAAGTTTTCTATAGTACGATTCATTGATTTATGGTCCCACTATGATCCGAACTGTAGGGGAATCCCCACGTTCATTTACGGGAAAGTCATCAAAACTTCCAGATTTGGCCTATCTTGGCCAATTTTCTATACTATTACTCATTGATTTCGGTTTAGGCTGCGATCCGAACTTTCAGGGAACACCGGGGTCCGGTTACGGGGACCTTGTAAAAACTCAAAGAGTGGGCCTATTCTGGCCAGTTTTCTATACTATTACTCACTGATTTCGTGTCCCACTATGTTCCGAATGTTCTGGGAATCCCGGGGTTCGTTTACGGGAACTCGTAAAAAATTGTAGATTTGGCCTATTCTGGTTAGTTTTGTATACTATTACTCACTCATTTTGGTTCCCGTTCCGATCCAAATGTTTGGGGGTCCCAGGGGTCCGGTTTCAGGGAACTGGTCGAAACTAACAGATTTGGACTATTGAGGTGTGTTTTTGCCGATTACTGTCGGTTTTCTACACTATTAGTCACTGTTTTTGGGACTCACTACGATCCGAATGTTTTGGGAACCCCGGGGACCGATTACGGGGAACTCATCGAAACTCGTAAATTTTGCTTTATCTAGCCAGTTTTCTATACTCTTATTCACAGGTTTCGAGTCCCGCTGCGATCCAAACGTTCGGGGAACCGCCAAGGTCCGATTACGGGGAACCGATTAAAACTCACATGTTTGGCCTATTGTGGCCAGTTTTCTATACTATAATCCACTCATTTCGAGTTCCACTTTGATCCAAACGTTCGGGGAACCCCGAGGCCCAGTGTCGGGAAACTTATCAAAACTCACATATTTGGCCTATTCTGGCTAGTTTTTGCTGATTCTGGCAAGTTTTCTATAGGATCGGGTCCCATTATGATCCGAACTCTCGGGGAATCCCGGGATTCATTTATGGGGAAGTCGTCAAATCTCCTAGATTTGGCCTATCTTGGCCCGTTCACTATACTATTACTCACTGATTTCGGTTCAGGTTGCGATCCGAATGTTCGGGAAACCACGGGGTCCGGTTACGGGGAACTTGTAAAAACTCGAAGAGTTGGCCTATTCTGGGCAGTTTTCTATACTACTACACACTGATTTCGTGTTCCACTATGATTCGAACGTTCGAGAAATCCCGGGATTTGCTTACAGGGAACTCGTAAAAAATCATAGATTTGGCCTACTCACTGATTTTGGTTCCCATTCCGATCCGATCGTTTGGGGAACCCAGGGGTCCGGTTTCAGCGAACTCGTCAAAACTCACAAATTTGTCCTATTCAGGTCTGTTTTTGCCGATTATGGTCAGTTTTCTACACTATTACTCACTGTTTTTGGGACCACTGCGATCCGAATGTTTCACGAACCCGGGGGTCCGATTACGGGGAACTCATCAAAACTCGTAGATTTGGCCTTTTGTAGCGAGTTTTCTATACTATTATTCACATATTTCGAGTGCCGCTGCGATCCGAACAATCGGGAAACCCCCAAGATCCGATTACGGGGAACCCGTTAAAACTCGCATGTTTAGCGTATTGTGGCCAGTTTTCTATATTATAATCCACCGATTTTGAGTGCCGCTGTGATCCCAACGTTCGGGGAACCCTTGGGCCCGGTGTCGGGAAACTTATCAAAACTCGCATATTTGGCCTATTCTGTCCAGTTTTCAATAGTATTACTCATTGATTTCGGGTCCCATTATGATCCGAACTCTTAGGGAATCCAGCGGTTCATTTACGGGGAACTCATCAAAACTCCCAGCTTTGGCCTATCTTGGCCAGTTTTCTATACTATTACTCACTGATTTCGGTTTAGGCTGCGATTCGTACGTTCGGGGAACCCCGGGGTCTGGTAATGGGGAACTCGTAAAAACTCGAAGAGGCCTATTCTGGCCAGTTTTCTAAACTATTACTCACTGATTCCGTGTCGCACTACGGTCCGAACGTTTGGGGAATCCCGGGGTTTTGTTTACGTGGAACTCATTAAAAATTGTAGATTTGGCCTATTTTGGCTAGTTTTCTATACTATTACTGATTGATTCCGGTTGTAGTTCCGATCCAAATGTTCGGGGAACCCAGGGGTCCGGTTTTGGGGAACTCGTCGAAACTCATAGATTTAGCATATTCAGGTCTGTTTTTGCCGATTATGGTCAGTTTTCTACACTATCACTCACTGTTTTGGGACTTGCTGCGATCCGAATGTTTCGGGATCCCCGGGGTCCGATTACGGGGAACTCATCAAAACTTGTAGATTTGGCTTTTTTTGCCAGTTTTCTATACTATTATTCACAGATTTCAAGTCCCGCTGCGATCCAAACGTTTGGGGAACCCCCAAGGTCTGATTATGGGGAACCCGTTAAAACTCACATGTTTGGCCTATTCTGGCCAGTTTTCTATACTATAACCCACTGATTTTGAGTGCCGCTGCGATCCAAACGATCGGGGAACCCCGAGGCCCGGTGTCGGGAAACTTATCAAAACTCGCATATTTGGCCTATTCTGGCCAGTTTTCGCTGATTCTGGCCAGTTTTCTATAGTATGATTCATTGATTTCTTGTCTTACTATGATCTGAACTCTCGGGGAATCCCGAGGTTCATTTACGGGGAAGTCATCAAAACTTCCAGATTTGGCCCATCTTGGCCAGTTTTCTATACTATTACTCACTGATTTCAGTTTAGGCTGCGATCCGAACATTCGGGGAACCCCGGGGTCCGGTTACGGGGACCTCGTAAAAACTCAAAGAGTTGGCCCATTCTGGCTAGTTTTCTATACTATTACTCACTGATTTCATGTCGCACTACGTTCCGAATGTTTGGGGAATCCCGGGGTTCGTTTACGGGGAACTCGTAAAAAATCATAGATTTGGCCTATTCTGGCTAGTTTTCAATACTATACTCACTCATTTTGGTTCTCGTTCCGATCCGAACGTTTGGGGATCCCAGGGGTCCGGTTTCGGGGAACTGGTCGAAAGTCACTAATTTCGACTATTCAGGTCTATTTTTGCCGATTATTGTCAGTTTTCCACCCTATTAGTCACTGTTTTTGGGACCCACTGTGATCCGAATGTTTTGGGAACCCCGGGGTCCAAATATAGGGAACTCATCGAAACTCATAGATTTGGCCTTATTTAGCCAGTTTTCTATTCTATTATTCACAGATTTCGAGTACCACTCCGATCCAAACGTTCGGGTAACCACCAAGGCCCGATTACGGGGAACCCATTAAAACTCGCATGTTTGGCCTATTTGTGGCCAGTTTTCTATACTATAACCCACTGATTTCGAGTGCCATTGTCATCCAAACGTTCGGGGAACCCCAGGGCCCCATGTCAGGAAACTTATCAAAAGTCGCATATTTGGCCTATTCTGGCTAGTTTTCGTTCATTCTGGCAAGTTTTATATAGGATCGGGTCCCATTATGATCCGAACTCTCGGGGAATCCTGGGGTTCATTTATGGGGAAGTCGTCAAAACTCCCAGATTCGGCCTATCTTGGCCCGTTCTCTATACTATTACTCACTGATTTTGGTTCAGGCTGCGATCCGAATGTTCGGGGAACCACGGGGTCCGGTTACGTGGAACTTGTAAAAACTCGAAGAGTTGGCCTATTCTGGCCAGTTTTCTATACTATTACTCGCTGATTTCGTGTCCCACTATGATCCGAACGTTCGAGGAATCCCGGGATTTGTTTACAGGGAACTCGTAAAAAATCGTAGATTTGGCCTATTCTGGCTAGTTTTTTGTACTATTACTCACTGATTTTGGTACCTATTCCGATCCGATCGTTTGGGGAACCTAAGGGTCCGGTTTCGGCGAACTCGTCAAAACTCACAGATTTGTCCTATTCAGGTCTGTTTTTGCCGATTATGGTCAGTTTTCTACACAATTACTCATTGTTTTTGGGACCAGTACGATCCGAATGTTTTAGGAACCCGGGGGTCCGATTACGGGGAACTCATCAAAACTCGTAGATTTGGCCTTTTCTAGACAGTTTTCTATACTATTATTCACAAATTTCGAGTCCCGCTGCGATCCGAACGTTCAGGAAACCCCCATGATCCGATTACGGCGAACCCGTTAAAAATCGCAAGTTTGGCGTATTGTTGCCAGTTTTCTATATTATAATCCACCGATTTTGTGTGCAGCTGCGATCCAAACGATCGGGGAACCCTTGGGCCCGGTGTCGTGAAACTTATCAAAACTCGCATATTTGGCCTATTCTCTCGAGTTTTCAATAGTATTACTCATTGGTTTCGGGTCCCATTATGATCCGAACTCTCAGGGAATCCAGGGGTTCATTTACGGGGAACTCATCAAAACTCCCAGCTTTGGCCTATCTTGGCCAGTTTTCTATACTATTACTCACTAATTTCGGTTTAGGCTGTGATCCGAACGTTCGGGGAACCCCGGGGTCCGGTTACGGGGAACTTGTAAAAACTCGAAGAGTTGGCCTATTCTGGCCAGTTTTCTATACTATTACTCACTGATTTCGTGTCCCACTACGGTCCGAACGTTTGGGGAATCCCGGGGTTTGTTTACGTGGAACTCATTAAAAATTGTAGATTCAGCCTATTTTGGCTAGTTTTCTATACTATTACTGATTGATTCCGGTTGTAGTTCCGATCCAAATGTTTGGGGAACCCAGGGGTCCGGTTTTGGGGAACTCCTCCAAACTCACAGATTTAGCCTATTCAGGTCTGTTTTTGCTGATTATGGTCAGTTTTCTACACTATTACTCACTGTTTTGGGACCCGCTGCGATCCGAATGTTTTGGGAACCGCGGGGTCCGGTTAAGGGGAACTCATCAAAACTCGTAGATTTGGCCTTTTCTTGCCAATTTTCTATAGTATTATTCACAGATTTTGAGTCCCGCTGCGATTCGAACGCTCGGAGACCCCGGGGCCCGGTTTGAGGAAACTTATCAAAACTCGCATATTTGGCCTATTTTGGCCAGTTTTCTGTAGTATTACTCATTGATTTCGGGTCCCATTATGATCCAAACTCTTTGGGAATCCCGGGGTTCATTTACGGGGAAGTCATCGAAACTCCCAGATTTGGCATATCTTGGCATGTTTTCTAGACAATTACTTACTGATTTCGGTTCAGGCAGCGATCCGAATGTTCGGGGAACCCCGGAAACCGGTTATAGGGAACTCGTAAAACCTTGAAGATTTGGCCTATTCTGGCCAGTTTTCTATACAATTAGGCACTGATTCCGTGTCCCACTACGATCCGACGTTCGAGGGATCCCGGGGTTCGTTTACGGGGAACTTGTTAAAAATTATAGATTTGGCCTATTTCGTCTAGTTTTCTATACTATTACTCACTGATTTCGGTTCACGTTACGATTTGAACATTCGCGGAATCCAGGGGTCCGGTTTCGGGGAACACGTCGAAACTCACAACTTTGGACTATTCAGGTCTATTTTTGCCGATTATGGTCAGTTTTCTACACTATTACTCACTATTTTTGGGACCCACTGCGATCCGAATGGTTCGGGAACTCCGGGGTCCGATTACATGGAACTCACCAAAACTCGTAGATTTGGCCTTTGCTAGCCAGTTTTCTATACTATTATTCAAAGATTTCGAGTCCCGCTATGATCCCAATGTTCGGGGAACCCCCGAGGTCCGATTACGGGGATCCCATTAAAACTCGCTTGTTTGGCCTATTGTGAGCAATTTTCTATACCATAACCCACTGCGATCCAAACGTTCGGCGAACACAAGGGCCCGGTGTTGGGAAACTTATCAAAACTGGCATATTTGGCCTATTCTGGCCAGTTTTCGCTGATTCTGGCCAGTTTTCTATAGTATTACTCATTGATTTTGGTTCCCATTATGATCCGAACTCTTGGGGAATCCCGGGGTTCATTTAGGGGGAAGTCGTCGAAACTCCCAGATTTGGCCTATCTTGGCAAATTTTCTAGACAATTACTCACTGATTTCGGTTCAGGCAGCGATCCGAATGTTCGGGGAACCCCGTGGTCCAGTTACGAGGAACTCGTGAAAACTCGAAGATTTGGCCTATTTTGGCCAGTTTTCTATAGAATTAGTCACTGATTTCGTGTCCCACTACGATCCGACGTTCGAGGAATCCCGGGTTTGTTTACGGGGAACTCGTTAAAAATCATAGATTTGGCCAATTTGGGCTGGTTTTCTATACTATTACTCTCTGATTTCGGTTCCCGTTCCGATTCGAACATTCGGGGAACCCAGGGGTCCGGTTTCGGGGAACACGTCGAAACTCACAGATTTGGACTATTCAGGTCTATTTTTGCCGATTATGGTCAGTTTTCTACACTATTACTCACTGTTTTTGGGACCCGCTGCGATCGGAATGTTTCGGGAACTCCGCGGTCCGAATACGGGTAACTCATCAAAACTCGTAGATTTGGCCTTTGCTAGCCAGTTTTCTATACTATTATTCACAGATTTCGAGTCCCGCTGCGATCCGAATGTTTGGGGAACCCCCGAGGTCCGATTACGGGGAACCCATTAAAACTCGCTTGTTTGGCCTATTGTGGCCAATTTTCTATACTATAACCCACGGATTCCGACTGCCGCTGCGATCCAAACGTTCGGATAACACAAGGGCCCGGTGTCGGGAAACTTATCAAAACTCGCATATTTGCCCTATTTTGGCAAGTTTTCGCTGATTCTGGCCAGTTTTCTATAGTATTACTCATTGATTTTGGTTCCCATTATGATCCGAACTCTTGGGGAATCCCGGGGTTCATTTACGGGGAAGTCGTCGAAACTCCCAGATTTGGCCTATCTTGGCAAATTTTCTAGACAATTACTCACTGATTTCGATTCAGGCAGCGATCCGAATGTTCGGGGAACCCCGTGGTCCGGTTACGTGGAACTCGTGAAAACTCGAAGATTTGGCCTATTTTGGCAAGTTTTCTATAGAATTAGTCACTGATATCGTGTCCCACTACGATCCGACGTTCGAGGAATCCCGGGTTTGTTTACGGGGAACTCGTTAAAAATCATAGATTTGGCCTATTTGGGCTGGTTTTCTATACTATTACTCTCTGATTTCGGTTCCCGTTCCGATTCGAACATTCGGGGAACCCAGGGGTCCGGTTTCGGGGAACACGTCGAAACTCACAGATTTGGACTATTCAGGTCTATTTTTGCCGATTATGGTCAGTTTTCTACACTATTACTCACTGTTTTTGGGACCCGCTGCGATCCGAATGTTTCGGGAACTCCGCGGTCCGAATATGGGTAACTCATCAAAACTCGTAGATTTGGCCTTTGCTAGCCAGTTTTCTATACTATTATTCACAGATTTCGAGTCCCGCTGCGATCCGAATGTTTGTGGAACCCCCGAGGTCCGATTACAGGGAACCCATTAAAACTCGCTTGTTTGGCTATTGTGGCCAATTTTCTATACCATAACCCACTGATTTCGAGTGCCGCTGCGATCCAAACGTTCGGAGAACACAAGGGCCCGGTGTCGGGAAACTTATCAAAACTCGCATATTTGCCCTATTTTGGCCAGTTTTCGCTGATTCTGGCCAGTTTTCTATAGTATTACTCATTGATTTTGGTTCCCATTATGATCCGAACTCTTGGGGAATCCCGGGGTTCATTTACTGGGAAGTCGTCGAAACTCCCAGATTTGGCCTATCCTGGCAAATTTTCTAGACAATTACTCACTGATTTCGGTTCAGGCAGCGATCCGAATGTTCGGGGAACCCCGTGGTCCGGTTACGTGGAACTCGTGAAAACTCGAAGATTTGGCCTATTTTGGCCAGTTTACTATAGAATTAGTCACTGATTTCGTGTCCCACTATGATCCGACGTTCGAGGAATCCCGGGTTTGTTTACGGGGAACTCGTTAAAAATCATAGATTTGGCCTATTTGGGCTGGTTTTCTATACTATTACTCTCTGATTTCGAATCCCATTCCCATTCGAACATTCGGGGAACCCAGGTGTCCGGTTTCGGGGAACACGTCCAAACTCACAGATTTGGAATATTCAGGTCTATTTTTGCCGATTATGGTCAGTTTTGTACACTATTACTCACTGTTTTTGGGTCCCGCTGCGATCCGAATGTTTCGGGAACTCCACGGTCCGAATACAGGTAACTCATCAAAACTCGTAGATTTGGCCTTTGCTAGCCAGTTTTCTATACTATTATTCATAGATTTCGAGTCCCGCTGCGATCCGAATGTTTGGGGAACCCCCGAGGTCAGATTACGGGGAACCCATTAAAACTCGCTTGTTTGGCCTATTGTGGCCAATTTTCTATACTATAACCCACTGATTTCGAGTGCCGCTGCGATCCAAACGTTCGGAGAACACAAGGGCCCGGTGTCGGGAAACTTATCAAAACTCGCATATTTGCCCTATTTTGGCCAGTTTCGCTGATTCTGGCCAGTTTTCTAGGGTATTACTCATTGATTTTGGTTCCCATTATGATCCGAACTCTTGGGGAATCCCGGGGTTCATTTACGGGGAAGTCATCAAAACTCCCAGATTTGGCCTATCTTGGAAAGTATTCTAGACAATTACTCACTGATTTCGGTTCAGGCAGCGATCCGAATGTTCGGGGAACCCCGTGGTCCAGTTACGTGCAAGTCGTAAAAACTCAAAGATTCGGCCTATTTTGGCTAGTTTTCTGTACAATTAGTCACTGATTTCGTGTCCCACTACGATCCGACGTTCGAGGAATCCTGAGGTTTGTTTAAGGGGAACTCGTTAAAAATCATAGATTTGGCCTATTTGGGCTAGTTTTCTATACTATTACTCACTGATTTCGGTTACCGTTCCGATTCGAACATTCGGGGAACCCAGGGGTCCGGTTTCGGGGAACACATCGACAATCACAGATTTGGACTATTCAGGTATATTTTTGCCGATTATGGTCAGTTTTCTACACTATTACTCACTGTTTTTGCGACCCGCTGCGATCCGAATGTTTTAGGAACTCCGCGGTCCGAATACGGGTAACTCATCAAAACTCGCAGATTTTGCCTTTGCTAGCCACTTTTCTATACTATTATTCACAGATTTTGAGTCCCGCTGCGATCCGAATGTTCGGGGAACCCCCGAGGTCCGATTACGGGGAACCCATTAAAAATCGCTTGTTTGGCCTATTGTGGCCAATTTTCTATACTATAACCCACTGATATCGAGTGCCGCTGCGATCCAAACGTTCAGAGAACACAAGGGCCCGGTGTCGGGAAACTTATCGAAACTCGCATATTTGGCCTATTCTGGCTAGTTTTCGCTGATTCTGGCCAGTTTTCTATAGTATTACTCATTGATTTTGGTTCCCATTATGATCCGAACTCTTGGGGAATCCCGGGGTTCATTTACGGGGAAATCGTCAAAACGCCCAGATTTGGCCTATCTTGGCAAGTTTTCTCGACAATTACTCCCTGATTTCTGTTCAGCAGCGATCCGAATGCTCAGGGAACCCCGGGGTCCGGTTACGGGGAACTCATAAAAACTCGAAGATTTGGCCTATTTTGGCCAGTTTTCTATACAATTAGTCACTCATTTCGTGTCCCACTACGATCCGACGTTCGAGGAATCCCGGGGTTTGTTTACGGGGAACTCGTTAAAAATCATAGATTTGGCCTATTTTGGCTAGTTTTCTATACTGTTACTCACTAATTTCGGTTCCCGTTCCGATTCGAACATTCGGGGAACCCAAGGATCCGGTTTCGGGGAACACGTCGAAACTCACAGATTTGGACTATTCAGGTCTATTTTTGTCGATTATGGTCAGTTTTCTACACTATTACTCACTGTTTTTGGGACCCACTGCGATCCGAATGTTTCAGGAATTCCGCGGTCCGAATACGGGTAAATCATCAAACTCGTAGATTTGGCCTTTGCTAGCCAGTTTTATATACTATTTTTCACAGATTTCGAGTCCCGCTGCGATCCGAATGTTTGGGGAACCCCCGAGGTCCGATTATGGGGAACCCATTAAAACTCGCTTGTTTGGCCTATTGTGGCCAATTTTCTATACTATAACCCACTGCTTTCGAGTGCCGCTGCGATCCAAACGTTCGGAGAACACAAGGGCCCGGTGTCGGGAAACTTATCAAAACTCGCATATTTGGCCTATTCTGGCCAGTTTTCGCTTATTCTGGCCAGTTTCCTATAGTATTACTCGTTGATTTTGGTTCCATTTATGATCCGAACTCTTGGGGAGTCCCGGGGTTCATTTACCGGGAAGTCATCAAAACTCCCAGATTTGGCCTATCTTGGCAAGTTTTCTCGACAATTACTCACTGATTTAGGTTCAGGCAGCGATCCGAATGTTCGGGGAACCCCGGGGTCCGGTTATGGGGAACTCGTAAAAACTCGAAGATTTGGCCTATTCTCGCCAGTTTTCTGTACAATTAGTCATTGATATCATGTCCCACTATGATCGGAACGTTCGAGGAATCCCGGGGTTCGTTTACGGGGAACTCATTAAAAATCTTATATTTTGCCTATTTTGGCTAGTTTTCTATACTATTACTCACTGATTTCGGTTCCCGTTCTGACCCGAACATTCGGGGAACCCAGGGGTCCGATTTTGGGGAACACGTCGAAACTCACAGATTTGGACTATTCAGGTCTATTTTTGCCGATTATGGTCAGTTTTCTACACTATTACTCACTGTTTTTGGGACCCGCTGCGATCCGAATGTTTCGACTACGGGGTACGATTATGGGGAGCTCATCAAAACACTGGCCAGTTTTCTATTCTATTATTAACGGATTTCGAGTCCCGCTGCGATCAGAATGTTCGGGGAACCCCCGAGGTCCGATTACGGGGAACCCATTAAAACTCGTTTGTTTGGCCTATTGTGGCCAATTTTGTATACTATAACCCACTGATTTCGAGTGCCACTCGGATCCAAACGTTCGGAGAACACAAGGGCCCGGTGTCGGGAAACTTGTCAAAACTCGCATATTTGGCCTATTCTGGCCAGTTTTCGCTGATTCTGGCCAGTTTTCTATAGTATTACTCATTGATTTTGGTTCCCATTATGATCCGAACTCTTGGGGAATCCCGGGGTTCATTTACGGGGAAGTCATCAAAACTCCCAGATTTGGCCTATCTTGGCAAGTTTTGTAGACAATTACTCACTGATTTCGGTTCAGGCTGCGATCCAAACGTTCGGGGTACCCCGGCGTCCGGTTACGGCGAACTCGTAAAAACTCAAAGAGTTGGCCTATTTGAGCCAGTTTTCTATACTATTACTCACTGATTTCGTGTCCCACTAAGATCCGAACGTTCGGGGAATCCTGGGGTTCGTTTACGGGGAACTCCTTAAAAATCGTAGATTGGCCTTTTTTGGCTAGTTTTCTATACTATTACTAGCTGATTTCGGTTCCATTCCGATCTGAACGTTCCGGGAACCCAGGGGTCCGGTTTCGGGGAACTCTCGAAACTCACAGATTTGGCCTATTCAGGTCAGTTTTTGACGATTCTGGTCTGTTTTCTACACTATTACTCACTGTTTTTGGACCCGCTGTAATCAGAATGTTTCGTGAACCCTGCGGTCCGATTACGGGGAACTCATCAAAACTCGTAGATTTAGCCTTTCCTAGCCAGTTTTCTATACAATTATTCACAGATTTCAAGTCCCGCTGCGATCCGAATGTTTCCGGAACCCCAAGGTACAATTACGGGGAACCCGTTGAAACTCGAATGTTTGGCCTATTGTGGCCAGTTTTCTATAATATAACACCAAGATTTCGAGTCCCGCTACGATCCAAACGCTCGGAGAACCCGGGGCCCGGTTTCGGGAAATTTATCAAAACTCAAATATTTGGCCTATTTTGGCCAGTTTTCGCTGATTCTGGCCAGTTTTCTATAGTATTACTCATTGATTTCGGGTCCCATTATGATCCAAACTCTTGGGGAATCCCGGGGTTCATTTACGGGGAAGTCATCAAAACTCCCAGATTTGGCCTATCTTGGCAAGTTTTCTAGACAATTACTCACTGATATTGGTTTAGGCAGCGATCCTTATGTTACGGGAACCCCGGGGTCCTGTTACGGGGAACTCGTGAAAACTCGAAGATTTGGCCTATTTTGGCCAGTTTTCTATACAATTAGTCACTGATTTCGTGTCCCACTACGATCCGACGTTCGAGGAATCCCGGGGTTTGTTTACGGGGAACTCGTTAAAAATCATAGATTTGGCCTATTTTGGCTAGTTTTCCATACTATTACTCACTGATTTCGGTTCCCGTTCCGATCCGAACATTCAGGGAACCCAGGGGTCCGGTTTCGGGGAACACGTCGAAGCTCACAGATTTGGACTATTCAGGTCTATTTTCGCCGATTATGGTCAGTTTTCTACACTATTACTCAGTGTTTTGGGGACCCGCTGCGATCCGAATGTTTCGGGAACTCCGCGGTCCGATTATGGGGAACTCATCAAAACTCGTAGATTTGGCCTTTGCTAGCTAGTTTTCTATACTATTATTCATAGATTTCGAGTCCCGCTGCGATCCGAATGACACTGGAACCCCCGAGGTCCGATAACGTGGAACCCATTAAAACCCGCTTGTTTGGCCTATTGTGGCCAATTTTCTATACTATAACCCACTGATTTCGAGTGCCGCTGCGATCCAAATGTTCAGAGAACACAAGGGCCCGATGTCGGGAAACTTATCAAAACTCGCATATTTGGCCTATTCTGGGCAGTTTTTGCTAATTCTGGCCAATTTTCTATAGTATTACTCATTGATTTTGGTTCCCATTATGATCCGAACTCTTGGGGAATCCCAGGGTTCATTTACGGGGAAGTCATCAAAACACCCAGATTTGGCCTATCTTGGCAAGTTTTCTCGACAATTACTCACTGATTTCGGTTCAGGCTGCGATCCAAACGTTCGGGGAACACCGGGGTCCGGTTACCGGGAACTCGTAAGAACTCGAAGATTTGGCCTATCCTAGCCAGTTTTCTATACTATTACTCACTGATTTCATGTCGCACTACGATCCGAACGTTCGGGGAATCCTGGGATTCGTTTATGGGGAACTCCTTAAAAATTGTAGATTGGCTAATTTTGGCTAGTTTTCTATACTATTACTCGCTGATTTCGGTTCCGTTTCGATCGGAACGTTCAGGGAACCCAGGGGTCCAGTTTCGGGGAACACGTCGAAACTGACACATATGGACTATTCAGGTCAGTTTTCTACAGTATTACTCACTGTTTTTGGGACCCGCTGCGAGCCGAATGTTTCGGGAACTCTGGGGTCCGATTACGGGGAACTCATCAAAACTTGTAGATTTGGCCTTTGCTAGCTAGTTTTCTATACTATTATTCACAGGTTTCGAGTCCCGCTGCGATCCGAATGTTCGGGGAACCCCCGAGGTACGATTACGGGGAACCCATTAAAACTCGCTCGTTTGGCCTATTGTGGGCAATTTGCTATACTACAACCCCCTGATTTCGAGTGCCGCTGCGATCCAAATGTTCGGAGAACACAAGGGCCCGGTGTAGGGAAACTTATCAAAACTCGGATATTTGGCCTATTCTGGCCAGTTTTCGCTTATCCTGGCCAGTTTTGTATAGTATTACTCATTGATTTTGGTTCCCATTATGATCTGAACTCTTGGGGAATCCCGGGGATCATTTACGGGAAGTCATCAAAACTCCCAGATTTGGCCTATCTTGGCAAGTTTTCATAGAAAATTACTCACTGATATTGGTTCAGGCAGCGATCCTTATGTTACGGGAACCCCGGGGTCCGGTTACGGGGAAATCGTGAAAACTCGAAGATTTGGCCTATTTTGGCCAGTTTTCTATACAATTAGTCACTGATTTCGTGTCCCACTACGATCCGACGTTCGAGGAATCCCGGGGTTCGTTTACGGGGAACTCGTTAAAAATCATAGATTTGGCCTATTTTGTCTAGTTTTCTATACTATTACTCACTCATTTCGGTTCCCGTTCCGATCCGAACATTCAGGGAACCTAGGGGTCCGGTTTCGGGGAACACGTCGAAGCTCCCAGATTTGGACTATTCAGGTCTATTTTTGCCGATTATGGTCAGTTTTCTACACTAGTACTCAGTGTTTTTGGGACCCGCTGCGATCCGAATGTTTCGGGAACACCGCGGTCCGATTATGGGGAACTCATCAAAACTCGTAGATTTGGCCTTTGCTAGCTAGTTTTCTATACTATTATTCACAGATTTCGAGTCCCGCTGCGATCTGAATGACAGAGGAACCCCCGAGGTCCGATAACTAGGAACCCATTAAAACCCGCTTGTTTGGCCTATTGTGGCCAATTTTCTATACTATAACCCACTGATTTTGAGTGCCGCTGCGATCCAAATGTTCAGAGAACACAAGGGCCCGAAGTCGGGAAACTTATCAAAACTCGCATATTTTGCCTATTCTGGGCAGTTTTTGCTAATTCTGGCCAATTTTCTATAGTATTACTCATTGATTTTGGTTCCCATTATGATCCGAACTCTTGGGGAATCCCAGGGTTCATTTACAGGGAAGTCATCAAAACACCCAGATTTGGCCTATCTTGGCAAGTTTTGTCGACAATTACTCACTGATTTCGGTTCAGGCTACGATCCAAACGTTCGGGGAACACCGAGGTCCGGTTACCGGGAACTCGTAAGAACTCGAAGATTTGGCCTATTCTAGCCAGTTTTCTATACTATTACTCACTGATTTCGAGTCGCACTACGATCCGAACATTCGGGGAATCCTGGGATTCGTTTATGGGGAACTCCTTAAAAATCGTAGATTGGCCTATTTTGGCTAGTTTTCTATACTATTACTCGCTGATTTCGGTTCCGTTTCGATCGGAACGTTCACGGAACCCAGGGGTCCAGTTTCGGGGAACACGTCGAAACTGACAGATATGGACTATTCAGGTCTATTTTTGCCGATTATGGTCAGTTTTCTACAGTATTACTCACTGTTTTTGGGACCCGCTACGAGCCGAATGTTTCGGGAACTCCGGGGTCCGATTACGGGGAACTCATCAAAACTCGTAGATTTGGCCTTTGCTAGCTAGTTTTCTCTACTATTATTCACAGATTTCGAGTCCCGCTGCGATCCGAATGTTCGGGAAACCCCCGAGGTCCGATTACGGGGAACCCATTAAAACTCGCTTGTTTGGCCTATTGTGGGCAATTTACTATACTACAACCCCCTGATTTCGAGTGCCGCTGCGATCCAAACGTTCGGAGAACACAAGGGCCCGGTGTAGGGAAACTTATCAAAACTCGCATATTTGGCCTATTCTGGCCAGTTTTCGCTTATTCTGGCCAGTTTTCTATAGTATTACTCATTGATTTTGGTTCCCATTATGATCTGAACTCTTGGGGAATCCCGGGGATCAGTTACGGGGAAGTCATCAAAACTCCCAGATTTGGCCTATCTTGGCAAGTTTTCTAGACAATTACTAACTGATATTGGTTCAGGCAGCGATCCTTATGTTACGGGAACCCCGGGGTCCGGTTACGGGGAACTCGTGAAAACTCGAAGATTTGGCCTATTTTGGCCAGTTTTCTATACAATTAGTCACTGATTTCGTGTCCCACTACGATCCGACGTTCGAGGAATTCCGGGGTTCGTTTACGGGGAACTCGTTAAAAATCATAGATTTGGCCTATTTTGGCTAGTTTTCTATACTATTACACATTGATTTCGGTTCCCGTTCCGATCCGAACATTCAGGGAACCCAGGAGTCCGGTTTCGGGGAACACGTCGAAGCTCACAGATTTGGACTATTCAGGTCTATTTTTGCCGATTATGGTCAGTTTTCTACACTATTACTCAGTGTTTTTCGGACCCGCTGCGATCCGAATGTTTCGGGAACTCCGCGGTCCAATTATGGGGAACTCATCAAAACTCGTAGATTTGGCCTTTGTTAGCTAGTTTTCTATACTATTATTCACAGCTTTCGAGTCCCGCTGCGATCCGAATGACCGAGGAACCCCCGAGGTCCGATTACGTGGAACCAATTAAAACCCGCTTGTTTGGCCTATTGTGGCCAATTTTCTATACTATAACCCACTGATTTCGAGTGCCGCTGCGATCCAAATGTTCAGAGAACACAAGGGCCCGATGTCGGGAAACTTATCAAAACTCGCATATTTGGCCTATTCTGGGCAGTTTTCGCTAATTCTGGCCAATTTTCTATAGTATTACTCATTGATTTTGGTTCCCATTATGATCCGCACTCTTGGGGAATCCCAGGGTTCATTTACGGGGAAGTCATCAAAACACCAGATTTGGCCTATCTTGGCAAGTTTTCTCGACAATTACTCACTGATTTCGGTTCAGGCTACGATCCAAACGTTCGGGGAACACCGGGATCCGGTTACCGGGAACTCGTAAGATCTCGAAGATTTGGCCTATTCTGGCCAGTTTTCTATACTATTACTCATTGATTTCGTGTCGCACTACGATCCGAACGTTCGGGAATCCTGGGATTCGTTTATGGGGAACTCCTTAAAAATCGTAGATTGGCCTATTTTGGCTAGTTTTCTATACTATTACTCGCTGATTTCGGTTCCGTTTCGATCTGAACGTTCAGGGAACCCAGGGGTCCAGTTTCGGGGAACACGTCGAAACTGACAGATATGGACTATTCAGGTGTATTTTTGCCGATTATGGTCAGTTTTCTACAGTATTACTCACTGTTTTTGGGACCCGCTGCGAGCCGAATGTTTCGGGAACTCCGGGGTCCGATTACGGGGAACTCATCAAAACTCGTAGATTTGGCCTTTGCTAGCTAGTTTTCTATACTATTATTCACAGATTTCGAGTCCCGCTGCGATCCGAATGTTCGGGGAACCCCCGAGGTCCGATTACGGGGAACCCATTAAAACTCGCTTGTTTGGCCTATTGTTGGCAATTTGCTATACTACAACCCCCTGATTTGGCCAATCTTGGCAAGTTTTCTCGACAATTACTCACTTATTTCGGTTCAGGCTGCGATCCAAACGTTCGGGGAACACCGGGGTCCGGTTACCGGGAACTCGTAAGAACTCGAAGATTTGGCCTATTCTAGCCTGTTTTCTATACTATTACTCACTGATTTCGTGTCGCACTACGATCCGAACGTTCGGGAATCCTGGGATTCGTTTATGGGGAACTCCTTAAAAATCGTAGATTGGCCTATTTTGGCTAGTTTTCTATACTATTACTCGCTGATTTCGGTTCCGTTTCGATCCGAACGTTCAGGGAACCCAGGGGTCCAGTTTCGGGGAACACGTCGAAACTGACAGATATGGACTATTCAGGTGTATTTTTGCCGATTATGGTCAGTTTTCTACAGTATTACTCACCGTTTCTGGGACCCGCTGCGAGCCGAATGTTTCGGGAACTCCGGGGTCCGATTACGGGGAACTCATCAAAACTCGTAGATTTGGCCTTTGCTAGCTAGTTTTGTATACTATTATTCACAGATTTCGAGTCCCACTGCGATCCGAATGTTCGGGGAACCCCCGAGGTCCGATTACGGGGAACCCATTAAAACTCGCTTGTTTGGCCTATTGTGGGCAATTTGCTATACTACAACCCCCTGATTTCGAGTGCCGCTGCGATCCAAACGTTCGGAGAACACAAGGGCCCGGTGTAGGGAAACTTATCAAAACTCGCATATTTGGCCTATTCTGGCCAGTTTTCTAGAGTATTACTCATTGATTTTGGTTCCCATTATGATCTGAACTCTTGGGGAATCCCGGGGATCATTTACGGGGAAGTCATCAAAACTCCCAGATTTGGCCTATCTTGGCAAGTTTTCTAGACAATTACTCACTTATATTGGTTCAGGCAGCGATCCTTATGTTACGGGAACCCCGGGGTCCGGTTACGGGGAACTCGTGAAAACTCAAAGATTTGGCCTATTTTGGCCAGTTTTCTATACAATTAGTCACTGATTTCGTGTCCCACTACGATCCGACGTTCGAGGAATCCCGGGGTTCGTTTACGGGGAACTCGTTAAAAATCATAGATTTGGCCTATTTTGGCTAGTTTTCTATACTATTACTCACTGATTTCGGTTCCCGTTCCGATCCGAACATTCAGGGAACCTAGGGGTCCGGTTTTGGGGAACACGTCGAAGCTCACAAATTTGGACTATTCAGGTCTATTTTTGCCGATTATGGTCTGTTTTCTACAGTATTATTCACTGTTTTTGGGACCCGCTGCGATCCGAATGTTTCGGGAACTCCGGGGTCAGATTACGGGGAACTCATCAAAACTCGTAGATTTGGCCTTTGCTAGCCGGTTTTCTATACTATTATTCACAGATTTCGACTCCCGCTGCGATCCGAATGTTCGGGGAACCCCCGAGGTCCGATTACGGGGAACCCATTAAAACCCGCTTGTTTGGCCTATTGTGGGCAATTTTCTATACTTTAACCCACTGAATTCGAGTGCCGCTGCAATCCAAACGTTCGGAGAAAACAAGGGCCCGTTGTCGGGAAACTTATCAAAACTAGCACATTTGGCCTATTCTGGCCAGTTTTCGCTTATTCTGGCCAGTTTTCTAGAGTATTACTCATTGATTTTGGTTCCCATTATGATCTGAACTCTTGGGGAATCCCGGGGATCACTTACGGGGAAGTCATCAAAACTCCCAGATTTGGCCTATCTTGGCAAGTTTTCTCGACAATTACTCACTAATTTTGGTTCAGGCTGCGATCCGAATGTTCAGGGTATCCCGCGGTCCGGTTAGGAAGAACTCGTAAGAACTCGAAGATTTGGCCTATTCTGGCCAGTTTTCTATACTATTACTCACTGATTTCGTGTCCCACTACGATCCAAACGTTCGGGGAATCATGGGATTCGTTTATGGGGAACTCCTTAAAAATCGTAGATTGGCCTATTTTGGTTACTTTTCTATACTATTACTCGCTGATTTCGGTTCCGTTTCGATCCGAACATTCAGGGAACCCAGGGGTCCGGTTTCGGGGAACACGTCGAAACTGACAGATATGGACTATTCAGGTCTATTTTTGCCGATTATGGTCAGTTTTCTACAGTATTACTCACTATTTTTGGGACCCGCTGCGAGCCGAATGTTTCGGGAACTCCGGGGTCCGATAACGGGGAACTCATCAAAACTCGTAGATTTGGCCTTTGCTAGCTAGTTTTCTATACTATTATTCACAGATTTCGAGTCCCGCTGCGATCCGAATGTTCGGGGAACCCCCGAGGTCCGATTACGGGGAACCCATTAAAACTCGCTTGTTTGGCCTATTGTGGGCAATTTGCTATACTACAACCCCCTGATTTGGCCTATCTTGGCAAGTTTTCTCGACAATTACTCACTGATTTCGGTTCAGGCTGCGATCCAGACGTTCGGGGAACACCGGGGTCCGGTTACCGGGAACTCGTAAGAACTCGAAGATTTGGCCTATTCTGGCCAGTTTTCTATACTATTACTCACTGATTTCGTGTCCCACTACGTTCCAAACGTTCAGGGAATCGTGGGATTCGTTTATGGGGAACTCCTTAAAAATCGTAGATTGGCCTATTTTGGCCACTTTTCTATACTATTACTCGCTGATTTCGGTTCCGTTTCGATCCGAACGTTCAGGGAACCCAGGGGTCCAGTTTCGGGGAACACGTCGAAACTGACAGATATGGACTATCCAGGTCTATTCTTGCCGATTATGGTCAGTTTTCTACACTATTACTCACTGTTTTTGGGACCCGCTGCGATTAGAATGTTTTGGGAACCCCGGGGTCCGATTACGGGGAACTCATCAAAACTCATAGATTTAGCCTTTTCTACCCAGTTTTCTATACTATTATTCACAAATTTCGAGTCCCGCTGCGATCCGAATGTTCGGGGAACCCCCGAGGTCCGATTATGGGGAACCCGTTGAAACTCGCATGTTTGGCCTATAGTGGCCAGTTTTGCATAGTATAACCCACTGATTTCGAGTCCCGCTGCGATCCAAACGCTCGGAGACCCCGGGGCCCGGTTTCGGGAAAGTTATCAAAACTCGCTTATTTGCCCTATTTTGGCCAGTTTTCGCTGATTCTGGCCAGTTTTCTATAGTATTACTCACAGATTTTGGTTCCCATTATGATCCGAACTCTTGGGGAATCCCAGGGTTCATTTACGGGGAACTTAGCAAAACTCCCAGATTTCGCCTATCTTGGCAAGTTTTCTCGACAATTACTCACTGATTTCGGTTCAGGATGCGATCCAAACGTTCGGGGAACCCCGGGGTCCGGTTACCGGGAACTCGTAAGAACTCGAAGATTTGGCCTATTCTAGCCAGTTTTCTATACTATTACACACTGATTTCGTGTCGCACTACGATCCGAACATTCGGGGAATCCTGGGATTCGTTTATGGGGAACTCCTTAAAAATCGTAGATTGGCCTATTTTGGCTAGTTTTCTATACTATTACTCGCTGATTTCGGTTCCGTTTCGATCCGAACATTCAGGGAACCCAGGGGTCCGGTTTCGGGGAACACGTCGAAACTGACAGATATGGACTATTCAGGTCTATTTTTGCCGATTATGGTCAGTTTTCTACAGTATTACTCACTGTTTTTGGGACCCGCTGCGAGCCGAATGTTTCGGGAACTCCAGGGTCCGATAACGGGGAACTCATCAAAACTCATAGATTTGGCCTTTGCTAACTAGTTTTCTATACTATTATTCACAGATTTCGAGTCCCGCTGCGATCCGAATGTTCGGGGAACCCCCGAGGTCCGATTACGGGGAACCCATTAAAACTCGCTTGTTTGGCCTATTGTGGGCAATTTGCTATACTACAACCCCCTGATTTGGCCTATCTTGGCAAGTTTTCTCGACAATTACTCACTGATTTCGGTTCAGGCTGCGATCCAGACGTTCGGGGAACACCGGGGTCCGGTTACCGGGAACTCGTAAGAACTCGAAGATTTGGCCTATTCTGGCCAGTTTTCTATACTATTACTCACTGATTTCGTGTCCCACTACGATCCAAACGTTCGGGGAATCCTGGGATTCGTTTATGGGGAACTCCTTAAAAATCGTAGATTGGCCTATTTTGGCTACTTTTCTATACTATTACTCGCTGACTTCGGTTCTGTTTCGATCCGAATGTTCAGGGAACCCAGGGGTCCGGTTTCGTGGAACACGTCGAAACTGACAGATATGGACTATTCAGGTCTATTCTTGCCGATTATGGTCAGTTTTCTACACTATTACTCACTGTGTTTGGGACCCGCTGCGATCAGAACGTTTTGGGAACCCCGGGGTCCGATTACGGGGAACTCATCAAAACTCATAGATTTAGCCTTTTCTACCCAGTTTTCTATACTATTATTCACAAATTTCAAGTCCCGCTGCGATCCGAATGTTCAGGGAACCCCCAAGGTCCGATTATGGGGAACCCGTTGAAACTCGCATGTTTGGCCTATAGTGGCCAGTTTTGTATACTATAACCCACTGATTTCGAGTCCCGCTGCGATCCAAACGCTCGGAGACCCCGGGGCCCGGTTTCGGGAAAGTTATCAAAACTCGCATATTTGCCCTATTTTGGCCAGTTTTCGCTGATTCTGGCCAGTTTTCTATAGTATTACTCACAAATTTTGGTTCCCATTATGATCCGAACTCTTGGGGAATCCCAGGGTTCATTTACGGGGAACTTAGCAAAACTCCCAGATTTCGCCTATCTTGGCAAGTTTTCTCGACAATTACTCACTGATTTCGGTTCAGGATGCGATCCAAACGTTCGGGGAACCCCGGGGTCCGGTTACCGGGAACTCGTAAGAACTCGAAGATTTGGCCTATTCTAGCCAGTTTTCTATACTATTACACACTGATTTCGTGTCGCACTACGATCCGAACATTCGGGGAATCCTGGGATTCGTTTATGGGGAACTCCTTAAAAATCGTAGATTGGCCTATTTTGGCTAGTTTTCTATACTATTACTCGCTGATTTCGGTTCCGTTTCGATCCGAACATTCAGGGAACCCAGGGGTCCGGTTTCGGGGAACACGTCGAAACTGACAGATATGGACTATTCAGGTCTATTTTTGCCGATTATGGTCAGTTTTCTACAGTATTACTCACTGTTTTTGGGACCCGCTGCGAGCCGAATGTTTCGGGAACTCCAGGGTCCGATAACGGGGAACTCATCAAAACTCGTAGATTTGGCCTTTGCTAACTAGTTTTCTATACTATTATTCACAGATTTCGAGTCCCGCTGCGATCCGAATGTTCGGGGAACCCCCGAGGTCCGATTACGGGGAACCCATTAAAACTCGCTTGTTTGGCCTATTGTGGGCAATTTGCTATACTACAACCCCCTGATTTGGCCTATCTTGGCAAGTTTTCTCGACAATTACTCACTGATTTCGGTTCAGGCTGCGATCCAGACGTTCGGGGAACACCGGGGTCCGGTTACCGGGAACTCGTAAGAACTCGAAGATTTGGCCTATTCTGGCCAGTTTTCTATACTATTACTCACTGATTTCGTGTCCCACTACGATCCAAACGTTCGGGGAATCCTGGGATTCGTTTATGGGGAACTCCTTAAAAATCGTAGATTGGCCTATTTTGGCTACTTTTCTATACTATTACTCGCTGACTTCGGTTCTGTTTCGATACGAATGTTCAGGGAACCCAGGGGTCCGGTTTCGTGGAACACGTCGAAACTGACAGATATGGACTATTCAGGTCTATTCTTGCCGATTATGGTCAGTTTTCTACACTATTACTCACTGTTTTTGGGACCCGCTGCGATCAGAATGTTTTGGGAACCCCGGGGTCCGATTACGGGGAACTCATCAAAACTCATAGATTTAGCCTTTTCTACCCAGTTTTCTATACTATTATTCACAAATTTCGAGTCCCGCTGCGATCCGAATGTTCGGGGAACCCCCAAGGTCCGATTATGGGGAACCCGTTGAAACTCGCATGTTTGGCCTATAGTGGCCAGTTTTGTATACTATAACCCACTGATTTCGAGTCCCGCTGCGATCCAAACGCTCGGAGACCCCGGGGCCCGGTTTCGGGAAAGTTATCAAAACTCGCATATTTGCCCTATTTTGGCCAGTTTTCGCTGATTCTGGCCAGTTTTCTATAGTATTACTCACAAATTTTGGTTCCCATTATGATCCGAACTCTTGGGGAATCCCAGGGTTCATTTACGGGGAACTCAGCAAAACTCCCAGATTTTGCCTATCTTGGCAAGTTTTCTCGACAATTACTCACTGATTTCGGTTCAGCCTGCGATCCAAACGTTCGGGGAACCCCGGGGGCCGGTTACCGGGAACTCGTAAGAACTCGAAGATTTGGCCTATTCTGTCCAGGTTTCTATACTATTACTCACTGATTTTGTGTCCCACTACGATCCGAACGTTCGGGGAATCCTGGGGTTCGTTTATGGGGAACTCCTTAAAAATCGTAGATTGGCCTATTTTGGCTGGTTTTCTATACTACTACTCGCTGATTTCGGTTTCGTTTCGATCCGAACGTTCAGGGAACCCAGGGGTACGGTTTTGGGGAACACGTCGAAACTCATAGATATGGACTATTCAGGTCTATTTTTGCCGATTATGGTCAGTTTTCTACACTATTACTCACTGTTTTTGGGACCCGCTGCGATCCGAATGTTTCGGGAACTCCGGGGTCCGATTCCGGGGAACTCATCAAAACTCGTAGATTTGGCCTTTGCTAACTAGTTTTCTATACTATTATTCACAGATTTCGAGTCCCGCTGCGATCCGAATGTTCGGGGAACCCCCAAGGTCCGATTACGGGGAACCCATTAAAACTCGCTTGTTTGGCCTATTGTGGCCAATTTTCTATACTATAACCAACTGATTTCGAGTACCACTGCGATCCAAATGTTTGAAGAACACAAGGGCCCGGTGTCGGGAAACCTATCAAAAGTCGCATATTTGGCCTATTCTGGCCAGTTTTGTCATCAAAACACCCAGATTTGTCCTATCTTGGCAAGTTTTCTAGACAATTACTCACTGATTTCGGTTCAGGTTGCGATCCGAATGTTCGGGGAACCCCGCGGTCCGGTTAGGGAGAACTCGTAATAACTCGAAGAGTTGGCCTATTCTGGCCAGTTTTCTATACTATTACTCGCTGATTTCGGTTCCGTTCAGATCCGAACGTTCAGGGAGCCTAGGGATCCGGTTCCGGGGAACTCTCGAAACTCACAGATTTGGCTTATTCAGGTCAGTTTATCTCGATTCTGGTCTGTTTTCTACACTATTACTCACTGTTTTTTGGACCCGCTGCGATCAGAATGTTTCGGGAACCCCGGGGTCCGATTATGGGGAGCTCATCAAAACTCGTAGATTTAGCCTTTTCTACCCAGTTTTCTATACTATTATTCACAGATTTCGATTCCCGGGGCGATCCGAATGTTTTGGGAACCCCAAGGTCCGATTACGGGGAACCCGTTGAAACTCACATGTTTGGCCTATTGTGGCCAGTTTTGTATGCTATAACCCACTCATTTCGAGTCCCGCTGCGATCCAAACGCTGGGAGACCCCGGGGCCCGGTTTCGGGAAACTTATCAAAACTCGCATATTTGCCCTATTTTGGCCAGTTTTCGCTGATTCTAACCAGTTTTCTATAGTATTACTCATTGATTTAGGGTCCCATTATGATCCGAACTCTTTGGGAATCCTGGGGTTCATTTACGAGGAAGCCATCAAAACTCCTAGATTTGGCCTATCTTGGCAAGTTTTCTAGACAATTACTCACTGATTTCGGTTCAGGCAGCGATCCGAATATTCGGGGAACCCCGGGGTCCTGTTACGGGGAACTCGTAAAAACTCAAAGAGTTGGCCTATTCTGGCCAGTTTTCTATACAATTAGTCACTAATTTCGTGTCCCACTACGATCCGACGTTCGAGGAATCCCGGGGTTCGTTTACGGGGAACTCGTTAAAAGTCATAGATTTGGCCTATTTTGGCTAGTTTTCTATACTATTACTCACTGATTTCGGTTCCCGTTCCGATCCGAACATTCGGGGAACCCAGGGGTCGGGTTCGGGGAACACGTCGAAACTCACAGATTTGGACTATTCGGGTCTATTTTTGCCGATTATGGTCTGTTTTCTACACTATTGCTCACTGTTTTTGGGACCCGCTGCGATCCGAATGTTTCGGGATCTCCGCGGTCCGAGTACGGGGAACTCATCTAAACTCGTAGATTTGGCCTTTGCTAGCCAGTTTTCTATACTTTTATTCACAGATTTCGAGTCCCGCTATGATCCGAATGTTCGGGGAACCCCCGAGGTCAGATTACGAGGAACCCAATAAAACTCGCTTGTTTGGCCTATTGTGGCCAATTTTCTATACTATAAACCACTGATTTCGAGTGCTGCTGCGATCCAAACATTCGGAGAACACAAGGGCCCAGTGTCTGGAAACTTATCAAAACTCGCATATTTGGCCTATTCTGGCTAGTTTTCGCTGATTCTGGCCAGTTTTCTATAGTATTACTCATTGATTTTGACTATCTTGGCAAGTTTGCTCGCAATTACTCACTGATTTCGGTTCAGGCTGCGATCCGAATGTTCGGGGAACCTCGGGGTCTGGTTACGGGGAACTCATAAAAACTCGAAGATTTGGCCTATTCTGGCCTGCTTTCTATACAATTAGTCACTGATATCATGTCCCACTACGATCGGAACGTTCGAGGAATCACGGGGTTCGTTATTTTAGCCAGTTTTCTATACTATTACTCATTGATTTCGGGTCCCACTCCGGTCCGAACGTTCACGGAACACCGGGGTTCGTTTATGGGGAACTTATCAAAACTCGCAAATTTGGCCTAGCTTGGCCGGTTTTCTATACTATTACTCACTCATTTTGGGTCCCACTTTGAACCGAGCGTTCGGGGAACCCCGAGGTTCGTTTATGGGAACTCGTCCAAACCCAAAGATTTTGTTATTCTGGCCAGTTTTCTATACTATTACTCACTAATTTTGGGTCCCACTTCAATCTGAATGTTCGGGGAAACCTCGGTTCAGGTTATGGGGAAGTCATACGAACTCACATATTTTGTCTATTCTGGCTAGTTTCTACACTGTTACTCACTAATTTCGGTTGTCGTTCTGAACGTTTGGGGAACCCCTGGGTCGAGATACGGGGATCCGATTGTTTGGGGGACCCTGGGGTTCGATTACGAGGAACTCGTCCAAACTCGCAGGTTTGGCCTATCCTAACCAGTTTTCTATAGTATTACTCACTTATCTCGGTTCCCGCTGCGATCCGAACGTTCGGTGAACCCCGGGGTCCGGTTTCGGGGAACTAGTAAAAACTCGAAGATTTGGCCGATTCTTGCCACTTTTCTATACTATTGCTCATTGATTTTGGGTCTCGCTGTGATTCGAAGGTTCGCGGAACCCCGGGGTTCGTTTATGGGGAACTCTTCAAACCTCGTTGATTTTTCTTAGCTTGGCCGGTTTTCCATACTATTACTCACTAATTTCGGGTTCCACTTTGATGCGAACGTTCGGGCAACCCCGATATTTGTTTATGGGAACTCATCAAAACTCATCAAAACTCATAGATTTGGCCTATTCTTGTAAGTTTTTGCTGATTGTGGTCAGTTTTCTATACTATTGCTCAATGATTTTGGGACCTGCTGCGATCCGAATTTTTCGGGAAACACGGGGTTCGATTATCGGGAACTCGTCAAAACATATAGATTAGGCCTATTCTGGCCAGTTTTGTATACCATTTCTCACTGATTTCGGTTCCCGCTGCGATTCGAATGGTGGGGGAACCCTAGAGAATGGTTACGGGAAGTCCTCAAAACTCATAGATTTGGCCTATGCTGGCCAAATTTCTATTCTATTACTCACTAGTTTCGGTTCTCGTTGCGGTCCAAATGTTCGGGGCACCCCGTGGTTCGTTTATGGGGAACTCGTCAAAACTCACAGATTTGGCCTATTCTGGCCAGTTTTTGCCGATTCTGGCTAGTTTTCTATACTATTATTCACTGATTTTTTGTCCCACTATGATCCGAACATTCTGGAAAACCTGGGGTCTGATTTGTTGGGGAACGTCGCATGGGAAATAAAAATATTCATACGCACACACAAACCTATCCATGGTGATGAGCATCTACGAGAGGGAGAGTGGATCTACATACCCTTGTAGATCGCTAAGCGGGAAGCGTTAAGAAACGCGGTTGGTGTAGTCGAACATCTTCGCGATCCAAATCGCCGAGCGTCCCGCGATCTCATCACGATCCGTCCCCCGATCCAATCACGATCCGTCCCGTGAACTCATCACTATCCGTCCCGCGATCTCATCACGATCCGTCTCACGATCTTGATCACGGTCCTTCCGATCCAGCGCCGAACGGACGGCACCTCTGCGTTCAGCACACGTGCAGCTTGATGACGATCTCCACCGTCTCGATCCAGCGAGAGGAGGTGGAGAGGAGAGAGAGTTCACCGGCAGCGTGACGGCGCTCCGGTGATGGTGGTGGAGTGATGCCGGCTGGCCTTCGCCTAAGCGCTGCGGAAAACCGATCTAGAGGAGAAACTGTGCACCGGTGAAACGGGTAGCACATGGCCGGAAATTCTGTCCAAAAACCACCCAATCCACTAGTATATATAGGAGGAGAGGAGAGGAGAGGCAGCCAAGGCCTTTGGGAGCAATCCTACTTCACCTCCAATCCTAGTTGGAGTAGGATTGCCTCCTATTGGCTGATTTTCCACTTTTTGCTTTAGGACTTTCTCTCCTGCGCCATGGGCCTTTGTGGCTGTTTTCCCAGCCCACTAAGGGCTGGTTATTATTATCCCACAGCCCATGGACCTCTTGGGGTCAAAATACCCCTCCCGGAGGTCCTCCAGTACACTACCGGCACTCCCGGTACAATACTGATACTCCCGGTAAACTACCGATGAGCCCGAAACTTTTCCAGAAACCAAACTGGGACTTCCTATATATGAATCTTTACCTCCGGACCATTCTGGAGCTCCTCATGACATCCGGGATCTCATCCGGGACTCCGAACAACCTTCGGTCACCACCATACATAACTCTACACTACCGAAACGTCACCGAACCTTAAGTGTGCAGACCCTGCGGGTTCGAGAACTATGTAGACATGACCGAGACACCTCTACGGTCAATAACCAATGGCGGGACCTGGACGTCCACATTGGTTCCTACATATTCTACGAAGATCTTTATCGGTCGAACCTCTATGTCAAGGATTAAGTTAATCCCGTATAACGTTCCCTTTGTTCTTCGGTATGTTACTTGCCCGAGATTCGATCGTCGGTATCTCCATACCTAGTTCAACCTCGTTACTGGCAAGTCTCTTTACGCGTGCCGTAATACAAGATCCCGCAACTAAAAATTAGTCACATTGCTTGCAAGGCTTATTGTGATGTTGCATTACCGAGTGGGCCCCGAGATACCTCTCCGTCACACGGAGTAACAAATCCCAGTCTCGATCCATGCCAACTCAACAGACACCATCGGAGATACCTGTAGAGCACCTTTATAGTCACCTAGTTACGTTGCGAAGTTTGATACACACAAGGCACTCCTCCGATATCTGTGAGTTGCATGATCTCATGGTCATAGGAACATATACTTGACATGCAGAAAACAGTAGCAATAAACTGACACGATCGTATGCTATGTTTGTAGTTTGGGTCTTATCCATCACATCATTCTCCTAATGAATGTATCCCGTTATCAAATGACATCTCATGTCCATGGCTAGGAAACCTTAACCATCCTTTGATCAACGAGCTAGTCCATTAGAGGCATACTAGGGACATGGTTTTGTCTATGTATCCACACATGCATTTAAGTCTCCGATCAATACAATTGTAGCATGGATAATAAACGATTATCATGAACAAGGAAATATGATAATAAATAATTTATTATTGCCTCTAGGGCATATTTCCAACAGTCTCCCACTTGCACTAGAGTCAATAATCTAGTTCACATCACCATGTGATTCGCATTGTTATGAATCTAACACCCAATGAGTTCTGAGGCTCGATCATGCTTTGCATGTGAGAGAGGTCTTATAGTCAACGGGTCTGCGATATTCAGATCCGTGTGTACTTTGCATATCTCTATGTCAAACCATAAACACTGCTACCACACTCCACTTGGTACTATTTCCAATTGGCTGCTCCACTATACGTATCCAGATTGCTACTACTAGTCATCCGGATAGGTGTTAAAGCTTGCATCGACGTAACTCTTTACGACGAACTCTTTATCACCTCCATAATCAAGAAACATTTCCTTAGTCCTCTGGTTACTAAGGATAATTCTGACCGCTGTCCAGTGATCCACTCCTGGACCACTCTTGTACCCCTTGACAGACTCATGGCAAGGCACACATAGGTGCGGTACACAACATGGCATAATATAGAGCCTATGGCTAAGGCATAGGGGACGACGTTCGTCCTTTCTCTTTCTTCTTCCGTTGTCGAGCTTTGAGTCTCACTCAACTTCACACCTTACAAATCAGACGAGAACTATTTCTCTGGCTGATCCCTTTTGAACTCTTTCAAAATCTTGTGAAGGTATGCACTCATTGAAAGTCTGATCAAGCATCTTCATCTATCTCTATAGATTTTGATGCTCAACAATTAGGTAGCTTTATCCAGGTCTTCCTTTGAAAATCACTTTCCAAATAACCGTTTTATGCTTTCCAGAAACTCTACATTATTTTTGATCAACAATATGTCATCCACATATACTTATCAGAAATTCTATAGTACTCCCACTCACTTTATTCCAAATACAAGTTTCTCGTAAACTTTGTATAAACATCAAAACTTTGATCACCTCATCAAAGCGTGTATTCCAACTCCGAGATGCTTGCTTCAGTCCATGGAAGGATCACCGAAGCTTGCACACCCTTTAGCATCCTTAGGCCTGACAAAACCTTCTGGTTGTATCACATACAACCTTTCCTCAAGTAAACCGTTAAGGAAACGATGTTTTGACATCCATCTGCCAGATTTCATAATTGAAAACACAGCAACTGCTAACATAATTCCAACAGACTTTAGCACCACTACGAGTGAGAAAGTCTCATCGTAGTCAACTCCTTGAACTTGTCACAAACATCTTTGCAACAAGTCGAGCTTTACAAATAGTGACATTCACCATCAGTGTCTGTCTTCATTTTAAAGATCCATTTGTACATAACGACCTGTCGTCCAACAAGCAAGTCTACCAAAGTCTACACTTGGTTTTCATACATGGATCCTATCTCGGATTTCATGGCCTCCAACCATTTGTCGGAATCCGGGCCCATCATCGCTTCTCTATAGCTCGTAGGTTCATCGTTGTCCAACAACATGACCTCCAAGACAGGGTTGTCATACCAGTTAGGAGCAGTACACATCCTTGTCAACCTACGAAGTTCGATCGTAACTTGATCCTGAAGTTTCATGATAATGATCATTAACTTCCTCTTCAACTAACGTAGGCTTCACAGAAACATCTTTTTGCGCTGCGCTACTCTCTGGTTGAACAAAGGTTTAACAACCTCATCAAGTTCTATCTTCCTCCCACTCAATTCTTTCGAGAGAAACATTTTCTCGAGAAAGGATCCGTTTAAGCAACAAACACTTTCCACTAGGATCTGAGATTGAAGGTTCACCCAACTGATCTTAGGGTATTCTATGAAGATGCATTTGTCCGCCTTGGGTTCGACCTCATTAGGTGAAAACATTTTCCACACAAGTGTCGCAGCACCAAGTATTAAGAAATGACAGCTTAGGTTTCTATCAAACCATAATTCAAATGGTGTCATCTCAACGGATTTAGATGGTGCCCTATTTAAAGTGAATGTAGTTGTCTCTAATGCATAACCCCAAAATTATAGTAGTAAAACGATAAGAGACATCATAGCACGCACCATGTCCAATAGAGCATAACTATGATGTTCGGACACACCATCACACTATGGTGTTCCAGGTGGCGTTTAGTTGTGAAACAACTTTCACATTGTCTTAAGTCGTATGCCAAACTCGTGACTCAGATATTCACCTCCACGATCATATTGCAGTCATTTTTATCTTCTTGTCACGATGATCTTTAAACTTCACTCTGAATTTGCTTGAACCTTTCAAACGATTCAGACTTGTGTTTCATTAAGTAAATATACACTATATCTACTCAAATCATCAGTGAAGGTAAGAAAATAACGATATCCACTTCACGCTACAAGACTCACTAGATTGCATACATCAACATGTATCATTTCAAATGAATCACTTCCCCACTCCATCCAACGGGGTCCTTTAGTCATCTTGCCCAAGAGGCATGGTTCGCATGTCTCAACCATTTCGAAATTGAATGAGTCCAAATATCCATCACCATGGAGTTTCTTCATGCGCTTTATACCAATATGACATTTTGCGGCAGTGCCACAAGTATGTGGTACTATCGTTATTTAACTTTGTATCTTTTGACATCAATGTTATGAACATGTGTATTACTACGATCAAGATTTCAACAAACCATTCTCACTGGGTGCATGACCATTGAAGGTATTATTCAAGTAAAAAGAATAACCATTATTCTCTGACTTAAATGAATAATCGTATTGCAACAAACATGATCTAATCATGTTCATGCTCAACGCAAAACGCCAAATAACATTTATTTAGGTTCGTCACTAATCCTGAAGGTAGAGGGAGCGTGCGATGTTGATCACATCAACCTTGGAAACATTTCTAACACACATCGTCACCTCACCCTTAGCTAGTTCTCCGTTTATTCCGTAGCTTTTATTTCGAGTTACTAACATTTGGCAACCGAACCGGTATCCAATACCCAAGTGCTACTAGGAGTACTAGCAAGGTACACATCAATAACTCGTATATCAAATATACTTTTGTCAATGTTGCCAGCCTTCTTATCTACCAAGTATCTAGGGTTGTTCCGCTTCAGCGACCCCACACCTCATAAGAGAAGCACTTAGTCTCGGGTTTGAGTTCAGCTTTGGGTTGCTTCACTGGAGCAGCAATGACTCTCTATCCATGAAGTTTCCCTCCCTACTCTTGCCCTTCTTGAAACTAGTGGTTTGATTAACCATCAACACTTGACGCTCCTTCTTGATTTCTACCTTCGCGGTGTCAAACATCGCAAACAGCTCAGGGATCAACATTTCTTTCCCTGGCATTTTATAGTTAATCACCAAGTTCTAGTAGCTCAGTGACAGTGACTTGGAGAACTATATCAATCACTATCTTATCTGGAAAATCAACTCCCACTTGATTCAAGCGATTGTAGTACCCAGACAATCTGAGTACATGCTCAACGGTTGAGCTATTCTCCTTCATCTTACAGGCAAATAATCTTGTTGGAGATCTCATATCTCGCAACACGGACACGAGCCTGAGGTCACAATCTCAGCTCCTAGAACATCTCATATGTTCCGTGACGTTCAAAACGTTTCGGAGCCTCAATTCTAAGCCGTAATGCATGACGCACTAAACTATCAAGTAGTCATCGAAACGTGCCTGTCAGATGTTCACAACATCTACAGACGATGCTAGATGGGGTGGCGCACCGAGCGGTGCATTAAGGACATAAGCCTTCTGTGCAGCAATGAGGACAATCCTCAGATCACGGACCCAGTCCGCAATTTTGCTACCAACATCTTTCAATTCTATTTCTCTAGGAACATATAAAAATACAAGGGAGCTACAGGGCGAGCTAGTAATCTACAACATAATTTGCAAAGACACTTTGACTATGTTCATGATAATGAGTTCAATTAATCATATTACTTAAGAACTCCCACTCAAATTGACATCCCTCCGATCATTCGAGTGATACATGATCCAAATTCACCAACTCAAGTCCGATCATCACGTGAGTTGAGGTGGCTGCAATGGTGAACATCATCATATTGATCATATCTACTATATGACTCATGTTCGACCTTTCGGTCTCTTGTGTTCCGAGGCCATGTCTGTACATGCTAGGCTCGTCAAGTCTAACCCGAGTGTTCTGCGCGTGCAAATCTGGCTTGCACCCGTTGTATGTGAACATAGAGTCTATCACACCCAATCATCACGTGGTGTCTCAACACGACGAACTTTCGCAACGGTGCACACTCGGGGAGAACACAATTTATCTTGAAATTAAGTGAGGGATCACCTTATAATGCTACCGTCGTCCTAAGCAAAACAAGGTGCATAAAAGGATTAACATCACATGCAAATCATAAGTGACATGATATGGCCATGATCTTGTGCTTTTGATCTCCATCATGAAAGCACCGGCATGATCTCCATCGTCACCGGCATGACACCATGATCTCCATCATCTTGATCTCCATCAACGTGTCGCCATCGGGGTTGTCACGCCCTACATGCTTCTACTACTATTTCTACTGTAGCGATAAAGTAAAGCATTACATAGCGCTTAATGATTGACACGCAGGTCATACAATAATTAAAGACAACCCTATGGCTCCTGCCGGTTGCCGTATTCAACGACATGCAAGTCTTGAAATTCTATACATCACATGATCATCTCATACATCACATATATCTCATCATGTAATTGGCCATATCACATCACAACATACCCTGCAAAAACAAGTTAGACGTCCTCTAATTGTTGTTGCATGTTTTACGTGGCTGCTACGGGTATCTAGCAAGAATGATTCTCACCTACGCATAAACCACAACGGTGATACATAGATTGCTTTTCAACCTTCTCAAGGACCGCCTTTGTCGGATCCGATCCAACTAAAGTGAGAGAAACTGTCACCCGCAAGCCATCCAACAAAAATTTTCCTACGCACAAGCAAACCTATCCATGGTGATGAGCATCTACGAGAGGGAGAGTGGATCTACATACCCTTGTAGATCGCTAAGCGCGAAGTGTTAAGAAACGCGGTTGGTGTAGTCGAACATCTTCGCGATCCAAATCGCCGAGCGTCCTGCGATCTCATCACGATCCGTCCCGTGATCCAATCACGATCCGTCCCGTGAACTCATCACGATCCGTCCCGCGATCTCATCACGATCCATCTCACGATCTTGATCCCGGTCCTTCCGATCTAGCGCCGAACGGACGGCACCTCCGCGTTCAGCACACGTGCAGCTTGATGACGATCTCCACCGTCTCGATCCAGCGAGAGGAGGTGGAGAGGAGAGAGAGTTCACCGGCAGCGTGACGGCGCTCCGGTGATGGTGGTGGAGTGATTCCGGCTGGGCTTCGCCGAAGCGCTGCGGAAAACCGATCTAGAGGAGAAACTGTGCACCGGTGAAACGGGTAGCACGTGGCCGGAAATTCTGTCCCAAAACCACCCAATCCACTAGTATATATAGGAGGAGAGGAGAGGAGAGGCATCCAAGACCTTTGGGTCGGCCGAAATAGGAGGTGGGAGCAATCCTACTTCACCTCCAATCCTAGTTGGAGTAGGATTGCCTCCTATTAGCTGATTTTCCACTTTTTGCTTTAGGACTTTCTCTCATGCGCCATGGCCTTTGTGGCTGTTTTCCCAGCCCACTAAGGGCTGGTTATTATTCTCCCACAGCCCATGGACCTATTGGGGTCGAAATACCTCTCCCGGAGGTCCTCCGGTACACTACCGGCACTCCCGGTACAATACCGATACTCCCGGTACACTACCGATGAGCCCGAAACATTTCCGGAAACCAAACTGGGACTTCCTATATATGAATCTTTACCTCCGGACCATTCCGGAGCTCCTCGTGACGTCCAGGATCTCATCCGGGACTCCTAACAACCTTCGGTCACCACCATACATAACTCTACACTACCGAAACGTCACTGAACCTTAAGTGTGCAGACCCTGCGGGTTCGAGAACTATGTAGACATGACCGAGACACCTCTACGGTCAATAAACAATGGAGGGACCTGGACGTCCACACTGGTTCCTACATATTCTACGAAGATCTTTATCGGTCGAACCTCTATGTCAAGGATTCAGTTAATCCCGTATAACGTTCCCTTTGTTCTTCGGTATGTTACTTGCCCGAGATTCGATCGTCGGTATCTCCATACCTAGTTCAACCTCGTTACCGGCAAGTCTCTTTACTCGTTCCATAATACAAGATCATGCAACTAAAAATTAGTCACATTGCTTGCAAGGCTCATTGTGATGTTGTATTACCGAGTGGGCCCTGAGATACCTCTCCGTCACACGGAGTAACAAATCCCAGACTCGATCCATGCCAACTCAACAGACACCATCGGAGATACCTGTAGAGAACCTTTATTGTCACCCGGTTACGTTGTGACGTTTGATACACACAAGGCACTCCTCCGATATCTGTGAGTTGCATGATCTCATGGTCATAGGAACATATACTTGACATGCAGAAAACAGTAGCAATAAACAGACACGATCATATGCTATGTTTGTAGTTTGGGTCTTATCCATCACATCATTCTCCTAATGATGTGATCCCGTTATCAAATGACATCTCATGTCCATGGCTAGGAAACCTTAACCATCCTTTGATCAACGAGCTAGTCCATTAGAGGCATACTAGGGACATGGTTTTGTCTATGTATCCACACATGCATTTAAGGCTCCGATCAATACAATTATAGCATGGATAATAATAGATTATCATGAACAAGGAAATATGATAATAACTAATTTATTATTTCCTCTAGGGCATATTTCCAACATGATTATGGGGAACTCGTCAAAACTCGCAAATTTGGCATATTTTAGCCAGTTTTCTATACTATTACTCACTGATTTCGGGTCCCACTGCGGTCCAAACGTTCGCGGAACCCCGGGGTTCGTTTATGGGGAACTTATCAAAACTCATAGATTTGGCCTAGTTTGGCCGGTTTTCTATACTATTACTCACTGATTTCGGGTCCTACTTTGATCCGAACATTCCGGGAACCCCGAGGTTTGTTTATGGGAATTCGTCGACACCCAAAGATTTTGTTATTCTGGCCAGTTTTCTATACTATTACTCACTAATTTTGGGACCCACTGCGATATGAATGTTCGGGGAACCCCGGGGTCCGGTTATGGGGAAGTCATAGGAACTCACATATTTTGTCTATTCTGGCTAGTTTCTACACTGTTACTCACTAATTTCGGTTGTCGTTGTGATGCGAACGTTTGGGGAACCGCTGGGTCGGGATACGGGGATCCAATTATTTGGGGGACCCTGAGGTCCGATTACGAGGAACTCGTCAAAACTCGCAAATTTGGCCTAACTTAGCCAGTTTTATATAGTATTACTCACTTATTTCGGTTCGCGCTGCGATTCGAACGTTCGGTGAACCCCGTGGTCCGGTTTCGGGGAACTCGTAAAAACTCGAAGATTTGGCCTATTCTTGCCACTTTTCTATACTATTGCTCACTGATTTTGGGTCTCGCTGCGATCCGATGGTTCGCGGAACCCCGGGGTTCGTTTATGGGGAACTCTTCATAACTCATCGATTTTCCTTAGCTTGGCCGGTTTTCTATACTATTACTCACTAATTTCGGGTCCCACTTTGATGCGAACGTTCGGGGAACCCCGATATTCGTTTATGGGAACTCGTGAAAACTCATCAAAACTCATAGATTTGGCCTATTCATGTAAGTTTTTGCTGATTGTGGTCAGTTTTCTATACTATTGCTCAATGATTTTGGGACCTGCTGCGATCGGAATTTTTTGGTAAACACGGGGTTCGATTATCGGGAACTCGTCAGGACTCATAGATTAGACCTATTCTGGCCATTTTTGTACACAATTTGTCACTGATTTCGGTTCCCGCTGCGATCCGAACGTTTGGGGAACCCTAGAGAATGGTTACGGGGAAGTCCTCAAAACTCATAGATTTGGCCTATACTGGCCAAATTTCTATTCTATTACTCACTAATTTCGGGTCTCGTTGCGGTCCAAACGTTCGGGGCACCCCGTGGTTCGTTTATGGGGAACTCGTCAAAACTCACCGATTTAGCCTATTCTGCAAGTTTCGCCGATTCTGGCTAGTTTTCTATACTATTATTCACTGATTTTTTGTCCCAATATAATCCAAACTTTGGCATATTTTAGCCAGTTTTCTATACTATTACTCACTGATTTCGGGTCCCACTGCGGTCCAAACGTTCGCGGAACCCCGGGGTTCGTTTATGGGGAACTTATCAATACTCATGGATTTGGCCTAGTTTGGCCGGTTTTCTATACTATTACTCACTGATTTCGGGTCCCACTTTGATTCGAACATTCTGGGAACCCCGAGGTTCCTTTATGGGAATTCGTCGAAACCCAAAGATTTTGTTATTCCGGCCAGTTTTCTATACTATTACTCACTAATTTTGGGACCAACTGCGATCTGAATGTTCGGGGAACCCCGGGGTCCGGTTATGGGGAAGTCGTACGAACTCACATATTTTGTCTATTCCGGCTAGTTTCTACACTGTTACTCACTAATTTCGGTTGTCGTTGCGAGGCGAACGTTTGGGGAACCCCTGGGTCGGGATACGGGGATCCGATTGTTTGGGGGACCTTGGGGTACGATTACGAGGAACTCGTCAAAACTCGCAAATTTGGCCTATCCTAGTCAGTTTTATATAGAAAACTCGCAAAACTCACTTATTTCGGTTCCCGCTGCGATCCGAACGTTCGGTGAACCCCGGGGTCCGGTTTCAGGGAACTCATAAAAACTCGAAGATTTGGCCTATTCTTGCCACTTTTCTATACTATTGCTCACTGATTTTGGGTCTCGCTGCGATCCGATGGTTCGCGGAACCCCGGGGTTCGTTTATGGGGAACTCTTCAAAACTTGTTGATTTTCCTTAGCTTGGCCGGTTTTCTATACTATTACTCACTAATTTCGGGTCCCAATTTGATGCGAACGTTCGGGGAACCCCGATATTCGTTTATGGGAACTCATAGATTTGGCCTATTCAGGTGAACTCATCAAAACTCATAGATTTGGCCTATTCAGGTGAATTTTTGCTGATTGTGGTTAGTTTTCTATACTATTGCTCAATGATTTTGGGACCTGCTGCGTTCCAAATTTTTTGGGAACCACGGGGTCCGATTATCGGGAACTCGTCAAAACTCATAGATTTGGCCTATTCTGGCCAGTTTTGTATACAATTTGTCACTGATTTCGGTTCCCGCTGTGATCCGAACATTGGGGGAACCCCACAGAATGCTTACGGGGAAGTCCTCAAAACACGTATATTTGGCCTATGCTGGCCAAATTTATATACTATTACTCACTAATTTCGGGTCTCGTTACGGTTCAAACGTTCGGCGCACCCCGCGGTTCGTTTATGGGGAACTCGTCAAAACTCACAGATTTGGCCTATTCTGGCCAGTTTTCGCCGATTCTGGATAGTTTTCTATACTATTATTCACTGATTTTTTGTCCCACTATGATCCGAACATTCTGGAAAACCTGGGGTCTCATTATGGGGAACTCGTCAAAACTCGCAAATTTGGCATATTTTAGCCAATTTTCTATACACACTGATTTCGGGTCCCACTGCGGTCCGACCGTTCGCGGAACCCCGGGGTTCGTTTATGGGGAACTTATCAAAACTCGCAGATTTGGCCTAGCTTGGCCGGTTTTTCTATACTATTACTCACTTATTTCGGGTCCCACTTTGATCCGAACATTCTGGGAACCCCGAGGTTCGTTTATGGGAATTCGTCGAAACCCAAAGATTTTGTTATTCTGGCCAGTTTTCTATACTATTACTCACTAATTTTGGGACCCACTGCGATCTGAATGTTCGGGGAACCCCGGGGTCCGGTTATGGGGAAGTCGTACGAACTCACATATTTTCTCTACACTGTTACTCACTAATTTCGGTTGTCGTTGCGATCCGAACGTTTGGGAAACCGCTGGGTCGGGATACGGGGATCCGACCGTTTGGGGGACCCTGGGGTCCGATTACGAGGAACTCGTCAAAACTCGCAGATTTGGCCTATCCTAGCCAGTTTCATATAGTATTACTCACTTATTTCGGTTCCTGCTGCGATCCGAACGTTCGGTGAACCCCGGGGTCCGGTTTCGGGGAACTAGTAAAAACTCGAACATTTGGCCTATTCTTGCCACTTTTCTATACTATTGCTCAGTGATTTTGGGTCTCGCTGCGTTCCGATGGTTCGCAGAACCCCAGGGTTCATTTATGGGGAACTCTTCAAAACTTGTTGATTTTCCTTAGCTTGGCCGGTTTTCTATAATATTACTCACTAATTTCGGGTCCCACTTTGATGCGAACGTTTGGGGAGCCCCGATATTCGTTTATGGGAACTCGTCAAAACTCATCAACACTCATAGATTTGGCCTATTCAGGTCAGTTTTTGCTGATTGTGGTCAGTGTTCTATACTATTGCTCAATGATTTTGGGCCCTGCTGCGATCCAAATTTTTCGGGAACCACGTGGTCCGATTATCGAAAACTCATCAAAACTCATAGATTTGGCCTATTCTGGCTAGGTTTGTATACAATTTGTCACTGATTTCGATTACCGCTGTGATCCGAACGTTGGGGGAACCCCAGAGAATGCTTACGGGGAAGTCCACAAAACTCGTATATTTGGCCTATGCAGGCCAAATTTCTATACTATTACTCACTAATTTCGGTTCTCGTTACGGTTCAAACGTTCGGGGCACCCCGCGGTTCGTTTATGGGGAACTCGTCAAAACTCACAGATTTGGCCTATTCTGGCCAGTTTTCGCCGAATCTGGCTAGTTTTCTATACTATTATTCACTGATTTTTTGTCCCACTATGATCCGAACATTCTGGAAAACCTTGGGTCTGATTATGGGGAACTCGTCAAAACTCGCAAATTTGGCATATTTTAGCCAATTTTCTATACACACTGATTTCGGGTCCCACTGCGGTCCGAACGTTCGCGGAACCCCGGGGTTCGTTTATGGGGAACTTATCAAAACTCGCAGATTTGGCCTAGCTTGGCCGGTTTTCTATACTATTACTCACTTATTTCGGGTCCCACTTTGATCCGAACATTCTGGGAACCCTGAGGTTCGTTTATGGGAATTCGTCAAAACCCAAAGATTTGGTTATTCTGGCCAGTTTTCTATACTATTACTCACTAATTTTGGGACCCACTGCGATCTAAATGTTCGGGGAACCCCGGGGTCCGGTTATGGGGAAGTCGTACGAACTCACATATTTTGTCTACACTGTTACTCACTAATTTCGGTTTTCGTTGCGATCCGAACGTTTGGGAAACCGCTGGGTCGGGATACGGGGATCCGACCGTTTGGGGGACCCTGGGGTCCGATTACGAGGAACTCGTCAAAACTCGCAGATTTGGCCTATCCTAGCCAGTTTTATATAGTATTACTCACTTATTTCGGTTCCTGCTGCGATCCGAACGTTCGGTGAACCCCGGGGTCCGGTTTCGGGGAACTAGTAAAAACTCGAACATTTGGCCTATTCTTGCCACTTTTCTATACTATTGCTCACTGATTTTGGGTCTCGCTGCGTTCCGATGGTTCGCAGAACCCCAGGGTTCATTTATGGGGAACTCTTCAAAACTTGTTGATTTTCCTTAGCTTGGCCGGTTTTCTATACTATTACTCACTAATTTCGGGTCCCACTTTGATGCGAACGTTTGGGGAGCCCCAATATTCGTTTATGGGAACTCGTCAAAACTCATCAACACTCATAGATTTGGCCTATTCAGGTCAGTTTTTGCTGATTGTGGTCAGTGTTCTATACTATTGCTCAATGATTTTGGGCCCTGCTGCGATCCAAATTTTTCGGGAACCACGTGGTCCGATTATCGAAAACTCATCAAAACTCATAGATTTGGCCTATTCTGGCCAGTTTTGTATACAATTTGTCACTGATTTCGATTACCGCTGTGATCCGAACGTTGGGGGAACCCCAGAGAATGCTTACGGGGAAGTCCACAAAACTCGTATATTTGGCCTATGCTGGCCAAATTTCTATACTATTACTTACTAATTTCGGGCCTCGTTACGGTTCAAACGTTCGGGGCACCCCGCGGTTCGTTTATGGGGAACTCGTCAAAACTCACAGATTTGGCCTATTCTGGCCAGTTTTCGCCGAATCTGGCTAGTTTTCTATACTATTATTCACTGATTTTTTGTCCCACTATGATCCGAACATTCTGGAAAACCTGGGGTCTGATTATGGGGAGCTCGTCAAAACTCGCAAATTTGGCATATTTTAGCCAATTTTCTATACACACTGATTTCGGGTCCCACTGCGGTCCGAACGTTCGCGGAACCCCGGGGTTCGTTTATGGGGAACTTATCAAAACTCGCAGATTTGGCCTAGCTTGGCCGGTTTTCTATACTATTACTCACTTATTTCGGGTCCCACTTTGATCCGAACATTCTGGGAACCCTGAGGTTCGTTTATGGGAATTCGTCAAAACCCAAAGATTTGGTTATTCTGGCCAGTTTTCTATACTATTACTCACTAATTTTTGGACCCACTGCGATCTAAATGTTCGGGGAACCCTGGGGTCCGGTTATGGGGAAGTCGTACGAACCCACATATTTTGTCTAAACTGTTACTCACTAATTTCGGTTGTCGTTGTGATCCGAACGTTTGGGGAACCGCTGGGTCGGGATACGGGGATCCGATTGTTTGGGGGACCCTAGGGTCCGATTACGAGGAACTCGTCAAAACTCGCAGATTTGGCCTATCCTAGCCAGTTTTATATAGTATTACTCACTTATTTCGGTTCCCGCTGCGATCCGAACATTCGGTGAACCCCAGGGTCCGGTTTCGGGGAACTCGTAAAAACTCGAAGATTTGGCCTATTCTTGCCACTTTTCTATACTATTGCTCACTGATTTTGGGTCTCGCTGTGATCCGATGGTTCGCGGAACCCCGGGGTTCGTTTATGGCGAACTCTTCAAAACACGTTGATTTTCCTTAGCTTGGCCGGTTTTCTATACTATTACTCACTAATTTCGGGTCCCACTTTGATGCGAACGTTCAAGGAACCCCGATATTCGTTTATGGGAACTCGTCAAAACTCATCAAAACTCATAGATTTGGCCTATTCAGTTCAGTTTTTGCTGATTGTGGTCAGTTCTCTATACTATTGCTCAATGATTTTGGGACCTGCTGCGATCCGAATTTTTCGGGAACCACGGGGTCCGATTATCAGGAACTTGTCAAAACTCATAGATTTGTCCTATTCTGGCTAGCTTTGTATACAATTTGTCACTGATTTTGGTTCCCGCTGCGATCCGAACGTTGGGGGAACCCTAGAGAATGGTTACGGGGAAGTCCTCAAAACTCATAGATTTGGCCTATGCTGGCCAAATTTCTATACTATTACTCACTAATTTCGGGTCTCGTTCCGGTCCAAACGTTCGAGGCACCCCGTGGTTCGTTTATGGGGAACTCGTCAAAACTCACAGATTTGGCCTATTCTGGCCAGTTTTCGCCGATTCTGACTAGTTTTCTATACTATTATTCACTGATTTTTTGTCCGACTATGATCCGAACATTCTGGAAAACCTGCGGTCTGATTATGGGGAACTCGTTAAAACTCGCAAATTTGGCATATTTTGGCCAGTTTTCTATACTATTACTCACTGATTTCGGGTCCCACTGCGGTCCGAATGTTCGCGGAACCCCGTGGTTTGTTTATGGGGAACTTATCAAAACTCATAGATTTGGCCTAGTTTGGCCGGTTTTCTATACTATTACTCACTGATTTCGGGTCCCACTTTGATCCGAACATTCTGGGAACCCCGAGGTTCGTTTATGGGAATTCGTCGAAACCCAAAGATTTTGTTATTCTGGCCAGTTTTCTATACTATTACTCACTAATTTTGGGACCAACTGCGATCTGAATGTTCGGGGAACCGCTGGGTCCGGTTATAGGGAAGTCGTACGAACTCACATATTTTGTCTATTCTGGCTAGTTTCTACACTGTTACTCACTAATTTCTGTTGTCGTTGCGATGCGAACGTTTGGGGAACCCCTGGGTCGGGATATGGGGATCCGATTGTTTGGGGGACCCTGGGGTCCAATTACGAGGAACTCGTCAAAACTCGCAAATTTGGCCTATCCTAGCCAGTTTTATCTAGTATTACTCACTTATTTCGGTTCCCGCTGCGATCCGAACGTTCGGTGAACCCAGGGTCCGGTTTCGGGGAAATCGTAAAAACTCGAAGATTTGGCCTATTCTTGCCACTTTTCTATACTATTGCTCACTAATTTTGGGTCTCGCTGCGATCCGATGGTTCGCGGAACCCCGGGGTTCGTTTATGGGGAACTCTTCAAAACACGTTGATTTTCCTTAGCTTGGCCGGTTTTCTATACTATTACTCACTAATTTCGGGTCCCACTTTGATGCGAACGTTCAAGGAACCCCGATATTCGTTTATGGGAACTCGTCAAAACTCATCAAAACTCATAGATTTGGCCTATTCAGTTCAGTTTTTGCTGATTGTGGTCAGTTCTCTATACTATTGCTCAATGATTTTGGGACCTCCTGCTATCCGAATTTTTCGGGAACCACGGGGTCTGATTATCAGGAACTTGTCAAAACTCATAGATTTGTCCTATTCTGGCTAGCTTTGTATACAATTTGTCACTGATTTCGGTTCCCGCTGCGATCCGAACGTTGGGGGAACCCTAGAGAATGGTTACGGGGAAGTCCTCAAAACTCATAGATTTGGCCTATGCTGGCCAAATTTCTATACTATTACTCACTAATTTCGGGTCTCGTTGCGGTCCAAACGTTCGAGGCACCCCGTGGTTCGTTTATTGGGAACTCGTCAAAACTCACAGATTTGGCCTATTCTAGCCAGTTTTCGCCGATTCTGACTAGTTTTCTATACTATTATTCACTGATTTTTTGTCCGACTATGATCCGAACATTCTGGAAAACCTGCGGTCTGATTATGGGGAACTCGTTAAAACTCGCAAATTTGGCATATTTTGGCCAGTTTTCTATACTATTACTCACTGATTTCGGGTCCCACTGCGGTCCGAATGTTCGCGGAACCCCGTGGTTTGTTTATGGGGAACTTATCAAAACTCATAGATTTGGCCTAGTTTGGCCGGTTTTCTATACTATTACTCACTGATTTCGGGTCCCACTTTGATCCGAACATTCTGGGAACCCCGAGGTTCGTGTATGGGAATTCGTCGAAACCCAAAGATTTTGTTATTCTGGCCAGTTTTCTATACTATTACTCACTAATTTTGGGACCAACTGCGATCTGAATGTTCGGGGAACCGCTGGGTCCGGTTATAGGGAAGTCGTACGAACTCACATATTTTGTCTATTCTGGCTAGTTTCTACACTATTACTCACTAATTTCTGTTGTCGTTGCGATGCGAACGTTTGGGGAACCCCTGGGTCGGGATATGGGGATCCGATTGTTTGGGGGACCCTGGGGTCCAATTACGAGGAACTCGTCAAAACTCGCAAATTTGGCCTATCCTAGCTAGTTTTATCTAGTATTACTCACTTATTTCGGTTCCCGCTGCGATCCGAACGTTCGGTGAACCCAGGGTCCGGTTTCGGGGAAATCGTAAAAACTCGAAGATTTGGCCTATTCTTGCCACTTTTCTATACTATTGCTCACTAATTTTGGGTCTCGCTGCGATCCGATGGTTCGCGGAACCCCGGGGTTCGTTTATGGGGAACTCTTCAAAACACGTTGATTTTCCTTAGCTTGGCCGGTTTTCTATACTATTACTCACTAATTTCGGGTCCCACTTTGATGCGAACGTTCAAGGAACCCCGATATTCGTTTATGGGAACTCGTCAAAACTCATCAAAACTCATAGATTTGGCCTATTCAGTTCAGTTTTTGCTGATTGTGGTCAGTTCTCTATACTATTGCTCAATGATTTTGGGACCTCCTGCTATCCGAATTTTTCGGGAACCACGGGGTCTGATTATCAGGAACTTGTCAAAAATCATAGATTTGTCCTATTCTGGCTAGCTTTGTATACAATTTGTCACTGATTTCGGTTCCCGCTGCGATCCGAACGTTGGGGGAACCCTAGAGAATGGTTACGGGGAAGTCCTCAAAACTCATAGATTTGGCCTATGCTGGCCAAATTTCTATACTATTACTCACTAATTTCGGGTCTCGTTGCGGTCCAAACGTTCGAGGCACCCCGTGGTTCGTTTATTGGGAACTCGTCAAAACTCACAGATTTGGCCTATTCTAGCCAGTTTTCGCCGATTCTGACTAGTTTTCTATACTATTATTCACTGATTTTTTGTCCCACTATGATCCGAACATTCTGGAAAACCTGCGGTCTGATTATGGGGAACTCGTTAAAACTCGCAAATTTGGCATATTTTGGCCAGTTTTCTATACTATTACTCACTGATTTCGGGTCTCACTGCGGTCCGAATGTTCGCGGAACCCCGGGGTTCGTTTATGGGGAACTTATCAAAACTCATAGATTTGGCCTAGTTTGGCCGGTTTTCTATACTATTACTCACTGATTTCGGGTCCCACTTTGATCCGAACATTCTGGGAACCCCGAGGTTCGTTTATGGGAATTCGTCGAAACCCAAAGATTTTGTTATTCTGGCCAGTTTTCTATACTATTACTCACTAATTTTGGGACCAACTGCGATCTGAATGTTCGGGGAACCGCTGGGTCCGGTTATGGGGAAGTCGTACGAACTCACAGATTTTGTCTATTCTGGCTAGTTTCTACACTGTTACTCACTAATTTCTGTTGTCGTTGCGATGCGAACGTTTGGGGAACCCCTGGGTCGGGATATGTGGATCCGATTGTTTGGGGGATCTAGGGTCCGATTACGAGGAACTCGTCAAAACTCGCAAATTTGGCCTATCCTAGCCAGTTTTATATAGTATTACTCACTTATTTCGGTTCCCGCTGCGATCCAAACATTCGGTGAACCCCGGGGTCCGGTTTCGGGGAACTCGTAAAAACTCGAAGATTTGGCCTATTCTTGCCACTTTTCTATACTATTGCTCACTGATTTTGGGTCTCGCTGCGATCCGATGGTTCGCGGAACCCCGGGGTTCGTTTATGGGGAACTCTTCAAAACTTGTTGATTTCGGGTCCCACTTTGATGCGAACGTTCGGGGAACCCCGATATTCGTTTATGGGAACTCGTCAAAACTCATCAAAAGTCATAGATTTGGCCTATTCAGGTCAGTTTTTGCTGATTGTGGTCAGTTTTCTATACTATTGCTCAATGATTTTGGGACCTGCTGTGATCCAAATTTTTCGGGAACCACGGGGTCCGATTATCGGGAACTCATCAAAACTCATATATTTGGCCTATTCTGGCTAGTTTTGTATACAATTTGTCACTGATTTCGATTACCGCTGTGATCCAAACGTTGGGGGAACCCCAGAGAATGCTTACAGGGAAGTCCTCAAAACTCGTATATTTGGCCTATGCTGGCCAAATTTCTATACTATTACTCACTAATTTCGGGTCTCGTTACGGTTCAAACGTTCGGGGCACCCCGCGGTTCGTTTATGGGGAACTCGTCAAAACTCACAGATTTGGCCTATTCTGGCCAGTTTTCGCCGATTCTGGCTAGTTTTCTGTACTATTATTCACTGATTTTTTGTCCCACTATGATCCGAACATTCTGGAAAACCTGGTGTCTGATTATGGGGAACTCGTCAAAACTCGCAAATTTGGCATATTTTAGCCAATTTTCTATACACACTGATTTCGGGTCCCACTGCGGTCCGAACGTTCGCGGAACCCCGGGGTTCGTTTATGGGGAACTTATCAAAACTCGCAGATTTCGCCTAGCTTGGCCGGTTTTCTATACTATTACTCACTTATTTCGGGTCCCACTTTGATCCGAACATTCTGGGAACCCCGAGGTTCGTTTATGGGAATTCGTCGAAACCCAACGATTTTGTTATTCTGGCTAGTTTTCTATACTATTACTCACTAATTTTGGGACCCACTGCGATCTAAATGTTCGGGGAACCCCGGGGTCCGGTTATGGGGAAGTCGTACGAACCCACATATTTTGTCTAAATTGTTACTCACTAATTTCGGTTGTCGTTGCGATCGAACGTTTGGGGAACCGCAGGGTCGGGATACGGGGATCCGATTGTTTGGGGGACCCTGGGGTCCGATTACGAGGAACTCGTCAAAACTCGCAGATTTGGCCTATCCTAGCCAGTTTTATATAATATTACTCACTTATTTCGGTTCCCGCTGCGATCCGAACATTCGGTGAACCCCAGGGTCCGGTTTCGGGGAACTCGTAAAAACTCGAAGATTTGGCCTATTCTTGCCACTTTTCTATACTATTGCTCACTGATTTTGGGTCTCGCTGTGATCCGATGGTTCGCGGAACCCCGGGGTTCGTTTATGGCGAACTCTTCAAAACACGTTGATTTTCCTTAGCTTGGCCGGTTTTCTATACTATTACTCACTAATTTCGGGTCCCACTTTGATGCGAACGTTCAAGGAACCCCGATATTCGTTTATGGGAACTCGTCAAAACTCATCAAAACTCATAGATTTGGCCTATTCAGTTCAGTTTTTGCTGATTGTGGTCAGTTCTCTATACTATTGCTCAATGATTTTGGGACCTGCTGCGATCCGAATTTTTCGGGAACCACGGGGTCCGATTATCAGGAACTTGTCAAAACTCATAGATTTGTCCTATTCTGGCTAGCTTTGTATACAATTTGTCACTGATTTTGGTTCCCGCTGCGATCCGAACGTTGGGGGAACCCTAGAGAATGGTTACGGGGAAGTCCTCAAAACACATAGATTTGGCCTATGCTGGCCAAATTTCTATACTATTACTCACTAATTTCGGGTCTCGTTCCGGTCCAAACGTTCGAGGCACCCCGTGGTTCGTTTATGGGGAACTCGTCAAAACTCACAGATTTGGCCTATTCTGGCCAGTTTTCGTCGATTCTGACTAGTTTTCTATACTATTATTCACTGATTTTTTGTCCGACTATGATCCGAACATTCTGGAAAACCTGCGGTCTGATTATGCGGAACTCGTTAAAACTCGCAAATTTGGCATATTTTGGCCAGTTTTCTATACTATTACTCACTGATTTCGGGTCCCACTGCGGTCCGAATGTTCGCGGAACCCCGTGGTTTGTTTATGGGGAACTTATCAAAACTCATAGATTTGGCCTAGTTTGGCCGGTTTTCTATACTATTACTCATTGATTTCGGGTCCCACTTTGATCCGAACATTCTGGGAACCCCGAGGTTCGTTTATGGGAATTCGTCGAAACCCAAAGATTTTGTTATTCTGGCCAGTTTTCTATACTATTACTCACTAATTTTGGGACCAACTGCGATCTGAATGTTCGGGGAACCGCTGGGTCCGGTTATAGGGAAGTCGTACGAACTCACATATTTTGTCTATTCTGGCTAGTTTCTACACTGTTACTCACTAATTTCTGTTGTCGTTGCGATGCGAACGTTTGGGGAACCCCTGGGTCGGGATATGGGGATCCGATTGTTTGGGGGACCCTGGGGTCCGATTACGAGGAACTCGTCAAAACTCGCAAATTTGGCCTATCCTAGCCAGTTTTATCTAGTATTACTCACTTATTTCGGTTCCCGCTGCGATCCGAACGTTCGGTGAACCCAGGGTCCGGTTTCGGGGAAATCGTAAAAACTCGAAGATTTGGCCTATTCTTGCCACTTTTCTATACTATTGCTCACTAATTTTGGGTCTCGCTGCGATCCGATGGTTCGCGGAACCCCGGGGTTCGTTTATGGGGAACTCTTCAAAACACGTTGATTTTCCTTAGCTTGGCCGGTTTTCTATACTATTACTCACTAATTTCGGGTCCCACTTTGATGCGAACGTTCAAGGAACCCCGATATTCGTTTATGGGAACTCGTCAAAACTCATCAAAACTCATAGATTTGGCCTATTCAGTTCAGTTTTTGCTGATTGTGGTCAGTTCTCTATACTATTGCTCAATGATTTTGGGACCTGCTGCTATCCGAATTTTTCGGGAACCACGGGGTCCGATTATCAGGAACTTGTCAAAACTCATAGATTTGTCCTATTCTGGCTAGCTTTGTATACAATTTGTCACTGATTTCGGTTCCCGCTGCGATCCGAACGTTGGGGGAACCCTAGAGAATGGTTACGGGGAAGTCCTCAAAACTCATAGATTTGGCCTATGCTGGCCAGTTTTCTATACTATTACTCACTGATTTCGGGTCTCACTGCGGTCCGAATGTTCGCGGAACCCCGGGGTTCGTTTATGGGGAACTTATCAAAACTCATAGATTTGGCCTAGTTTGGCCGGTTTTCTATACTATTACTCACTGATTTCGGGTCCCACTTTGATCCGAACATTCTGGGAACCCCGAGGTTCGTTTATGGGAATTCGTCGAAACCCAAAGATTTTGTTATTCTGGCCAGTTTTCTATACTATTACTCACTAATTTTGGGACCAACTGCGATCTGAATGTTCGGGGAACCGCTGGGTCCGGTTATGGGGAAGTCGTACGAACTCACAGATTTTGTCTATTCTGGCTAGTTTCTACACTGTTACTCACTAATTTCTGTTGTCGTTGCGATGCGAACGTTTGGGGAACCCCTGGGTCGGGATATGTGGATCCGATTGTTTGGGGGACCTAGGGTCCGATTACGAGGAACTCGTCAAAACTCGCAAATTTGGCCTATCCTAGCCAGTTTTATATAGTATTACTCACTTATTTCGGTTCCCGCTGCGATCCGAACGTTCGGTGAACCCCGGGGTCCGGTTTCGGGGAACTCGTAAAAACTCGAAGATTTGGCCTATTCTTGCCACTTTTCTATACTATTGCTCACTGATTTTGGGTCTCGCTGCGATCCGATGGTTCGCGGAACCCCGGGGTTCGTTTATGGGGAACTCTTCAAAACTTGTTGATTTCGGGTCCCACTTTGATGCGAACGTTCGGGGAACCCCGATATTCGTTTATGGGAACTCGTCAAAACTCATCAAAACTCATAGATTTGGCCTATTCAGGTCAGTTTTTGCTGATTGTGGTCAGTTTTCTATACTATTGCTCAATGATTTTGGGACCTGCTGTGATCCAAATTTTTCGGGAACCACGGGGTCCGATTATCGGGAACTCATCAAAACTCATATATTTGGCCTATTCTGGCTAGTTTTGTATACAATTTGTCACTGATTTCGATTACCGCTGTGATCCAAACGTTGGGGGAACCCCAGAGAATGCTTACGGGGAAGTCCTCAAAACTCGTATATTTGGCCTATGCTGGCCAAATTTCTATACTATTACTCACTAATTTCGGGTCTCGTTACGGTTCAAACGTTCGGGGCACCCCGCGGTTCGTTTATGGGGAACTCGTCAAAACTCACAGATTTGGCCTATTCTGGCCAGTTTTCGCCGATTCTGGCTAGTTTTCTGTACTATTATTCACTGATTTTTTGTCCCACTATGATCCGAACATTCTGGAAAACCTGGTGTCTGATTATGGGGAACTCGTCAAAACTCGCAAATTTGGCATATTTTAGCCAATTTTCTATACACACTGATTTCGGGTCCCACTGCGGTCCGAACGTTCGCGGAACCCCGGGGTTCCTTTATGGGGAACTTATCAAAACTCGCAGATTTCGCCTAGCTTGGCCGGTTTTCTATACTATTACTCACTTATTTCGGGTCCCACTTTGATCCGAACATTCTGGGAACCCCGAGGTTCGTTTATGGGAATTCGTCGAAACCCAACGATTTTGTTATTCTGGCTAGTTTTCTGTACTATTACTCACTAATTTTGGGACCCACTGCGATCTAAATGTTCGGGGAACCCCGGGGTCCGGTTATGGGGAAGTCGTACGAACCCACATATTTTGTCTAAATTGTTACTCACTAATTTCGGTTGTCGTTGCGATCGAACGTTTGGGGAACCGCAGGGTCGGGATACGGGGATCCGATTGTTTGGGGGACCCTGGGGTCCGATTACGAGGAACTCATCAAAACTCGCAGATTTGGCCTATCCTAGCCAGTTTTATATAGTATTACTCACTTATTTCGGTTCCCGCTGCGATCGGAACATTCGGTGAACCCCAAGGTCCGGTTTCGGGGAACTCGTAAAAACTCGAAGATTTGGCCTATTCTTGCCACTTTTCTATACTATTGCTCACTGATTTTGGGTCTCGGTGTGATCCGATGGTTCGCGGAACCCCGGGGTTCGTTTATGGGGAACTCTTCAAAACTCGTTGATTTTCCTTAGCTTGGCCGGTTTTCTATACTATTACTCACTAATTTCGGGTACCACTTTGATGCGAACGTTCAAGGAACCCCGATATTCGTTTATGGGAACTCGTCAAAACTCATCAAAACTCATAGATTTGGCCTATTCAGTTCAGTTTTTGCTGATTGTGGTCAGTTCTCTATAATATTGCTCAATGATTTTGGGACCTGCTGCGATCCGAATTTTTGGGGAACCACGGGGTCCGATTATGAGGAACTTGTCAAAACTCATAGATTTGGCCTATTCTGGCCAGCTTTGTATACAATTTGTCACTGATTTCGGTTCCCGCTGCGATCCGAACGTTGGGGGAACCCTAGAGAATGGTTACAGGGAAGTCCTCAAAACTCATAGATTTGGCCTATGCTGGCCAAATTTCTATACTATTACTCACTAATTTCGGGTCTCGTTGCGGTCCAAACGTTCGAGGCACCCCGTGGTTTGTTTATGGGGAACTCGTCAAAACTCACAGATTTGGCCTATTCTGGCTAGTTTTCGCCGATTCTGACTAGTTTTCTATACTATTATTCACTGATTTTTTGTCCCACTATGATCCGAACATTTTGGAAAACCTGCGGTCTGATTATGGGGAACTCGTTAAAACTCGCAAATTTGGCATATTTTGGCCAGTTTTCTATACTATTACTCACTGATTTCGGGTCCCACTGCGGTCCGAACGTTCGCGGAACCCCGGGGTTCGTTTATGGGGAACTTATCAAAACTCATAGATTTGGCCTAGTTTGGCCGGTTTTCTATACTATTACTCACTAATTTCGGGTCCCACTTTGATCCGAACATTTTGGGAACCCCGAGGTTCGTTTATGGGAATTCGTCGAAACCCAAAGATTTTGTTATTCTGGCCAGTTTTCTATACTATTACTCACTAATTTTGGGACCAACTGCGATCTGAATGGTCGGGGAACCCCTGGGTCCGGTTATGGGGAAGTCGTACGAACTCACATATTCTGTCTATTCTGGCTAGTTTCTACACTGTTACTCACTAATTTCGGTTGTCGTTGCGATGCGAACGTTTGGGGAACCCCTTGGTCGGGATACGGGGATCCGATTGTTTGGGGGACCCTGGGTCCGATTACGAGGAACTCGTCAAAACTCGCAGATTTGGCCTATCCTAGCCAGTTTTATATAGTATTACTCACTTATTTCGGTTCCCGCTGCGATCCGAACATTCGGTGAACCCCAGGGTCCGGTTTCGGGGAACTCGTAAAAACTCGAAGATTTGGCCTATTCTTGCCACTTTTCTATACTATTGCTCACTGATTTTGGGTCTCGCTGTGATCCGATGGTTCGCGGAACCCCGGGGTTCGTTTATGGCGAACTCTTCAAAACACGTTGATTTTCCTTAGCTTGGCCGGTTTTCTATACTATTACTCACTAATTTCGGGTCCCACTTTGATGCGAACGTTCAAGGAACCCCGATATTCGTTTATGGGAACTCGTCAAAACTCATCAAAACTCATAGATTTGGCCTATTCAGTTCAGTTTTTGCTGATTGTGGTCAGTTCTCTATACTATTGCTCAATGATTTTGGGACCTGCTGCGATCCGAATTTTTCGGGAACCACGGGGTCCGATTATCAGGAACTTGTCAAAACTCATAGATTTGTCCTATTCTGGCTAGCTTTGTATACAATTTGTCACTGATTTTGGTTCCCGCTGCGATCCGAACGTTGGGGGAACCCTAGAGAATGGTTACGGGGAAGTCCTCAAAACTCATAGATTTGGCCTATGCTGGCCAAATTTCTATACTATTACTCACTAATTTCGGGTCTCGTTCCGGTCCAAACGTTCGAGGCACCCCGTGGTTCGTTTATGGGGAACTCGTCAAAACTCACAGATTTGGCCTATTCTGGCCAGTTTTCGTCGATTCTGACTAGTTTTCTATACTATTATTCACTGATTTTTTGTCCGACTATGATCCGAACATTCTGGAAAACCTGCGGTCTGATTATGGGGAACTCGTTAAAACTCGCAAATTTGGCATATTTTGGCCAGTTTTCTATACTATTACTCACTGATTTCGGGTCCCACTGCGGTCCGAATGTTCGCGGAACCCCGTGGTTTGTTTATGGGGAACTTATCAAAACTCATAGATTTGGCCTAGTTTGGCCGGTTTTCTATACTATTACTCATTGATTTCGGGTCCCACTTTGATCCGAACATTCTGGGAACCCCGAGGTTCGTTTATGGGAATTCGTCGAAACCCAAAGATTTTGTTATTCTGGCCAGTTTTCTATACTATTACTCACTAATTTTGGGACCAACTGCGATCTGAATGTTCGGGGAACCGCTGGGTCCGGTTATAGGGAAGTCGTACGAACTCACATATTTTGTCTATTCTGGCTAGTTTCTACACTGTTACTCACTAATTTCTGTTGTCGTTGCGATGCGAACGTTTGGGGAACCCCTGGGTCGGGATATGGGGATCCGATTGTTTGGGGGACCCTGGGGTCCGATTACGAGGAACTCGTCAAAACTCGCAAATTTGGCCTATCCTAGCCAGTTTTATCTAGTATTACTCACTTATTTCGGTTCCCGCTGCGATCCGAACGTTCGGTGAACCCAGGGTCCGGTTTCGGGGAAATCGTAAAAACTCGAAGATTTGGCCTATTCTTGCCACTTTTCTATACTATTGCTCACTAATTTTGGGTCTCGCTGCGATCCGATGGTTCGCGGAACCCCGGGGTTCGTTTATGGGGAACTCTTCAAAACACGTTGATTTTCCTTAGCTTGGCCGGTTTTCTATACTATTACTCACTAATTTCGGGTCCCACTTTGATGCGAACGTTCAAGGAACCCCGATATTCGTTTATGGGAACTCGTCAAAACTCATCAAAACTCATAGATTTGGCCTATTCAGTTCAGTTTTTGCTGATTGTGGTCAGTTCTCTATACTATTGCTCAATGATTTTGGGACCTGCTGCTATCCGAATTTTTCGGGAACCACGGGGTCCGATTATCAGGAACTTGTCAAAACTCATAGATTTGTCCTATTCTGGCTAGCTTTGTATACAATTTGTCACTGATTTCGGTTCCCGCTGCGATCCGAACGTTGGGGGAACCCTAGAGAATGGTTACGGGGAAGTCCTCAAAACTCATAGATTTGGCCTATGCTGGCCAGTTTTCTATACTATTACTCACTGATTTCGGGTCTCACTGCGGTCCGAATGTTCGCGGAACCCCGGGGTTCGTTTATGGGGAACTTATCAAAACTCATAGATTTGGCCTAGTTTGGCCGGTTTTCTATACTATTACTCACTGATTTCGGGTCCCACTTTGATCCGAACATTCTGGGAACCCCGAGGTTCGTTTATGGGAATTCGTCGAAACCCAAAGATTTTGTTATTCTGGCCAGTTTTCTATACTATTACTCACTAATTTTGGGACCAACTGCGATCTGAATGTTCGGGGAACCGCTGGGTCCGGTTATGGGGAAGTCGTACGAACTCACAGATTTTGTCTATTCTGGCTAGTTTCTACACTGTTACTCACTAATTTCTGTTGTCGTCGCGATGCGAACGTTTGGGGAACCCCTGGGTCGGGATATGTGGATCCGATTGTTTGGGGGACCTAGGGTCCGATTACGAGGAACTCGTCAAAACTCGCAAATTTGGCCTATCCTAGCCAATTTTATATAGTATTACTCACTTATTTCGGTTCCCGCTGCGATCCGAACGTTCGGTGAACCCCGGGGTCCGGTTTCGGGGAACTCGTAAAAACTCGAAGATTTGGCCTATTCTTGCCACTTTTCTATACTATTGCTCACTGATTTTGGGTCTCGCTGCGATCCGATGGTTCGCGGAACCCCGGGGTTCGTTTATGGGGAACTCTTCAAAACTTGTTGATTTCGGGTCCCACTTTGATGCGAACGTTCGGGGAACCCCGATATTCGTTTATGGGAACTCGTCAAAACTCATCAAAACTCATAGATTTGGCCTATTCAGGTCAGTTTTTGCTGATTGTGGTCAGTTTTCTATACTATTGCTCAATGATTTTGGGACCTGCTGTGATCCAAATTTTTCGGGAACCACGGGGTCCGATTATCGGGAACTCATCAAAACTCATATATTTGGCCTATTCTGGCTAGTTTTGTATACAATTTGTCACTGATTTCGATTACCGCTGTGATCCAAACGTTGGGGGAACCCCAGAGAATGCTTACGGGGAAGTCCTCAAAACTCGTATATTTGGCCTATGCTGGCCAAATTTCTATACTATTACTCACTAATTTCGGGTCTCGTTACGGTTCAAACGTTCGGGGCACCCCGCGGTTCGTTTATGGGGAACTCGTCAAAACTCACAGATTTGGCCTATTCTGGCCAGTTTTCGCCGATTCTGGCTAGTTTTCTGTACTATTATTCACTGATTTTTTGTCCCACTATGATCCGAACATTCTGGAAAACCTGGTGTCTGATTATGGGGAACTCGTCAAAACTCGCAAATTTGGCATATTTTAGCCAATTTTCTATACACACTGATTTCGGGTCCCACTGCGGTCCGAACGTTCGCGGAACCCCGGGGTTCGTTTATGGGGAACTTATCAAAACTCGCAGATTTCGCCTAGCTTGGCCGGTTTTCTATACTATTACTCACTTATTTCGGGTCCCACTTTGATCCGAACATTCTGGGAACCCCGAGGTTCGTTTATGGGAATTCGTCGAAACCCAACGATTTTGTTATTCTGGCTAGTTTTCTATACTATTACTCACTAATTTTGGGACCCACTGCGATCTAAATGTTCGGGGAACCCCGGGGTCCGGTTATGGGGAAGTCGTACGAACCCACATATTTTGTCTAAATTGTTACTCACTAATTTCGGTTGTCGTTGCGATCGAACGTTTGGGGAACCGCAGGGTCGGGATACGGGGATCCGATTGTTTGGGGGACCCTGGGGTCCGATTACGAGGAACTCGTCAAAACTCGCAGATTTGGCCTATCCTAGCCAGTTTTATATAGTATTACTCACTTATTTCGGTTCCCGCTGCGATCGGAACATTCGGTGAACCCCAAGGTCCGGTTTCGGGGAACTCGTAAAAACTCGAAGATTTGGCCTATTCTTGCCACTTTTCTATACTATTGCTCACTGATTTTGGGTCTCGGTGTGATCCGATGGTTCGCGGAACCCCGGGGTTCGTTTATGGGGAACTCTTCAAAACTCGTTGATTTTCCTTAGCTTGGCCGGTTTTCTATACTATTACTCACTAATTTCGGGTACCACTTTGATGCGAACGTTCAAGGAACCCCGATATTCGTTTATGGGAACTCGTCAAAACTCATCAAAACTCATAGATTTGGCCTATTCAGTTCAGTTTTTGCTGATTGTGGTCAGTTCTCTATAATATTGCTCAATGATTTTGGGACCTGCTGCGATCCGAATTTTTGGGGAACCACGGGGTCCGATTATGAGGAACTTGTCAAAACTCATAGATTTGGCCTATTCTGGCCAGCTTTGTATACAATTTGTCACTGATTTCGGTTCCCGCTGCGATCCGAACGTTGGGGGAACCCTAGAGAATGGTTACAGGGAAGTCCTCAAAACTCATAGATTTGGCCTATGCTGGCCAAATTTCTATACTATTACTCACTAATTTCGGGTCTCGTTGCGGTCCAAACGTTCGAGGCACCCCGTGGTTTGTTTATGGGGAACTCGTCAAAACTCACAGATTTGGCCTATTCTGGCTAGTTTTCGCCGATTCTGACTAGTTTTCTATACTATTATTCACTGATTTTTTGTCCCACTATGATCCGAACATTTTGGAAAACCTGCGGTCTGATTATGGGGAACTCGTTAAAACTCGCAAATTTGGCATATTTTGGCCAGTTTTCTATACTATTACTCACTGATTTCGGGTCCCACTGCGGTCCGAACGTTCGCGGAACCCCGGGGTTCGTTTATGGGGAACTTATCAAAACTCATAGATTTGGCCTAGTTTGGCCGGTTTTCTATACTATTACTCACTAATTTCGGGTCCCACTTTGATCCGAACATTTTGGGAACCCCGAGGTTCGTTTATGGGAATTCGTCGAAACCCAAAGATTTTGTTATTCTGGCCAGTTTTCTATACTATTACTCACTAATTTTGGGACCAACTGCGATCTGAATGGTCGGGGAACCCCTGGGTCCGGTTATGGGGAAGTCGTACGAACTCACATATTCTGTCTATTCTGGCTAGTTTCTACACTGTTACTCACTAATTTCGGTTGTCGTTGCGATGCGAACGTTTGGGGAACCCCTTGGTCGGGATACGGGGATCCGATTGTTTGGGGGACCCTGGGTCCGATTACGAGGAACTCGTCAAAACTCGCAAATTTGGCCTATCCTAGCCAGTTTTATATAGTATTACTCACTTATTTCGGTTCCCGCTACGATCCGAACGTTCGGTGAACCCCGGGGTCCGGTTTCAGGGAACTCGGTAAAACTCGAAGATTTGGCCAATTCTTGCCACTTTTCTATACTATTGCTCACTGATTTTGGGTCACGCTGTGATCCGATGGTTCACGGAACCCCGGGGTTCGTTTATGGGGAACTCTTCAAAACTTGTTGATTTTCCTTAGCCTGGCCGGTTTTCTATACTATTACTCACTAATTTCGGCTCCCACTTTGATGCGAACGTTCGGGGAACCCCGATATTCGTTTATGGGAACTCGTCAAAACTCATCAAAACTCATAGATTTCGCCTATTCAGTTCAGTTTTTGCTGATTGTGGTCAGTTTCCTATACTATTGCTCAATGATTTTGGGACCTGCTGCGATCCGAATTTTTGGGGAACCACGGGGTCCGATTATGAGGAACTTGTCAAAACTCATAGATTTGTCCTATTCTGGCCAGCTTTGTATACAATTTGTCACTGATTTCGGTTCCCGCTGCGATCCGAACGTTGGGGGAACCCTAGAGAATGGTTACAGGGAAGTCCTCAAAACTCATAGATTTGGCCTATGCTGGCCAAATTTCTATACTATTACTCACTAATTTCGGGTCTCGTTGCGGTCCAAACGTTCAAGGCACACCATGGTTCGTTTATAGGGAACTCGTCAAAACTCACAGATTTGGCCTATTCTGGCCAGTTTTCGCCGATTCTGACTAGTTTTCCATACTATTATTCACTGATTTTTTGTCCCACTATGATCCGAACATTCTGGAAAACCTGCGGTCTGATTATGGTGAACTCGTTAAAACTCGCAAATTTGGCATATTTTGGCCAGTTTTCTATACTATTACTCACAGATTTCAGGTCCCACTGCGGTCCGAACGTTCGCGGAACCCCGGGGTTCGTTTATGGGGAACTTATCAAAACTCGCAGATTTGTCCTAGTTTGGCCGGTTTTGTATACTATCTCACTGATTTCGGGTCCCACTTTTATCCGAACGTTCTGGGAACCCCGAGGTTCGCTTATGGGAATTCATCAAAACCCAAAGATTTTGTTATTCTGGCCAGTTTTCTATACTATTACTCACTAATTTTGGGACCCACTTCGATCTGAATGTTCGGGGAACCCCGGGGTCCGGTTATGGGGAAGTCGTACGAACTCACATATTTTGTCTATTCTGGCTAGTTTCTACACTGTTACTCACTAATTTCGGTTGTCGTTGCAATCCGAACGTTTGGGGAACCCCTGGGTCGGGATACGGGGATCCAATTGTTTGGGGGACCCTGGGGTCCGACTACGAGGAACTCGTCAAAACTCGCAAATTTGGCCTATGCTAGACAGTTTTATATAGTATTACTCACTTATTTCGGTTCCCGCTGCGATCCGAACGTCCGGTGAACCCCGGGGTCCGGTTTCGGGGAACTCGTAATAACTCGAAGATATGGCCTATTCTTGCCACTTTTCTATACTATTGCTCACTGATTTTGGGTCTCGCTGCGATCCGATGGTTCGCGGAACCCCGGGGTTCGTTTATGGGGAACTCTTCAAAACTCGTTGATTTTCCTTAGCTTGGCCGGTTTTCTATACTATTACTCACTAATTTCGGGTCCCACTTTGATGTGAACGTTCGGGGAACCCCGATATTTGTTTATGGGAACTCGTCAAAACTCATCAAAACTCATAGATTTGGCCTATTCAGTTCAGTTTTTGCTGATTGTGGTCAGTTTTATATACTATTGCTCAATGATTTTGGGACCTGCTGCGATCCGAATTTTTCGGGAACCACGGGGTCCGATTATCAGGAACTCATCAAAACTCATAGATTTGGCCTATTCTGGCCAGTTTTGTATACAATTTGTCACTGATTTCGGTTCCCGCTGTGATCCGAACGTTGGGGGAACCCTAGAGAATGGTTTTTGGGAAGTCCTCTAAACCCATAGATTTGGCCTATGCTGGCCAAGTTTCTATACTATTACTCACTAATTTCGGGTCTCGTTGCGGTCCAAACGTTCGAGGCACCCCGTGGTTCGTTTATGGGGAACTCGTCAAAACTCACAGATTTGGCCTATTCTGGCCAGTTTTCGCCGATTCTAGCTAGTTTTCTATACTATTATTCACTGATTTTTTGTCCCACTATGATCCGAACATTCTGGAAAATGTGGGGTCTGATTATGGGGAACTCGTCAAAACTCGCAAATTTGGCATATTTTAGCCAATTTTCTATACTCACTGATTTCGGGTCCCACTGCGGTCCGAACGTTCGCGGAACCCCGGGGTTCGTTTATGGGGAACTTATCAAAACTCGGAGATTTGGCCTAGCTTGGCCGGTTTTCTATACTATTACTCATTGATCTCGGGTCCCACTTTGATCCGAACATTCTGGGAACCCCGAGGTTCGTTTATGGGAATTCGTAGAAACCCAAAGATTTTGTTATTCTGGCTAGTTTTCTATACTATTACTCACTAATTTTGGGACCCACTGCGATCTGAATGTTCGGGGAACCCCGGGGTCCGGTTATGGGGAAGTCGTACGAACTGACATATTTTGTCTATTCTGGCTAGTTTCTACACTGTTACTCACTAATTTCGGTTGTCGTTGCAATCCGAACTTTTGGGGAACCCCTGGGTCGGGATACGGGGATCCGATTGTTTGGGGGCCCTGGGGTCCGATTACGAGGAACTCGTCAAAACTTGCAGATTTGGCCTATCCTAGCCAGTTTTATATAGTATTACTCACTTATTTCGGTTCCCGCTGCGATCCGAACGTTCGGTGAACCCCGGCGTCCAGTTTCGAGGAACTCGTAAAAAGTCGAAGATTTGGCCTATTCTTGCCACTTTTCTATACTATTGCTCACTGATTTTGGGTCTCGCTGTGATCCGATGGTTCGCGGAACCTCGGGGTTCGTTTATGGGGAACTCTTCAAAACTCGTTGATTTTCCTTAGCTTGGCCAGTTTTCTATACTATTACTCACTAATTTCGCGTACCACTTTGATGCGAACGTTCGGGGAACCCCGATATTCGTTTATGGGAACTCGTCAAAACTCATCAAAACTCATAGATTTGGCCTATTCAGTTCAGTTTATGCTGATTGTGGTCAGTTTTCTATACTATTGCTCAATGATTTTGGGACCTGCTGCGATCCGAATTTTTCGGGAACCACGGGGTCCGATTATCGGGAATTCGTCAAAACTCATAGATTTGGCCTATTCTGGCCAGCTTTGTATACAATTTGTCACTGATTTCGGTTCCCGCTGCGATTGGAACGTTGGGGGAACCCTAGAGAATAGTTACGGGGAAGTCCTCAAAACTCATAGATTTGGCCTATACTGGCCAAATTTCTATACTATTGCTCACTAATTTCGGGTCTCGTTGCGGTCCAAACATTCGAGGCACCCCGTGGTTCGTTTATGGGGAACTCGTCAGAACTAACAGATTTGGCCTATTCTGGCCATTTTTCGCCGATTCTGACTAGTTTTCTATACTATTATTCACTGATTTTTTGTCCCACTATGACCCGAACATTCTGGAAATCCTGCGGTCTGATTATGGGGCACTCGTTAAAACTCGCAAATTTGGCATATTTTAGCCAGTTTTCTATACTATTACTCACTGATTTCGGGTCCCACTGCAGTCCGAACGTTCGCGGAACCCAGGGGTTTGCTTATGGGGAACTTATCAAAACTCGCAGATTTGGCCTAGTTTGGCCGGTTTTTTATACTCTCTGACCGATTTCGGTTCCCACTTTTATCCGAACGTTCTGGGAACCCTGAGGTTCACTTATGGGAATTCGTCAAAACCCAAAGATTTTGTTAATTTGGCCAGTTTTCTATACTATTACTCACTAATTTTGGGACCCACTGCGATATGAATGTTCGGGGAACCCCGGGGTCCGGTTATGGGGAAGTTGTACGAACTCACATATTTTGTCTATTCTGGCTAGTTTCTACACTGTTACTCACTAATTTCGGTTGTCGTTGCAATCCGAACGTTTGGGGAACCCGTGGGTCAGGATACGGGGATCCGATTGTCTGGGGGACCCTAGGGTCCGATTACGAGGAACTCGTCAAAACTCGCAAATTTGGCCTATCCTAGCCAGTTTTATATAGTATTACTCACTTATTTCGGTTCCAGCTGCGATCCGAACGTTCTGTGAACCCCAGGGTCCGGTTTCGGGGAACTCGTAAAAACTCGAAGATTTGGCCTATTCTTGCCACTTTTCTATACTATTGCTCACTGATTTTGGGTCTCGCTGTGATCCGATGGTTCGCGGAACCCCGGGGTTCGTTTATGGGGAACTCTTCAAAACTCGTTGATTTTCCTTAGCTTGGCCGGTTTTCTATACTATTACTCACTAATTTCGGGTCCCACTTTGATGCGAACGTTCGGGGAACCCTGATATTCGTTTATGGGAACTCGTAAAAACTCATCAAAACTCATAGATTTGGCCTATTCAGTTCAACTTTTGCTGATTGTGGTCAGTTTTCTATACTATTGCTCAATGATTTTGGGACCTGCTGCGATCCGAATTTTTCACAAACCACGGGGTCCGATTATCGGGAATTCGTCAAAACTCATAGATTTGGCCTATTCTGGCCAGCTTTGTATACAATTTGTCACTGATTTCGGTTCCTGCTGCGATCCGAACGTTGGGGGAACCCTAGAGAATGGTTACGGGGAAGTCCTCGAAACTCATAGATTTGGCCTATGCTGGCCAAATTTCTATACTATTACTCACTAATTCCGGGTCTCGTTGCGGTCCAAACGTTCGAGGCACCCCGTGGTTCGTTTATGGGGAACTCGTCAGAACTCACAGATTTGGCCTATTCTGGCCAGTTTTCGACGATTCTGACTAGTTTTCTATACTATTATTCACTGATTTTTTGACCCACTCTGATCCGAACATTCTGGAAAACCTGCGGTCTCATTATGGGGAACTCGTTAAAACTCGCAAATTTGGCATATTTTAGCCAGTTTTCTATACTATTACTCACTGATTTCGGGTCCCACTGCGGTCCGAACGTTCGCGGAACCCCGGGGTTGGTTTATGGGGAACTTATCAAAACTCGCAGATTTGTCCTAGTTTGGCCGGTTTTGTATACAATCTCACCGATTTCGGGTCCCACTTTTATCCGAACGTTCTGGGAACCCCGAGGTTCACTTGTGGGAATTCGTCAAAACCCAAAGATTTTGTTATTCTGGCCAGTTCTGTATACTATTACTCACTAATTTTGGGACCCACTGCGATCTGAATGTTCGGGGAACCCCGGGGTCCGGTTATGGGGAAGTCATACGAACTCACATATTTTGTCTATTCTGGCTAGTTTCTACACTGTTACTCACTAATTTCGGTTGTCGTTGCAATCCGAACGTTTGGGGAACCCCTGGGTCGGGATACGGGGATCCGATTGTTTGGGGGACCCTGGGGTCCAATTACGAGGAACTCATCAAAACTCGCAGATTTGGCCTATCCTAGCCAGTTTTATATAGTATTACTCACTTATTTCGGTTCCCGCTGCGATCCGAACGTTCGGTGAACCCCGGGGTCCAGTTTTGGGGAACTCGTAAAAACTCGAAGATTTGGCCTATACTTGCCACTTTTCTATACTATTGCTCACTGATTTTGTGTCTCGCTGTGATCCGATGGTTCAAGAAACCCCGGGGTTCGTTTATGGGGAACTCTTCAAAACTCGTTGATTTTCCTTAGCTTGGCCGGTTTTCTATACTATTACTTACTAATTTCGGGTACCACTTGGATGGGAACGTTCGGGGAACCCCGATATTCTTTTATGTGAACTCGTCAAAACTCATCAAAACTCATAGATTTGGCCTATTCAGTTTAGTTTTTGCTGATTGTGGTCAGTTTTCTATACTATTGCTCAATGATTTTTGGACCTGCTGCGATCCGAATTTTTCGCAAACCACGGGGTCCGATTATCGGAAATTCGTCAAAACTCATAGATTTGGCCTATTCTGGCCAACTTTGTATACAATTTGTCACTGATTTCGGTTCCCGCTACGATCCGAATGTTGGGGGAACCCTAGAGAATGGTTACGAGGAAGTCCTCAAAACTCATAGATTTGGCCTATGCTGGCCAAATTTCTATACTATTACTCACTAATTTCGGGTCTCGTTGCTATCCAAACGTTCGAGGCAACCCGTGGTTCGTTTATGGGGAACTCATCAAAACTCATAGATTTGGCCTATTCTGGCCAGTTTTCGCCGATTCTGGCTAGTTTTCTATACTATTATTCACTGATTTTTTGTCCCACTATGATCCGAACATTCTTGAAAACCCGGGGTCTGATTATGGGGAACTCGTCAAAACTCGCAAATTTGGCATATTTTAGCCAGTTTTCTATACTATTATGCATTGATTTCAGGTCCCACTACGGTCCGAACGTTCGCGGAACCCTGGGGTTCGTTTATGGGGAACTTATAAAAACTCACAGATTTGGCCTAGTTTGGCCGGTTTTCCATACTATTACTCACAGATTCCGGGTCCCACTTTGATCCGAACGTTCTGGGAACCCCGAGGTTCGTTTATGGGAATTCGTCAAAACCCAAAGATTTTGTTATTCTGGCCAGTTTTCTATACTATTACTCACTAATTTGGGACCCACTGCGATCTGAATGTTCGGGGAACCCTGGGTTCCGGTTATGGGGAAGTCATACGAACTCACATATTTTGTCTATTCTGGCTAATTTCTACACTTTACTCACTAATTTTGGTTATCGTTGCGATCCGAACGTTTGGGGACTCCCTGGGTCGGGATACGGGGATCCGATTGTTTGGGGGACCCTGGGGTCCGATTGCGAGGAACTCGTCAAAACTCGCAGATTTGGCCTATTCTAGCCATTTTTCTATAGTATTACTCACTTATTTAGGTTCCCGCTACGATCCGAACATTCGATGAACCCGAGGGTTCGGTTTCGTGGAACTAGTAAAAACTTGAAGATTTGTCCTATTCTTGCCTGTTTTCTATACTATTGCTCGCTGATTTTGGGTCCCGCTACGATCTGAAGGTTCGCGGAACCCCGGGGTTTGTTTATGGGGAACTCTTCAAAACTTGTTGATTTTGCCTAGCTTGGCCGGTTTTCTATACTATTACTCACTAATTTCGGGTCCCACTTGTTGGGAGACGTAGTAGTAAATCAAAATTTTCCTACGTGTCACCAAGATCTATCTATGGAGAAACCAGCAACGAGAGGGGAGAGATTGCATCTTCATACCTTTGAAGATCGCTAAGCGGAAGCGTTGCTAGAATGCGGTTGATGGAGTCGTACTCGCAGCGATTCAGATCGCGGTAGATCCGATCAAGTGCCGAACGGACGGCACCTCCGCGTTCAACACACGTGCAGCCCGGTGACGTCTCCTACGCCTTGATCCAGCAAGGAGGAAGGAGAGGTTGAGGGAGAGCTCCGGCAGCACGACGGCGTGGTGGCGGTGGAGCTGCGTGGTACTCCGACAGAGCTTCGCTAAGCGCTACGGAGAACGAGGGGAGGAGGAGGTAGGGCTGCACCAAAGAGAGAGGGAGAACCGTGTGTTGTGCAGCCCCAAATACCTCCACTATATATAGGAGAGAGGGAGGAGGGGTGGCTGCGCCCTAGGGTTCCACCCTAGGGGTGGCGGCAGCCACCAGATGCCATCTGGCCGGCGGCTAGGGCAAGGGAGAGGTGGGGCGCCCTAGGGTGGGCCTTAAGGCCCATCTAAGCCTAGGGTTTGCCCCCCTCCACCTTTGCCACGCCTTGGGCTGGGGTGGGAGGCGCACCAGCCCACCTAGGGGCTGGCTCCCTCCCACTCTTAGCCCACGGAACCTTCCGGGGCAGGTGGGCCCACTTGGTGGACCCCCGGAACCCTTCCGGTGGTCCCGGTACACTACCGGTGACACCCGGAACACTTCCGGTAACCAAATCCTCACTTCCTATATATCAATCTTCGTCTCCGGACCATTCCGGGACTCCTCGTGACGTCCGGGATCTCATCCGGGACTCCGAACAACCTTCGGTAACCACGTACACTAATTCCCTATAACCCTAGCGTCATCGAACCTTAAGTGTGTAGACCCTACGGGTTCGGGAGACACGTAGACATGACCGAGACACCTCTCCGGCCAATAACCAACAGCGGGATCTGGATACCCATGTTGGCTCCCACGTACTCCACGATGATCTCGTCGGATGAACCACGATGTCAGGGATTCAATCAATCCCGTATACAATTCCCTTTGTCTATCGGTATGGTACTTACCCGAGATTCGATCGTCGGTATCCCCATACCTTGTTCAATCTCGTTACCGGCAAGTCTCTTTACTCGTTCTGTAATACATCATCCCGTGACTAACTCCTTAGTCACATTGAGCTCATAATGATGATGTCTTACCGAGTGGGCCCAGAGATACCTCTCCGTCACACGGAGTGACAAATCCCAGTCTCGATTCGTGTCAACCCAACAGACACTTTCGGAGATACCCGTAGCGTACCTTTATAGCCACCCAGTTACGTTTTGACGTTTGGCACACCCAAAGTATTCCTACGGTATCCGGGAGTTACACAATCTCATGGTCTAAGGAAATGACACTTGACATTGAAAAGCTTTAGCAAACGAACTACACGATCTTTGTGCTATGCTTAGGATTGGGTCTTGTCCATCACATCATTCTCCTAATGATGTGATCCCGTTATCAACGACATCCAATGTCCATGGTCATGAAACCGAGACTATCTATTGATCAACGAGCTAGCCAACTAGAGGCTCACTAGGGACACGTTCTGGTCTATGTATTCACACATGTATTACGGTTTCCGGTTAACACAATTATAGCATGAACAATAGACAATTATCATGAACTAGGAAATACAATAATAACCATTTTATTATTGCCTCTAGGGCATATTTCCAACAGTCTCCCACTTGCACTAGAGTCAATAATCTAGTTACATTGTGATGAATCGAACACCCATAGCATTCTGGTGCTGATCATGTTTTGCTCGTGAGAGAGGTTTAGTCAACGGATCTGCGACATTCAGATCCGTATGCACTTTACAAATATCTATGTCTCCCTCCTGAATGTAATCACGGATGGAGTTGAAGCGGCGCTTGATGTGTCTTGTCTTCTTGTGAAACCTGGGCTCCTTCGCAAGGGCAATAGCTCCAGTGTTGTCACAGAGTAGAGTCATCGGGCCCGACGCATTCGGAATCACTCCTAGGTCGGTGATGAACTCCTTCATCCAGACTCCCTCCTTTGCTGCTTCCGAAGCAGCTATGTACTCCGCTTCACATGTAGATGCTGCCACGACGCTTTGCTTGCTGCTACTCCAGCTCACTGCCCCTCCATTCAAAATATACACGTATCCGGTTTGCGACTTGGAGTCGTCCGGATCTGTGTCGAAGCTAGCATCGATGTAACCCTTTACGACGAGCTCTTCGGCACCTCCATAAACGAGAAACATGTCCTTTGTCCTTTTCAGGTACTTCAGGATATTCTTGACCGCTGTCCAGTGTTCCGCTCCGGGATCACTTTGGTACCTCCCTACCAAACTTATGGCAAGGTTCACATCAGGCCTGGTACACAGCATGGCATACATGATAGAGCCTATGGCTGAAGCATAGGGGATGACACTCATCTCTTCTCTATCCTTTGCCGTGGTCGGGCATTGAGTCGTACTCAATCTCACACCTTGCAACACAGGCAAGAACCCCTTCTTGGACTGATCCATATTGAACTTCTTCAATATCTTTTCAAGGTATGTGCTTTGTGAAAGACCAATGAGGCGTTTCGATCTATCTCTATAGATCTTAACACCTAATATGTAAGCAGCTTCTCCAAGGTCCTTCATTGAAAAACACTTATTCAAGTAGGCCTTTATACTTTCCAAGAGTTCTATATTATTTCCCATTATCAGCATGTCATCCACATACAGTATAAGGAACGCTATAGAGCTCCCACTCACTTTCTTGTAAATACAGGGTTCTCCATAAACCTGTACAAACCCAAACGCTTTAATCACCTCATTAAAGCGAATGTTCCAACTCCGAGATGCTTGTACCAGCCCATAGATGGAGCGCTGGAGCTTGCATACCTTGTTAGCATCTTTAGGATCGACAAAACCTTCCGGCTGCATCATATACAGTTCTTCCTTGAGGAAGCCATTAAGGAATGCCGTTTTGACGTCCATTTGCCAGATCTCATAATCATAAAATGCGGCACCTGCTAACATGATTCGGACAGACTTTAGCATCGCTACGGGTGAGAAAGTCTCATCGTAGTCAACTCCTTGAACTTGTCGATAACCCTTAGCGACAAGCCGAGCTTTATAGGCGGTGACATTACCGTCTGCGTCAGTCTTCTTCTTAAAGATCCATTTGTTTTCAGTGGCTCGCTTATCATTAGGCAAGTCCACCAAAGTCCATACTTTGTTCTCATACATGGATCCTATCTCGGATTTCATGGCATCAAGCCATTTGTTGGAATCCGGGCCCGCCATCGCTTCTTCATAGTTCGAAGGTTCACCGTTGTCCAACAACATGATCTCTAGGACAGGATTGCCGTACCACTCTGGTGCGGAACGTGTCCTAGTGGACCTTCGAATAGCAACTTGATCTGAAGTTTCATGATCATCATCATTAACTTCCTCTCTAGCCGGTGTAGGCTCCACAGAAACAACTTCCTGTGCTGCGCTACTCTCCGGTTCGAGTGGAGGTACAATTACCTCATCAAGCTCTATTTTCCTCCCACTCACTTCTTTCGAGAGAAACTCTTTCTCGAGAAAGGATCCATTCTTGGCAACAAAGACTTTGCCTTCGGATCGTAGGTAGAAGGTATACCCAATAGTCTCCTTGGGATATCCTATGAAGACGCACTTTTCCGCTTTGGGTTCGAGCTTCTCAGGTTGAAGTTTCTTCACATAAGCATCGCATCCCCAAACTTTTAGAAACGATAGCTTAGGTTTCTTTCCAAACCATAATTCATACGGTGTCGTCTCTACGGATTTAGACGGTGCCCTATTTAAAGTGAATGCGGCAGTCTCTAATGCATATCCCCAAAATGATAGCGGTAAGTCGGTAAGAGACATCATAGATCGCACCATATCCAATAGAGTGCGATTACGACGTTCAGACACACCATTTCGCTGAGGTGTGCCGGGCGACGTGAGTTGTGAAACAATTCCACATTTCCTAAGGTGCGTGCCAAACTCGTGACTTAAATATTCTCCGCCACGATCAGATCGTAGGCATTTTATTTTCCTGTCACGTTGATTCTCGACCTCACTCTGAAATTCCTTGAACCTTTCAAAGGTTTCAGACTTGTGTTTCATTAAGTAGACATACCCATATCTGCTCAAGTCATCAGTGAGGGTGAGAACATAACGGTAGCCACCGCGAGCCTCGACACTCATTGGACCGCATACATCGGTATGTATTATCTCCAACAAGTCAGTTGCTCGCTCCATTGTTCCGGAGAATGGAGTCTTGGTCATCTTGCCCAAGAGGCATGGTTCGCATGTGTCAAATGATTCGAAATCAAGTGACTCCAAAAGTCCATCAGCATGGAGCTTCTTCATGCGTTTGACACCAATATGGCCAAGACGGCAATGCCACATGTAAGTGGGACTATCGTTATCAACTTTACACTTTTTGGTACTCACACTATGGATATGTGTAACATCACGTTCGAGATTTATCAAAAATAAACCATTGACCAGCGGGGCATGAGCATAAAACATTTCTCTCATATAAACAGAACAACCATTATTCTCGGATTTAAATGAGTAGCCATCTCGCATCAAGCGAGATCCAGATACAATATTCATGCTCAAAGCTGGTACTAAATAACAATTATCAAGGTTTAAAACTAATCCCGAAGGTAGATGTAGAGGTAGCGTGCCGACGGCGATCACATCGACCTTGGAACCATTCCCGACGCGCATCGTCACCTCATCCTTGGCCAGCCTCCGCTTATTCCGCAGCTCCTGCTTGGAGTTACAAATGTGAGCAACTGCACCGGTATCAAATACCCAGGAGCTACTACGAGCGCTGGTCAAGTACACATCAATAACAAGTATATCACATATACCTTTAACGTTGCCGTCCTTCTTATCCGCTAAGTACTTGGGGCAGTTCCGCTTCCAGTGACCGATACCCTTGCAATAAAAGCACTCAGTCTCAGGCTTGGGTCCATTCTTGTTCTTCTTCTTCCTGGCAACTTGCTTACCGGGCGCGGCAACAGTTTTGCCGTCTTTCTTGAAGTTCTTCTTACCCTTGCCTTTGTTGAAACTAGTGGTCTTATTTACCATCAACACTTGATGCTCCTTTTTGATCTCGACCTCCGCTGATTTCAGCATCGAGTACAACTCAGGAATGGACTTCTCCATCCCTTGCATGTTGTAGTTCATCACAAAGCTCTTGAAGCTAGGTGGAAGCGACTGGAGGATTCTGTCAATGACCGAGTCATCCGGGAGATTAACTCCTAGCTGAGTCTAGCGGTTGTGAAGCCCCGACATCTTGAGGATGTGCTCACTGACAGAACTATTCTCCTCCATCTTACAGCTAAAGAACTTATCGGAGATGTCATATCTCTCGACCCGGGCATGAGCTTGGAAAACCAGTTTCAGCTCTTGGAACATCTCATATGCTCCGTGTTGCTCAAAACGCTTTTGGAGCCCCGGTTCTAAACTGTAAAGCATGCCGCACTGAACAAGGGAGTAATCATCACAGCGAGAATGCCAAGCGTTCGCAACGTCTTGTTCTGCTGGGAGAAGGGGTGGGTCACCTAGCGGTGCATCAAGGACATATAGTTTCTTGGAAGCTATGAGGATGATCCTCAAGCCACGGACCCAGTCCGCATAGTTGCTTCCATCATCTTTCAGCTTGGTTTTCTCTAGGAACGCGTTGAAATTGAGGTTGACATTTGCGTTGGCCATTGGATCTACAATATAGATATTAAAGGCAATTTTAGACTAAGTTCATGATAATTGAGTTCACATAATCATATTATTCAATGAACTCCCACTTAGATAGACATCTCTCTAGTCATCCAAGTGATACATGATCCATGTCAACTAGCCCGTGTCCGATCATCACGTGAGACGGACTAGTCATCCATGGTGAACATCTTCATGTTGATCGTATCTTCTATACGACTCATGTTCGACCTTTCGGTATTCCGTGTTCCGAGGCCATGTCTGTACATGCTAGGCTCGTCAAGTCAACCTAAGTGTTTCGCGTGTGTAAATCTGGCTTACACCCGTTGTATGCGAACGTTAGAACCTATCACACCCGATCATCACGTGGTGCTTCGGAACAACGATCCTTAGCAACGGTGCGCAGTTAGGGTGAACACTTCTCTTGAAATTTTATTGAGAGATCATCTTATTTACTACCGTCGTTCCAAGCAAATAAGATGTAAACATGATAAACATCACATGCAATCAATATAGTGACATGATATGGCCAATATCATCTTGCTCCTATGTTCTCCATCTTCGGGGCACGATGATCATCATTGTCACCGGCACGACACCATGATCTCCATCATTGTGTCTTCATGAAGTTGTCTCGCCAACTATTACTTCTACTAGTATGGCTAACGCTTAGCAATAAAGTAAAGTAATTACATGGCGTTTATGATTGACACACAGGTCATACAATAATGTAAGACAACTCCTATGGCTCCTGCCGGTTGTCATGGTCATCGACATGCAAGTCGTGAACCCTATTACAAGAACATGATCAATCTCATACATCACAATGCATCACATCACATCCTTCTGGCCATATCACATCACAAGGCATATGCTGCAAAAACAAGTTAGACGTCCTCTAATTTGTAGTTGCAAGTTTTTGCGTGGTTGCTATAGGTTTCTAGCAAGAACGTTTCTTACCTACGCCAAAACCACAACGTGATATGCCAATTGCTATTTACCCTTCATAAGGACCCTTTTCATCGGATCCAATCCGACTAAGGTGGGAGAGACAGACACCCGCTAGCCACCTTATGCAACTAGTGCATGTCAGGCGGTGGAACCGGTCTCACGTAAGCGTACGTGTAAGGTTGGTCCGGGCCGCTTCATCCCACAATACCGTCGAATTAAGATAAGACTAGTAACGGCAACCATATTAACAAAATCGACGCCCACAACTGCTTTGTGTTCTACTCGTGCATAGATTCTACGCATAGACCTAGCTCTGATACCACTGTTGGGAGACGTAGTAGTAAATCAAAATTTTCCTACGTGTCACCAAGATCTATCTATGGAGAAACCAGCAACGAGAGAGGAGAGATTGCATCTTCATACCTTTGAAGATCGCTAAGCGGAAGCGTTGCTAGAACGCGGTTGATGGAGTCGTACTCGCAGCGATTCAGATCGCGGTAGATCCGATCAAGTGCCGAACGGACGGCACCTCCGCGTTCAACACACGTGCAGCCCGGTGACGTCTCCTACGCCTTGATCCAGCAAGGAGGAAGGAGAGGTTGAGGGAGAGCTCCGGCAGCACGATGGCGTGGTGGCGGTGGAGCTGCGTGGTACTCCGACAGAGCTTCGCTAAGCGCTACGGAGAACGAGGGGAGGAGGAGGTAGGGCTGCACCAGAGAGAGAGGGAGAACCGTGTGTTGTGCAGCCCCAAATACCTCCACTATATATAGGAGAGAGGGAGGAGGGGTGGCTGCGCCCTAGGGTTCCACCCTAGGGGTGGCGGCAGCCACCAGATGCCATCTGGCCGGCGGCTAGGGCAAGGGAGAGGTGGGGCGCCCTAGGGTGGGCCTTAAGGCCCATCTAAGCCTAGGGTTTGCCCCCCTCCACCTTTGCCACGCCTTGGGCTGGGGTGGGAGGCGCACCAGCCCACCTAGGGGCTGGCTCCCTCCCACTCTTAGCCCACGGAACCTTCCGGGGCAGGTGGGCCCACTTGGTGGACCCCCGGAACCCTTTCGGTGGTCCCGGTACACTACCGGTGACACCCGGAACACTTCCGGTAACCAAATCCTCACTTCCTATATATCAATCTTCGTCTCCGGACCATTCCGGGACTCCTCGTGACGTCCGGGATCTCATCCGGGACTCCGAACAACCTTCAGTAACCACGTACACTAATTCCCTATAACCCTAGCATCATCGAACCTTAAGTGTGTAGACCCTACGGGTTCGGGAGACACGTAGACATGACCGAGACACCTCTCCGGCCAATAACCAACAGCGGGATCTGGATACCCATGTTGGCTCCCACGTACTCCATGATGATCTCATCGAATGAACCACGATGTCAGGGATTCAATCAATCCCGTATACAATTCCCTTTGTCTATCGGTATGGTACTTACCCGAGATTCGATCGTCGGTATCCCCATACCTTGTTCAATCTCGTTACCGGCAAGTCTCTTTACTCGTTCTGTAATACATCATCCCGTGACTAACTCCTTAGTCACATTGAGCTCATAATGATGATGTCTTACCGAGTGGGCCCAGAGATACCTCTCCGTCACACGGAGTGACAAATCCCAGTCTCGATTCGTGTCAACCCAACAGACACTTTCGGAGATACCCGTAGCGTACCTTTATAGCCACCCAGTTATGTTGTGAAGTTTGGCACACCCAAAGTATTCCTACGGTATCCGGGAGTTACACAATCTCATGGTCTAAGGAAATGACACTTGACATTGAAAAGCTTTAGCAAACGAACTACCCGATCTTTGTGCTATGCTTAGGATTGGGTCTTGTCCATCACATCATTCTCCTAATGATGTGATCCCGTTATCAACGACATCCAATGTCCATGGTCATGAAACCGAGACCATCTATTGATCAACGAGCTAGCCAACTAGAGGCTCACTAGGGACACGTTGTGGTCTATGTATTCACACATGTATTACGGTTTCCGGTTAACACAATTATAGCATGAACAATAGACAATTATCATGAACTAGGAAATACAATAATAACCATTTTATTATTGCCTCTAGGGCATATTTCCAACACCACTTCGATGCGAACGTTCGGGGAACCCCGAGGTTCCTTTATGGGAACTCGGCAAAAATCATCAAAACTCACAGATTTGGCCAATTTAGGTCAGTTTTCGCCGATTGTGGTGAGTTTTCTATACTATTACTCAATGATTTTGGGACCCGCTGCGATCCGAATGTTTCGGGAACCACGGGGTTCGATTATCGGGAACTCGTCAAAACTCATAGATTAGGCCTATTCTGGCCAGTTTTGTATACAATTTGTCACTGATTTCGGTTCCCGCTGCGATCCGAACGTTGGGGGAACCCTAGAGAATTGTTACGTTCCTCAAAACTCATAGATTTGGCCTATGCTGGCCAAATTTCTATACTATTACTCACTAATTTCTGGTCTCGTTGCGGTCCAAACGTTCGAGGCACCCCGTGGTTCGTTTATGGGGAACTCGTCAAAACTGACAGATTTGGCCTATTCTGGCCAGTTTTCGCTGATTCTGACTAGTTTTCTATACTATTATTCACTGTTTTTTGTCCCACTATGATCCGAACATTCCGGAAAACCTGGGGTCTGATTATGGGGAACTCGTTAAAAATCGCAAATTTGGCATATTTTAGCCAGTTTTCTATACTATTACTCACTGATTTCGGGTCCCACTGCGGTCCGAACGTTTGCGGATCCCCGGGGTTCGTTTATGGGGAACTTATCAAAACTCACAGATTTGGCCTAGCGTGGCCGGTTTTCTATGCTATTACTCACTAATTTCGGGTCCCACTTTGATCCGAACATTCTGGGAACCCTGAGGTTCGTTTATGGGAATTCGTTGAAACCCAAAGATTTTGTTATTCTGGCCAGTTTTCTATTTCGATACTCACTAATTTTCGGACCCACTGCGATCTGAATGTTCGGGGAACCCCGGGGTCCGGTTATGGGGATGTCGTACGAACTCACATATTTTTTCTATTCTGGCTAGTTTCTACACTGTTACTCACTAAGTTCGGTTGTCGTTGCGATCCGAATGTTTGGGGAACCGCTGGGTCGGGATATGGGGATCCGATTGTTTGGGGGACCTTGGGGTCCGATTACGAGGAACTCATCAAAACTCGCAGATTTGGCCTATCCTAGCCAGCTTTCTATAGTATTACTCACTTATTTCGGTCCCCGCTGCGATCCGAACGTTCGGTGATCCCCGGGGTCTGATTTCAGGGAACTCGTAAAAACACGAAGATTTGGTCTATTCTTGCCACTATTCTATACTATTGCTCACTGATTTTGGGTCTCGCTGCGATCCGAAGGTTCGCGGAACCCCGGGGTTCGTTTATGGGGAACTCTTCAACACTCGTTGATTTTCCTTAGCTTGGCCGGTTTTCTATACTATTACTCACTAATTTTGGGTCCCACTTTGATGCGAACGTTCGGGGAACCCCGTTATTCGTTTATGGGAACTCGTCAAAACTCATCAATACTCATAGATTTGGCCTATTCAGTTCAGTTTTTGCTGATTGTGGTCAGTTTTCTATACTATTGCACAATGATTTTGGGACCTGCCGCGATCCTAATTTTTCGGGAACGACGGGGTCCGATTATCAGGAACTCGTCAAAACTCATAGATTTGGCCTATTCTGGCCAGTTTTGTATACAATTTGTCACTGATTTCGGTTCCCGCTGCGATCCGAACGTTGGGGGAACCCTAGAGAATAGTTGCGGGGAAGTCCTCAAAACTCATAGATTTGGCCTATGCTGGACAAATTTCCATACTATTACTCACTAATTTCGGGTCTCGTTGCGGTCGAAACGTTCGAGGCACCCCGTGGTTCGTTTATGGGGAACTCGTCAAAACTGACAGATTTGGCCTATTCTGGCCAGTTTTTGCTGATTCTGACTAGTTTTCTATACTATTATTCACTGTTTTTTGTCCCACTCTGATCCGAACATTCTGGAAAACCTGGGGTCTGATTATGGGGAACTCGTTAAAACTCGCAAATTTGGCATATTTTAGCCAGTTTTCTATACTATTACTCACTGATTTCGGGTCCCACTGCGGTCCGAACGTTCGCGGATCCCCGGGGTTCGTTTATGGGGAACTTATCAAAACTCACAGATTTGGCCTAGCTTGGCCGGTTTTCTATACTATTACTCACTGATTTCGGGTCCCACTTTGATCCGAACATTCTGGGAACTCTGAGGTTCGTTTATGGGAATTCGTCGAAACCCAAAGATTTTGTTATTCTGGCCAGTTTTCTATTTTATTGCTCACTAATTTTCGGACCCACTGCGATCTGAATGTTCTGGGAACCCCGGGATCCGGTTATGGGGAAGTCGTACGAACTCACATATTTTGTCTATTCTGGCTAGTTTCTACACTATTACTCACTAAGTTCGGTTGTCGTTGCGATCCGAATGTTTGGGGAACCGCTGGGTCGGGATACGGGGATCCGATTGTTTGGGGGAACTTGGGGTCCGATTACGAGGAACTCGTCAAAACTCGCAGATTTGGCCTATCCTAGCCAGTTTTCTATAGTATTACTCACTTATTTTGGTCCCCGTTGCGATCCGAACGTTCGGTGATCCCCGGGGTCTGATTTCGGGGAACTCGTAAAAACACGAAGATTTGGCCTATTCTTGCCACTATTCGATACTATTGCTCACTGATTTTGGGTCTCGCTGCGATCCGAAGGTTCGCGGAACCCCGGGGTTCGTTTATGGGGAACTCTTCAAAACTCGTTGATTTTCCTTAGCTTGGCCGGTTTTCTATACTATTACTCACTAATTTCGGGTCCCACTTTGATGTGAACGTTCGGGGAACCCCGTTATTCGTTTATGGGAACTCGTCAAAACTCATCAATACTCATAGATTTGGCCTATTCAGTTCAGTTTTTGCTGATTGTGGTCAGTTTTCTATACTATTGCACAATGATTTTGGGACCTGCTGCGATCCGAATTTTTCGGGAACCACGGGGTCCGATTATCAGGAACTCGTCAAAACTCATAGATTTGGCCTATTCTGGCGAGTTTTGTATACAATTTGTCACTGATTTCGGTTGCCGCTGCGATCCGAACGTTGGGGGAACCCTAGAGAATGGTTACGGGGAAGTCCTCAAAACTCATAGATTTGGCCTATGCTGGCCAAATTTCTATACTATTACTCACTAATTTCGGGTCTCGTTTAGGTCCAAACGCTCGAGGCACCCCGTGGTTCGTTTATGCGGAACTCATCAAAACTCACAGATTTGGCCTATTCTTGCTAGTTTTCGCGGATTCTGGCTAGTTTTCTATACTATTATTCACTGATTTTTTGTCCCACTATGATTCGAACATTCTGGAAAACCTAGGGTCTTATTACGAGGAACTCGTCAAAACTCACAAATTTGGCATAGTTTAGCCAGTTTTCTATACTATTACTCACTGATTTCGGGTCCCACTGCGGTCCGAACGTTCGCGGAACCCCGAGGTTCGTTTATCGGGAACTTATCAAAACTCGCAGATTTGGCCTAGCTTGGCCGGTTTTCTATACTATTACTCACTGATTTCGGGTCCCACTTTGATCCGAACGTTCTTGGAACCCCGAGGTTCGTTTATGGGAATTCGTCAAAACCCAAAGATTTTGTTATTCTGGCCAGTTTTCTATACTATTACTCACTAATTTTGGGACCCACTGCGATCTGAATGTTCGGGGAACCCCGGGGTCCGGTTATGGGGAAGTCGTACAAACTCACATATTTTGTCTATTTTGGCTAGTTTCTACACTGTTACTCACTGATTTCTGTTGTCGTTGCGATCAGAACGTTTGGGGAACCCCTTGGTCGGGATACGGCGAACTCGTCAAATCTCACAGATTTGGCCTATTCAGGTCAGTTTTTGCCGTTTGTGGCCAATTTTCTATACTATTACTCACTTATTTTGGGACCTGCTGTGATCCGAATGTTTCGGGAACCCCGGGCTCCGATTATGAGGAACTCACCAAAACACGCAGATTTGGCCTTTTCTGGCCATTTTTCTATACTATAACACACTTATTTTTAGTCCCGTTGTGATCCGATTGTTCGGGGAACCCTGGGGTCCGATTATGGGGAACTCGTCACAACTCGTAGATTTGGCCTATTCTATCCAGTTTTCTATAGTATTACTCACTTATTTCGGTTCCCGCTACGATCCGAACATTCGATGAACCCGGGGGTTCGGTTTCATGGAACTAGTAAAAACTTGAAGATTTGTCCTATTCTTGCCTGTTTTCTATACTATTGCTCACTGATTTTGGGTCGCGCTACGATCTGAAGGTTCGCGGAACCCCGGGGTTTGTTTATGGGGAACTCTTCAAACCTTGTTGATTTTGCCTAGCTTGGCCGGTTTTCTATACTATTACTCTCTAATTTTGGGTCCCACTTCGATGCGAACGTTCGGGGAACCCCGAGGTTCCTTTATGGGAACTCGGCAAAACTTATCAAAACTCATAGATTTGGCCTATTTAGGTCAGTTTTTGCTGATTGTGGTGAGTTTTCTATAGTATTGCTCAATGATTTTGGGACCCTCTGCGATCCAAATGTTTCGGGAACCACGGGGTCCGATTATCGGGAAATCGTCAAAACACATCGATTAGGGCTATTCTGGCCAGTTTTGTATACAATTTATCACTGATTTCGGTTCCCGCTGCGATCCGAACGTTGGGGGAAAACTAGAGAATGGTTACGGGGAAGTCCTCAAAACTTATAGATTTGGCCTATGCTGGCCAAATTTCTATACTATTACTCACTAATTTCGGGTCTCGTTGCGGTCCAAATGTTCGAGGCACCCCGTGGTTCGTTTATGCGGAACTCGTCAATACTCATAGATTTGGCCTATTCTAGCCAGTTTTCGCCGATTCTGGCTAGTTTTCTATACTATTATTCACTGATTTTTTGTCCCACTATGATCCTAACATTCTGGAAAACCTAGGGTCTGATTACGGGGAACTCATCAAAACTCACAAATTTGGCATATTTTAGCCAGTTTTCTATACTATTACTCACTGATTTCGGGTCCCACTGCGGTCTGAACGTTCGCGGAACCCCGGGGTTCGTTTATGGGGAACTTATCAAAACTCGCAGATTTGGCCTAGCTTGGCCGGTTTTCTATACTATTACTCACTGACTTCGGGTCCCACTATGATCCGAACGTTCTGGGAACCCCGAGGTTCGTTTATGGGAATTCGTCAAAACCCAAACATTTTGTTATTCTGGCCGGTTTTCTATACTATTACTCACTAATTTCCGGACCCACTGCAATCTGAATGTTCAGGGAACCCCGGGGTCCGGTTATGGGGAAGTCGTACGAACTCACATAGTTTGTCCATTCTGGCTAGTTTCTACACTGTTACTCACTGATTTTTGTTATCGTTGCGATCAGAACGTTTGGGGAACCCCTTGGTCGGGATACGGGGAACTCGTCAAAACTCACAGATTTGGCCAATTCTGGCCAGTTTTTGCCGATTCTTCTTAGTTTTCTATACTATTATTCACTATGTTTTTGTCCCACTATGATCCGAACATTCTGGAAAACCTGGGGTCTGATTATGGGGAACTCGTCAAAACTCGCAAATTTGGCATATCTTAGCCAGTTTTCTATACTATTACTCACTGATTTCGGGTCCCACTGCGGTCCGAACGTTTGCGGAACCCCGGGGTTCGTTTATGGGGAACTTATCAAAACTCGCAGATTAGGCCTAGCTTGGCCGGTTTTCTATACTATTACTCACTGATTTCGGCTCCCACTTTGATCCGAACGTTCTGGGAACCCCGAGGTTGATTTATGGGAATTCGTCAAAACCCAAAGATTTTGTTATTCTGGCCAGTTTTATATACAATTACTCACTAATTTTGGTACCCACTGCGATCTGAATGTTCGGGGAACCCCGGGGTCCGGGTATGGGGAAGTCGTATGAACTCACATATTTTGTCTATTCTGGCTAGTTTCTACACTGTTACTCACTGATTTCGGTTGTCGTTGCGATCAGAACGTTTGGGGAACCCCTTCGTTGGGATATGGAAAACTCGTCAAAGCTCACAGATTTGGCCTATTCAGGTGAGTTTTTGCCGATTCTGGCCAATTTTCTATACTATTACTCACCGATTTTGGGACCCGCTGTGATCCGAGTGTTTCGGGAATCCCGGGGTCCGATTACGACGGACTGATCAAAACACGCAGATTTGGCCTTTTCTGGCCATTTTTCTATACTATAACACACTTATTTCGAGTCCCGCTATGATCCGATTGTTCGGGGAACCCTGGGGTCCGATTATGGTGAACTTGTCAAAACCCGCAGATTTGGCCTATTCTAGCAAGTTTTCTATAGTATTACTGACTTATTTCGGTTCTCGCTACGATCCGAACATTCGATGAACCCGGGGGTTCGGTTTCGTGGAACTACTAAAAACATGAAGATTTGTCCTATTCTTGCCTGTTTTCTATACTATTGCTCACTGATTTTGGGTCCCGCTACTATCTGAAGGTTCGCGGAACCCAGGGGTTTGTTTATGGGGAACTCTTCAAAACTTGTTGATTTTTCCTAGCTTGGCCAGTTTTCTATACTATTACTCACTAATTTCGGGTCCCACTTCGATGCGAACGTTCCGGGAACCCCGAGGTTCCTTTATGGGAACTCGGCAAAACTCATCAAAACTCACATATTTGGCCTATTTAGGTCAGTTTTTGCTTACTGTGGTGAGTTTTCTATACTATTGCTCAATGATTTTGGGACCCGCTACGATCCGAATGTTTCGGGAACCATGGGGTCCTATTATTGGGAACTCGTCAAAACTCATAGATTAGGCCTATTCTAGCCAGTTTTGTATACAATTTGTCACTGATTTCGGTTCCCGCTGCGATCCGAACGTTGGGGGAACCCCAGAGAACGGTTACGGGGAAGTCCTCAAAACTCATAGATTTGGCCTATGATGGCCAATTTTGTATACTATTACTCACTAATTTCGGGTCTCGTTGCGGTCCAAACGTTCGGGGCACCCCGTGGTTCGTTTATGGGGAACTCGTTAAAACTCACAAATTTGGCATATTTTGGCCAGTTTTCTATACTATTACTCATTTATTTCTGGTCCCACTACGGTCCGAATGTTCGTGGAACCCCGGGGTTCATTTATGGGGAACTTATCAAAACTCGCAGATTTGGCCTAGCTTGGCCGGTTTTCTATACTATTACTCACTGATTTTGGGTCCCACTTCGATCCGAATGTTCGGGGAACCCTGAGCTTCATTTATGGGAACTCGTCAAAACCCAAAGATTTTGTTATTCTGGCCAGTTTTCTATACTATTACTCACTAATTTTGGGTCCCACTGCGATCTGAATGTTCGGGGAACCCCGGGGTCCGGTTATGGGGAAGTCGTATGAACTCACATATTTTGTCTATTCTGGCTAGTTTCCATATAGTTACTCACTAATTTCGGTTGTCGTTGCGATTCGAACGTTTGGGGAACCCTTGGGTCCGTATACGGGGAACTCGTCAAAACTCACAGATTTGGCCTATTCAGGTCAGTTTTCGCCGATTCTGGCCAGTTTTCTATACTATTACTCGCTGATTTTGGGACCCACTGTGATCCGAATGCTTCGGGAACCCCGGGGTCCGATTATGAGGAACTCATCAAAAGACGCAGATTTGGCCTTTTCTGGACATTTTTCTATACTATAACACACATATTTCGAGTCACGATGCGATCCGATTGTTTGGGGAACCCTAGGATCCGATTACGGGTAACTCGTCAAAACTTGCAGATTTGGCCTATCCTAGCCAGTTTTCTATAGTATTCCTCGCTTAATCGGTTCCCGCTGCTATCCGAACGTTCGGTGAACCCCGAGGTCCGGTTTCGGGCAACTCGTAAAAACTCGAAGATTTGGCCTATTCTTGCCACTTTTCAATACTATTGTTCACTGATTTTGGGTCTCGCTGCGATACGAAGGTTCGCGGAACGCCTGGGTTCGTTTATGGGGAGCTCTTCAAAACTCGTTGATTTTGCCTCGCTTGGCCGGTTTTCTATACTATTACTCTCTACTTTCGTGTCCCACATTGATGCGAACGTTCGGCGAACCCCGAAGTTCGTTTATGGGAACTCGTCAAAACCCATCAAAACTCACACATTTGGCCTATTCAGGTCAGTTTGTGCTGATTGTGGTCAGATTTTTATACTATTGCTCAATGATTTTGGGACCCGCTGCGGTCCGAATGTTTCGGGAATCATGGGGTCCGATTATGGGGAACTCGTCAAAACTCATAGATTTGGCCTATTCTGGCCGGTTTTCTAAACAATGTGTCACTGATTTCAGTTCCCGCTGCGATCCGAACGTTGTGGGAACCCCAGAGAACGGTTATGGGGAAGTCCTCAAAACTCATAGATTTCGCCTACACTACCGGAATCAGACTGTTTGCCGTATGGCAGCTCTTTGCCGTCCACTGGCAAACGGCAAAGAGGAGCTTTGCCATCAGCAAGCACAAAGCTGACGGCAAATAACTAGTAGACGGCAAAGAGGGGCTTTGCCATCAGCCAGCTCTTTGCCGTCAGCCAGCGGACGGCAAAGAGGTCGGTGGGGCCCACTTGACGATACCACTGTACTGGCCCAGCACCCCACCTCTTTGCCGTCCGCTGGCTGACGGCAAAGAAGGTGCATACCCTAACCGCTAACGGCGCCCCCCACGCCTCTCTCTCTCTTTTTCTCTCATCTCCCCCGATGTCCCCACCCCCACCGCCCCTCCGCCGACGCCGTTGAGCCCCCGCACGCCCGCCGCCGCCGCCCCCAACCCCCACCGCGCCTCCGCCGCTCCTTCCCCCCACCGCCCGACCCGCCGCACCGCCGCCGTGCTCCTGCCCCCCGCCGCCCCGCCGTCATGCTCCCGCCCCTGCCCTCGCCGCCCTCCCCTGCGGCGGCCGCCCGACCACGGCCGTGTGGAAGGCCGCGGCGCCGCCCCCTCCCCTGCGACCCGCCGCCTCCGCAGCCCCTGCCCTCCGCCGCCCTCCCCTTCGGGGAGCTCCTCCTCCTCCTTTTTTTTAGTTTTATTTTTTTTAGTTTTAGTTTTTGTTTTAGATTTGGTTTTAGTTTTGGGTTTAGGTTTACGTTTAGTTTAGTTTAGTTTTAGTTTTAATTAGGTTTTGTTCTGAAAAAAGAAGAAGAAAATAAAAATAATTAGAAAATGAGGGAGAAGAAGAAGAAGAAGAAGAAGAGGAAGAAGAAGAAGAGGAAGAACAAGAGGAAGAAGAAGAAGAAGAAGAGAGGCACCCGACCCCAACCCCACTAACCCCCTAACCTCCGATGCCACGATCCTCAACCCCCGACGCCACCGACCCCAACCCCCGACACGACACCCCGATCCCGACACGGCACCCCTGACACCCCGACCATGACACGACACTCCCGACACCCGTCCCCGACACGGCATCCCGGACACCCGACCCCGACACGGCACCCCTGACACCGCGACCCCGACACGACACCCCCGACACCCCAACCCCTGACACGACACCCGATAGCCTGACCCCCACACGGCACCCCCAACACTCGACCCCGACACGGCACCCCGGAGACCCGACCCCGACACGACACCCCCGACACCCCGACCCCGATACGGCACCCCCCGCACCCCGACCCCGACACCCCTGACACCCCGACACCCCTGACACCCCGACACCGACACCCCCGACACCCCGACACCCTGACATCCCTGACACCCCGACACCGACACCCCTGACACCCCGGCACCGACAGCCCTGACACCCCGAAACCGACACCCCGACACGACACCTCGACACGGCACACCGACCACGACACCTCGAGGCCCCGACACGGCACCCCGACCCCGACACCCCTGAGACCACGACACCCCCGACACCCCTGACACCCCGACACTAACACCCCATACATGACACCCCGACACCCCTGACACCCCGACACCGACACCCCTGACAACCCGACACCCCGACACGACACCCCGACACGGCACACCGACCCCGACACCCCGAGACACCGACACAGCATCCCGACCCCGACACTCCTGACACCACGACACCCAGGACACCCCTGACACTCCGACACCGACACCCCATACACAACACTCCCGACACCCCGACACCCCTGACACCCCGACACCGACACCCCTGACACCCCAACACCGACACCCCGACATGACACCCCGACACGGCACACCAACCCCGACACCCTAAGACCCCGATACAGCACCCCGACCCCGACACCACTGACACCACGACACCCCCGACACCGACACCCCAGACACGACACCCCCGACACCCCGACACCCCGACACCCCTGACAACCCGACACGACACCCCATACACGACACCCCGACACCCCGACACTCCTGACACCACCACACCCGGGACACCCCTGACACTCCGACACCGACACCCCATACACAACACTCCCGACACCCCGACACCCCTGACACCCCGACACCGACACCCCTCACACCCCAACACTGACACCCCGACATGACACCCCGACATGACACCCCGACATGGCACACCAACCCCGACACCCTGAGACCCCGACACAGCACCCCGACCCCGACACCACTGACACCACGACACCCCCGACACTCCTGACACCACGACACCGACACCCCAGACACGACACCCCCGACACCCCGACACCCCGACACCCCTGACAACCCGACACCGACACCCCTGACTTTCGGTCCATCGAGGCTTTCCTTAAATAACTTTCATGTCTGTTCCTGATGGAGGAATCCCGACTGTTGTCGTGGGGGGCGCCACTTCTTTTTTCTCTTCTGTGTGATATACTCGTCGATGGTTTGCGCACGAAGAGGAGAGGAGAGGTGTCCATCACCAGCAATCGAAATACTACTGTGAGAGAGTATCCACCAACATATATACAACACCATATCAGTGTGAGAGAGCGCACCAACACACAATGAGATATGAGAGTTACTTAAGGAAAGCCTCGACGAACCGAAAGTCACACATGCATTATACCGATGTACACCGACATGACACCCCGACACGACACCCCTGACCCCCAACATCTCTTCGGCCTCCTGTTGACCGAAAGGGTGCTCTTCGGCCTTCAGAGGCCGACGGGGTCATATATATGTGAATTATGAGTTAGGTCATATAATTTCCGATTTTGTTATGAAAACATCATATATATCTGTATTCATCGGGTGGATTTAAACGTGCAGTTGTTTCGTCGCTACGAGGGTTTCGTGTTCGACGACTTCCCCCTGCATTCGACGAGCTCCGCCCTTGCATTCGTGGGTGAGCACAAATGACATATCCTCCTCCCCCTTCATTTTCTCTGTTCCGGTCTTCGTGCCGATGAAACTTGCTAGCTGTAGGTACATTGAATCATCAGTATGCGTGAACACTATGCGTCTCCCGTTCGAAAGGGTTACATCTATAAATATGCATACATTTGCATATTTATAACGTGATTCTTTCGAATTGTCCAACATTATCCATGGACAGCCCGAGTATGTGTAGATTGGGTTCGTTTTCCCATATGCTCTGCTCCCAATCCGATGCAGAATTTCGTCAGTGCCTCCCTATTGTTCTCTGGGTACACATCCTCTCTGCTTATTGCCGAGACGTGTATCAGGAGAACAGCGGGGAGGTGCTGCCGAAATTTTTCATCGGATCCGGGGCAGAGCATGGGAAAACAAACCCAATCTACACATACTCGGGTGGCATTAGGACCTATCTTTACCTACTAGCGTCTAGGTTGCATCGACGTAATGAAACTGATGAATATGGTTTGCTGAATTATGTATATATTTTGTGTGTGTCCAGTAGCCTAGCAAGATGAGTGATCGTGCCTGGATGTACACCGGTCACACTAGTCAGAAAGACATGACCCATGAATGGTTAACGAAAACCTAGGAGTTTGTGAGAGTCGCATTTGCAAATGGACAGAAAACAACCTGGTGCCCTTGTGTCGATTGCGACAACTATAAGAACAAGTCAGAGTTTGAAATGATCAAACACCTACAGAAGTGGGGTTTTACGCCTAATTATACGGTCTGGACATTTCATGGTGAGTCTGCCCAACGTGCCAGAGCTGAGGTGCTTCGTCGTAGCACTGACGAGCATGGTACTGGGATTCAAGACATGGTGCAAGACTTTGATGATGCTTGGGATTCGGACGATGAGATGGAGGAATCTGCAAAGGCCTTTTATGAAATGTTGGAGTCTTCAAAACATCCTCTCCACGAGCACACTGAGCTTTGTCAGCTGGATGCCATCACACAAGTAATGGCTCTAAAGGCTCAGTTCAACCTGGGCAGAGAATGCTACGACGCGATTATGACGATATTTGGACGCTTTCTACACAAAGCCATGTATTGCCACCAACCCTGTACCAGTCAGACAAAATCCTGCGTGCGCTTAAGATGCCCTATGAGAAGGTAGATGCCTGTGAGAATGGATGTGCCTTATTTAGGATTCAGTATGCGGGCTTGAACTATTGCCCCATTTGCACTGCTTCCAGATATGTTCTGGTAGACAACAGTATGGGTGAGAAGAGTCAGACCAAAATCCCCATTAATGTTCTTCGGTATCTTCCAATCATACCAAGACATCAACGGCTTTTCATGGTCGAAGATACGGCTAGACAGATGACGTGGCATAAATTGCGCAAAAGAACAGAACTGGATGCAGATGGGAATCCGATGTTGGGACACACTTCGGACGCTTCTGCGTGGAAGAACTTCGATGCATTACATAAGGATAAAGTGGCAGATCCAAGGCATCTTCGAGTTGCCATCAGCACGGACCGGTTCAATGTGTATGGTATGACAGCAGCACAATACAGTTGTTGGCCTGTATTTGTCATTCCACTCAATCTCCCCCCCCCCCCCTTGAGAGATTATGAAAAGAAAGAACATTTTCCTGACATTGGTAATTCCAGGGCCCAAATATCCGGGGAAGAATATGAATGTGTACATGCAACCGCTTAACGATGAATTGCAAGAAGCCTGGGATAATGGGATCAAGACATACGACGCCCCACATGCAAGGAAGCTCTTCAGTTCCGTTGGCTAGAGGCAGGTCGCAAGTTTTCTTCCTTCGACATGCATAGACAGTTCCTGGATCCTGATCATAAGTTCAGAAAAGACAAGAAGAATTTCATCAAAGGTAGAGTTGTCAAAAACATTGCACCACCTGCGTTGACAGGCCAACAGATCCTAGATCAGATAAACGCTCTTGAGCCGGATCTAGATCGTCCAGGGTATTTCAAAGGGTATAATACGGAACATGCCTGGACTCACAACATGTGTTTGTGGGATCTGCCTCACTTCAAAGACCTGCTTTGCCCACACAACATTGACGTGATGAACACTGAAAAGAATGTCGCGGATGCCCTTTTTGGTACATTGTTTGGAATAGAGGGGAAGTCGAGGGATAATCCTAAGGCTAGAGTCGAAAAGGAGGCTCTATGTGATAGACCGTTACAAAACATTCGACAACCGAAAGGAAAGAAGAACTGGACGAAACCAAAGGCATGGTTCAATCTTGGAAGGCCAGCTATGAGGGAAATGATCTTGTGGGTGGAAATGCAGTTGATGTTCCCAATGGATATGCAACGAATCTAAAGAGGGGAGCGAGTCTTGAAAAATTGAAAATATTTGGTCTCAAGACTCATGATTGGCACATATGGCTTGAGCGGGTAATGCTGGTGATGTTGCGTGGATTTATCCCTGAGGATAGCTATAAAATGACCTATACTTACAATTTTTTCCTCCAAAATGACATTACATGCTTAGTTAGCTAGAAAATCGTATATTCTACCTAGGATAGCTATAATATAACCTATACTTAGCATTTTTTCCTCCAAAATGATTTTGTATGCTTAGTTAGCTAGAAAATGGTATATTCTACCTAGGATAGCAATAAGTTGAATTATACTTAGCTTATTTTCATAAAAAATGAATTGATATGCTTAGTTAGCTAGAAAATGGCATTAGTAGCTAGTACAGCTCAATAATGATCTATAGCTAGTTCATTTATGACATAATTAGCTCACTTAGGTACAAAATGGCATAACTACCTAGGATAGCTCAATAATGATCTATAATTAGCTTAGGTAACCCATTTATGACATAATATGCTCACTTAGGTAAAAATGGCATATTAACCTTGGTTTACCTCCAAAATGACCTATACTTCGCTTATTTTCATCAAAAGAGGATAGCTATAAAATGACCTATACTTAGCATTTTTTCCTCCAAAATGATTTTATATGCTTAGTTAGCTAGAAAATGGTATATTCTACCTAGGATAGCTATAAAATGACTTATACTTAGCTTATTTTCATCAAAAATGACTTGATATGCTTAGTTAGCTAGAAAATGGCATTAGTATCTAGTATAGCTCAATAATGATCTATAGCTAGTTCAATTATGAGATAATTAGCTCACTTAGGTACAAAATGGCCTAACTACCTAGGATACCTCAATAATGATTTATAATTAGCTTAGGTAACCCATTTATGACATAATATGCTCACTTAGGTAAAAAATAGCATATTAACCTTGGTTTACCTCCAAAATGACCTATACTTAGCTTATTTTCCTCAAAAATACATAATAACCTTACTTAACTCCTAATAATATATTCCACCTAGGATAGCTATAAAATGACCTATACTTAGATTATTTTCATCAAAAATGACTTGATATGCTTAGTTACCTAGAAAATGGTATGTTATACCTACGATAGCTATAAAATGACCTATACTTAGCTTATTTTCATCAAAAATGACTTGATATTCTTAGTTAGCTAGAAAATGGTATGTTATACCTAGGATAGCTATAAAATGACCTATACTTAGCTTGTTTTTATAAAAAATGACTTGATATGCTTAGTTAGCTAGAAAATGGTATATTCTACCTAGGATAGCTATAAAATGACCTATACTTACAATTTCTTCCTCCAAAATGACATTACTACCTTGGAGAAGAGGAGAGGAGAGGAGAAAAAGAAAGAGAAGATAACTTCTTCTTCTTCTTCTTTTTCTTCTTCTTTTTCTTCTACCTAGTCTTCTTCTTCTAACTTTCTTCTTTCCCAATTTGCAGATTTCCTTTAGATGAGAAAGCTTGAGTTGATGGAGTGTAATCTTCTCCTTCTACTTCCTTTTTGTTTTGATTGTGTACGATGAACTTTGTTATTGGATATCTTGTTGGAAACTTGTTGGATATGTTTTTGGAGACTTGTTGGATATGTGTATATAACTTGTTGTTGGATATGTTGTTGGAAACTTGTGTATGCTCGTTGAAAGAATTTTCAAATGTGTATATATCTATATGTATGAAATTCTGTGAAATTGAATGAATTTACGAAAAACAGAAAAAACAGGGGCTATATGGCCACTTTGCCGTCTGCTGGTGGACGCAAAGAGATTTGTCGTCCGCCAGCAGACGGCAAAGTGGCCACATGGCAGCTACCTGTACAAACTGGGGCTGGCCTGGGTGGGTTCTTTGCCATCAGCCAGCGGACGGCAAAGAACCCCCTAGGCTTTTAAGAAAAAAGTTGCTTCGCTGTCCGCTGGCCGATGGCAAAGAACCTAAGGTCTTTGCCGTCCGCTGGCAGACGGCACCGAACCTAACGTCTTTGCCATCCGCCGGCTGACGGCAAAGCACGTCGTTAAGCCCTCTGACGGAGCTAAGTGCCAAGTGTGCCGTCCAGGCTCTTTGCCGTCGGCTAGCGGATGGCAAAGAAACTAAGGTCTTTGCCGCCAGCGGACGGCAAAGCGGCCTTTACCGTGAACTGTTCAGCCGGACCGTTTGCCGTCCGCTGGCTGACGGCAAAGCCGTTGCCGTCCGAGATGGCGGACGACAAAGTTCCTGTTTCCTATAATTAGCTTAAGAAATGAACTACTTAATTAGCCCCAAAGTGACTTTATATGCTTAGTTAACTAGAATATGGTATATTCTACCTAGGATAGCTATAAAATGACCTATACTTAGCATTTTTTCCTCCAAAATGACTTTATATGCTTAGTTAGCTAGAAAATGGTATATTCTACCTATGATAGCTATAAAATGACCTATACTTCGCATTTTTTCCTCCAAAATGACTTGATATGCTTAGTTAGCTAGAAAATGGTATATTCTACATAGGATAGCTATAAAATGACTTATACTTAGCATTTTTTCCTCCAAAATGATTTGATATGCTTAGTTAGCTAGAAAATGGTATATTCTACCTAGGATAGCTATAAAATGACCTATACTTAGCTTATTTTCATCAAAAATGACTTGATATGCTTAGTTAGCTACAAAATGGCATTAGTAGCTAGTATAGCTCAATAATGATCTATAGCTGGTTCATTTATGACATAATTAGCTCACTTAGGTACAAAATGGCATAACTACCTAGGATAACTCAATAATGATCTATAATTAGCTTAGGTAACCCATTTATGACATAATATGCTCACTTAGGTAAAAAAAGGCATATTAACTTTGGTTTACCTCCAAAATGACCTATACTTAGCTTATTTTCCTCAAAAATACATAATAACCTTAGTTACCTCCAAAATGATATATTCTACGTAGGATAGCTATAAAATGACCTATACTTAGATTATTTTCATCAAAAATGACTTGCTATGCTTAGTTAGCTAGAAAATGGTATGTTATACCTAGGATAGCTATAAAATGACCTATACTTAGCTTATTTTCATAAAAAATGACTTGATATGCTTAGTTAGCTAGAAAATGCTATCTTCTACCTAGGATACCTATAAAATGACCTATACTTAGCATTTTTTCCTCCAAAATGACTTGATATGCTTAGTTAGCTACAAAAATGGCTTTACTACCTTGGAGAAGAGGAGAGGAGAGGAGAAAAGGAGAGAGAAGATAAATTCTTCTTCTTCTTATTTTTCTTCTTCTTTTTCTTCTACCTATCTTCTTCTTCTAACTTTCTTCTTTCCCAATTTGCAGATTTACTTTAGATGAGGAAGCTTGCGTTGATGGAGTGTACTCTTATCCATCTGCTTCCTTTTTGTTTTGATTGTGTACGATGAACTTTGTTGTTGGATATCTTGTTGGAAACTTGTTGGATATGTTGTTGGAGACCTTTTGGATATGTGTATATAACTTGTGTATGCTTGTTTTTGCATATGTTGTTGGAAACTTGTGTATGCTTGTTGAAAGTATTTGAAAATGTGTGTATATATATATGTATGAAATTCTGTGAAATTGAATGAATTTAAGAAAAAACAGAAAAAACAGGGGCTATATGGCCACTTTGCCGTCTGCTGGAAGACGACAAAGAGCTTTGTCGTCCGCCAGCAGACGACATAGTGGCCACGTGGCAGCTACCTGTGCAAACTGGGCTGGCCTGGGTGGGTTCTTTGCCATCAGCCAGCGGACGGCAAAGAACCCCCTAGGCTTTTAAAAAAAGGTGCTTTGCCGTCCACTGGCCGATGGCCAAGAAACTAAGGTCTTTGTCGTCCGCCGGCTCACGGCAAAGCACGCCGTTAAGCCCTCTAACGGAGCTAAGTGCCCACGTGTGCCGTCCAGGCTCTTTGCCATTGGCCAGCAAACAGCAAAGAACCTATGGTCTTTGCCGTCCGATAGCAGACGGAAAATCGGCCTTTACCGTGGACTGTTCAGCCGGACGGTTTGCCGTCCGCTGGCTGACGGCAAAGCCTTTGCCGTCCGGGATGGCGGACAGCAAAGTACCTGTTTCCTATAGTTTGGGGCACCCCGTGGTTCGGTTATGGGGAACTCGTCAAAACTCACAAATTTGGCATATTTTGGCCAGTTTTCTATACTATTACTCACTTATTTCTGGTCCCACTACGGTCCGAACGTTCGCGGAACACCGGGGTTCATTTATGGGGAACTTATCAAAACTCGCAGATTTGGCCTAGCTTGGCCAGTTTTCTATACTATTACTCACTAATTTCGGGTCCCACTTCGATCCGAACGTTCGGGGAACCCCGAGGTTCGTTTATGGGAACTCGTCAAAACCCAAAGATTTTGTTATTTTGGCTAGTTTTCTATACTATTACTCACTAATTTTGGCTCCCACTGCGATCTGAATGTTCGGGGAACCCCGGGGTCCGGTTATGTGGAAGTCGTACGAACTCCCGTTTGGGGAACCCCTGCGTCCGGATACAGGGAACTCGTCAAAACTCACAGATTTGGCCTATTCAGGTCAGTTTTCGCCGATTCTGGCCAGTTTTCTCTACTATTACTCGCTGATTTTTGGACCCGCTGTGATCCGAATGCTTCGGGAACCCCGAGGTCCGATTACCAGGAACTCATCAAAACACGCAGATTTGGCCTTTTCTGTCCATTTTTCTATACTATAACACACATATTTCGAGTCCCGCTGCGATTCGATTGTTTGGGGAACCCTAGGTTCCGGTTACGAGGAACTCGTCAAAACTCGCAGATTTGGCCTATCCGAGCCAGTTTTCTATAGTATTACTCGCTTAATCGGTTCCCTTTGCGATCCGAACGTTCGGTGAACCCCAGGGTCCGGTTTTTGGGAACTCGTAAAAACTCGAAGATTTGGCCTATTCTTGCCACTTTTCTATACTATTGTTCACTGATTTTGGGTCTCGCTGCGATCCGAAGATTCGCGGAACCCCGGGTTCGTTTATGGGGAACTCTTCAAAACTCGTTGATTTTGCCTAGCTTGGCCGGTTTTGTATACTATTACTCTCTAATTTCGGGTCCCACTTCGATGCGAACGTTCGGGGAACCCCGAGGTTCGTTTATGGGAACTCGTCAAAACCCATCAAAACTCACAGATTTGGCCTATTCAGGTCAGTTTTTGCTGATTGTGGTCAGATTTCTATACTATTGCTCAATGATTTTGGGACCCGCTGCGGTCCGAATGTTTCGGGAACCACGGGGTCCGATTATGGCAAACTCGTCAAAACTCATAGATTTGGCCTATTCTAGCCAGTTTTCTATACAATTTGTCACTGATTTCGGTTCTCGCTATGATCCAAACGTTGTGGGAACCCCAGAGAACGATTATGGGGAAGTCCTCAAAACTCATAGATTTCGCCTATGCTGGCCAATTTTCTATACTATTACTCACTAATTTCGGATCTCCGTTGCGGTCCAAACGTTCGGGGCACCCCGTGGTTCGTTCATGGGGAACTCGTGAAAACTCAATAATTTTGCATATTTTGGCCAGTTTTCTATACTATTACTCACTTATTTCGTGTTCCACTGCGGTCCGAACGTTCGGGGAACCCCGAGGTTCGTTTATGGGAACTCATCAAAACCCAAAGATTTTGTTATTCTGGCTAGTTTTCTATACTATTACTCACTAATTTTGGATCCCACTGTGATCTGAATGTTCGTGGAACCCCGGGGTGCGGTTATGGGGAAGTCGGACGAAATCACATATTTTGTCTATTCTGGCTAGTTTCTACACTATTACTCACTAATTTTGGTTGTCGTTGAGATCCGAACGTTTGGGGAACCCCTGGGTCGGGATATGGGGAACTCGTCAAAACTCATAGATTTGGCCTATTCATGTCAGTTTTCGTCGATTCTGGCCTGTTTTCTATACTATTAGTCACTGATTTTGGGACCCGCTGTGATCCGAATGTTTCGGGAACACCGGGGTCCGATTACGAGTAACTCATCAAAACACGCAGATTTGGCCTTTTCTGGCGATTTTTCTATACTATAACACACATATTTCGAGTCCCGCTGCCATTCGATTATTTGGGGAACCCTGGGGTCCGATTACGAGGAACTCGTAAAAACTCGAAGATTTGGCCTATCCTAGCCAGTTTTCTATACAATTGCTCAATGATTTTGGGTCCTGCTGCGATCTGAAGGTTCGCGGAACCACGGGTTCGTTTATGGGGAACTCTTCAAAACTCGTTGATTTTGCCTAGCTTGGCCGGTTTTCTATACTATTACTTACTAATTTCGGGTCCCACTTCGATGCGAACGTTCGGGGAACCCCGAGGTTCGTTTATGGGAACTCGGCAAAACTCATCAAAACTCACAGATTTGGCCTATTCAGGTCAGTTTTTGCTGATTGTGGTTAGTTTTCTATACTATTGCTCAATGATATTGGGACCCGCTGCATCCGAATGTTTCAGGAACCACGGGGTCCGATTATCGAGAACTCGTCAAAACTCATAGATTTGGCATATTCTGGCCAGTTTTCTATACAATTTGTCACTGATTTCGGTTCCCGCTGCGATCCGAACGTTGGGGGAACCCTAGGGAACGGTTACGGGGAAGTCCTCAAAACTCATTGATTCCGCCTATGCTGGCCAATTTTCTATACTATTACTCACTAATTTTGGGTCTCACTGCGATCCAAACATTCGGGGAACCCCATGGTTCGTTTATGGGGAACCCCGGGGTCCGACTACGGGGAACTCCTCAAAACTCGAAAATTTTGGCCTATTTTGGTCGGTTTTCTATACTATGACCCACTGATTTAGAGTCCCGCTACAATCCGAACGTTGGGGGAACCCAAGGGTCCAGTTACGTGGAGGTCATCAAAACTCACAGATTTGGCCGATTCTGTCCAGATTTGTATACTATTACTCATTTTCGGTCCCGCTATGATCCGGAAGTTCAGGGAACCCCGGGGTTAGTTTACAGAAGTCATCCAAACTCGAATCTTTTGCTATTCTGGCATGTTTTCTATACTATTGCTCACTGATTTTGGGTCCTACCGCGACCTGAACTTTTGGGGAACCCCAAGGTCAAGTTATGGGGACATCGTACAAACTCACAAATTTAGTCTATTCTCGCTAGTTTCTATACTGTTACTCACTGATTTCCGTTCCCGCTGCCATTCGAACATTCGGGGAACCCCGGGGTCCTGTTAATGGGAACCCGTCAAAACTAACAGATTTGGCCCATTCGGGTCAACTTTCGTCGATTTTAGCCAGTTTTCTATACTAATACTCACTAATTTTGGGTCCAGCTGCAATTCGATAATTGAGGGAACCCCGGGGTCCGATTACAGGGAACTCGATAAAACTCGCAGATTTGGCCATTCTGGCTAGTTTTCTATACTATTACTCACTGAATTTGGGTCCCGCTGCGATCCGAACGTTCCAGGAACCACGGGGTCCTATTTCAGGGAACTCATCAAAACTCTAAGATTTCGCCTATTTTGGCCAGTTTTCGCCGATTATAGCCCACTGATTTTGAGTCCTATTGCGATCCAAATGTTTGGGGAACCGTGGGGCCCGGTTTCGTGAAACTTATCAAAACTCATAGATGTGGCCAATTCTTGCGAGTTTTCGTTGATTCTATCCAGTTTTCTATACTATTACTCATTGGTATCTGAACGTTCACGGATCCCTGGTGTTCGTTTATGGGGAACTGACAAAAACTTGCAGATATGGCGTATTCTGGCCAGTTTTCTATACTATTACTAAATTATTATGGCTCCCACTATGATGTGAAAATTCCGAGAACCACGGGGTCCGACTATGGGGAAGTCATACAAATTCACATATTTGGTCTATTCTGGCCAGTGTCTACCCTGTTACTCACTGATTTCGGTTCCCCTGCTATCCGAACGTTTTGGGAACCCCGGGGTCCGGTTACGGGGAACTCATCAAAACTCTCAAATTTGACCTATTCTGGCCAGTTTTCTGTACTATAACCCACTAATTTTGAGTCCCGCTACGATCCAAACATTGGGCGAATCCTGGGGTCCGTTTAGGGAAACTTATGAAAACTCGCAGATTTAGCCTATTCTGGCTATTTTTACCGATTCTGGTCAATTTTCCATACTAATACTCATTAATTTTGGGTCCCACAATGATCCGAAGTTTCGGGGAATCCCGAGCCTGTTAGGGGGAACTCGTCAAAACTCACATATTTGCCTTATTTTGGCCAGTTTTCACCGATTCTTGCCAGTTTTCTATACTATTACTCATTGATTTTGTGTCCCGCTGAGATACAAACGTTCCGGGAACCTCGGTGTCCGATTACGATGAACTCATCAAAACTCATATATTTGGAATATTCGGGCCAGTTTTCTATACAATAACCCACTGATTTTGAGTCCCACTTCGATCCGAACATTGGGGGAACCTCGGGGTCCCGTTACGGAGAAGTCGTCAAAACTCACAGATTTGGCCTATTCTGGTCAGTTTTGTATACTATTACTCACTGATCTTGTGTCCCGCTATGATCCTAAGGTCTAGAGAACCCTAGGGTTCGTTTATGGGGAACTGGTCAAAATTCATAGATTTGTCCTATTCTAGCTTGTTTTTGCCGATTCAGGAAAATTTTCTATAGTATTATTCACTGATTTGGTTCCCGCTACGATCCGAACGTTCCGGGAACCCTGGGTCCGATTACGGGGAACTCATCAAAACTCATCGATTTGGCCTATTCTTGCCAGTTTTATATACTATAATCCACTGATTCCGAGTCCCACTGCGATCCAAATGTTCGGGGAATCCTGAGGTCTGGTTAAAGGAAACTTGTAAAAACTCATAGATTTTTCCTAATCTGGCCAGTTTTTGCCGATTCTGGACAATTTTCCATACTATTAGTCATTCATTTCAGGTCCCACTGCGATCTGAAGGTTCGGAGAACCCCGTGTCGTGTTACGGGGAAGTCATCAAAACTCAAAGATTTGGCCTATTCTGGCCAATTTTGTATACTATCACTCACTGAATTTCGGTCCCGCTGCGATCCGAAGGTTCAGGGAACCCCGGGGTTCATTTTTGGGGATCTCTTGAAAGCTCACAAATTTTTCCTTTTCTAGCCGGTTGTCGCCGATTCTTGCGAATTTTCCATACTATTACCCACAGATTTCGAGTCCCACTACGATCCAAACGTTCGAGGAACCGTGGGGTCAGGTTCAGGGAAACGTGACAAAACTCACAGATTTGGCCTATTTTAGCCAGTTTTCTGCAGTATGACCCACTGATTTTGACTCCCACTCCGATCCGAACGTTGTTCGAACCCCAGGGTCCGGTTATGGGGAAGTCGTCAAAATGCATAGATTTTGCCAATTCTTGTCAGTTTTGTATACTATTACTCACTGATTTTGGGTCCCGTTGTGATCCAAAAGTTCAGGGAACCCCGTTGTTCATTTATGGGGAACTCCTCCAAACACACAGTTTTGTCCTATTCTGGCCAGTTTTATATACTATTACTCACTGGTTTTGGGTCCCGCTGCGATCCGAAAGTTCAGGAAACACAGGAGTTCGTTTATGGGGAGCTCGTGAAAACTCACAGATTTGGCCTATTCTGGTGAGTTTTCTATACTATTACTCACTGATTTCGGGTGCCACTACGATCCGAACGTTTGGGGAACCCGGGGGTCCGATTACGGGGAACTCGTCGAAACTCACAGATTTGGCCTATTGTGGCGAGTTTTCGATGTTGTAACCCTGTAATTTCGAGTCTCGCTGCGATCGGAACGTTCGGTGAACCCCGGGGTCCGATTACGGGGAACTCATCAAAAATCAAAGATTTGGCCTAGTTTGGTCAGTTTTTTATACTATTACTCACTAATTTCGGGTCCCACTATGATCCGAACGTTTGGGGAACCCCGGGGTTCATTCATGGGGAACTTGTCACAACTCACAGATTTTGCCTATTCTAGCCTGTTTTCGATCTAGCAAATTTTCTATACTATTATTCATCGATTTTGCGTCCTGCCACGATCTGAATGTTCCGGGAAGCCCGGGGTCCGATTACGGGGAACTCGTCAGAACTCATAGATTTGGCCTATTCTGGCCAGTTTTCAATACTACAGCCTGCCGATTTCGAGTACCACTGAGATCCAAACGTTCGGGGACCGAGGGGTCCTGTTTAGGGAAAGTTGTGAAAACTCATCGATTTGGCCTATTCTGGCCAGTTTTCGCCGATTTTGCCCAATTTTCTGTACTATTACTCCTTGATTTAGTGTCCCAGTATGATACAGACGGTTGGGGAACCCTGGGGTCTTGTTAGGACGAACTCATCAAAACTCATAGAGTTGGCTTATTCTGGTAAGTTTTCGCTGATTCTGGCTAGTTTTCTATACTATTACTCGCTGATTTTGGGCCCCACTACAATCCGAATGATTCGAGAACCCCGTCGTCCAATTATGGGGAACTCGTCAAACTCGCAGATTTGGTCTATTCTGGCCAGTTTTCTATACTATGACCCACTGATTTCGAGTCCCGCTATGATCTGAATGTTGGGCAACACTAGGGACCAATTATGGGGAACTCGTCCAAACTCGCAGATTTAGCTTATTGTGGCCAGTTTTCGCCAATTCTGGCTAGTTTTCTACACTACTACTCACTGATTTCGGATCCCGCTCGGATCGGAACGCTCGCGGAACCTTGGGGTTCGTTTATGGGGAACTCATAAAAACTTGCAGATATAGCCTATTCTGGCTAGTTTTGTATACTATCTGATTTTGGGTCCCACTACAATCTCAACATTCGGGGAACCCCGGGGTCTGATGACGGGCAACTCGCCAAAACTCTCATATTTTCCCTATCGTGGCCAGTTTTCCATAGTTTTACTCACTGATTTTTGTTCTCGCAGCGATCTGAACGTTTGGAGAACATCGCGGTCCGGTTACGGGGCACTTTTCAAAACTCAAAGATTTGGCCCATTCAGGTCAGTTTTCACTGATTCTTGCCAATTTTCTATACTATCACTCACTGATTTCGGGTCTCACTAGGTTTCGAACGTTCGCAGAATCCTAGGGTTCGTATACGGGTAACTCATAAAAACTCGCAGATATGGCCTAGTTTGGTCAGTTTTCTATAGTATTGCTCACTGATTTGGGGTCCCACTGCGATCCGAACGTTCGGGGAACCCGGGGGTCCGGTTATGGGGAAGTCGAACAAACTCACATATTAGGTCTAGTCTGGCCAATATTTATATTGTTAATCATTGATTTCGGTTCCTGCTGCGATCCGAACGTTCGGGGTACTCCTTAGAACTCACATATTTGGCCTATTCTTGTTAGTTTTCGTTGATTCTGGCCAGTTTTCTATACTATTACTCATTGATTTTGGGCCCCACTACAATGCAAATGTTTCGGGAACCCCAGGGTCTGATTGCGGGGAACTCCTCAAAATTCGCAAATTTGTCCTATTTTGGCCAGTTTTCTATACTCTGACCCACTAATTTTGAGTCCCGCTGCGATTGGCACGTTCGGGGAACCCTTGGTCCGATTATGGGGAACTCATCAAAACTCGCTGGTTTGGCCTATTCCAACCAGTTTTCTATACTATAACCCACTAATTTCGAGTCTCATTGCGATCCGAACGTTGGGCGAACCCATGGGTCCGGATACGGGGAGGTCGTCAAAACTCACAGATTTGGCCTATTCTGGCCAATTTTTATACTATTACTCACTGATTTTGGGTCCTGCTACGATCCGAAAGTTCAGGGAACCCCGGGGTTCGTTTATGGGAACTCTTCAAAACTTGAAGATTTTGCTATTCTGGCATGTTTTCTATATTATTACTCACTGATTTTGGGTACGTTCACGGATCCCTAGGGTTCATTTATGGGGAACTCACAAAAACTTGCAGATATGGCGTATTTTGGCAAGTTTTTTGTACTATTACTAACTGATTATGGCTCCCACTACGATCTGAAAATTCGGGAAACCACGGGGTCTGGTTATTGGGAAGTCATACAAACTCACATATTTTGTCTATTCTGGCCAGTTTCTACACTGTTACTCACTGATTTTAGTTACCCCTGCGATCTGAACGTTTGGCGAACCCCGGGGTCCGGTTATGGGTAAATCGTCATAACACACAGATTTGGCCTATTCTTGTTGAAAATATGCCCTAGAGGCAATAATAAAATGGTTATTTTCATATTTACGTGTTCATGATAATCGTTTATTATCCATGCTAAAATTGGATTGAACAAAAACTCAGATACGTGTGTGGATGCTCATTGATCAAAGATGGTTAAGGTTTCCTAGACATGGACATGAGATGTCATTTGATAACGGGATCACATCATTAGGACAATGATGTGATGGACAGGACCCAAACTACAAACGTAGCATATGATTGTGTCAGTTTATTGTTGCAGATTTTTGCGTGTCAAGTATATGTTCCTATGACCATGAGATCATGCAACTTACTGGCATAGGAGGAGTGCCTTGTGTTTATCAAATATTACAACGTAAGTGGGCGACTATAAAGGTGCTCTACAGGTATCTCTGAGGGTGTCTGTTGGGTTGGCATGGATCAAGACTAGGATTTGTTACTCCGTGTGACGGAGAGGTATCTCAGGGCCCACTTGGTAATACAACATCACATAAGCCTTGCAAGCAATGTGACTAAGTGTTAGCAACGGGATCTTGTATCCCGAACGAGTAAATATACTTCCCAATAACGAGGTCGAAATAGGTATACACATACCGACGATCGAATCTCGGGCAAGTAACATACCGAGGAACAAAGGGAACATCATACGGGATTAACTGAATACTTGACATAGAGGTTCGACCGATAAAGATCTTCTTAGAATATGTAGGCACCAATATAGGTCTCCAGGTCCCGCTATTGGTTATTGACTATAGAGATGTCTCGGTCATGTCTACATAGTTCTCGAACCCGCAGGGTCTGCACACTTAAGGCTTCGTGACATTTCGGTAGTATAGATTTATGCATGATGGTGACCGAAGGTTGTTTGGAGTCCCAGATGAGATCCCGGATGTCACGAGGATCTCCGGAATGGTCCGGAGGTAAAGATTGCTATATAGGAAGTCCTATTTAGGTCACCGAAAAAGTTCTGGGCTCATCGATAGTGTACCGGGATTGCCGGGAGGGTACCGGGGACCGGGAGAGGGTATTTCGACCCAAGAGGCTACATGCGCTGTGGGAGGATGAATACCAGCCCTTAGTGGTCTGGTGGAAGTCCCACAAAGGGCTCATGCGGCTGGGAAGAAAAGCCCAAGGAGAAAAAGGTGGAAAAAGGCAAAAAGGCTAACTAAGGAAGGAGTCCTAATCCTACTAGGAGTGGAGGAGGAGGAGGATACCCTCCTGGTTCGGCCGAGCTAGGGCTGGCGCCCTTGGGAACCAAGCCTCCTCCTCCTCCCCTACTCCTATATATACTATAGTTTTTGACGGTTTTGACATAAGATTTTCAGCCACGTGCTGCCCTCTCCTCTAGTGCATAGTTTCTCCTCTAGATTGGTTTTCAGCGGTGCTTAGGCGAAGCCCTGCTGGAATAGCTCCACCACCATCGCCGCAACGCCGTCGTGCTGCCGGAGAAATCTTCTACCTCTCCGCTCCCTCTTGCTGGAACAAGAAGGCGGAGATCGTCATCAAGCTGTACGTGTGCTGAACGCGGAGGTGTCGTCCGTTCGGTGCTAGATCAGAAGGACCGGGATCAAGATCGCGAGACGATTCGTGACTGGATCGCGGGACGGATCATGATGAGATCACAGGAGAGATCGTGATGAGATCGCGGGACGGATCTTGATGAGATTGCGGGACATATCGTGATGGGATCGCGGGACGCTCGGCGTTTGGGATCGTGAAGACGTTCGACTGCATCGACCGTGTTTCTTAACACTTCTCGCTTAGCGATCTACAAGGGTATGTAGATCCACTCTCCATCTGGTAGATGCTCATCACAAGGGATACATCTTGCGTGCGCATAGGATTTTTTTCCCATGCAACGTTCACCAACGGTGGCATCATGAGCTAGGTCTATGTGTAGATGAGATGTCGAGTAGAACACAAAGGAGTTTGTGGGAGTTGATGCTTAGATTGCTTCCTTCCTTGTTCGTGTTTTGGTTCAGCACCATTGTGGGAAGAAGCATCCTGGATCAACCTTACTCGTACGCTTAGGAGAGACCGGTTCCATTGAATGACGTGTAACTTCGTTGCACAAAGATGGCTGGCGGGTATCTGTTTCTCATACTTTAGTTGGATCGGGTTTGACAATGGCGGTCCTTGAGAAGGTTGAAAAGCAACTTATGTATCACCATTGTTGTTTTGCGTAGGTGAGAATTGTTCTTGCTAGATACCTGTAGCAGCCACGTAAAGCTTGCAACAACAATTAGAGGATGTCTAATTTGTTTTTGCAGGGAATGTTGTGATGTGATATGGCCAATTACATGCTGAGATATTTGTGATGTACGAGATAATCATGTGATGTATAGAGTTTCATGACTTGCACGTCGATGAGTACGGCAACCGGCAGGAGCCATAGGGTTGTCTTAAATTATTGTATGACCTGTGTATCGATCATTAAGAGCTTTGTAATGCTTTACTTTATCGCTAAGCAGTAGCAATAGTAGTAGAAGCATGGTGGGCGCGACAACCCCAATGGCGACACGTTTACGGAGATCAAGATGATGGAGATCATGGTGTCATGCTGGTGACGGTGAAGATCATGTCGGTACTTTAAGGATGGATATCGAAAGCACAAGTTCATGGCCATATCATGTCATATATGATTTCCATGCAATGTTAATCCTTTTTATGCACCTTGTTTTGCTTAGGACGACTGTAGCATTATAAGGTGATCCCTCACTTAAATTTTAAGATAAATTGTGTTCTCCCCGAGTGTGCACCATTGCGAAAGTCCGTCGTGTCGAGACACCACGTGATGATCGGGTGTGATAGACTCTACGTTCACATACAACGGGTGCAAGATAGTGTTGCACATGCAGAACACTCGGGTTAAACTTGTTGAGCCTAGCATGTACAGACATGGTCTAACATGAGCCATATAGTAGATATGATCAACATGATGATATTCACCATTGAAACCACCTCAACTCACGTGATGATCGGACTTGAGATGGTGAATTTGGATCATGTATCACTCGAGTGACTGGAGGGATGTCAATTTGAGTGGGAGTTCTTAAGTAATATGATTAGTTGAACTCATTATCATGAACATAGTTAGTAGTGTATTTGCAAATTATGTTGTAGATTACTAGCTCATGTTGTAGCTCCCTTGAATTTTGTATGTTTCTAGACAAATACGGCTGAAAGATGTTGCTATCAATATTGCTGACTGGGTCCATGATTTGAGGATTGTCCTCATTGCTGCATAGAAGGCTTGTGTCCTTAATGCACCGCTCGGTGCCCCACCCCCTCTAGCATCGTCTATAGATGTTGTGAAAATCTGGCAGGCACGTTCTGATGACTACTTGATAGTTCAGTGCGTCATGCATTATGGCTTAGAATTGCGGCTCCAAAACGTTTTGAACGTCACGGAACATATGGTATGTTCTAAGAGCTGAAATTGTGATCTCAGGCTTGTGCCCATGTTGTGAGATATGAGATCTAAAATAAGATTCTTTGCCTGCAGTAGGAAGGAGAATGGCTAAATCATTGAGCATATCCTCAGATTGTCTGGGTACTACGATCGCTTGAATCGAGTGGGAGTTGTTCTTCTAGATAAGATAGTGATTTAAATAGTTCTCCAAGTCACTGTCACGAAGCTACTACAGCTTTGTGATGAACTATGAAATGCCAAGGATAGAAATGATGATCCCTGAGTTGTTCATGATGTTTGACACCGCAAAGGTAGAAATCAAGAAGGAGCATCAACGGTTGATGGTTAGTAAAACCACTAGTTTCGAGAAGGGCAAGGACAAGGAGGGAAACTTCATGGACGGCAAGTCAGTTGCTGCTCCAGTGAAGCAACCCAAAGGTGAACCCAAACCCGAGACTAGTGCTTCTATTATGAGGAGAGCCGTCGCTGAAGCGGAACAACCCTAGATACTTGGTAGATAAGAAGGCTGGCAACATCGACATAAGTATATTTTTTGATATACATGTTATTGATGTGTACCTTGCTAGTACTCCTAGTAGTACCTGGGTATAGGATACCGGTTCGGTTGCTAAATGTTAGTAACTCAAAATAAAAGCTACGGAATAAAGGGAGACTAGCTAAGGGTGTGGTGACGATGTGTGTTGGAAATGTTTCCAAGGTTGATATGATCAACATCGCACGCTCTCTCTACCCTTGGGATTAGTGACGAACCTAAATAATTCTTATTTGGTGTTTGTGTTGAGAATGAACGTGATTAGATCGTCTTTATTGCAATACGGTTATTCAGTTAAGTCAGGGAGTAATTGTTATTGTGTTTACATGAATAATACCTTCAATGGTCATGCACCCAACGAATGGTTTGTTGAATCTTGATCGTAGTAATACACATGTTCATAACATTGATGCCAAACGATAGAAAGTTAATAATGATAGTACCAAATACTTATGGCACTATCGCTGACTGTCATATTGGTGTAAAGCGCATGAAGAAACTCCATGTTGATGGATCTTTGGACTCTTTCGATTTTGAATCGGTTGAGACATGCGGAACATGCCTCATGGGAAAGATGACTAGAGACCCCGTTTTCAGTATGATGGAGCGGGCTAGTAATTTATTGGAAATAATACATGTTGATGTATGCGATCCAATGAGTATTGTAACGTGTAGTGGATATCTTTATTTTCTTACCTTCACTTGTGATTTGAGTATATATATGAGTATATCTAATTAATGAAACACAAGTTTGAAACATTTGAAAAGTTCAAACAAATTTAGAGTGAAGTTTGAGATCATCGTGACGAGAAAATTAAGATATGATCGTGGAGGTGAATATTTGAGTTACGAGTTTGGCATACAACTTTAGACAAATGTGAAAGTTGTTTCACAACTCACGCCACCTGGAACACCATAGTGTGATGGTGTGTGTGAGCGTCATAGTCATGCTCTATTGGATATGGTTCATACTATGTTGTCTCTTATCGTTTTGCCACTATCGTTTTGGGGTTATGCATTAGAGACAACTATATTCACTTAAACAGGGCACCATCTAAATCCGTTGAGATGACACCGTATGAATTATGGTTTGATACAAACCTAAGCTATCATTTCTTAATGTTTGGGGCTGCGCCGCTTATGTGAAAAAGGTTTCCACCTAATGAGCTCGAACCCAAAGCGGACAAATGCATCTTCATAGAATACCATAACTTAATAGTTGGGTAAACTTCTATCTCAGGTCCGAGCACAAAGTGTTTGTTGCTAAAACGGGTCGTTTCTCAAGAAAGAGTTTCTCTCGAAAGAATTGAGTGGGAGGAAGATATACCTTGATGAGGTTGTTGAACCTTTGTTTCAGCCATAGCGTAGCGCAGCATAGAGAGATGTTTCTGTAGAGCCTATGTCATTTGAAGAGAAAGTTAATGATGATCATGAAGCTTTCGATCAAGTTACTATCGAACCTCGTAGGTCGACAAGGACACATACTAATCCTGAGTGGTATAGAAACCCTGTCTTGGAGGTCATGGTATTGGACACTTATGAACCTACAAACTATGGAGAAGCGATGATGGGACCGGATTTTGACAAATGTTTAGAGTCCATGAAATCCGAGAAAGGATCCATGTATGAAAACAAAGTATAGACATTGGTAGACTTGCTCATTGGACGACAGGTTGTTGAGTACAAATGGATCTTTCAGATGAAGACAGACGCTGATGGTGAATGTCACTATTTATAAAGCTCGACTTGTCGCAAAGATGTTTCCAACAAGTTCAAGGAGTTGACCGGAATGAGACTTTCTTACTCATAGTGATGCTAAAGTCTGTTGGAATTAAGTTAGAAGTTGCTGCATTTTTCAATATGAAATCTGGCATATGGATGTCAAAACATCGTTTCCTTAACATTTTCCGTGAGGAAAGGTTGTATGTGATACAACCAGAATGTTTTGTAAGTCCTAAGGATGCTAAAAGGTGTGCAAGATCTACTGATCCTTCTATGGACTGAAGGAAGCACCTCTGAGTTGGAATATACGCTTTGATGAGGTGATCAAAGTTTTTGAGTCTATACAAAGTTTATTAGAAACTTGTATTTACAATAAAGTGAGTGGGAGCACTATAGAGTCTCTGAAAACCATATGTGGATGACATATTGTTGATCGGAAATGATGTACAATTTCTGGAAAGCATAAAGGGTTGTTTCAAAAGAGTTTTTCAAAGGAAGACCTGGATAAAGCTACTTAATTTTTGGGCATGGAGATCTATAGAGATAAATCAAGACGCCTGATGAGACTTTCAATGAGTACATACCTTGATAAATTTTTGAAAGAGTTCAAAATGGATCAGTCAAAGAAAGAGTTCTTGCTTGATTTGTAAGGTGTGAATTTGAGTGAGACTCAAAGCTCTACCACGACAAAAGTAAGAGAAAGGACGAAGGGAGTCCCCTATGCTTTAGCCATAGGCTCTATATTATGCCATGTTGTGTAATGCACCTGGCATGTGCCTTGCCATGACTTCGTCAAGGGGTACAAAAGTGATCCAGGAGTGGATCATTGGACAGCGGTCAAGATTTTCCTTAGTAACTAAAGGACTAAGGAAATGTTTCTTTATTATGGAGGTGACAAAGAGTTCGTCTGAAAGTGTTACGTCGATACAATCTTTAACACCAATCCGGATGACTCTTAGTAGCAATTCGGATAAGTATAATGGCGCAGCCATTAGGAATAGCTCCAAGTGCAGTGTGGTAGCAGTGTTTACAGTATAACATAGAGATTTGCAAAGTACACACGGATAAGAATGTCGCAGACCCGTTGAGTAAAAGACCTCTCTCACATGCAAAGCATGGTTGAGCCCCAGGACTCATTGGGTGTTAGATTCAAAACAATGTGAATCACATGGTGATGTGAACTAGATTATTGACTCTAGTGCAAGTGGGACACTGTTGGAAATATGCCCTAGAGGCAATAATATTTCCTTTTTCATGATAATCGTTTATTCTCCATGCTAGAATTGTATTGAACGGAAACTTAGATACATGTGTGGATACATAGACAACACCATGTCCCTAGTATGCCTCTAGTAGACTAGTTCGTTGATCAAAGATTGTTCAGGTTTCCTAGCCATGGACATGAGATGTCATTTGATAACGGGATCACATCATTAGGAGAACGATGTGATGGACAAGACCAAAACTACAAACGTAGCATATGATTGTGTCAGTTTATTGCTACAGTTTTCTGCGTGTCAAGTATATGTTCCTATGACAATGAGATCATGCAACTTACTGACACCTCAGGAGTCCCTTGTGTGTATAAAACGTCACAACGTAACTGGGTGAATATAAGTGTGCTCTACAGGTATCTCCAATGGTGTCTGTTTGGTTGGCATGGATCAAGACTGGGATTTGTTACTTCGTGTGATGGAGAGGTATCCTAGGGCCCACTCGATAGTACAACATCACAATGAGCCTTGCAAGTAATGTGACTAAATGTTAACCATGGGGTCTTGTATTACAGAACTAGTAAACAGAGTTGTCAGTAACGAGTTTGAACTAGGTATACAGATACCAACGATCGACTCTCGGGCAAGTAACATACCGAGGAACAAAGGGAACATCATACGGGATTAACTAAATCCTTGGCATAGAGGTTCGACCGATAAAGATCTTCGTAGAATATGTAGGAACCAATATGGGCATCTAGGTCACGCTATTGGTTATTGACCCTAGAGGTGTCTCGGTCATTTCTACATAGTTCTCGAACCCGCAAGGTCTGCACACTTAAGGTTTGGTGACATTTCGGTAGTATAGAGTTATGCATGGTGGTGACCGAAGGTTGTTCGGAGCCCCGTATGAGATCCCGGATGTCATGAGGAGCTCCGGAATGGTCTGGAGGTAAAGTTTCGGGCTCATCGGTAATGTACTGGGAGTGCCGGGAGAGTATTGGGGACCATCAGGAGAGGGTATTTCGACCCAAGAGGCTACATGGGCTGTGGGACGATGAATACTAGCCCTTAGTGGGCTCGTGGAAGTCCCACAAAGGGCCCATGCGGCTGGGAAGAAAATCCCAAGTTGAAAAAGGTGGAAAAAGGCAAAAAGGCTAAATAAGGAAGGAGTCCTAATCCTACTAGGAGTGGAGAAGGAGGACTCCTCCCTCCTGGTTCGGCCGAGCCAGGGCTGGCTCCCTTGGGACCCAAGCCTCCTCCTCCTCCCCTACTCCTATATATACTAGAGGTTTTGAGGGTTTTGACATAAGATTTTCAGCCACGTGCTGCCCTCTCCTCTAGTGCATAGTTTCTCCTCTAGATCGGTTTTCAGCGGTGCTTAGGCGAAGCCCTGTTAGAATAGCTCCGCCACCATCGCCACAGTGCCATCGCGCTGCCGGAGAAATCTTCTACCTCTCCGCTCCCTTCTGCTGGATCAAGAAGGCGAAGATCGTCATCGAGCTGTACGTGTGATGAACGCGGAGGTGCCTTCCGTTCGGTGCTAGATCGGAAGGCCCGTGAGCAAGATTGCGAGATGATTTGTGATTGGATCGTGATGAGATCGCGGGACGTATCATGATGAGATCGAGGGACAGATCGTGATGAGATAGCGGGACGGATCGTGATGGGATCGTGAGATGATTAGCAATTTGGATTCCGAAGTCGATTTGGATCGTGATGGGATCGCGAGATGATTAGCGATTTGGATAGCGGGACGGATCGTGATGGGGTCCGGTTACGGGGAAGTCGTTTTAACTCACAGGTTTGGCCTAATCTGGCCAGTTCTATATACTATTACTCACTGATTTTGTGTCCCGCTGCGATCCAAAAGTTCTAGGAACCTGAGGTCCGGTTACGGGGAAGTCGTAAAAACTCATAGATTTGGCCTATTATAGCCTGATTTCGCCGATTTAGGCCGATTTTCTATACTATTATTCACTGATTTTAGGTCCCGCTGCGATCTGAACGTTCCGAAGGTTTGGGGAACCCCGTGTCCTATTATGGGGAACTCGTCAAAACTCACAGATTTGGCCTATTCTGGCTCGTTTTCTATACTATGGCCCACTGATTACACGTTCCAGTGTGACCCGAACGTTCGGGGAACCCCGGGGTCCGATTGAGGGGAACTCGCAAAAACTCGCATATTTGGCCTTTTCTGGCCAGTTTTCTATAGTATTACTCAGTTATTTCGGTTCCTGTTATGATCTGAACGATCAGAGAACCTAGGGGTCCAGTTACGGGGAAGTCGTCAAAACTCACAGATTAGGCTTATTCTGGCCAGTTTTGTATACTATTACTCACTGATTTTGGTCCCGTCGCGATCTGAATGTTTCGGGAACCCGGGGTCCGATTACTGGGAACTCGCCAATACTCATAGATTTGGCCTATTCTAGCCAGTTTTCTATACTATAACCCACCGATTTTGAGTCCCACTGCGATCCAAACGTTCGGGGAACCGTGGGGTCTGGATTAGGGAAACTTGTCAAAACTCATAGATTTGGCCTATTTTGGCTAGTTTTATATACTATGACCCACTGATTATGGGTCCTGCTGCGATCCAAATGATCGGGAACCCCAGGGTCCGATTGCGGGGAACTCTCCAAACCTCAAAGATTTGGCCTATTCGGGTTTGTTTTCAACAATCCTAGCCAGTTTTTTATACTATCACTCACTGATTTCGGGTCTCACTGGGATCCGAATGTTCGTGGAATCCTAGGGTTCGTTTACGGGGAGCTCATAAAAACTCGCATGTAAGGCCTGTTTTGGTCCGTTTTCTATAGTATTACTCACTAATTATGGATCCCGTTGTGATCCGAACGTTCGAAGAATCCTTGGGTTCGTTTGAGGGAACTTGTCAAAAATCAAAGATTTTGCCTATTCTGGCCACTTTTCTATACTATTACTCACTAATTTTGGGTCCCACTGCGATCTAAACGTTGGGGGAACCCGGGAGTTCGGTTATGGGGAAGTCGTACAAACTCACAAATTTGGTCTATATTAGGAAATTTCTATATTGTTACTCATTGATTTCGGTTCCTGCTGCAATCCGGACGTTCGGGGAACCCCGAGGTCATTTGACGGGGAATGCATCAAAACTCACATATTTGGCCTATTTTGGTCAGTTTTTGTAGATTCTAGTCAGTTTTCTATACTACTACTCACTGATTTTGGCCCTCGCTGCAATGCCAATGTTTTGGGAACCCCGAGGTCCAATTATGGGGAACTCCTCAAAACTCATAGATTTGACCTATTTTGGCCATTTTTCTATACTATGACCCATTGTTTTCGAGTCCCGCGGCGATCCGAACATTGGTTGAACCCTGGGGTCCGGTTACGGGGAAGTCGTCAAAACTCAGAGATTTGGCCTATTCTGGCCAATTTTGTATACTATTACACACTGATTTTGGGTCCCGCTGCGATCCGAAAGTTCTGGGAAGCCTGGGGTTCGCTTATGGGGAACTCGTCAAAACACACACATTTGGCCTGTTCTAGGGAAACTTGTCCTATTCAGGTAAATTTGGCCTATTTTCGCCGATTCAGGTAAATTTGGTATACGATTATTCCCTCAATTTCGTTCCTGCTGCGATCTGAATGTTTCGGGAACCCCGGGGTCTGATTACGGGGTACTCGTCAAACCTCATAGATTTGCCTATTCTGGCCAGTTTTCTATACTTTAACCCACTAATTTCGAGTCCCACTGCGATTCAAACATTCGGGGAACCCAGGCTCCGGTTCAGGGAAACTTGTCAAAACTCGCAAATTCACCCTATTCTCGCTAGTCATTGATTTCAGGTCCCACTACATTCCAAAGTTTCGGGGAAGCCCGGGTCCTGTTATGGGGAACTCATCAATACTTACACATTTGGCTTATTCTGGCCAGTTTTTGCCGATTCTTGCCAGTTTTCTATACTATTACTCACTGATTTTGGGTCCCGCTGAGATCCAAACGTTCTGGGAACCCCATAGCCCGATTACGGCAAACTCGTCAAAACTCATAGATTTGGCCTATTCTGGCCAGTTTTCTATACAATAATCCACTAATTCCTAGTCCCGCTGCGATCCGAACTTTGGGGGAACCCCGAGGTTCGGTTACGGGGAAGTCATCTTAACTCTCAGATTTGGCCTATTCTAGCCTGATTTTGCAGATTGAGGTAGAGTTTCTTTACTATTATTCACTGATTTTGGGTCGTACTGCGATCCGAACGTTCCGAAGGTTTGGGGAACCCCGGGTCCTGTTACGGGGAACTCGTCAGAACTCGCGGATTTGGCCTATTCTTGCTAGTTTTCTATACTATGACCCACTGATTATGGGTCCTGCAACAATCCGAACGTTCGGGGAACCCCGTTGTCTGATTGAGGGGAACTCGCCAAAACTCCCATATTTGGCCTATTCTAGCCAGTTTTCTATAGTATTACTCACTTATTTTGGTTCTCGCTCCCATCCGAACATTGAGGGAACCTAGGGGTCCGGTTACAGGGAAGTCGTCAAAACTCACAGATTAGGCCTATTCTGGCCAGTTTTGTATACTATTACTCACTGATTTTGGTCCCGTCGCGATCCGAATGTTTTGGGAACCCGGGGTCCGATTACGGGGAACTCGTCAATACTCATAGATTTGGCCTATTCTAGCCAGTTTTCTATACTATTACCCACCATTTTGATTCCTGCTGCGATCCGAATGTTCGGGGAACCGTGGGGTCTGGTTTAGCGAAACTTGTCTAAACCCGCAGATTTGGCCTATTCTGGCAAGTTTTCTATACTATGACCCACTGATTATGGGTCCTGCTGCGATCCAAACGATCGGGGAACCCCAGGGTCCGATTGCGGGGAACTCTCCAAACCTCAAAGATTTGGCCTATTCGGGTTTGTTTTCAACGATCCTAGCCAGTTTTTTATACTATCACTCACTGATTTCGGGTCTCACTGGGATCCGAATGTTCGTGGAATCCTAGGGTTCGTTTACGGGGAGCTCATAAAAACTCGCATGTAAGGCCTGTTTTGGTCCGTTTTCTATAGTATTACTCACTAATTATGGATCCCGTTGTGATCCGAACGTTCGAAGAATCCTTGGGTTCGTTTGAGGGAACTTGTCAAAAATCGAAGATTTTGCCTATTCTGGCCACTTTTCTATACTATTACTCACTAATTTTGGGTCCCACTGCGATCTAAACGTTGGGGGAACCCGGGAGTTCGGTTATGGGGAAGTCGTACAAACTCACAAATTTGGTCTATATTAGGCAATTTCTATATTGTTACTCATTGATTTCGGTTCCTGCTGCAATCCGGACGTTCGAGGAACCCCGAGGTCATTTGACGGGGAATGCATCAAAACTCACATATTTGGCCTATTTTGGTCAGTTTTTGTAGATTCTAGTCAGTTTTCTATACTACTACTCACTGATTTTGGCCCTCGCTGCAATGCCAATGTTTTGGGAACCCCGAGGTCCAATTATGGGGAACTCCTCAAAACTCATAGATTTGACCTATTTTGGCCATTTTTCTATACTATGACCCATTGTTTTCGAGTCCCGCGGCGATCCGAACATTGGTTGAACCCTGGGGTCCGGTTACGGGGAAGTCGTCAAAACTCAGAGATTTGGCCTATTCTGGCCAATTTTGTATACTATTACACACTGATTTTGGGTCCCGCTGCGATCCGGAAGTTCTGGGAAGCCTGGGGTTCGCTTATGGGGAACTCGTCAAAACACACACATTTGGCCTGTTCTAGCCTATTTTCGCCGATTCAGGTAAATTTGGTATACGATTATTCCCTCAATTTCGTTCCTGCTGCGATCTGAATGTTTCGGGAACCCCGGGGTCTGATTACGGGGTACTCGTCAAACCTCATAGATTTGGCCTATTCTGGCCAGTTTTCTATACTTTAACCCACTAATTTCGAGTCCCACTGCGATTCAAACATTCGGGGAACCCCAGGCTCCGGTTCAGGGAAACTTGTCAAAACTCGCAAATTCGCCCTATTCTGGCTAGTCATTGATTTCAGATCCCACTACATTCCAAAGTTTTGGGGAAGCCCGGGTCCTGTTATGGGGAACTCATCAAAACTTACACATATGGCTTATTCTGGCCAGTTTCGCCGATTCTTGCCAGTTTTCTATACTATTACTCACTGATTTTGGGTCCCGCTGAGATCCAAACGTTCTGGGAACCCCGTAGCCCGATTACGGCGAACTCGTCAAAACTCATAGATTTGGCCTATTCTGGCCAGTTTTCTATACAATAATCCACTGATTCCTAGTCCCGCTGCGATCCGAACTTTGGGGGAACCCCGAGGTTCGGTTACGGGGAAGTCGTCTTAACTCTCAGATTTGGCCTATTCTAGCCTGATTTTGCAGATTGAGGCAGAGTTTCTTTACTATTATTCACTGAGTTTGGGTCGTACTGCGATCCGAACGTTCCGAAGGTTTGGGGAACCCCGGGTCCTGTTACGAGGAACTCGTCAGAACTCGCGGATTTGGCCTATTCTGGCTAGTTTTCTATACTATGACCCACTGATTATGGGTCCCGCTACAATCCGAACGTTCGGGGAACCCCGTTGTCTGATTGAGGGGAACTCGCCAAAACTCCCATATTTGGCCTATTCTAGCCTGTTTTCTATAGTATTACTCACTTATTTTGGTTCTCGCTCCCATCCGAACATTGAGGGAACCTAGGGGTCCGGTTACAGGGAAGTCGTCAAAACTCACAGATTAGGCCTATTCTGGCCAGTTTTGTATACTATTACTCACTGATTTTGGTCCCGTCGCGATCTGAATGTTTTGGGAACCCGGGGTCCGATTACGGGGAACTCGTCAATACTCATAGATTTGGCCTATTCTAGCCAGTTTTCTATACTATTACCCACCATTTTGATTCCTGCTGCGATCCGAATGTTCGGGGAACCGTGGGGTCTGGTTTAGCGAAACTAGTCTAAACCCGCAGATTTGGCCTATTCTGGCAAGTTTTCTATACTATGACCCACTGATTATGGGTCCTGCTGCGATCCAAACGATCGGGGAACCCCGGGAACTGATTACGGGGAACTCACCAAAACTCGCATATTTGGCCTATTCTGGCCAGTTTTCTATAGTATTACTCACTTATTTCGATTCCCGCTGTGATCTGAACGTTGGGGGAGCCCAGGGGTCCGGTTACGGGGAAGTCGTCAAAACTCACAGATTACGCCTATTCTGGCCAGTTTTGAATACTATTACTCACTGATTTTGGGTCCCATCAGGATTCGTTTATGGGGAACTCGTGGAAACACATGGATTTTTTCCTATTCTAGCCTGTTTTCACTGATTCTGACTAATATCCTATACTATTATTCACTGATTTTGCGTCTCGTTGCGACCTGAAAGTTCTGGGAAACCCGAGGTCTGATTACGGGGAACTCGTTAATACTCATAGATTTGGCCTATTCTGGCTAGTTTTTTATACTATAACCCACCGGTTTTGAGTCCCGTCGTGATCCAAACGTTCGCGTCCATGGGGTCTTGTTTAGGGAAACTTGTCAAAACTAGCACACTTGGCCTATTCCGGCCACTTTTCTCTACTATGACCCACTGATTTCGAATCCCTCTACTATCCAAACGTTGGGCGAACCCCGGGGTCCGGTTACGGGGAAGTCTTCAAAGCTCACAGATTAGGCCTATTCTGGCCAGTTTTGTATACTATTACACACTGATTTTGGGTCCTGCTGCGATCCGAAAGTTCGGGGAACCCCGGGGTTCGTTTATTTGGAACACATCAGAACTCACAGATTTTTCCAATTCTAGACTGTTTTCGCCGATTCTGACAAATATCCTATACTATTCTTCACTGATTTCTGGTCCCTTTGCGATCTGAACGTTCTGGGAACTCCGGGGCCCAATTATATGGAACTCATCAATACTCATAGATTTGGCCTATTCTGGCCAGTTTTCTATACTATAACCCACCGATTTCGAGGCCCGCTGAAATCCAAACGCTCGGGGAACCGTGGGGCCATGTTTAGGGAAACTTGTCAAAAGTCGTAGATTTGGCCTATTCTGGCCAGTTTTCTATACTCTGACCCATTGATTTCGAGTCCCTCTATGATCCGAACGTTGGGCAAACCCCGGGGTCCGGTTACGGGGAAGTCGTCAAAACTCATAAATTTGGCCTATTCTAGCTTGTTTTTGCCGATTTGGGAAAATTTTCTATACTATTTTTCACAGATTTTGGGTCCCACTGCGATCTGAATGTTCCCGAAACCTCGGGGTCCGATTACAAGGAACTCGTCAAAACTCAAAGATTTGGCCAATTCTGGCAAGTTTTCTAAACTATAACCCACCGATTTTGAGTCCCGCTGCGATCCAAACGTTTGAGGAACCGTGAGGTCCGGTTTAAGGAAACTTCTCAAAACTCGCATATTTGGCCTATTCTGACCAATTTTCGATACTATTATTTATTGATTTCGGGTTGCACTATGATCAAAAGGTTCGGTAAACCCCGGTTCCTCTTACAGGGAACTGGTCAAAACTCACAGATTTGGCCTATTCTAGCCAGTTTTCTATACTATGACCCACTGATTATGGGTCCCCGTGCGATCCGAACATTCGGGGAACCCCGGGGTCCGATTGCGGGGAACTCACCAAGACTCGCATATTTGGCCTATTCTAGGATGTTTTCTATTGTATTGCTCACTTATTTTGGTTCCCGCCACGATCCGAACGTTGGGGGAACCCAGGGGTCCAGTTATAGGGAAGTCGTCAAAACTCACAGATTAGGCCTATTCTTGCTAGTTTTGTATACTATTACTCACTGATTTTGGGTCCCGCTGCGATCTGAACGTTCGGGGAACCTCGGGGTTCCTTTATGGGGAACCCATCAAAACTCACAGATTTTTCCTATTCTAGCCTGATTTCGCCAATTCAGGCAAATTTTCTATACTATTATTCACTGATTTTGGGTCCCGCTGCGATCATAACATTCCGGGAACCTCGAGGTTAAGCGGCATCCTTCACGGACCCTGGAGGTGTGGGAGGCGACGCGGTCCCACTCTCCGGCAGCACGGCGGGTGGAGTCTCCTCAACCGAAACTTAGTCGGTGGGGAGAATGCGTGATGGGCTGCAGAACAAGAGGCGTTCACACGTTAATAACATTAAAAACTCGGCATAAATAGCTCAGAGTGTCTTCGGATTCTTAGCTTATAGTTCGGGCTTAACCCTTAGGTTCCTTTGGGGAACCTTTTCGAAGTACTTGAACTCTGAATTCGAGTCCGAACTATCATTGGGCAAGACCAACATCGACCGACGTGCCTTTTTTAGGGCAAGAGGAGGTACCTCCTCTGTGGCGACCGATGACACCACCCTTTTTCTTGTGACGGGGGAATCCCCCTCCTCCTCGTCTTCATGCTCTTCCTCATGGTTAGAGGAGGCATGGGTGTCCTCGGACGCGGCATCCAGCTGGTCCCTTATGCAGGGGCCTTCTCCGGTCTTCTTCTTCTTCCCTTTTCTTCTATGGTGCCTTGTACGGCGCCTCGACGAGCATCTCCGCCAAAAGCCCCTACTTGGGGTCTTCAGGCTGTGGTGCCGGGCAATTGATCCCCTCGGCCTTGCTCAACCATTTCTGCAAAAACAAGGGGCAAGTCGTTCAGACCACTTGCCAAGAAAGTAGAGTCAGTTGATTGATATTATGTTGTGCCTCGGAAGGAGGGATATCTGTGCTTAGGACCGAATCCTCCTCCTTGGCTGGCCAGCTCTTCCAAGGCTTGAACAACACCTTGCACACTTTCTCTGGAGTAGTACAGAAGAGCTCACGAATGGTAGGCTCATGATTAAGCTGATAAGCCACATGGGGGAGCCTCGCCGCTGGTAGGGGAGGAGACGGCGATGGAGCATGACCGGGACCACGTTGACCAGCTCGATCTTTGCTTTAATCATCGAGGTGATGCGCTTCTGCAGTATTTCCACCTCTGTATCCGACCCCCAGTCAAGGGCCTTTCGATGCCATGAGTACAATCTGGTGGGGGGTCCGGATCAGAACTCGGCCGGAGCAACCATACCTTCTTCCCATGACTCGCTGATATAAAACCACTCCTTTTGCCAGATCTTGTTGGTGTCGATAAAGGTTCCGGCTAGGCATCTAAAGCGGTGGAGGTTGCCGATGACCTCCCCTCTGCAGTCTGCGTGCTCGCTCGTGACGGTCTTTGGCTTGACATTGAAGACCTTGAGCCATAGGCCGATGTGCGGATCGACCCGCAGAGAGGCCGCACAAACGATGATTAATGCTGATAAGTGCATAAAGGACTTCGGGGGGGAGGTCATGGAAATCTAGTCCATAGAAAAAATATGAGACCCCGGACAAAGGGATGGAGCGGAAAGCTTAGTCCCCGGATGAAGTGGGGGATGAACACCACCCTCTCGTGTGGCTTGGTGGTGGAAACCACCTTGTTCTTCTCTGGGGGCAAAGGAAGACGTTGGTGGGGAGGTAACCGGCCAGCTCCAGAGCCCGGATGTCTTGGTCCATGACCGTAGAGGCCTCCCACTTGTCGTTGGAGCCTGAACCTGCCATGGCTAAAGCTCGGAGGAGAGTCTAGAAAGAACAGGATCTGGGCTTTCGAAGCTTAGGGAGATTGAGGAGGCAGAGGATGCGAATCGGGAGCATGAAAATGATTAGCCTCCCTTTACTGCACCGCAAATCCCTCCGCTTCTAGAGATGTGCGTACCGTTGTACACGCATAATAAAACTTGATATGATTAATCATATCCCGTGTGACACGGAGCGTGATTTATGCATTCATGAACCGTGTTCAGATAAAACGGCCTTCGGCCACGGATCGAGCTTTCATAACAGGTTCAGTGGTCATGATGGTCCGTGGCCCTTCATCAGAAATGTGGTCAACATACACAGTTTACACTTTGACGTTTGGCCTTCTGGACTATGCTATTCACGTTGTTTGGACGATCATATGGTCGAAAACATAACATTATCGGCGGCCGAACTAATCTGAGCCAGTCACTAATGGTAAGAAGAACTCGCCCCGCAAGCCGAAGACACTGAAGAAGCTCGAGCTGAGACCCTTTGCGTTGGAGGATAGTTCGGGGGCTACCGAGGGAGTCCTGGACTAAGGAGTCCTCGGGCCGTCGGCCTAACTCCTAATGGGCCGGTTTGATGGGCCATTCTGTGCTCGGCGTGGGAAGGGTCGGATACGTGGGGAGCCCACATTCTAGAAGGAAGTACCGAAGGCGCGTAGTGCATTCCAAGTCAAGATGAGGAAACCAACATCTCCCTCCTCAGCTGGAGACCTACCATGTGTAATTCCTAGTATCCCCCTGGTGTCTATATAAACCAGGAGGGTTTTAGATTGTAGGACAAAGAAACTCATCTAAGGTTCTAGAAATACGATCTCAAGGTAGATCAACTCTGTAACCTTCATACCATCAATATATTCAAGAAGGACGTAGGGTTTTACCTCCATTGGAGGGCCCGAACCTGTGTAAAACATCGCCTCCCTCATCCCTTGTTTCCATCGTTCCTAGTATCACAGATCGGGGCCCCCTACCCGAGAACCGCCAGTGTTGACACCGACAATGACCCTAGTGATGTTGAGGGAGAGCGAAGAGGGTTCCTGCCAAGGTGATGTGGTATGCTCCTATAATACCATGGTTGAAACGTCTGTTCAGAAACAAAGAGCATGGCAAGTTGTTGCAATGGCACAAAAAAGACCATAAGAACGATGAGAAGTTGAGAGCACCCGTTGGCGGGTCGCGGTGGTGAAAGTCGAGAGAAACTTGGGGGACTTTGCAGGGGACTTTGCAGGTGACGCAAGTGCAGATGGCATTAATCTTGTTGGAGAGCAAAGAAGCAATCATAGCACCTGGCACGTGAGTCTATATATCTATAAACTTCCTCCTTGGTTGTGCATGAGGCAGAAGTTCATTATGATACCAGTGCTCATCCAAGGCCCTAAGCAACCCGGAAATAACATTGATGTGTACCTAAGGCCATTAGTTGAAGATCTTTTACGGCTATGGAATGGAAAAGGTGTACGAATGTGGAATGGGCATGAACAAGAGGAATTTGACCTATGAGCGTTGCTGCTTGTAACCATCAATGATTGGCTTGTTCTTAGTGACCTTTTAGGACAGACAAACAAGGGATACAACGCATGCACACATTGTTTAGATGATACCCAAAGTATATATTTGGATAAATGCAAGAAGAATGTGTACATGGGACATCTTCGGTTTCTTTCGACCAAGCATGCCTTAAGAAAGTAAGGCAAGCATTTCAAAGGTGAGGCAGGTCACTAGAAGAAGCCCGTCCTCCGTACTGGTTACGACATACCTAATATGGTCAAGGATTTACATGTAATCTTTGGAAAGGGTCCTGGGAGACAATTTATTCTGACTGGCGATGAGGGACGCGCCCATGTGAAAGAAGAAATCTATATTTTGGGACCTACCCTATTGGAAAGACCGAGAGGGGCGCTCTGCAATCGATGTGATGCATGTGACGAAGAATTATTGCGTGAACCTTCTAGGCTTCTGGGGCGTGTATGTGAATACAAAAGATACACCGGAGGCATGGGAGGACCAGCAACGTGTGCATGAAAATGATGACATGCATCCAAAGTAGTATCAAGGTCCATCCAGCTACGCTCTTACCAAAGAAGAGAATGAAATCTTCTTTGAATGCCTGCTCAGTATGAAGGTACCGTCTGGATTCTCTTCGAATATAAAGGGAATAATAAACATGGTAGAGAAAAAAACCAGAACCTAGAGTCTCATGACTGCCACGTGATTATGACGCAACTGCTTCCAGTTACATTGAGGGGGCTTCTACCGAAAAAAGTTCGATTAGCCATTGTGAATCTATGTGCATTCCTCAATGCAATCTCTCAGAAGGTAATCGATCCAGAAATCCAACCAATGTTATAGAATGATTTGGTGCAATATCTTCTCATCTTCGACTTGGTGTTCCCACCATATTCTTCAATATCATGACTCACGTCCTAGTTCTTCTTGTCAACGAGAATGCCATTCTGGGTCATGTATTTCCACACAATGTGTTACCCTTTGAGAGGTTCATGGGAGTCTTTAAGAAATATGTACGTAATCGTGCTAGGCCAGAAGGAAGCATCTCCACAGGCCATCAAACACAGGAGGTCGTTGGGTTTTGTTTTGACTTTTTTCCTGACTTTAAGCAGATTGGTGTCCCTGAATCTTGGTATGAGGGGAGACTGGTTGGAGAAGGCACGCTAGGAGCAAAATCAATAATTTGTAGGGACGTGCATTGTTGGGCGCAAGCACACTACACAGTTCCACAGAATTCTACCTTGGTGGCCCCGTATATGAATGAACACAAGAATATTCTATGCTGGACACACCCGGAGCAGTTTGACGACTACAGTACACATGAACACATCGAGACTTCCGGAGGTTGGTTGCGAATGCATCTCATGCGTAACAGCTATTGGAGATGAACTTTACTTGTTGGCCAGGACACCACCTTCGATGTATTGTCTTACCAAGGGTATGAGATAAATGGTAATACATTTTACATGATCGCCCAAGATAAAAAGAGCACCAACCAAAATAGTGGTGTCCGCTTTGATGCAGCAATCACCAACGGGGCTAAGGACACATATTACGGTTACATAGAGGAGATATGGGAACTTGACTATGGACATGAATTTAAGGTCCCTTTGTTTCAGTGCAAATGGTTCAATTTGTCAAAGGCGGGGTACAGTTAGACCCGTAGTATGGAATGACAATAGTGGATCTCAACAATCTTGGGTACACAGAAGAACCATTAGTCCTAGGCAATGATGTGGAGCAGGTTTTCTATGTGAAGGATATGTCTACAAAACCGAGAGGAAAAAGATAAGGAAGCGAATAAATCAAACGGTGAGCCAAAGCGACACATAGTTCTTTCATGGAAAAGAAACATCATGGGAATGGAGGGCAAGATAGACATGTTTGAAGATAATGGAAAATTTCATGAAATTCCTCCCTTCAAAGCGAAGGCTGACCCAAGCATCCTTTTAAACGATGAAGATTATCGATGGTTACGGTGCAATAAGAAAGGGACACACGCGAAGAAAAAGTGAAGACTTTCTCTCCACAACTATTCTGATGATGTCTTTCATCTAGAATATCACTGCAGTTACATGTCAAGAAATGAAATCCCTTTCGTAATAGACGAGTTTTCGTCCGAAACCCTGATACTTCGAAAGAGATTGTCCAGTTTGTACACGAAGTGCATCCAATTTTTACCGTAAGCCTCTCAACTTTTTAGCACATGCTATGTGGATGAAATTATGATACCATGCCAATTTCAACCATTTCAGAGTTCATTTATAGTCGTTTTTCATTTCAGCGTAATTTTAGGTGAAAATAAATCATGAAATGCATGAAAAATTGCAAGAAAAGTCAGAAAAGGGTTGAAAAGTGATGATGTGGCTTTTAATGGTGCATATTTAATGCAGAAAAGGTTTAGAGTTAAAATATGTTTAAAAAATGAAATTCCTTCGTAATAGACGAGTATTCGTACGAAACCATGATACTTGAAAAGAGATTGTCCTGTTTGTACACGCTATGTGGGTGAAATTATGATACCATGCCAACTTTCAACCATTTCAGAGTTTATTTGAAGTGCTTTTCAATTTCAGGGTCATTTAGCTCAAAGAATGAACTAATAGCAAAAGGATTGAACTAATAAGCTTTTATAAAACTCTAATAGCAAAAAGAATGAACTAAAAAGCTTTTATAAAACTCGAATAGAAAAGAGTATGAACCAAAAAGAATCAATTAGATATAATATTCTTCAATAGCAAAAAGAATCAACTAAAAAGAATCAAAATAATATTAACTAAAATTATCAAAGTATTTATTACAAGCTTTAATAGCAAAAGAGTCAACTAAAATAATATTAACTTAAGTGGCTTGCCATCCTCCACATGATCATTTCTTACATACAAAAGTAGATAAAAGATTCAAATGAATAGTGCTCAAGTTAAATAACATACACATCATATAAAATTGTGTTTCTTAGGTTGTAGTAAGGCAAGCCACATCTATATTAGCCTGTATCGAGTTATGTCTTGAGTTACATAGCAGATGTTTCTTAGGTTTTAAGAAACATGACGAATACTACATAATGTCATGTTATGAGTTTTTAAAGATTCACATTATATATTATAACTTACATCTATGAACTATTCGCATTATGTTTTGAGTTGAAATAAGGCATTTTCTTATGTTTGAAAAATGCTTCGGCTTATTAGGATCTATGAGGCATAAGATCTGCAAGGTCTGCCAAAATTTATGTAAGGAAAGTATTGGGACTGCAGTGCAGTTCGGGGTATTTTTGAGAAAGGGATTTCAAAAATCAGTGGTAACGGTCTTTAACTTGAATTTGTATTGAATTCTGATAATTAGTTTAACTATTTTAGTGACTTTATTGTTGATTATTAACTGCTGCATAGTGTGTTCCATCCAACATAAGGATTCATATGGTAACATGTTGTACTTTGAGGATGATGAGGAGCGCGAATTCGAATTGGGTCTGTGCAAAGGAAAGAACAAAACAGTCATATATGGTGATGGATCGAAGCAGTACATTGTTGTGAACAATTTTAAAGAAGGAGGACTCGTATCTTTTTGCTTAATAGGAGAGGTGAATAGGTTAAGGACATTATATGTCCAAAGCAATGATGATGACAATGACCAAAATGACATCGTCAGCCAAGATGACCAAGATGACATTGTTAGCCAAGATCAAGATGAGGACATCCAAGATGAAGATGAGGACAACCAAGATGAAGAGGAGGACATCGTAGATGAAGATGACGGTCATATCCTTTCAGCAATATTTTCTCAAAGGATGAACAAGCGTACTCGGGATGATAAAGCTAGTGTGAAAGAAATGTTACCATTCTCTTCAGCATTTTTGGGGAAGCCCTTTGTGCACTGTCTAACAAAAACAAACATGGTCAAAATAATTATGGTGAGATGTTTTATATTCTTTCATCTCCGTTTGGTCATAACCAAGTATGGTCAGATGTCTAACAATCTGTGCTCACTATTTTCTCTTAATGATGGGGTCATCAAAAGATACCTTTGAAGATGTTTTCCGGAGTGGACATCCCCACCGTCGGCACTGCCGGAGTAATCCATAGATCAAGAGGGCCTCTCACAAACGTCCAATACAAGAAATATCCCGAGAGGTGCATATCATTCCACAAGGCCGGCTGACAGGAGGTCATCAAGGGAAAGAAAGAACTACGGGTGGACACCCTTGTGGTTATCACTACAAGAAAGAGGAATCGCAAGGACTATCAGATGATGGTTGTTGTTAACCATGTTGAGAACTAAGTCATGAATACATCAGCTAGAGAACTGTTAGCTAATTAGTTAGTATGTTAAGATGAATATCATACATTGATGTTGGTTTGTTAAGTTGAACAACTTTCAAGTTATACTGATGGTTCTTTCTATACATTGATCATGACAATGTTGTGTAATGGTTCTTTCATTTCTATATGTAGAAGCTAGCGTCAAGTTGGATGAAAAGCATAAAATAAAAATGGTAAACACAAAAACAAAAGGGGAAACACAATATGAAAACCCCTGAACCCCTCCTTTAAAAAAACCTAGAGCCTCTTAGTCCCTGACGGTGTTACCAACCGAGACTAAAGGTCATCCGGCCAGGCGTCCCACGGCGGCCACGTGGAGCTCCTTTATTCCCCGTTCGTAAGTCAACCATGACTAAAGGTGATGGGAATTAGTTCCGGTCGTTTTGTCCCGGTTGAAGAACCGGGACTAAAGGCCCTCTGAAACCGGGACTGATGCCCTGTTTTCTACTAGTGATGAACTGGTCGTTCTAGCCGCAATGGCAAGTCATGGGATCCAAGCTCCAGGATTGTAGCTAGCACGTGACTGGTGCTCGGGCTTCGACCATCTGTTGTTCCTCGGCCTGGATCAGTACCAACACCGACGAAATGACTAAAAAGTTTACGTCTTCAGGATTGATGCTTGGTCGATGCTTTGGAGCTTCAAGTTTCTCCAGTGCTTTGAGTGATGAAGCCATAAAACTATTTTGATCACACAACGGGGCCTTCACGGGCCACCAGTGAAATAGCTAAATGCGGCTCGGGTAGGGGTCCCGTGATGGATATATTGGCTTGATGGTAATAGGTTCGGCCCCATTCGAATAGGTAAAACTGTATGTCACTTATAGATGGACCGGGGCTATCTAGGGTTACTAGATGGTCACTTATATATAGGGATAAGCTTGCTTAACAATTAAACATGTTTTGAAGCGTGCACCAAGCCTGCGGATGATTCCACCTTGAGTATGCCGAGGACCCTCTCTATGATAGTCTTGGGGTCCTCCTCCCGGCCTATAATTGGTAGCCCGACGCGGCTGTCACCCTTAGTCTAGGACACGGTCATTGGGCTTCAGCTTTGACCTCAGTTTCCTGAACGCTGAGTAATTCTTAGGCCAGTTTTGCATACTAAACTCGAGCAGGATATAGCGAAGCTAGGCTGTATGGTGTTTGACCGTGAACTTGATCGGAAATAAGGAGTTGTAGAAAAGTGTTAGAACAAACACCTAAAAACGACAACTTTATGGATGACACCAGTGATGGAGGAGGCGGTGTCGAAGAGGCTGAGCAATCTCATTAAGCTTTTCTCAAAAAAAAAAAAAGATGCTATGCGGCGGCTGATGTGAAGTGGTGGCGTAGAGGCGACACAGGGGCGGTGGCGTGTTTACTTTTCGCTGGAGTTAGGCAAACCGTGAAGTGTGTCGAGTTGTGTGTCGTTGCCGACTCTAATTAGCAGAAACTTATCAGGGGCGTCACTCTACCAAGATCCGGATGATTTGATCCTATGACAAACGTCCTATGGCACGCAGTTAATGTAGATGCGATGCAGCACCTATCGCCCGATGGTGCGCTCGTGCCTGTGACCTGCACTAGTGGTCATGACACGCAACGTTTCGATTGGGATCGAATATTTTAGGACCCTAATCGCAGCAGCATGGATTCACCTGATTCATCGCCCCAGTCAACCTGCAGCACACACCAAGGAAGCTTAGCGGCTAAGGCAAAGACAACAAATAAGTGTACCTGCAGCACACCCGAGCGAAGCGTAGGGGCATGTAGATTCACCACAACCACTAACGTCTATATTACTTAAGCCTTAAGCTTCTCTGCAGTATTCTGTGTTGTACTAATCCTTGCACCGAATTAAGTAACGTGCACACGAATCATGGACCTCACGTCCAGTCACCGAGCATGCGCCAAGTCGCACATGCTGCTATTTCCGCGGTGTATATATGTCTATGACCATCCTAACCTCGATGATTTTAAAAAAAAGAGGAGAAATCGTGTTTCTAAACATGTACAACATACGTTGTATATATCTATGATTTTAACTCCAGTAAATCTTACTATCATGCTGGGCACTCGAGAGACCCAAAAGAGAGGAGTTTTAGTGGTAGTAGGGATCTCTTGTTGTTTTACACTGATTCATGACCTCGACTATATTTGTGTAATAAGGCTTATTTTTTTAAAGAAAAGGACGATTGTCCCTGGCCTCTGCATCTTGGCGATGCATGTAACCATTTTATTGATTATTCATAAAAACCTTACAAAGTAGTACACCAGGTTATGTGAAGCCACGATCTAAGCAACATCTGTCGCTACCTTAACTACATAATGAAGGAGTGCCGATAGTCCGATCCTAATACCAAACAGACATCACACAAAAGCCTAATGAGGGGGAGGAGGTTCTGTCAGGATTCCGTCTGCGTCACCCCTGCCCCCGCGTCGCACCTCTGGGGCGGCTCGGGCAGCCCCAACCCTAGAGCACCACCGGCCCCCTTCCCCCTCCCTCCAGATCTCGCCGCCACCAGAGATAGCCGCCAGCAAGCCCGCGCGGAGGGCGCGGTGTGCCGGGGTGGCGGCCCCGGTCAAGGTGGGCGTCACCTAACCTGGCGGAGGGTGGTTGCTGGTAGGTGGACGGTATTCCTCGGCTTGCGTGGGCAGCGAGGATCTGGTGGTGGGATCTTATGGCGGCCATGATCCGTCGGCCGGCCGCCAGATCTGGATCGACCTCCGCCGGCTTCATCTCCTTCACCTTATCCTGCTCGATCTGGGGTTCGGTGTGGCCTTGCTCGCCCGATCCCGGTGGTGGGCGGTGTTTGGATGGTGGGGCTCTTGGGATCGGGGGAGACCCTTGGCTGGCGACGACGGCCACATTGACGACGACACCACGGCGTCGATCCACTCCTTGGAGTCTTCGTTGACATCCCGGCAGGGATGGTGGCGGCCCATGCACGAGAGGTGGAGGTCTTCGATCGGATCTGGGTGAAAACCTGCTATTGGCTATGGCCAAGGCCGGCGACGGCGACGCTGTCTGGGTCGTTCCGTTCCTGAAGGCATCGCCGTGGTCAAGTTCAAGGCCACTCTTTGCTACCTCCGGGGGAAACCCTAGATCAGTAGATCGGATGACAGCGGCTCTCCGGTGTCGTTTCCCCCTTGGGGGCGTCATTCTTGGAGGCGCACATGGGCTCGAGGGACCGGAGGACGATGTCTTGGTGGAGCGGTGCTTCATCTTCCACATTGATGGTGGTTGTTCTCGACGGCGTGGCGCTATGGAGACTTGGCGTGTGATGCGTGGAGATGGACACGCGCAGGAGGAGGAAGCTGTCTAGCGTCATGGTGGCATTGATGGCAGAGAGACCTGGCAAGGTTCGTGCATCAGCTATGCATTGAGGATGGAACGAGGGAAGATGGAGGTGACGGCCCTTGGAGCATGCGGTGCTCACTGGGAGCGTCCCTAGACCGGTGTGGGACCCAATCCGGATAGTGGCTTGGATAGGACACCCGGCTTTAGATGTTAGGTTTTGGTGCGAGGTCTGTTTGGTATTAGGCCCGGACTTTCGGCATGCCTTCAGCAAGGGGATAGGAGTAGCAACGGTGTTGCCAAGATGGTGGCTTCAGGTTTATTGATGTATCACCTTGTATGGTTTATATGAATAATTAATAATATGGCTGCATGCATCACTCAGATGCAGAGGCCGGGATACATCCTCCTTTACTAAAAAAACACAAAAGCCTAACATCTAAAGCCAAAGGCCCCAACGTAGCCACATACTAGGTTTCGGACACAAACTGGTCCGACGCACTCTCATGTGTCATCACCTCCATCTTCCACCAATCCATGTTCAGAGTAACCTAATGCACCGACCTTGCCAGGCTTCTCTGCCATCGACGCCACCATGATGCCAGACAACATCCTCGTACTACGCGAGTCCATCTCTGGGCATCGGACGCCGAGTCTTCACAGCACCATGCCGTCAAGATCCGCCGCCATGAATGTGTAAGATGAAGCACCGCTCCACCAAAGAAGCCATCCTACGGTCCCTCGAGCCTGTGTGTATCTCCAAAAATAACGCCCCCAAGGGGGAAATGACACCAAAGAGCCGCCACCATTCGATCTATTGATCTAGGGTTTCCCCCGGAAGTAACAAAGAGTGGCCTTGAACTTCTGCACGACGATGCCTTCATCAAAGGAACGACGTTGACAACGCCGCCACCGTCGGCCTTGGCAATAGCCAATAGCAGGTTTTCACCCGAATCTGTTCGAAGAAGCACCACCTCTGTTGTCATCCATGCCGGGAACATACACCAGCAGCCCCCAAGTCACCGCTGTCATCCCTGTCGGAATTGTACTACAGCCCCTGAGTCCAAGACGGCACCCCCAGCGATGATATGACAGCGAACGCCGACGCCGTCAGTTTAAAAAGAACTGAGCTTTCGCCCGGCCACAAGACGGAGGGGATTGGGAGACACAGAACCTGCCGGTGCCTCCAGGGAGGGGCACGACACCCGCGGGCGACGCCACCGGCTAGGTCAATAGGGTCGACCAAGGGATTTCTCCCAGACGTGCTCACACCACCAGACCTGGCCGACAGCAGATCCGGCGACCAGGAGGTCCCTGACTGCTGGATCCAGTAGGGGAGCGGGCCAAGGGGAGGTGGATGAAACCTAGCTTCAGATCCGACTCGGTGGGCGACAAGGAGCCCCATAGGCAAAGCTCCTCTTCTGTCGTCGCCTCGCCGCCCACAAGGCCGAGCACGACGGCCAGCATCCGCGGCTATAGCCTGGCGAACTGGCGCCGCCGCTTCACCACCCGAGGCCGCCGCCTTCGAACACCCGAGGCCCTCCGCTCAAGCAATGAAGCAGCCGAGACCCCGCCGCCGCCATCATCGACGTACGCACGGGCTTGCCCGACGGCTGTCTTTGGCGACGGCAGGAGGGGAAGTGGCGGCGCGGCGGAAACCTAACCGCCCTCTGGTCACCCGCGAGGAGCCAAAGGTGCCCCCACCTTCAGATGGGGGAGAATTTCACTTCCCCGGCCTCTACACCAACAAAGGATGCATACATCCATTATGTATGAATACTAGGATTTTAACTTGGTTAATAACCAAGCCTAGTCCTCTAGATAAATTGCATGAGTGCCAGCAAAGGCTGGTCCTCACGAATAAATAGGAATCTAAATTCGCTTCTGTGAGGATTTGAACTCAGGTGTTCGGTTTGTGCATCCACTCTCCCAACCAGTTGAGCAACACTCACCCCGTCCCCAGTAATAAGGCTTACTTAATGTTTACATTGTATTGTTCTGCAATTATCATGATTTTTGTACTGATGGTGCATATGGTGTGCACTCCCTTACTAGTATTTGGACCGTTGGTGTTGGTCGATTCTTCTTGTTTGTCCGAGTGGATTGGATAAATGTCTAGCACAAGAAGAAGGAAAAGGATCCGATAGGACAACAGTCGGGATGGTTCCCTCAAGAACATTGATATGCACTAGTACTGTAATCAATAGTAGAAAACAGACTTTCTGTCCCATGCATTAGTCCCGGTCTGGTTACGAGCCGGTACTAAAGACAGTATTAGTACCGGTTCGTGAGGTATCTTTAGTACCGGCTCGTGTCACAAGCCGGTACTAAAGGTGCTTGGCAGGCTTTTGGTAAGACCTGGGCCCCGCGTGCCTCTTCAGTACCGGCTGGTGGCACGAGCCGGTACTAAAGGTTGCCCTTTAGTACCGGTTGGTGTCACCAGCCGGTACTAAAGACACGTTCGAACGATTCGCATTCCACGATGCTTCGCGCTCCGAGAAAAGAGAGGCAACTGTTCGGATTTCGCCCATTTCTCTTCTTCTCCGCCTCTCTTCTTCCTCCTCTCTTATTCTCCTCTCCTTCTTCTCCTCCATTCCACCCTCTTCTTCCCCATATCTTCTACCATGAATCCAATCACTCGCTATGGAGAGGTGCTCGCACATGGCACCACCAAGCTCGATGTCGTGTACACAAGCAACAGCGCCAAGGTACCGCATTTTCTTTCTCGTTTGCAAAGATGGCTTCAAGTGGCGGATGAGATCGACAAGTTCATAGGGCTTGATCTCGAGTACACGACAAGGCAAGAAGATGTTGCCGTCATCCAGCTATGTTTCAAAAAACATGTCTTGCTCTTCCAATGGGCAAGGTGAGTTTTGAGGATAGGATATAGCAATTGCATGTATATAGGATATGAAAATTGCATGTATATAGGATATAGCAATATACATGTTCAATTTTGGCTCCATGTCTTGATCTTCCAATTTAGGGTATATAGGATATAGCAATTGCATGTATATATAGGATATGAATTAAATTGCATGTATATAGGATATAGCAATATATATGTTCAATTTTGAATCCTATGGCAAAGATCAATTTTTTTGATCAATTAATAATGTATAGATTATTATGAAAATTGCATCGGATAGAAATATGTTCCATTTTGAATCCTATGGGAAAGATCAAAATTGCACCGGATAGAAATATATGTTCCATTTCGGTAGTATTTAACATTTGTTCTATTTTAATTTGTTGATGTTGCAGTAGTGATAAACACTGCCCAACACTCATCGACTTCGTACACAGCGGCATACATTTTGCTAGCGCTGATGTACGTAATGACAAGCAGAAGATGAGGCGCAGCTTCGGTATTGAGATACCAGCTGACTGCCTTATTGATATCCAAGACATATTCAGACTTCAGTATGCGAGGACTTCCATGGCTTCTATGGCAGTCGCCGTGATCGACGACTCTTACGCAGATATGAAGACCAAATTCTCCCGGGCGCAGCACAAAGAGTGGGAGAGGACCCCACCTCAGCCTATTAACATTGAGTATGCAGCAAAAGATGCATACATTGCATATGAGTTGTACCGCAAGATTCAAACCGTGAACTATGGGCGGCGTCACCTCGCACCACCAAATCCAGCATGGGAATATTCTTCTGATTCAGACTAACTATAGTAGTGTTCGCTTGGACGAGTAGTTTGTGTAATGGATATCTCAACTATTATGTATATTACATATCTCTCTAGCTATTATATATTTATAGTTCTTTTCAATTCCAGTTTTTATTAAATTTCGATTGTGGCTGAGAACAAAATGCAACAAAAAGCCGAGAGTGTCCAACATATATAAACATGAGAGAGAAAGAATCCCGAGTGTTGTCACGGAGGACGCCGAGAGTGTCCAATTTGTACACGAAGTGCATCCAGTTGACATAACCCTCTCAACACTTTAGAAGTTGCTATGTGGGTGCAATTATGATGTCATGCCAAGTTACAACCTTTTTAGAGTTCATTTGTAATGTTTTTCAAACTCAAGGTCATTTAGCTCAAAATAAATCATTAAATGCATGAAAAATATCAAATGAAGTCAGAAATGGTTGAAAATTGATGATGTGCCTTTGAATGGTGCATATCGAACACACAAAAAGCATGGAGTTCAAATAAGTTATTAAAAATGAAATCACTTTGTAATAGATGAGTTTTCGTCCGAAACCCTCGTACTTCTTATGAGATTGTCCAATTTGTACACGAAGTGCATCCAATTTTTACCGTAACCCTCTCAACTCTTTAGAAGGTGCTATGTCGGTAAATTTATGATGTCATGCCAAGTTACAACCTTTTCAGAGTTCATTTGTAATGCTTTTGAAACTCAGGGTCATGAAGCTCAAAATAAATCATTAAATGCATGGAAAATATCAAATGAAGTCAGAAAGGGTTGAAAATTGATTATGTGCCTTTGAATGGTGCATATTGAACACACAAAAAGCATGGAGTTCAAATAAGTTATTAAAAATGAAATCACTTTGCAATAGATGAGTTTTGGTACGAAACCCTCATACTTCTTATGAGGTTGTCCAATTTGTACACGAACTGCATCCAGTTTTTGCGGTAACTCTCTCAACTCTTTAGAAGGTGCTATGTGGGTGAAATTTTGATGTCATGCCAAGTTACAACCTTTTCAGAGTTCATTTGTAATGCTTTTCAAACTCAGGGTCATGAAGCTCAAAATAAATCATTAAATGCATGAAAAATATCAAATGATGTCAAAAAGGGTTGAAAATTGATGATGTGCCTTTGAATGGTGCATATTGAACACACAAAAAGCATGGAGTTCAAATAAGTTATTAAAAATGAAATCACTTTGTAATAGATGAGATTTCGTCCGAAACCCTCATACTTATGAGATTGTCCAATTTGTACACGAAGTGCATCCAATTTTTACCGTAACCCTCTCAACTCTTTAGAAGGAGCTATGTCGGTAAATTTATGATGTCATGCCAAGTTACAACCTTTTCAGAGTTCATTTGTAATGCTTTTGAAACTCAGGGTCATGAAGCTCAAAATAAATCATTAAATGCATGGAAAATATCAAATGAAGTCAGAAAGGGTTGAAAATTGATGATGTGCCTTTGAATGGTGCATATTGAACACACAAAAAGCATGGAGTTCAAATAAGTTATTAAAAATCAAATCAATTTGCAATAGATGAGTTTTGGTTCGAAACCCTCATACTTCTTATGAGGTTGTCCAATTTGTACACGAACTGCATCCAGTTTTTGCGGTAACTCTCTCAACTCTTTAGAAGGTGCTATGTGGGTGAAATTTTGATGTCATGCCAAGTTACAACCTTTTCAGAGTTCATTTGTAATGCTTTTCAAACTCAGGGTCATGAAGCTCAAAATAAATCATTAAATGCATGAAAAATATCAAATGATGTCAAAAAGGGTTGAAAATTGATGATCTGCCTTTGAATGGTGCATATTGAACACACAAAAAGCATGGAGTTCAAATAAGTTATTAAAAATGAAATCACTTTGTAATAGATGAGTTTTCGTCCGAAACCCTCATACTTCTTATGAGATTGTCCAATTTGTACACGAGTGCATCCATTTTTTGCCGTAACCCTCTCAACTCTTTAGAAGGTGCTATGTGGGTGAAATTGTGATGTCATGCCAAGTTACAACCTTTTCAGAGTTCATTTGTAATGCTTTTCAAACTCAGGGTCATGAAGCTCAAAATAAATCATTAAATACATGAAAAATATCAAATGAATTCAGAAAGGGTTGAAAATTGATTATGTGCCTTTGAATGGTGCATCTTGAACACGCAAAAAGCATGGAGTTCAAATAAGTTATTAAAAATGAAATCACTTTGCAATAGATGAGTTTTCGTCCGAAACCCTCATACTTCTTATAAGATTGTCCAATTTATACACGAAGTGCATCCAGTTTTTGCCGTAACCCTCTCAACTCTTTAGAAGGTGCTATGTGGGTGAAATTATGATGTCATGCCAAGTTACAACCTTCTCAGAGTTCATTTGTAATCACTTTGTAATAAGATGAGTTTTTGTCCGAAACCCTCATACTTCTTATGAAATCAAATTGTCTTATACAGCAGTTGAAGTTGTTCAAACATGGATGGAAATGCCATACACATATTCTTCATATTTTTCCGATATTTTTTCATATATTACTTATTTACATTGGAGTCATACATTTTTTCTATGATTTTCTAAATTTTAGGGTTTTTTTCTGAAAATAATAACTAATAAAAAATAGAAAACCTTTAGTGTGCTACTTAATAATCATTGGTTTTAAGAATAATAGTTTCAAACTCAAATGGTGTAACGTGTGACTTCATGCTCAAGTTCAACTTCTAAAGGTTAATAGGATTGACAGCTTACTGTTGTCAGGAAAGCAACTAGTGCAGACTTGGAAACACCGGGAAAGTTAAGCGTGCTCAGCTGGAGTAGTGAGGATGGGTGACCTGTCGGGAAGTTAGACTAATTGGAATGATGAGGGGTGATTAGAGATTAGCAATAAAATTGAGTTAGAAATCAAATTGATGAAAGATTAAATTCAAATAATTCAGAAATTTGAAAATCGAACAATTTTTTTCAAAAAAATAAAAAAATAAAAAATTCGTTAGTACCGGTTGGTTTGGTACTAAAGGTTCTCCACCACCAGCCCACGCATGCAGCCACGTGGTGGTCCTTTAGTACCGGTCCGTAGGCTAACCGGTACTAAAGGTCTAGACCCTTTAGTCTCGACCCTTTAGTACCGGTTGTGGAACCGGTACTAATGGCCCATCCCAACCGGGACTACAGACCGATATTCTACTAGTGAATGTTGGTGCATATATGGTGGATACTTCATAAATGATATTTACACCATCGGTGATTGTTGCTACTCCTCATTCCGCTAGTGCATTACCAAGGTTTAGCACCAGGAGAAGTAGGAGAAGTGAATCCCACAACAACATTCGAAAATCTCCCTTCAAGAATAGCAATCTATCTCATAGGAAGTCCCATCAGACTGAAAGCCATCCCTAAGTATATATATATATATATATATATATATATATATATATATATATATATATCAAATAATTAAATAAAAAATCAAATTTATATGTTCCAAATTCATCTACGACAGGAATTTTTCTCATGAACTTTGATAAATATAGGACATATCGAGTGCCTGAAATTTACCGAAACATAAATTAAACAATATTCTGCTAAAACATAAGAAATCATACATCGCTACACCAATGACCATACAGACATGCAGAGCGTGTGTTCTGTTGGCACCAAAGCTCACTTCAACTTGGCGATATCCGATAGTACTCATGCATGCAACACAACCTTGTGAATGAACGACCGATCGACCGAATCGCACCTCCGACCGGCATTTTTTTACTGAATTAACCTGTCACACACCCTAGTTGTAGTGGTAACCGAACCGAGCTAGCTGAGCCCCGGGTTGCGCTTGAGGCTACTACACCCTAGTTGTAGTGGCAACCGGAACGATGGGGAAAGCAGTTGCGAATTGGTGCGGCTCACCAAGGGGATGTGGAAAGCGAGCTCGAATGGGGGTGTGGAGGTCGATAAAAGAAGGGCTTTCCTTGTAGTGCTCGATAGTACTATTCTTTTTCTGAATTCTCCCAATATACTATATCTGAGAAGTTCACTCTTGTTAAAGATTATATTGTCAGGTTGCGTTTCTGTTATGCATATGCTGATTTTAATTAAAAAAATAACATTTGTGTGCTTTGTGCTCCTAGTGGCAATTATTAGGATAGATGAACCTCTTATCGAACTCTTTATGTTTCTAATACAATATAATTACGACAACCTGGATGACCTATGCATCGGCCTTTACTTTGTAGCATTAATTGTTCTCTGATGATATGCCAAACCTTATCATTACATATTATATGTTACCTTGTGATCACTACTAAAATCTAAATAATCTTGAACGAAAATTTGATTTGTTATTTCTTGGGATCCCGATGAATGAATTAATTGATCGATCACTTTAGACCTAGCTTAATGGCTTTAAAGATAGCGCTGCCCCGACACAATTTAGAAATTTAAGAGAGTATTTGTATTTTGCCGTGTGCCTTTAATGATTTATTTATTTTAAAGTGGTAAACTTACAACTTTTTGTACAAAAAAGGTAAAAGTGCGAAAGTTGAGTATCATGAAAGTGGGGGACATCCATGAACTTTTGTTCGTGTTCCTAGAAACTTTGTCGATGTTGTACCACAGAAGCTTTAGAGCAAAACTAATTAGTTCTTGTGCAAATCCAGTTATTATAAAAATAAAGTGCCAAGGTATGCCCTTCGGATGCTTAAATTACAAAATGGATATGTTCTATGCACAAGCATTAATGTTCTACCGGAACGTGATCAATTTCTTAAATTTTTACACAGTACTTCCATATGAGTTCTCTGTAGAGAAGTATTGAAGCTAGTAGGGATTTTCATGTAGTGTGAATTGGTGATCGAGATGTATAATTTACCTAGATGCATGACCTCAAGGATGTGTAAGGTTTACGTAATGTTTAAAATATATCGATCTCTGTAAAATTTATACAAGGATCTGACATATTATTAGCTAATTTGACTGAGATATTCTGTTGCTTATCAACTTTTTTTAATGTAGTTACGCGCTGGTGCGTGGGTCTGCACGTCTTTGTGTGCTCGGGTTTGCACGGGATGTGCACCGGTGTGAGGTAGTGCTACTGCAGTTTCACACAAATTAAAAAAAATGGTAAATAAAAAAAATATCTTCACAAATCTCCACATAAGATTATACAGTGGAGGGGTCGGGTAATATCTAATTAGTCCTTAGAACTAACAAATCCGTCTTATTAATAGTATTATTTTAGTACCCCATATATATTACGTTCATATTATTTAAGAGATAGTGAGTCGAGCACATAGAAGTTAATGTGGAAAGAAAACGGCTATGATAAAAAAAGACACTCTAGATGTTGGTGTTAAAACGATTCTAATCAAATCATATTAAAGATTTACCGACGGGCTGGAATGGAAAGGATTCTAATCGAAACAACTCTTTAGACATAAAACTCTATATTATTCCACTGTAGTCCCTTTATGACGATGTTGTATTTAAGCATTGCCATAAGAAACTTGCAAAACACGGTAGTATGCGTGTCTCTGTAATGATACTACTTTCCCAAGGTTTGCATGAGTGAATCCTGGGCTGCATGTGTGGGACCCTTCAATCAAGGAATTGGAGTGCAATATGACCTCCATGACTCATCAAGACACGAAAAATGCCAACAGGGAGTTTGGCCACCATGGTAGATATTTTCAAAATACCAATTCCCACAGCGCGACAAATTTGATATTTCATCTGAAGATACATACAGATTTATACCACGTACTTGCAAATTACATAACATTATACATCCACACGTGGCATATGCACGACAAGGACAAATACGTATTTACGAAATGGACGATATTTTTTATTGTTGGGCCGGAATTTTGTTTATTTATATTTGTATAGCCTACAAATCACAGTTTTTCAACCAAATCTTCACACATTTGTGCGCAAACATATTTTTAATGGAAAATTCTGAATTTTTTAAAACTTTTTAATGGGCTTTTTGATTTCTTGAAAAATCAGTCAGCCGTGATGTCCGACCACCCACAGTTTGTACTTGATTAAGACACCAATAGATGGGCCACAGAAGTGAATATGTCATTGAGGCCGCAACGATAAGAACACTGATTTAAATTTATCCCTAATTTAGTTCAACCTTTGGCAAATCGTTGCTGCGAGTTGCCTCTCATAGTGACAATGAAACAAATAGGATACTACTATAAAATGGCACAACCCTTGAAATCCGTTAGATATAGCGAAGCTATATAGTGCTACGGCGACACTATAGAACGCTACAATGGATGAGTGTACAGAAATTTGTTTTAGCGGGACATTGCTCAAAATAGTGTGCCATTAGTGACGCTATAGCATACTATTTTTGTTCTTCGGATAGCGACATGGAAGAACAATGTCTATTTTAACGATGAACAATGATTTATTTCCTTTTTTCTTTGAACAAAAGGCAGACCATTGTCTACCTTATGCATTCAGAGCGATTGGAAGCCCGGGTGACGATACATCAATTACATGGGTTGGAAACATGAAACTTCCCCACAAAGTTTGGCAATGTTGTTACAGGAAGAGAAAAGTAATACTGACTTCTCAATGGCACTTATTTGTGTGGCACGAACGCATTACAACTCCGGACGTTTTGTGCCAAGTTTATTGACACGAGGATGACTACTTTCGCTGTCAAGCATGTGAAATTCCTTTTCGGATGGCAAGTTTCGGGTATTTTTTGCTCATTTTTTTCTCTTTGGATGACAATTTTACTTGTAAAAAACGTCAGGGCGGAGTGTTTCATGCCACGTGTTGCACTTATCATCTGGATGACTTTTCTTTGCTGCCACTCCACGGTCTTCATCGGACTTGCATTATCTTCTTCCAAAAATGTGCTAGATGTGGAGTGCGTACGTGCTGGTTATTTATTGGCTCGGTACTCTTATAAATCGTGGAGCAACGTGCATACCTTCATAGCACACATCCATCCCCTTTGCCCATCTGGTTTGTACGCTTCAGTTAAGAACTTTGTGGAAACATGTTTGGGCACGGCCGCCCATCGCCGGCCATCCACGAGCGGACGTGGTTCAAGATCTCCTGCCGCGCGGACGAGGGGTTCTCTCTCACCGTCCGCGACAACGCCGTCGTCCTCGCGCGAGCCAACCCCGGCGATGAGCACCAGGTATGCGCCTTGGTTTAATACAGTATTGCATAACGGATTTGATTGATGCAGCGCATGCATGGGTGCAGCACTGGTACAAGGACACGAGGCACAGCGGCAGCGTCAAGGACGAGGAAGGGCACCCGGCCTTCGCGCTGGTGAACAAGGCCACCGGCAGCGCCATCAAGCACTCGCTCGGCCAGTCTCACCCGGTAGGCTTCCCTTCTTCCACAACCAGCAGTAACCTAGCTAGGCCTCGTATGATCTGCTTGCCACGCCGCTCATCGACGGATGGACATATGTATTTGCAGGTGGAGCTGGTGCCGTACAGCCAAGAGTACAAGAATGCGTCGCTGATGTGGACGGAGAGCAAAGACGTCGCCAAGGGCTACCGGTGCATCCGCATGGCCAACAACATCGGCCTCAACTTCGACGCATTCCATGGCGACAAGGACCACGGCGGGGTGCGCGACGGCACCATTCTCGTGCTATGGGAGTGGTGCAAGGGAAAGAACCAGAGCTGGAAGATCCAGCCATTGGGCAGGGAGGCCGACGCGCCGCCACCGGCATGCGGCATCCAAGGGCCACCTGTGCAGGAGACCGTGACTGCGCACTTGGGTGCCCCGCCTGGCCACGCCGGCGCCGAGACTTACCCGCCACCTGGTGCGGGGTACTGGCACCATGGACAGCCTGCCCCGGGCTACCAGCAGCCTTACCCTCAGCAGCCAGGTGCGGGGTACGGGTATGGCAACACATCCATGGAGTCCTCCTACCCCCCGCATCATACCCAAGGCTATGGTGGGGCTCCGCCTGCTGGTGCTGGTTTTGGGAGTTATGCTACTCTCGCACCTCCGCTGTCCGGAGAGAGCAGTGTGCGGATCATGTGCAAAGCCAACGAGGAGTACAACCTCACAGTGAGGGACGGCACCGTGTGCCTCGCACCGGCTAACCCGGCAGATCGCTTCCAGGTGAACTAATCTATATGTAGCCTTTGCATGCATTTGGGCGCGTGTGTGTCCAACGAGAAATGTTGTGTGTGTAGCACTGGGTCAAGGACATGAGGCGCAGCACCAGTATCAAGGACGAAGAAGGGTACCCTGCGTTTTCGCTGGTGAACAAGGTGACTGGTGAAGCCATCAAGCACTCCCTTGGGCAGAGCCACCCGGTGAGCACATGAATCAAATTAGCAACCAACAATGATTCTTGATTTGCACTACAAAACTTGTAGTAGCCAGATATATGTAGTATATACCAATATGCATGTGCATACATCTCGAGCAGGTGATCCTGATGCCATACAACCCGGAGTACCTGGATGCGTCGGTGCTGTGGACCGAGAGCAAGGACGTCGGCGATGGCTTCCGCTGTATCCGCATGGTCAACAACATCTACCTCAACTTTGACGCCTTCCATGGAGACAAGGACCATGGTGGCGTGCGCGACGGCACCACCATCGTCCTCTGGGAATGGTGCAAGGGCGACAACCAGCGCTGGAAGATTCTCCCCTGGTGTGAGTATTTCCCCTTCACCGTGCGCACGTTCAACTCATGCAACCATACATCAATCAATTCTAATGTTAACCCTTTATTTGTTCAATTAAGTTTATATGATTCAGCTATATAAATTTCCATGGTAACTAAAATCTACATCACGAAATAAACTATATTTAAGGCTGCTACTTTTCATGAATACTCTCTGAGAACCATTGCCGTTGATGAAGATATAAGGTATGACGTAGGACTGATTGACCAAGTTGCTCGATCAGTTTGATTTCTATATGAAACTTCCACATGGGTACGGTCCATGGTTTTAAATTGCGTGCTATCACGACATAGCGTCGAGAAGCGGTGGGTCTTTTCTCAAAACAAATGAAAAAACACTTTAGATAGCGCGCTATTATGTTTAGAAGAGGTCCACCACTAAGAGTGGTATCTCGCTATTTACAACCATGGTACGGTGAAAGAACACCCTAGAATTCATGTTGTGAACTTTTATTTTGGTAGCAGAACATAGTCTGGTAGCCTTGCTAGTTTTGATGTTATTATGACGGTAAATGTTGACCTCATTTTGGTGATGAAGGGCCTATCCTCGTCGCCACGTTGGTCTCTCATAATGTGTGTATTTCGGTGGTTTCCTTAATGATAATGGGGGACAACCATTTATTCTTGAAACAGAAAGACTTATTTATGATTTAACGTTGATTGCACATGACTAAATTGGGTGAATAGCTTCCCTTAAATAAAAAAAGTCTAGCTAGATGGACTTAATTACCTATGAAACTGAGGGTGAACACAAAATTCTCAACATTATAATCCAAATTATTTTCCTGCATGTGCAGAGATGTCCCAGGCTGAGATACCAAATCGGATTTTTCTTGTTTCCGTAAGCATGGAGTCGAGAATAAACAAGGTCTACAGCATTGGTGTCACTGAAAAGTTGATTGCGGTTTTTCCTACTGGAGAATAATTGCATGATACATCATGTTCCATGTGGGTATCGTGCTAGATCCATGTGTGGTCTATATTTCGGTTGTCTTCTTTAATTCCCTACATACATTCTCAGTGAGACGAGCTCTCAAAATTGTAAGCCCCTTTGTTTGCATGCACGAACTATCGTTGTCAATCATTTTTCTTATCAGTGTTGGAACTTCTGATTCGGCAGCGCCTTCCCCGCTTGCACGACGGACCCCAAAAACATGTAGTGGTTATATTCTTATAATAGAACCTTATGCATTTCTTGTTCACGCGGACGCTATTGTTAATGATGTTCAAACTTAGATCAATGTTATTTATAAGATATCATTAATCCATGTAAACATTTTTAATAAATTAAACTAAAATTGATGGAGCTTTCCACGAACTTCTTTTCATCGTGATTAAAAAATGAGTAAACATTTTAGACTCATCACCCAGCAAAATGTATACATGGAGAACCGACCAGTTCTCCATGTGCCTAAACTTATAGCGGGGTGTGGTTTGTTGGGCACTTTGGCAAAACACTTGGCAAAGGCGCTAAACTGGGCATAGCCTTATCATTGCCAAGTGCCCATAAAAACATTCGGCAATGTATTTAGCAATGGCAAACGGTGGACATGTGTAGATGCTCAAAGCCGATGACGGCGGTGTCACCTGTGCCTTATGAGGGAAGTTTTACATGTCCTACCGCAAGCACTTACAATATCATGACCACCGGGGTTTACCACGTTTTTGTGGTACAAGCGGCGGTTGACTCTCCAACAATAAAGTTCAGAAAAAAAGTAAACTTTTTGACAATTTATATTAGGTAATATAATTCATACACAAGTTGGGTTTATACATATATAAAGTGAAAGATATAGTTTGAAATGAAAGCCGTGTTAACTCTAATGCGACAAACATGAAAACACCTAGGGCTACAAATGCGCGACTCACCCTGCTAGTTTTACAATGGCAAAAATAAAGAGCCTTGTACATAATTACATAATTGGAACTGGTGTTAAGGCCACGCCAAGGCATGATTCACCATGATACAAAAAGACATGAATGTGCCACACATTTTTATTCACCCGATTTATGTTTTAACACTTAATTTATTAGTTGAACAAATCATTTTTTTGAATTTGTTGCGTTCATATCCATCTGTCAATGCAAAATTGTTTATCTCTATATTAATTTCTTCAATGTATGCAGTATGATGAAAAGGGTGTAAATATGGGAAAACGGACCGGATAGCGGGACGGCGGGGGTGGCTGGTCAAATTGTTTGCACATTGGCTTGAGGGTGTCACTTGAGCATCTACATACGGCCTGGTGAAATGCCCCGAAGGATAGCCAGGTCACTTCCGAATTATTAACACTACATATAGCCAGGGAGAAGGAGAAAGCTGACCCAACTAGAAGAATTATTAACACTAGTAGGAAAAACCATAGTAGCAGTGTTCCGAAAATGTGGTTACCGACGAAGAGTCCAGACGCCTGTAGTATAACGCTGATGATCAGTCATATTATATGCACAGGCCAAAAACACACGCCGGCAGTTGAAGTATTATCATCCGCGTTAGGGTTTAGGATTAGAAATGTTGGTGGGAGATGTGGGCACTATTTTTAGAGACAAGGTACTTGTCGGATTGCTGGCATTTATTTGTATCAATGCTACTATCTAGTGCGCCAGAATTAAAAAAAATGTGTTTCTTATGAATTCAAATTATATTACATAAACGCGTTTCTTATGAATTCTCCATACAATACACAGTTGTCAGGGCCGATTTTTCCGGGATATAGAACTCCCTGCAAATGACCCTTGTGGCTACCAGCCCCAGGATTACTGTTAGCTGGTGGACACTTCCTTGATACAGAATTCACAAGCAATTACAAAAAAAATGGTGTACAAAACCATGAAGTCCATGGAGTACAACAAAGACTTCTTGTGGCTGATGGGGGAAGCGACTCGTGGATCTACAGCGTCAATGGGACTACATTCCCACATGAATAGCTGACATGAATAACTCCTATCTCGCGGGGCTGCTACCATAGATACCTAGGTTTGCAGGGTTGTCGTCATCGTGCTCCTCTCCAGATACTCGATCTAGTCAAGACAATATCTAGGGAAAAGCCAGTGAGTACATTTGAATGTACTCGCAAACATCCATAAAACAAATATAACAAACCAGACGAATTGCATGCACTAGAGCTTTAATGATATTCAACAGGCTATCAGTTTAATTCTTGAATGCAAGTATGCAGATAATTTATTTCTGCCGATAATAAATGCATAATCAGGGAAGAAAAGTAAAAATGGAATATCCGGCGGTAGTCCTCCCGTGGATTCAAAGAAAATGAAAAATGTGCCAATTGGGTGTCTGAAGCGACACGTCGAAAGGAAAATGCAGAACCTTCCCTAGTTGGTCATCTTAGCAACGCCACATAAGTGGCTTATATCACTAGTAGAAACCAGGCTCTTGGACCGGAGCATTAGTCACGGTCGGGTTTTGCATCGGGACTAGTGTGACTACTAGTCCCGATTCCTGAGGCTAGGCTTTCGTCCCGATTCATGAGGAACCTCTAGTCATGGTTGGTGTTCCTAGCTGGGACTAAAGGGATGGTGGAAGGGTTGCGGTGGGCTGTAGCCCTTGCAAGACCCTTTAGTCCCGGATGATGACACCAGTCGGGACTATGGAAATCCCTATATACATATATATATACATATATACATATATATATACATATACACATATACATACATATATATATGTGTGTGTGTGTGTGTGTGTGTGTATACATACATATACATATATATACATGTATATATATACATATATACATACATACATACATACATATCTCTCTCTCTCTATATATATATATATGCTTCTTCCAGCCTGATCCCAAACTCTCCTTTCTCTCCTCTTTATTTTCCTTCCCCTGAGCTCATGGGAATTGGACGCACCCCATCCATTTTTGCCAAGATTTGTGAAGATTGGAGGCACCCCATTGTTCTAGAAGGTTAGCAGCTTCATCCTTTTATCTCTCATTACTACTTTATTGAGTTTCATGATTTGCGGGTTTTAATTTGGGAGTAATTATGTGGGAGTTCATTTGATTTATATGCATGCAATTTAAGCTCAAATCCTCTTCTTAGTTTGCATGTGTAGGTGTGGTTTGCTTAGTGCCTTCCCGTCCCTATCCTCGTCCCCATTGTCGGTGACCGCCCGCGTCGTCCCGTCGCCAGCACCAACTTTGGTGAGCCTCTTGTTCTTATCTTTTTGTAGATTTCTTTTTTGAAAAGAATTGAATAAGATGAGATGAAATTGGAGTTGCATGTTGCTGATGTCGTCGATCTACACAAGATCCAGATGGATACAATGTATGAGTTTCAACGTATGTTGTAATTCGATGCTCCGGATAATTGTATGTTGTTTTATGAGAACTATGTATGAACTCAATGTATTTATTTTTGCAGTAATAATATTTGATCACTATTAATTTGGTCATTTATCTATTCATGATGTTATGTAATGATTTTTGATATACTTTATTATATAATGCAGATGAAAAGGCAATGGAGGATGTACGGTGACCGACGTACTTCCGACGCACTTCGTTTAAGATAAGAAGTTTGAAGAAACTTTATTATAAATTGAGATTGAATTTCGAAAATTTCATTACAAATTGAGATTGAATTTCGAAAGTTTCGTTATAAATTGAGATAGAAATTTCAGATGTTTTAAGATACGAAGTTTCATTGTAAATACATCATGCATTATATATTTTTAATAAAAATAGGTCTTAAAATTTTTAGTAACAAAAATTATGTACTTTCGGTCTGTCGCAGCTCCTTGTGAGACTTTCGTGTCTCCTCTTTATGGAGAAATTCTGACTGTTGTTCCAGGGGTCGTTTCCCTCTTCTTCTTCTCACGATATATACCTTGGTATATTACGCGAGAGAAGAACGGGAAACGACCAGCACCGGCGGTTAAAATATTAGTGTGAGTTAGTGTCTACCAACATACACCGCCATATAAGTGTGAGAGAGTGCGCACCATACACACCATGAGGAGGGTCAAAAATGGTTAGATCCATTTATGGACTGGTACAAGCATCTCGGAGTTGGAATAAGCGTTTTGATGTGGTGATCAAAGCATTTGGGTTTATACAAGTTTATGGAGAAGCTTATATTTACAAGAAACTGAGTGGGAGCTCTATAGCGTTTCTAATATTATATGTGGATGACATATTGCTGACTGGAAACATATAGAATTGCTGGAAAGCGTGAAGGAATATTTGAACAACAATTTTTTTCAATGAAGGACCTGGGAGAAGCTACTTTCATATTAGGCATTAAGATCTATAGAGATAGATCAAGACGCTTGATAGCACTTTCACAAAGCACATACCTTGATAAAGTTTTGAACAAGTTTAAAATAGATCATTCCAAGAAGGGGTTCTTGCCTGTGTTACAAGGTGCGAAGTTGAGTAAGACTCAATGCCCAGTGACTGAAGAAGATAGAGAGAAGATGAGTGTCATCCCCTATGCTTCAGCCATAGGCTCTATCATGTATGCAATGCTATGCACAAGACTCGACGTCAGCCTTCCCATAAGTATGGCCGGAAGGTTTCAAAGTAATCCTGGAATGGAGTACTGGATGGCAGTCAAGAATATCCTTAAATACCTGAAAAGGACTAAGGAAATGTTTCTCGTTTATGAAGGTGATCAAGAGCTCGTCGTAAAGGGTTACATCGATGCAAGCTTTGACACGGATCCGGATGACTCTAAATCACAAACCGGATACGTATTTATTCTCAACGGGGGAGCGGTAAGCTGGTACAGTTCCAAGCAAAGCGTGGTAGCCGATTCTACATGTGAGGCGGAGAACATCGCAGCCTCGGAGGCAGCGAAAGAAGGTGACTGGATGAAGCAGTTCATGACATATCTTGGAGTAGTGCCTAGTGCACTGAATCCAATGATTCTGTTTTGTGACAACACTGGTGCCATTGCTTTGGCCAAGAAACCAAGGTTTCACAAGAGGACCAGACACATAAAGCGACGCTTCAATTCCATCCGAGAAGGGCATACATATTTGCAAAGTGCACACGGATCTGAATATTGCAGACCCGTTGACTAAACCTCTTCCAAGGGCTAAACATGATCAACACCAGAACTGCATGGATGTTCGACTCATTATAATGTAAATCACATAGTGATGTGAAATAGATTATTGACTCTAGTGGAAGTGAAAGACTATTGGAAATATGCCCTAGAGGCAATAAATAATGTGTTTCTTATTATATTTCCTTGTTCATGATAATTGTTTATTATCCATGCTATAATTGTATTGATTGGAAACACATTGCATGTGTGGATAAATATACAACACTTTGTCCCTAGTATGCCTCTAGTAAACTAGCTCATTGATCAAAGATGGCCAAGGATTCCTAGCCATTGACATGTGATGTCATTTAATAATGGGATCACATCATTAGGAGAATGATGGGATGGACAAGACCCAAACTATGAACGTAGCATATGATCGTGTCAGTTTATTGCTACAGTTTTCCGCATGTCAAGTATATGTTCCTAGGACCATGAGATCATGCAACTCACTGACACCGGAGGAATGCCTTGTGTGTATCAAACGTCGCAACGTAACTGGGTGACTATAAAGGTGCTCTACAGGTGTCTCCGAGGGTGTCTATTGGCTTGGCATGGATCTACACTAGGATTTGTTACTCCGTGAGACGGAGAGGTATCTTAGTGCCTACTCGGTAATGCAACATCACAATAAGCCTTGCAAGCAAGTTGACTAAGTGTTAGCCACATGATATTGTGTTATGGAAATGACTAAAGAGACTTTCCGGCAACGATATTGAACTAGGTATGGAGATACCGACGATCGAATCTCGGGAAACTAACATACTGAAGAACAAAGGGAACATCATACGGGATTAACTGAATCATTGACATAGTGGTTCGACCGATAAAGATCTTCGTAGAATATGTAGGAATCAATATGGACATCCAGGTCCCGCTATTGGTTATTGACGGTAGAGTTGTCTCGGTCATGTCTACATAGTTCTCGAACCCGCAGGGTCTGCACACTCAAGGTTCGATGACGTTTCGGTAGTATAGAGTTGTGCATGATGCTGACCGTAGGTTGTTAGGAGTCCCAGATAAGATCCCGGACGTCATGAAGGCCTCCGGAATGGTCCGGAGGTAAAGATTGATATATAGGAAGTCCTGTTTTGGTCACCGAAAAAGTTGCGGGCTCATCAGTAGTGTATCGGGAGTGTCTGGAGGGTACCGGGGACCATCGAGAGAGGGTATTTCGACCCAAGAGGCTACATGGGCTGTGGGAGAAGGTATACTAGCCCTGAGTGGTCTGGCCAAAGTCCTACAGAAGGCCCATGCGGCTGGGAAGAAATTCTAGAGAGGAAAAGGTGGAAAAAGGCAAAAAGGTGGAAATAAGGAAGGAGTCCTAATCCTACTAGGAGTGGAGGAGGAGGAGGACTCCTGTCCACTTCGGCCGAGCCATGGCTGGCTCGCTTGGGAGCCAAGCCTCCTCCCTCCCCTCCTCCTATATATACTAGAGGTTTTGAGGGTTTTGAGACACAGAATTTCAGCCACATGCTGCCCTCCCCTCTAGCCGTAGTTTCTCCTCTCGATCTATTTCAGCAGTGCTTAGGCGAAGCCCTTCTGGAATAGCTCCACCACCATCGCTGCAACACCGTCGCGCTGCCGGAGAACTCGTCTACCTCTCCGCTCCCTCTTGCTGGATCAAGAAGGCGGCGATCGTCATGAAGCCATACGTATGCTGAACGCGGAGGTGTCGTCCGTTCGGTGCTAGATCGGGACCGATCGTGATTGGATCGCGGGACGCTCGGTGATTTGGATCCCAAAGACGTTCGACTACATCAACCGCGTTTCTTAGCGCTTCCCGCTTAGCGATCTACAAGGGTATGTAGATCAACTCTCCCCTCTCATAGATGCTCATCACCATGGATAGATCTTGCGTGTGCGTAGGAAATTTTTTGTTTCCCATGCAATGTTCCCCAACAATCATAACCCGTCAATGATCATAAGATCATACATATTGTACTCTTTTTCCCTTGATGAGTTTTCCCTAATGGTTTCTCATAAAAGGTCTTTAATGAGGCAATATTAATACAAGTGTTCGGATATGCCATTTTGCTTTCTCTTGATATTTTTTCCCACCGGGTTTTAAAGGAGTTCTCCATGGCACATCATATGGTACTCTTTTTTCGCTTTATGAGTTTACTCTCAAGGTTCTCACCGAAGGTGTTAAATGAGGCAATATCTTCTCATTATCATATGTCATACTTTCTATTTTCCTCACCAGGGTTTTAAAAGGATGTATATAAGGCATATTTGTTGGTCTCAAAACTCACCAATGAGATTTTTTCCTCTCTAGGTTTTACTCATATGAGTTATCCATGAGTCACTAATCATTATATGTTGTATCATTTTCTCCTTTTTTTCCTAGAAGGTTTAAAGAAGTTTTAGCAACATATCAAATACAACTCTCCTCATATTTTTCCTACAAGGTTTTGGGAGGAGGGATATAAAGATGAAGAATTTCAAGATGGCAAAATCTACAAAGGATATTGTTTTTACAAGGAAATACTCATGGATATACAAGAACACTCTCAAGACTACCTGGAAGATCCTGAAGATTATACAAGTGTTGTCCAAGGGGGAGTGTTAGAAATAGATTAGCTTAGATCTTAATCTAACTTGGCAGTTACTTTTGTCGAAACGCTGCGTCCCTCCGAGAGGACGCGAACCTTGTAAACCGACCTTTGTAGGCAACTCTTGGGGACATATAAATACCCAAGGCAATCATCAATACAATTACAGATTCATTCTCAAACAGTTTTTAAGTAGTTGGTGTCATTTCTCTCAACATGCCAAGTGTCAACCTTAAGGTCCCACTAAAAAATGCATTTAAGTCTTTTCTCGGAGTAATTCATGCAAAAATCTGCCACATAAGCGAGTCCTGCATTTAACCTATAAATTATTATTACTTTTGCATAGTCTATGCATTTAAAGCTGCAAGATGATATATTGATTTTAGTCATCCTTGACATTTTTTTTCGAAATGGCATTTTCAGTTATAAGTCAAAAGTTTTTATTTTATTTTTATACACTTTCTTTTATTGATATTCAAAGTAAAATCAGCTACCATGACATACCAGCAAGCATGTAAGTAATTAAACTACTGAATTTCACAACTCTACCGTGATGTCAAGTCATCAGTTATGTTTTTAACTTATTTATTTTGCTAAAATCGAGTCAATTATCCCCTCCATACAAAAAGACACAACAGAAACAGTTGGCTTTTCACATCCCCAGTATTACACTGATATTCAACTCCTATAAGAAACTAAGATACATAAGCTTTGAGATGTCTCGCCGGAAGGCATATTAAACTACTACTCCTGATCCAACTTACGAAAGAAAAAAGTATATAAGTACAGATCTGTTGGATACCTTAATGCTTAAGCGATCTACAACTGCTATGCATGCATCCAAAGTCGTCGCTCCGAGACAAAATTAAATTTGTATACGTGCAGGGCCACTGTGATAAGCTACCTACCTTACCCACGTTATATTGACCTGGCCCATGTTATTTGATAAGAGCGCACATATCCCGTAGAGGATGCCATGTGTGAATGCCTGAGCTACCCATACACTTCGTTCAATAGTCAAAGTATCTCTTCAATGTGTTGTCTAGAAGGTGCTGCTTGTCGACAGAGATAATAGATTGATATATATTTTAATTGAGATACAACATTGACAAATAAATGTACTAAGAGGTATTTATAATATGAAATAAATATTATTTGTAGTATGAAAATGAAACAAGTGATACCAATTTCATCTCAGAGAAACAAATATTATCATAGTAATCTTTGGCAGTCCCCTAAAAAAAGGAAACCTCACAGGCCTATATTTTTTAAATGAAGTAACTATTTCACATAATGATTTATTACTCATGAAAGTATACTAAATGACACTTGTATTAATATTACAATACATTGTTTTCTGTTCATTATTTCAATTTCTGAAAAAAATACAATTACTATACTTGTAAAAATGCATTAAGCAGTTATGTTCTGAAACAAAGGTAGAATGAATATAACAGATACCACATGTAGAAGTAGTCTTGTATGTATTTTTATATAAAAAAATGCAGGTCAAAAAATTGTAAAATTTTTGATATTGCTAGCTTTATCCCGAAATATTTACTTTGCTGATGCAATAATGGCTTTTCGTGATGCAATATATGTCCAGTAACTGATCTTGTATGGTAATGTAGCGCTCTTTCACTCCATATATACCAGGGAATTACCTCTGTTTCTGTCCTCTATAATAGATTAAGTTTAATCTCAAAGTTTCTTTATGAGATCGAACAACAAGAGACCAAATGGACATAACACAAGAGGAGTAGTGCAAACGGGTCCTGCTGATTCTCCTCCTAATGTGTCCTCGAAATATAGAGGTCGCGCTAGAAGTGAAAGTATGAAAATGTGTTTGACGAAGTAAACACATAGCAGTTAGACATCTCGATCTGAGTTATAGCCATAGATTTGTGTATCTCTTTGAATTGTTGTGTCTTCCCTTGATGTCAAGAAACAATTGCTTGCACAGGAACAAATGGACCATCACATGCGACCTCGGAATTCACCGACAAAGCATCTTTTGCTTGAAACAATGAAATATGTACGGTTCACATAACAGGAACCTTAGCAGGCAAGGCTAAGATGTGTACTTTCATTTTAGTGTAATGGTCGATTGATCTGTGTTCACTTTGCTTCCATTTAGATTGTGTTTCTTATTAAAGCATTAATATTATATACCTACTGGGTATGAAGTTCGCTAGGTAAGATAATTGACCCCATCTTGGTATTGTCTATACGAAAAAGGCATGGTGCACAATAGCCGTTTAGAAAGGTTGTTTGTATCATAATTGATGGCAGTAAACTTGCAAGTCTGTCTCAGTGCCGAACATGGGTAGCATATACTTAGAGAAAATACGTTCTTTTGTGAAACTTAAGAGTCAAAGATATGCTACTATACGCAACCAATGCATGTGGACATTCCTTTGTATCACCATGATAGATCATTTATCTGGCCTATCAATATTAATCTACAGTTCTCAATAAAATTTAGTTAGCTATCAACCTATCAACAAATCCATCATATGTAATGAATGCAGGCAAGTTCATCCACGCCTAATCATTTGTATTATCTCTTTTTCTCTTCGATAAACTACTGCCTGATCCACAAGGGTCTTTGTTCGGTAGAAAAAAGTGAATTACAAATTGATATGTTTTTTTGTTGTGATTCACCAGTAATTATGTCTTGCACACTGACCCCAACAAAATAAAAGGTAACGTCATCCTGAAACATATATATGAAGGAGTAGGTCACGGCTTCTAATTAGCGCATGTCTGCTGCCATATGCAAGGAACACACAACAACTAATAGGTACTACAAGAACTACAACTTTCAAGTGGTACGAGTGTCCAATCCAATCCCCTCCATTCTCTCTCTCCCTCTCTCTCTCTCTCTCTCCCGGCAGAAGTAGATGGAGAAAATCTCTGGTGAGCTGCCCGGCCGCCGTGCTTGTTGCTTTGCACAAGAAGACGCGATGGTCCGGGAAAAGGCGGTGGTCAGGAAGATTGAAAACACGACAAGACGACAAGTTACCTTCTCCAGGAGGAAAAGTGGACTGTTCAAGAAAGCCAAGGAATTGGGCATCCTCTGTGATGCCGAGGTAGGGGTGATCCTGTTCTCTATCACCGGACGCCTCTATGAATACTCGAATTTCAGGTTTTTATACTTCCAATCATTCATGCATATTGGACTCCTAATTATTTTTTCCGTTAACTGTTATGCACGGAATTTCATAATTCAGTACTAGATCGTTTGTTCTACTGCCTTCGAATTTCCACTCTTACCATTATGTGCACCCATTGTTAAAGCAACAGAACGATACAACCACCGTACATATACCAACAGGACTTGTTGAGATCTTTCATGTCACTGACCTATATAATTTCAAGAAGTATTACTAATTTCTTCATGGTGGACCTAGTTTTGTTTTCTTGTTGCATGAGAGCATCATGGCTTGTATTTGATCAATAGTCCAACCCTCACATACCTAGAAACATAATTGAAGCTTCAACTTCATTGTAATGCAGATGAACATGTACTGGATCTCATAAAACTGGACTGATGAAAGTAATCAATTGATACATAACCGTGAAGTACTACGGAATATATTTAAATGAAATAAGTGCAGAGTCAACTAAATGATCAAATCAATGCAACTGACTGTGTAGTTCTCCTTCACATCACAAACATGTATTGTGGTGCTAGCATCGTATAAGTTATTTTTTTTGGCTTCACTGTTGAACTTTTAGAAAATGATACAACGTGCTGGCGTAAAAAAGTTTGCATGGTAAAGGCCCACTCTTATAATGACAATAATGTAATTACACTAGTGTACATGTCTAATTATATTTTTTCTGTAGTGTAAACATGAAATCTTTGATAAATATAACAGCCATGGTTCTAACATGTCAGGTATACACAAAGTTACTTATTATTCCTTTAATGAAATAAAATCATGCATTAATCCCAGCCATACTCATCGATCTGCCCCTTATTTTTTTTCTATAGTAGAAGACACACCGGGCATTGTTGCGGGAATATTTTGCAACATATTTCAAGGAGATTCATCATATAGACATGAATATGTGTATTTATAATATAAGAGCTAAAAATATGAATTCATGTGATTTATTGTGTTATTGTATATAAAAAAATTATTAGGTGTAAATAGTACCCCCTCTGTCCCAGAATAAGTTTCGCACATTTAACACTGAATCAGTACAAAGTTTATACTAGAGCAACGACACTTATTATGAGACGGAGGGAGTTGAATATAAAGGAAATTCTCATACGTGTTTGCATGTGGAGGTGAGTCTTTCGCCAAGCATATTGCATGACGTGATGACATGCTTACATGTTAAGAAAAATAGGTTAGTGGGGCGGGACCTTTTACCATGCATGATGTGTGATAATCTGGCATGCTTGCATGTTGTAGAAATAGGTCAGTTGGAGCTACCTATTTAGATATAGAAGATTTTGTCTCCAGACCAATGTACTTAGAAGGAACTAATGGAACCAAAAAGGCACCAATGACGGAGCCAGGGGCGAGGGGGAGCCATTCCCCCCGCCCTGGCAAGGATAAATTTTTTGCACATATACCATTCACATTTCGTCAAGAAATGTGTATATACTGCTTAGATGTATGTTAGAAGTTATTGAAATATCCACGTTGCAGAAAGGGAGGACAGAGTTATTGTATTCAGCATCTGCGCTTGCAATTTACACTGTTTGTAGTGTATACCTTTTTAAGTCTATTATGAGCTACGGTTGTATAAATTTGTAATTTCGTCGTTAACTTAATTCATAAATAAATGGTGATGAAAGTGCTAACATTGATAATGCGTCCAAAACAATAAAATGGAATTAACACATCATACCTTCGAATCGAAAAGGTCAAAGCCACGGCGGAGGTGGCAGAGGCTGCAATACCCTTCTTGTCCGCGTCCTCAGTGTTGTCATCTGGCATCATTCGTGAGGTCGAGGAAGTTGCCAATTTCATGGACTTAGAAGAACATTACCGAGCGCACAGGCAAATACACTCCCTAAAACCGTATCGTCCTTCTCCCGGCAAAAGATCACAATCGACGGTTTTCTGGAAGCTCGTTCTATGCTGAACATGTGACGAATACTATTACTTAACACTTAATTATATATTTCCCATTAAAAAATTAAGTGCACAATTCACATAGGTGCTAGTTCCGCCCGGATGATTCAGAAAATACTAGGCGCCCCGGACGATGGAGGACCGCGCGTCTACCACCCCGTTTTTGATTTTCCAATTGGGTAAAAAAGAGATTTCCTTATATGTTGGTTTGTACTCTTCTTCACACCCGGAGTGAGTGTAAACTTCACACTATGTCATGGCTTCCAAATAGGTCTCTGAGATTTATCCAGAAATTATGTGTTATATGAGCCTAAAGCCCATACAGAATTTAGCAATTGGGAGGTATGCAGTACTAACATCGTACGTCTTACTGCATGTACCGAGATCTGTATTTGCTCAAGAAAAAAGCCTATTCCTGCAATAATCTTAATTCAGAACCAAATTTCTAGGTGCAGAGAAACTACTAAACCCGCTTGAATGTCCAGTAGCCCTTCGGCTAAGGTTTGAATTAGGAAAGTTTACTAATAGAAAAAATATTTTCGATATTGCTTCGTCTTAGGGATACGATGTCATTCCTATACAATATCAGTGTGTGACGATCACTATACCGTAAGCTAGCATCATGGTCCATTTTATATAACGAGGTTGTGCTTCAACGCCAGAATAAGATCTTGGACGTTACAAGCTTTGACAAGCCGACAAGTAGGGTGTAGATATAGAACAGGCAAAACAAATGACAAGCCTCGACAACAAATCACTAATTAAAGAGAACTCTTTTCAAAGATCACTCACACCTTCCCAGGTTGCTACAAGTGGCACACTGTATGTATTTTTTCTTTATTCATATATCCGTTATTTTTAAAACGTTTTATCTCTTAAAGCAGGCGTCCAAATCTTAAACCCGCTTCACCGTCGATTCCTCACATCGAGATCTTCAAAACTAGATCCCAGGTTGATAGGTTTTGATGAACTTTTTTTTCATGAAAAACCAGACGAAGAAACCCGGACGAAAAGACCGTGCCTCTCAAGGAAGGACAAAAAAACGTGTTCTTTCGTTTTCGTGAGGCACGGCCATGCCTCTCGCGGAAGCAAACCTGTGCCTCTCGCAAAAGCAAAACCTTGCCTCCTGCGAAAGAAAAAACAAATTGAAAACACATTTTTTCGTTTCCGAGAGCCACGGCCTCTCGCAAAAAAAAAACCAGTAAACGCATTTTTTTGTTTTTGAGAGGCACGGACATGCCTCTCGTGAAAGCAATACCCTGCCTCTTGCTGAACCAAATATAGTGTAGTCATCATCTGATCTGGGAGTCCCAAATCTTGGGTTTCCTGGAAATTTGGGAGTGGGCATCCAACAACTATCCCCAAGAAGGTCACTCCACTATAGTAGGCACTCCTCCAGCCATGGAGGGGAAGCCCACCGTAGCACAGCCTAGGCCGTCGTCTTGACTACTGCACCCAACTGATCCACAAGAGCCGGCCCAGCCACCTCGTGGGGATCCCATCGGGAATTACCCGCCTTAGCACATTCATCGTCAGGGCATCCGCCAACGCGGCCAATGCGGCCGGCGTCGATGGCAGGGGATCCGTCTAGATGGTAGTTGGCTGTGATAAGGACCCTGGCGTTGCCTTGAGGGATGGAGATGAGGCAGCGTGAAATTTTTCTGGTAGGTTTAAACTAATCAACCACAAAAAAATGTGAGGGAATTTCCCTTCTTCCGGTCTGTGTCATACCAGAAGTGGTCGGTGAAAAAATGATGATATATGTGATAGAGTCTAGGTAGCAACGATTGAAAATATAATTTTCCAGAATCCCCTAAAATATTTGGGCATATAAAATCCACATCCCAGAAGTGCCACTACATAGCGTATAGTATAAGCGTGGTCATAAGTTCTTTTTGCGGGTGAAGTCTGGTGATAAGTTAAAGAGAGGTAGAGGTAGAACAACATGGGTGTGTGGCAGTTAACTATCCATGTACAAGAACCACAACCTGGTTTCGATATCTTATAGGTTTCAACTATGGCTGGCCCGATTTGGTTTGAACTGAAACAATTTGGTGTTGTTGTTTTTCATCTTGTATGGGGATTTCTGTATCGTTTGTTCCATGGTTTTAACTGTAAAGTGTGGCAAAAGACTGCGTCAAGCAAGGGAAAGAGACACCATCCATACCACTGTATAACAATGAACAATGTTGGCAAAGGAATGTGCTAAGGAAGTTGATCCAGATAAATATCAATGACGAAACCAACCATTGATAAATGGAAATAGTTGGAGGAGAGGCCATTTGAGGCCTGTGTGGGAGCAAGTGGTGCGAAGCGGGCAAGTGGCAAGGTTAAGGGTTACGAGTGGGATCTGTTGTGTTTGGTTTCCTGTTTTCTTGCCTGAAAACAAGAAAGAGAATAATGTTGTTAGTCAAAAAATAGTACCATCTAAGAATTCTCTTTTTGTTGTCTCTTATATAATTTATATTTGGTTTACAATACTAAACAGTCATAATTTGTAGTTTGTTTGCAATACTAAACAACCATAATTCGTAGTTGGTTTACAATACTAATTAAACAACCATATTTATAACTGCCAAGTTTGTTCATATGTGAATGAGGTTCAAACTAGAATGACACAACACCTATGATTCGAGGTATCACATAGGTAATTCTAAATGAATTACCAAAGAGTGCTTCATTTAGAAACTCCAGGATTTAGTAGATAAAAAAGGTTTATATGGCTAGCTATATGGTACTCGGATTCAGAAAGCAATTTTGTTAGTATGTGAGTTTGGTTCAAGATAGAATTACACACCAGATGTTTTTAAAGGTAACTCAGAGGAACTTGTAATTTTTTTAGTAAACTAATGCATCATCTAGAAACTCACACATTTATCAGAGAAAACCGGTTTGTATTCCTAGTTATAGGGTACTGGGTTTCTATAAAGCAAGTTTCTTAGTATGTGAGTCAGGTTTAAAATATATGGAGAAGACACATGTAATTCAGCTTAACACACATGCAATTGTAAGAAAATTATCGAACTAATACCTCTAGAAAGTCCAGAATGTAACAGGGAAAAAGGTTTATACGGCTTGTTATTCAGGATATATTATAGCATGTAGATTAGAAGAGCAACATTTTTTATACAGCATAGTTGGTCACTCGTAGGTATAACTCGTCATCGATGAAATGATTTATTTGATTAGGTGGTGGCAAGCTCTAAGTGTGCAGCATGTAGGTATCTTTAGTCAAAATATTTTTTTACTCCAATATACTAGCCAAGTTGAGAACATTAATTCATACATAGACTATAGTTTCCTATGGATGTTACCAACTTCACATATCCTCTGGTTTGTAAGTTCATTACTACATTTTAGATCTTCCAACAGACTATGGGAATAAAAAATATTAACGGTGTGGTCATAGATTTTGAATTCTCTTAAGTGGTATAGAATACAACTTGTATAGATAGTCTTTTCTTTTTGAAACTATTGCCACAAACACAATTCGAACTATGTGGTCATAATAGCATGAAAATTGTTATTCATGTTGTAACTATAATTTATATGAATAGTTATGGTCATAAAATTAAAATAATAGTAGTGTGTGCTTAATTAGTAATTATCAGAATGTTAAGCTTGTGTTATAACTAATATTTAAAAACTCGCATTCTGCAAGATGCATTTCATATACCGTGGAAGTAATAGTAAGAAAATGTGTCGGTCGTACAATCATATCCTCGTGCTCACACATATATGCTATCTACGTAGCTAAATAATGTTTTCCTATGAAATTATAATATGTTCACTCTTGCTTGCCAGGATGAAATCTACAATTGAAAGATATCGGCTAGTAAAAGAGGGCCAACAACTCCTAAGTTCAAGGGATGAGGCCAAGGTAGTAACTGTGAGTTAGTTGTCATGTGCTTCGTGTCTTACAAATTTCAAAGACCAATGAGATCTCCTTCCAGTAATTTCATAATTACTTCTTCGAAAGAACAGGTTACCCCCATGGCACGTATGTTCATAACATGAATATTATTCCCTCTACCGGCGACAGATTCAATAGGAGGCACAAAACCGAAATAGAGACAAGTAACCAAAATTCTCTAATTAAACTAAAATCTACAGCTTTCCATTACAGTGGATCCAAAATCTTCATGCCAATGATATATTATGTACATACAGAAGTCTCATAGGATAATTGCAAGAACTAGGGAAATATGCATCATGTAGTGTGAAACAAATCAACCAATATTTTCATGTATTTGAATCGGTTTTCAATCTAGCACTATCTAGTATTTGCGCATGTGCAAACTTTTTAATCTTTTTGGGGTACACTAATCTGAGACTGGCACATCTTCCAGCACGGATAAATGATGCTAGCATGCGTCACCGATTGTATAATGCTTATGTATAATCATGTGTTCTTCAGCAACATACATCCATGATGCAGTTGAGTAAACAATATACGATGAAGATCTGTAAACATCTACATGGAGGAGTATTTGAAAATTTAACTATATTACCACTAATGACTTTATCATTGCATATCACCACTAGTGATGAGTTGCGTAAAGCGACAAAAGGAAAATTTTATAAACTACCATTTGTATTAACTAATAGAATGATAGTGAGATGTGGAGATTAGGTCGTAAAATCACTGTCTAGTAAGAATATCTTCCTTCTAGTTATTTAATGTTTTCAACTAAAGACGAATCATACTATCTAAATCTCTTAAAGTACTCTTAGCTTAATCATGACAATTATTTTATGTTACTTCTCTATGACATTGTCATCAATAATATTATACCAGTGTGTTCATGTGAAATTTTGGTTAAAATATGTTGTAATCAAAAAAATATCCCTAGAAATTCAACAATCTGTGAAAATTCTAACTGAGCAGATGCACGTCACCTAGTTATGTGATTTTATTGAACTCAGATTGGTTTATCCACTGGGACGAGCTACTGTTGATAGCCCATATTGTTAACTAATTATTTTACTATTTCCTCAAGAACACATTAATTTTTTCCATGTGAATGTCCATCAACAGCTTTGGCAAGCGGAAGCAGCTTGCATGGAGCAACAATTACATAACTTGCGAGAGAAACATAGGTATGGCAGATATCGAACAAAGCATACAAACTCCTATGAATACTCAATACCTGTAAATTCCATCAATTTTCAAAAATAAGTCTTCAGCTGACCATATCCATTATTTTCAAGTTAATTCATACTCATCATGAAGCATACACCATTACATCTCAAGTTTCCATTCTTCATATTTATATACATTTTAGAGCAAAAGATGGTATAACATAATATCCTAGAAAGAAACCATACTTGTTCGTACATTTCTGATCTATAATTCCACCTATACTTGTCCTGAAACAAACCATGTAGCCAGACATGTGTAAGATTATTTACAAAAAAAATAACCATTATTTAAGTTGACCCCAAAAGGATGTCCACACATTACTAAGGGAGAATAGAGTTGCTTGGATAATTTTTAGCCAACACAAACAGTACATGCCATCATCTTCCCCCTTTCACAAGCAAGCGACGACGACTTCTCCTACACCACCAACCAAGCGATGTCTCCATTGACCTCTCAAAGGATACATTGGCTTAGGCCAAATAGGCAGGGACTCATGTGAAAGTTAGGTGTCTTTAATTCTGATGACGTGATACATCGGGGATATCTGCAAGACATGCATTGGACAATACCTTCAAAAGGGGGTGTCCAACCCTAATCATTGTCATTGCTCAAATGTTACCCGCACCTTCAACATCAAGGCGACATAGACAAACCAAAGATAGCCTTCCTCCTCAGTAGTGTTGTTGCCTAACAATTAACCATGTGAACCACCCACACGTTCGGTTACAACAAATTAAAAAAACGCTCCAGGTGGTGTACCATACACCACCTTAGAGGCATGTCGATCCTACATTATAAATATGCTGGCACTGATAAGCCACAAACTCCACCACCCATGCCATCAGTACCATATATATTGATCGCCTACAAGGTAAGTGGATGTCACTAATATTATTTGAAGGAAGAAAACATCGTGTGGCATGGCCACTTCTCCACACGCTACTAATATAGCTTGAAGTCAAATTTTTTTTTGCGTCAATAGCATTTCCGTTGGAGATGGTAACGTTGATCAGTAAATGTAAAATGCACGAATTTTGAAAATGTAAGTAATAAAATAAGGACATTCTTGATAGCTAGGCAAGTGCGGAATAACATTGGGATACTATTGCTTCAACAATTCATATAACTTCTTCTTCGCAATAGAAGCCGCCGTGTCAGCATTGGGATACTATTGCTTCAACAATTCGTATAACTCCTGCTTGACCACCATTAGGATACTTGAACCTTATTTGCCTCCTTGTCAGCTGACGCACATTATATCTGTATTCTAAGGCTGGTGTCGTTGATGATGCAAACTTTTCAAATGATGAAACCTAGGGCATTTCCATACTGACCTCCAAACTTCCTTGGAGTAACATGCTTCCAACTGGAGTCCACTGGAGTGATCACAAACATGTTGATACCTGCAGTGTATCAGCGTCTAGTCTTCCACCCCTTCCTATGTATTGCAACATGGGTCTCCTCTTCATGACTATAGTCCTCATCCGGATTATCATTGTCGTCAAATAGTATTACCTAATACTGATAAACATCAATTCAGCCTACAGAATTACTATAAAGTCTCCATAAAGTGTAGAGAAAATTTCGGGACCCTTGCTAAAAAAGGACATATTGAGTGCCAACAATTTGACGAAACGGAAACATGCTAACATTTTGCCAAAACATTGGCACCACTAGACAGTTCCGGCAAAAAAAAAAAAAACCTAGCACGAAACAATTCACGTGCAACACAAAATGTGGCCTTGGCTGCATTCATGGTCTAGTCGACAACACACAAATACAATGCCATCACAATTTCAAGAAGTATACATATGTGCATCCAAAGAAATTTGACCGCATCCATCCGACTGAAATTTGACTGCATTCCATCACAAATCCACGAGTATATGTAAGAGGAGGATGAAGACACGAGGTCGCAGGGGTAGGGATGCTTCGAGGAGAGGTTGAGGTCGATATGAGTGGTGGCACCGTGAGAGGATGTTAAGTCATGGGGGATAAGGAAGCATGGTTGAGGGTGACGAGAGCCACCATGCCGCCAAAGGATGCAAGGTCTAGTTTGTTCCAGGAATGGAGGTCGAAGGCAAGGTGTCAGCTCGCAGCCCGAGAGATGATGATATGAAGGCGCTCGTGAAAATGGAACAAGGGCCACCTCTGTTTGCCAGAAAGTCGCTGGCTGCCGTTGGCATTACTGCTGGAGTGGATGACATAAGCAATGCCACTAGTAAACTAGTCATGGTGTTGTTGACGTCACACACACCTCCAATAATTTCAGTACACCTAGTGATTTTGGGTGTTAAAATGGAGTGGGTTGGATAGTCAATGACATATTGAGCCAGAGTGCATTACAATGAAGTCTTAATATTATTAAATGAATACACACATCAAAAATAACGCAGCTTTATTTTTTGCGAATGTTAACACATCAAAATAACACAGCTTTATTTGGACGATGCGAAGTAAATATTACATCAATATATGATACGGTTAACAGTGGTGGAGACAAATAAATTAAAATGGACACACAAATCAAGTACGACGAGTTGTTTCACAATCCTCTTAATTATAGGTTTTGTCTCAGGCATCGAGATTTTGCTGCTTCTACTGGTGGTGTATTGTTTATTGTATAGTCCTCCTCTTCTTACTATAGGCGACGAGAAATTGGTCATAGTTTTTCTCGTTAGTGAATCCTTTCATTCCTGCGACGTGCCACTTGCCTCCCATCATTAAAATGCAGCTCGTGATTTCGGTTTTAAGGCGAATACAAAATGTCGAGCCAAGAGAGGCTCTAGGGCACCAAGATGATGCCCTAGGCTTAAGCTGGCCCTTCAGCAACATACTCATTGGCACCCGTGGGGGTTGCGCCATCTTTTAGTCAGAACCCGTCAAACTCCCTGGCTCACATAGAATACATAGGCACCAGTTTCCAAATGTAGTCCAGAAACCCCGCAGATCTGTCGAGCCACAAAACCAGCCGGACTACACCACTCAGATCATAGTTCAGGTACTTAATATGTTGGAGCTGACTCTCTCATCTCACCTCTTTTCTCTTGGTTGTTTCACACAACACCCAGAAGAACACAAGATATTTGGTGCCGGGCTGTCTCACACAGCTCACAGCCTTTCTTCTCTCTATTCTCTTAACTGTTTCCAAATGTAGACTCACGCACGCACAGGCTGGGCACCACATTCTCCCACTATCACCACTAACTAACTGACTAGCCCACGTCCAGAACATGTGAGGCTAGTCCACTAATGCAGGTACATGCAAACTCCACACCGGCTAACGAACTTGTACGTGCTAACCACTTGACCGAGTCACTCGGCTCACACACAACTAACTCCATGTCTATGCAGCCAGTTGCATTATCCAGCTTGCATGCAACGCCGTGCTTCTCACACGGTGATGTCCGCTTCACACGGCACCTCGGCACTCCCCAGTACATGCTTCCAGCTGACTAGGTTTCAGATGTTCATCTGCTAATGCATCAGCCCTACACAACGCTAACTCATGCAGAAATGAAATGACATGCAGATACATGAAATCAAGATTATAGCTAACATAATCAACGAGGAGGCCACCACTCTAACTTCCATGCGGCTAACCTCTCCACTGCCGCCAAGGTTCCGAGAAAGCAAATCCCCATAATCCCTTCTTGTGCTGGAGAGTGAAGCCCCACAGTGAAGCTAAATGATAGAGTATCTGAAGCGGCCATGAGGACAAGCCATGCCCATAAGGTGAAAAAGGTGGACCACAACCCTTCATCCAGCACCATGACCATAGCCCTCTTCTGAGCTCTTGATCCATTCCAATCGCAGCACCAAACTGCACCACCGGTACCAACAAGGCTTAATCTGCCTTCCCTCATATGGCGAATGAAGGAGGGGAGGAGGAGGTGCAAGGCCGAGGCGGCTTCAATTTGGCTGCCCTGGTGTGTGACAGCCACTTGGGCGGGATTGTTTCATATGGCAATATTTTGAATTTATACAGACCTGTAAGATGAGAAACGAAGTGCTCCTTCCAATCCAAAATAACTGTTGCTGTTTTAGTTCAAATTTGAAAAAAAACACGACACTTAATTTGGATCGGATGGGGTACTTATTAATTTATACCTAGACGATGTGATCATTTTCCAACATACTAATTTCTTATAATGTATAAATATAAGTAATAATTCGACATCTAATGGTAGATTAATGTCCAAAATGATTATTGTTTAGAGAATGATGCAATGGTGAAAGAACAAAAAGGTTGATCCTATATAATAATGTTACACTAGGTAAACTAATGAATATGTTAACTAGATTACAAATTATGGAATTATATATTGAAGGAGTATTATCAGATGATATATCCCTACAATCATTAAGCTAATACAGGCTGTTGCTCGGACACCACCTAACTGGCTTAAGTTTAGAAGACCTGAAGTCTTTGGAGAATCAGATAGAAATTAGCCTCCATCACATTCGTCTAACCAAGGTAACGTCAAAGTGTACCAATATGTACAGATAATGTATCTACAGTGTCACTGACGGTACGAATTGTTGTTTTCAGGATAAACTTATGCTTGAGGAAATTCACGAGTTAAACAAAAATGTTAGTACATAATCCTTCCTTTGTTGTGACAATAGTACATACGAGCAGAATAGAGGGGGGGTGCCTTTTGGTTAATCATAACCTTTCTAACTGCAGGAAACCATCGCACGCCAGGAAAATACAGAGTTGCACAGGAAACTAAACATCATTCGTCAAGAGAATATCGATTTACAAAACAAGGTGCGTATTCTTGCTCACAAATTAAATAAAGCGTAGTAGTAATCAACATATACACCAGCACATGACTACAAAGTTACATTACAATAACTTGTGTTATATATACATTGCATAAAATTATATACACACTAAAATACAAGTATGTATGATATTTTAAATACTGTTTCAAAACAAATTATATTCTTCATTCATGCAAATATGTAGATGTCCTAAATATATAAATAACTGAATGGTGACATTTTATAGGGAGCTTTCATTACGTTTAATATCATGGCATACCCAATCTAATTATTAGTCAGCTCACACTATTGAATTAGTTTACACATATAACAATATTCGTGAATGAGCAGATGTTCCTAACTCATGCAAGATAGATGCTAACGGGGCAGGAATCGAATTGGGAACCTATCTAGGGGGAAGAATCATTATTGTGTTATATCCAGGACCATTAAGCACATCACTAAACTTGATTACACAATTTAAATAAATACTCTGTAAATATTGCACGACCATATCAACTCTAAACTCTACATTCAAGTGGCACCCATATTCATGGCTTACATTTATGTTCTCTTATATATTTCCAACTCTTTTATAAGAAATTTCTTTTTTTAAATTGATACCAGTCTTGTTGTTACATTACATAAAGATGCATTTCAAATGGCCCACATATAAAAGATAGTTATTTTTATAAGTACAGTTAAATCATCAAATAACTATTAGGCGTTTTCCATATTCCTGTTTAAAAGGTGACAGTCTACTGTGTGTGCATCTTTCTTTATTAATGTCTTTGCGTATTTGGTCTTCTTAATTTATCATTAGCTATTAGTAAAGAGACAATGAGTAGCATTTCCTTCTCTTTCCTAAATGGTGTTTGGAAACGTTTCAATACTAATTGTATCCAATAGCAAACATAGAAGCTTTCGAAGGGTTAGTAAGAAGATGGCATATTGAAATTATCTCCTAGTCGGTGACCTTTTGGTCAAATGGAAGCATAATTGGGTGTTAGCTGATCATTACACACATTGATTTATCGCACACAGTCGTTATAGTCAGAGTTCTGTCGAGGAGAAGAGATGTTGAGATTTATTATGGATATGCTCGGTAGGTACATGTGAAGCTGGTATATATACAATATATAATTATTCCCATTTCAGTTAATTTGGCAGGCAGAAGTAAAGCGGGGAATACAAAGTTACAACAGTGCCGCTCCTCATGGAAAACATTCAATTTTCCTTGAACACAGTCATTCACACCATGCAGAACGGCGCGAGTAACCAGAATCACCAATACTGGGGTAAATTGCAGAATTTCTTATTTTGCATCTGGATTTTTAGTTCATGGAGACAACATTCTGAGCATCCTGTCTCAATGCAGCAAACTTTCACATCCAGAAGACTGAGTGGGATATCCATCACACTAGAGGTTTTAAACGCAAGGACATACGTCCAAGATCAAATTTTATATGAATTTATCCCAGTGCCAGTTTTCTATGAACTATTGTAAACCAAGTAAAAATTATTATTTGTCTACGATGAATTGTTAGCATAACTATATACCATTGTGAGATTTCTAAATTGCTGCTTGTATTGTATTTTTCTTGATGCAAAATACAATATATGCTTGTGAGTACGGAAATTAAGAATATGTTGTACTTGAGTGATCTCGGCCCAATGTCTGTATACTTGCATTCTAGTCATGAATCCCAATAAAGAGTGTCCGTTATCTTTTAACTTCATGAATTAATACTTGTGGCAAAATTACTTTTAGCTTGGGGCCACGTGTTTGTCCTTATTGACATTCTACACTACATGCATCATGAATAAGTTAATTTGTAATTGCACACACTTGGTGGAGATGTCGACACTCCCTTCCTTCGTTGTAGTTAGTTTGTTCCAGGAGCTCATTAATCAGATAAAGATACGTAAAGAACCCATGTAAATGGGATGTGTCGTCAGCCATGGCAAGCCGAGGCAGTAAGCAGTAACTGTATCAACCCTTCAAAATTTAACTCATTGTTTGTACTTGTATGATGATGGAATTGCACGATGTATTGATCAGGTACAACCGCACGTATATATGATATATAAGGTGGGCCATGACCTCAACTATACTAGACTAGAAGGTGGGCCAAAACACAATATGTGCACACATATATCAATACTCAACACCCCCCGCAGTCGAAGCGGCACTATCGTTGACGCAGAGACTGGATCGGAACTCCTCGAAGTACGTCGTGGGCAAGCCTTTGGTCATAATATCTGCAAACTGTTGGGAGGTCGGAAAGTGTAAAACACGAACATGGCCAAGGGCGACCTGATCCCGAACAAAGTTAATATCAAGCTCAATGTGCTTGGTGCGGCGATGATGAACCGGGTTGGCGGAGGGGTAGACGGCCAAGACGTTGTCGCAGTATACCACCGTTGCCTTGTCGACCGGACAGGAGAGCTCGTGAAGAAGCTGGCGAAGTCAGGAGCACTCGACGATGACATTTTGCACGGCGCGATACTCAACCCCAGCATTGGACCGGGAGACCGTAGAATGCCATTTGGAAGACCACGAAACAAGTGACTGTCCAAGGAAGACATGGTGACCCGAGGTAGAGTGATGGGTGTCAGGGCAGCCAGCCCAGTCAGCGTCGGTGTAGGCAGAGGCATGCAGCGTCAGACCAAGATCCACAGAGCCACAGATGTAGTGGAGGATCCGCTTGAAAAAGTCCAATGAGCATCGCAAGGTGCATGCATGTGAAACACGTCTGTTGCACAGCATACTGTTGCTCCGGTCGAGTGAGTGTAAGATACTGAAGAGCACCCACAATAGACCGGTAGAAAGGAGCATCCGGGGCAGGATAACCATCCACAGCAGAGAGCTTGGCCTTCGTGTCGACAGGGGTGGCCGCGGGTCTGCAATTAAGCATGCCGGCGCGGTCGAGGAGCTCAAGAGCATACTTCCGTTGGTGGAGGAAGAAACCATCAGGTCGGCGCACTTCCTCGACACCGAGGAAGTAGTGTAACGGAACCAAATCCTTGATGACGAACTCAGCACGAAGACAATCAGTGAGCTGACAGTGGAGCCCGGTAGTGCATGCTGTCAAGATGATGCTGTCGACGTAGAGGAGCAGATATGCGGTAGTGGCACCCTGGTGGTAGACGAACAACGAAGCATCAGAGTGTGTGGGTCAAAACCCAAGTTGATGCAGAAACGCCACGATGCGCTGGTACCAGGCGCGAGGAGCCTACCTCTACCCATACAATGAGTGCGAAAGGAGGCACGCATGATCTAGATGCTCCGGATCAACAAAACCGGTGGGTTGCTGACACAAGACCTGCTCCTGAAGATGACCATGAAGAAAAGCGTTGGAGACGTCCATCTGGTGTATGGGCCAGGCACAGGAGACTGCAAGCTGAAGAATAGTGCAGATCGTGTCTAGTTTAACAACCAGAGCGAAGGTGTCGGTGAAGTTAACGCCGACACGTTGGCGGAAGCCACGAACCATCCAACGCGCCTTGTAGAGATCGAGAGTACCGTCAGGGTGGACGTTGTGCTTGAAAACCCACTTTCCGGAGATCACGTTCGCGTGACGGGGACGAGGGACAAGCTGCCATGTCCGGTTGCGCTGCAATGCGTCGAATTCCTCCTGCATCGCCGCAACCCATAGAGGACCGCGCAGGGCCGCCCGAACAGAGGACGGTAGGGGCGACTGTGCGGAGGTGGAGGCGGTGCAAACGTACTCATCCGACGCATACTGCGTGCTCGGATAGCGGATGCCCGCCCGAGCACGAGTGATGGGACCTGCCGCGGGGCAGCCGCGGGTGGCGCAGACGGGCCGACCGAAGGTGTCGACACCGCAGCTGAGGCAGTTGCGGCAGGCGCCGCGGCGAGGCCTACTCGGCAGCCAACGGATGGCCCGCGGGCGATGATGGAGGCGCGGGCGAGGGCGGACCAGAGGAGGTCGACGCCGATGGTGAGCTCGTGGCGGTGCTAGGGAGCACAACGCCCGAGCCGGCGTGTGTCGCGATGGGAAGGCCCGGTCGGACCTCAAATCCGGGTGGTGGGCCAAGGGCCACACGCGCACGCCCAGGAAGATGAGTCAGTGAACTGGCGCCATCAGAGGCCGGTGACGAAGGAGCGGCCGAAGGCACCTATTGAAAGGGATACACAAACACGCCAAAGAAAACATGCCAGGAGGTGTACACGCGATGGGAGACTGGATCATAACAGCGGTATCCTTTGGAGTTGGGAGCGTAACCGATGAAGATGCAGGCACGGAGCATGGAGCAAGTTTGTGAGGAGCGATGTCGACAATGCTGGGATAGCAGAGGCACACAAATAAACGCAAACCATCATAGGACGGCGGCATGCTGAAGAGAAGGTGATGGGGCACGTAATTCCAGCACGGCCGACAGGGACGGAGATTCAGGAGAAGCGACGCGGTTGCGAGGGCATCCGTTCAGAAGCGAGGAGGCACGTTGGCATGAAAGAGTAGTGTGCGAACGCAGTCATTGAGAGTGCTTAGGACACGTTTAGCGCGACCATTTTGTTATGATGTATACGGGCATGTGAGACGAAAAATCGTGCCATGGTGTGTGGGAAAAGTGTAGAATGCAAGGTTGTCGAACTCTTTTCCATTGTCTGTCTCACGAGCAAGAATGGGGAGCCCAAACTGCGTGTGCAGGCATAGGAGTAAAATGCCGTTAAAGTGGAGAGTGCATCCGATTTCTGTCGTAAAGAAAATGTCCACACATAATGGGAGTGGATCTACGAGAGGGAGAGTGGATCTACGTACCCTTGTAGATCGCTAAGCGGGAAGCGTTAAGAAACGCGGTTGGTGTAGTCGAACATCTTCGCGATCCAAATCGCCGAGCGTCCCGCGATCTCATCACGATCCGTCCCGCGATCCAATCACGATCCGTCCCGTGAACTCATCACGATCCGTCCCGCGATCTCATCACGATCCGTCTCACGATCTTGATCACGATCTGTCCTATGAACTCATCACGATCCGTTCCGCGATCTCATCACGAACCGTCTCGCGATCTCGATCACGGTCCTTCCGATCTAGCGCCGAACGGACGGCACCTCCGCGTTCAGCACACGTGCAGCTTGATGACGATCTCCACCATCTTGATCCAGCAAGAGGAGGTGGAGAGGAGAGAGAGTTCACCGGCAGCGTGACGGCGCTCCGGTGATGGTGGTGGAGTGATTCCGGCAGGGCTTCGCCTAAGCGCTGCGGAAAACCGATCTAGAGGAGAAACTGTGCACCGGTGAAACGGGTAGCACGTGGCCGGAAATTCTGTCCAAAAACCACCCAATCCACTAGTATATATAGGAGGAGAGGAGAGGAGAGGCAGCCAAGGCCTTTGGGTCGGCCGAAATAGGAGGTGGGAAGAAATCCTACTTCACCTCCAATCCTAGTTGGAGTAGGATTGCCTCCTATTGGCTGATTTTCCACTTTTTGCTTTAGGACTTTCTCTCCTGCGCCATGGGCCTTTGTGGCTGTTTTCCCAGCCCAATAAGGGCTGGTTATTATTCTCCCACAGCCCATGGACCTCTTGGGGTCGAAGTACCCCTCCCGGAGGTCCTCCGGTACACTACCGGCACTCCCGGTACAATACCGATACTCCCGGTACACTACCGATGAGCCCGAAACTTTTCCGGAAACCAAACTGGGACTTCCTATATATGAATCTTTACCTCCGGACCATTCCGGAGCTCCTCGTGACGTCCGGGATCTCATCCGGGACTCCGAACAACCTTCGGTCACCACCATACATAACTCTACACTACCGAAACGTCACCGAACCTTAAGTGTGCAGACCCTGCGGGTTCGAGAACTATGTAGACATGACCGAGACACCTCTACGATCAATAACCAATGGCGGGACCTGGACGTCCACATTGGTTCCTACATATTCTACGAAGATCTTTATCGGTCGAACCTCTATGTCAAGGATTCAGTTAATCCCGTATAACGTTCCCTTTGTTCTTCGGTATGTTACTTGCCCGAGATTCGATCGTCGGTATCTCCATACCTAGTTCAACCTCGTTACTGGCAAGTCTCTTTACTCGTTCCGTAATACAAGATCCCGTGACTAACACTTAGCCACATTGCTTGCAAGGCTTGTTGTGATGTTGTATTACCGAGTGGGCCCTGAGATACCTCTCCGTCACACGGAGTAACAAATCCCAGTCTCGATCCATGCCAACTCAACAGACACCATCGGAGATACCTGTAGAGCACCTTTATAGTCACCCAGTTACGTTGCGACGTTTGATACACACAAGGCACTCCTCCGATATCCGTGAGTTGCATGATCTCATGGTCAGAGGAACATATACTTGACATGCAGAAAACAGTAGCAATAAACTGACACGATCATATGCTATGTTTGTAGTTTGGGTCTTATCCATCACATCATTCTCCTAATGATGTGATCCCGTTATCAAATGACATCTCATGTCCATGGCTAGGAAACCTTAACCATCCTTTGATCAACGAGCTAGTCCATTAGAGGCATACTAGGGACATGGTTTTGTCTATGTATCCACACATGCATTTAAGTCTCCGATCAATACAATTATAGCATGGATAATAAACGATTATCATGAACAAGGAAATATGATTATAACTAATTTATTATTGCCTCTAGGGCATATTTCCAACAGTCTCCCACTTGCACTAGAGTCAATAATCTAGTTCACATCACCATGTGATTCGCATTGTTATGAATCTAACACCCAATGAGTTCTGGGGCTCGATCATGCTTTGCATGTGAGAGAGGTCTTATAGTCAACGGGTCTGCGATATTCAGATCCGTGTGTACTTTGCAAATCTCTATGTCAAACCGTAAACACTGCTACCACACTCCACTTGGTACTATTTCCAAATGGCTGCTCCACTATACGTATCGAGATTGCTACTACTAGTCATCCGGATAGGTGTTAAAGCTTGCATCGACGTAACTCTTTACGACGAACTCTTTGTCACCTCCATAATCAAGAAACATTTCCTTAGTCCTCTGGTTACTAAGGATAATTCCGACCGCTGTCCAGTGATCCACTCCTGGACCACTCTTGTACCCCTTGACAAACTCATGGCAAGGCACACATAGGTGCGGTACACAGCATGGCATAATATAGAGCCTATGGCTAAGGCATAGGGGACGACGTTCGTCCTTTCTCTTTCTTCTGCCATTGTCGAGCTTTGAGTCTCACTCAACTTCACACCTTACAAATCAGACGAGAACTATTTCTCTGGCTGATCCATTTTGAACTCTTTCAAAATCTTTGTCAAGGTATGTACTCATTGAAAGTCTCATCAAGTCAACTTGATCTATCTCTATAGATCTTGATGCTCAACAATTTGGTAGCTTTATCCAGGTCTTCCTTTGAAAATCACTTTCCAAACAACCATTTATGGCTTCCAGAAATCCTACATTATTTCCGATCAACAATATGTCATCCACATATACTTATCAGAAATTCTATAGTGCTCCCACTCACTTTGTTGCAAATACAAGTTTCTCGTAAACTTTGTATAAACTCAAAAACTTTGATCAACTCATCAAAGCGTATATTCCAAATCCGAGATGCTTGCTTCAGTCCAAGGAAGGATCACCGAAGCTTGCACACCTTTTAGCATCCTTAGGACTGACAAAACCTTCTGGTTGTATCACATACAACCTTTCCTCAAGTAAACCGTTAAGGAAACGATGTTTTGACATCCATCTGCCAGATTTCATAATTGAAAACACAGCAACTGCTAACATAATTCCAACAGACTTTAGCACCACTACGAGTGAGAAAGTCTCATCATAGTCAACTCCTTGAACTTGTCACAAACATCTTTGCAACAAGTCGAGCTTTACAAATAGTGACATTCACCATCAGTGTCTGTCTTCATTTTAAAGATCCATTTGTACTCAACGACCTGCCATCCAACGAGCAAGTCTACCAAAGTCTACACTTGGTTTTCATACATGGATCCTATCTCGGATTTCATGGCCTCCAACCATTTTTCGGAATCCGGGCCCATCATCGCTTCTCCATAGCTCGTAGGTTCATCATTGTCCAACAACATGACCTCCAAGACAGAGTTGTCATACCGCTCAGGAGCAGTACACATCCTTGTCGACCTACGAAGTTCGATAGTAACTTGATCCTGAAGCTTCATGATCATCATCATTAACTTCCTCTTCAACTAACGTAGGCTTCACAGAAACATCTTTCTGCGCTGCGCTACTCTCTGGTTGAACAAAGGTTTAATAACCTCATCAAGTTCTATCTTCCTCCCACTCAATTCTTTCGAGAGAAACTTTTTCTCGAGAAAGGACCCAGTTCTAGCAACAAACACTTTGCACTCGGATCTGAGATAGAAGGCATACCCATCTGTTCTTAGGGTATTCTATGAAGATACATTTGTCCGCTTTGGGTTCTAGCTTATTATGTGAAAACATTTTCCACACAAGCATCGCAGCCCCAAACATTAAGAAATGACAGCTTAGGTTTCTGTCAAACCATAATTCACACGGTGTCATCTTAACGGATTTAGATGGTGCCCTATTTAAAGTGAATGTAGTTGTCTCTAATGCATAACCCCAAAAATTATAGTAGTAAAATGATAAGAGACATCACAGTATGCACTATATCAATAGAGCATGACTATGATGTTCGGACACACCATCACAGCATGGTGTTCCAGGTGGCGTTTAGTTGTGAAACAAATTTCACGTTGTCTTAAGTTGTATGCCAAACTCGTAACTCAGATATTCACCTCCACGATCATATCGCGGTCTTTTTTATCTTCTTGTCACGATGATCTTTAAACTTCACTCTGTATTTGCTTGAACCTTTCAAACGATTCAGACTTGTGTTTCATTAAGTAAATATACACTATATCTACTCAAATCATCAGTGAAGGTAAGAAAATAACGATATCCACTGCACGCTACAAGACTCATTAGATTGCATACATCAACATGTATCATTTCCAATGAATCACTTGCCTGCTCCATCCAACGGGGTCCTTTAGTCATCTTGCCCAAGAGGCATGGTTCGCATGTCTCAACCGATTCGAAATCGATGAGTCCAAATATCCATCAGCATGGAGTTTCTACATGCGCTTTATACCAATATGACATTTAGCGGCAGTGCCACAAGTATGTGGTACTATCATTATTAACTTTGTATCTTTTGACATCAATGTTATGAACATGTGTACTACTACGATCAAGATTTCAACAAACCATTCTCACTTGGTGCATGACCATTGAAGGTATTATTCATGTAACCAGAATAACTATTATTCTCTGACTTAAATGAATAATCGTATTGCAACAAACATGATCTAATCATGTTCATGCTCAACGCAAAACACCAAATAACATTTATTTAGGTTCGTTACTAATCCTGAAGGTAGAGAGAGCGTGCGATGTTGATCACATCAACCTTGGAAACATTTCCAACACACATCGTCACCTCACCCTTAGCTAGTTCTCCGTTTATTCCGTAGCTTTTATTTCGAGTTACTAACATTTAGCAACCGAACCGGTATCCAATACCTAGGTGCTACTAGGAGTACTAGCAAGGTACACATCAATAACTCGTATATCAAATATACTTCTGTCGATGTTGCCAGCCTTCTTATCTACCAAGTATCTAGGGTTGTTCCGCTTCAGCGACCTCTCACCTCATAATAGAAGCACTTAGTCTCGGGTTTGAGTTCAACTTTGGGTTGCTTCACTGGAGCGGCAACTGACTTGCTATCCATGAAGTTTCCCTCCTTGCTCTTGCCCTTTTCGAAACTAGTGGTTTGCTTAACCATCAACACTTGACGCTCCTTTTTGATTTCTACCTTCGCGGTGTCAAACATCGCGAACAGCTCAGGGATCAATACTTCTATCCCTGGTGTATTATAGTTCATCACTAAGTTCTAGTAGCTTTAGTGACAGTGACTTGGAGAACTATATCAATCACTATCTTATCTGGAAGATCAACTCCCACTTGATTCAAGCGATTGTAGTACCCAGACAATCTGAGTACATGCTCAACGATTGAGCTATTCTCCTTCATCTTACAAGCAAAGAATCTTGTTGGAGATCTCATATCTCGCAACAAAGGCACGAGCTTGAGATCACAATCTCTGCTCCTAGAACATCTCATATGTTCCGTGACGTTCAAAACGTTTTGAAGCCTCAATTCTAAGCCGTAATGCATGACGCACTAAACTATCAAGTAGTCATCGAAACGTGCCTGTTAGATGTTCACAACATCTATAGACGACGCTAGAGGGGGTGGCGCACCGAGCGGTGCATTAAGGACATAAGCCTTCTGTGCAGCAGTGAGGACAATCCTCAGATCACGGACCCAGTCCGCAATTTTGCTACCAACATCTTTCAATTCTATTTCTCTAGGAACATATAAAAATACAAGGGAGCTACAGCGCGAGCTAGTAATCTACAACATAATTTGCAAAGACACTTTGACTATGTTCATGATAATGAGTTCAATTAATCATATTACTTAAGAACTCCCACTCAAATTGACATCCCTCCGATCATTCGAGTGATACATGATCCAAATTCACCAACTCAAGTCCGATCATCACGTGAGTTGAGGTGGCTGCAATGGTGAACATCATTATGTTGATCATATCTACTATATGACTCATGTTCGACCTTTCGGTCTCTCGTGTTCCGAGGCCATGTCTGTACATGCTAGGCTCGTCAAGTTTAACCCGAGTGTTCTGCGCGTGCAAATCTGGCTTGCACCCGTTGTATGTGAACGTAGAGTCTATCACACCCGATCATCACGTGGTGTCTCAACACGACGAACTTTCGCAACGGTGCACACTCGGGGAGAACACAGTTCATCTTGAAATTCAAGTGAGGGATCACCTTATAATGCTACCGCCGTACTAAGCAAAACAAGGTGCATAAAAGGATTAACATCTCATGCAATTCATAAGTGACATGATATGGCCATGAACTTGTGTTTAAGATCTCCATCTTCGAAACACCGGCATGATCTCCATCGTCACCGGCACAACACCATGATCTCCATCATCTTGATCTCCATCAATGTGTTGCCATTGGGGTTGTCACGCCCTGCATGCTTCTACTACTATTGCTACCGTAGCGATAAAGTAAAGCATTACATAGCGCTTAATGATTGACACGCAGGTCATACAATAATTAAAGACAACCCTATGGCTCCTGCCGGTTGCCGTACTCATCGACATGCAAGTCGTGATAATCTATACATCACATGATCATCTCATACATCACATATATCTCATCATGTAATTGGCCATATCACATCACAACATACCCTGCAAAAACAAGTTAGACGTCCTCTAATTGTTGTTGCATATTTTACGTGGCTGCTATGGGTATCTAGCAAGAACGATTCTCACCTACGCATAAACCACAACGGTGATACACTAGTTTGCTTTTCAACCTTCTCAAGGACCGCCTTCGTCGAATCCGATCCAACTAAAGTGAGAGAAACTGTCACCCGCAAGCCATCTAGGCAACAAGTTGCGTCGAGGGAACCGGTCTCTCGTAAGCGTACGAGTAATGTTGGTCTGGGCCGCTTCATCTCACAATCCCGCTGAACCAAAATACGACCAAGGGAGGAAGCAATCTAAGCATCAACGCCCACAAACCTTTTGTGTTCTACTCGAGATCTCATCGAACCATCAACCTAGCTCATGATGCCACTGTTGGGGAACTTCGCATGGGAAACAAAAATTTTCCTACGCACACGCAAACCTATCCATGGTGATGAGCATCTACGAGAGGGAGAGTGGATCTACGTACCCTTGTAGATCGCTAAGCGGGAAGCGTTAAGAAACGCGGTTGGTGTAGTCGAACATCTTCGCGATCCAAATCGCCGAGCGTCCCGCGATCTCATCACGATCCGTCCCGCGATCCAATCACGATCCGTCCCGTGAACTCATCACGATCCGTCCCGCGATCTCATCACGATCCGTCTCACGATCTTGATCACGATCTGTCCTATGAACTCATCACGATCCGTTCCGCGATCTCATCACGAACCGTCTCGCGATCTCGATCACGGTCCTTCCGATCTAGCGCCGAACGGACGGCACCTCCGCGTTCAGCACACGTGCAGCTTGATGACGATCTCCACCATCTTGATCCAGCAAGAGGAGGTGGAGAGGAGAGAGAGTTCACCGGCAGCGTGACGGCGCTCCGGTGATGGTGGTGGAGTGATTCCGGCAGGGCTTCGCCTAAGCGCTGCGGAAAACCGATCTAGAGGAGAAACTGTGCACCGGTGAAACGGGTAGCACGTGGCCGGAAATTCTGTCCAAAAACCACCCAATCCACTAGTATATATAGGAGGAGAGGAGAGGAGAGGCAGCCAAGGCCTTTGGGTCGGCCGAAATAGGAGGTGGGAAGAAATCCTACTTCACCTCCAATCCTAGTTGGAGTAGGATTGCCTCCTATTGGCTGATTTTCCACTTTTTGCTTTAGGACTTTCTCTCCTGCGCCATGGGCCTTTGTGGCTGTTTTCCCAGCCCAATAAGGGCTGGTTATTATTCTCCCACAGCCCATGGACCTCTTGGGGTCGAAGTACCCCTCCCGGAGGTCCTCCGGTACACTACCGGCACTCCCGGTACAATACCGATACTCCCGGTACACTACCGATGAGCCCGAAACTTTTCCGGAAACCAAACTGGGACTTCCTATATATGAATCTTTACCTCCGGACCATTCCGGAGCTCCTCGTGACGTCCGGGATCTCATCCGGGACTCCGAACAACCTTCGGTCACCACCATACATAACTCTACACTACCGAAACGTCACCGAACCTTAAGTGTGCAGACCCTGCGGGTTCGAGAACTATGTAGACATGACCGAGACACCTCTACGATCAATAACCAATGGCGGGACCTGGACGTCCACATTGGTTCCTACATATTCTACGAAGATCTTTATCGGTCGAACCTCTATGTCAAGGATTCAGTTAATCCCGTATAACGTTCCCTTTGTTCTTCGGTATGTTACTTGCCCGAGATTCGATCGTCGGTATCTCCATACCTAGTTCAACCTCGTTACTGGCAAGTCTCTTTACTCGTTCCGTAATACAAGATCCCGTGACTAACACTTAGCCACATTGCTTGCAAGGCTTGTTGTGATGTTGTATTACCGAGTGGGCCCTGAGATACCTCTCCGTCACACGGAGTAACAAATCCCAGTCTCGATCCATGCCAACTCAACAGACACCATCGGAGATACCTGTAGAGCACCTTTATAGTCACCCAGTTACGTTGCGACGTTTGATACACACAAGGCACTCCTCCGATATCCGTGAGTTGCATGATCTCATGGTCACAGGAACATATACTTGACATGCAGAAAACAGTAGCAATAAACTGACACGATCATATGCTATGTTTGTAGTTTGGGTCTTATCCATCACATCATTCTCCTAATGATGTGATCCCGTTATCAAATGACATCTCATGTCCATGGCTAGGAAACCTTAACCATCCTTTGATCAACGAGCTAGTCCATTAGAGGCATACTAGGGACATGGTTTTGTCTATGTATCCACACATGCATTTAAGTCTCCGATCAATACAATTATAGCATGGATAATAAACGATTATCATGAACAAGGAAATATGATTATAACTAATTTATTATTGCCTCTAGGGCATATTTCCAACAGTATACGGGCATGTGAGACGAAAAATCGTGCCATGGTGTGTGGGAAAAGTGTAGAATGCAAGGTTGTCGAACTCTTTTCCATTGTCTGTCTCACGAGCAAGAATGGGGAGCCCAAACTGCGTGTGCAGGCATAGGAGTAAAATGCCGTTAAAGTGGAGAGTGCATCCGATTTCTGTCGTAAAGAAAATGTCCACACATAATGGGAGTAATCATCAAGAATAACAAGATAGTAGACATAACCCGTATTACTAGGAACTGGCGAGGTCCACACATCACTATGGATCAACCCAAAGGGAAAAGACGCAATGGCGGCTAAATTATTAAGCGAAAGGCGAACATGTTTGCCGACACGACATGCATGACAAGTGTGATCCTCTACTTACAATGATAACTGAAACTTCTAAGAATATGAGGAAGAGTGACGGGGTTGGGATTACCGAGAAGGGCGTGCCAAAGGTCGATGCCGGCCGAGAGAGCAACTGGAGCGGCGGTGGTGGAGGACTTCGAGTGGACCGAATAGAGATCGTCGTCGGGACTATCACATCGGTGGAGTACCATCCTGGTTCGAGCGTCGTTGACACAAAAACCAAAGCCGTCAAACTCAACAGTTATAGGTTTTTCACGAGCAAGATAACGAACAGAAACAAGATTCTTAATGAGGTCAGGAGAAACAAGAACGTTAGACATAGTGAGTGGTGTGGAGGAAGAAGGAAAATAAGTGTGCCCGACATGTGTGATCAGGAGGGAGGAGCCATCGCCGACGATGATGCGGGTGGACGTGTTGATGGGAGAGAAGGAGGTGAGGTTACCCGGATGAGCGAACATGTGGGCAGTAGCACAGGTGTCCATGTACCAGTCATCGCCCCAGGGTAGTTGTTCAGAGAAGGGGCGGAGTGCAGCGTGGCAAGGAGAGCCGGATCCCATGGCGGTGGAGGTAGGGCCGACGGTGGTGATGAAGACGCCGTGCCATAAGCGCCGGTCAGCTACGGTGGAGGAGGAGTCGAAAACACTCCGTAAGCGGTCGGGCCGGCAAGGTAGGCCTAATGAGCCGGCGGGCGCGGCGCGGGCATGGTCGGTGCCGGGGCTCGAGGAGCCGGCATGGTGTAGGCATGAACGACACCTGTCCATGGGTTGTAGCCGCCCGTCCAGGGCTAGGGTGGCTGCTGCACATGTTGTTGCTGTTAGGGGCGCCGCCTACTGCTGCTGGTGACCGCCGCGCCGACCGCCCGATTTGCGACCAGCGGGAGCGAGCGCCGGTTGGGCTGGAGGGGCACCGAACGGTGCTGGTGGCGTCGGGAGCAACGGAGGCTGCTGTGGCGCGATAGCCCGCTGCTGAGGAGGAACGGTGCAGGCGGTGGGGGACCGCCGCGGGTGCAGCCGTCAGCTAGGGCAACATGCATGGCCCGGCTCTTCACCTGCTTCATCAAACGCTCCTCCAACCGGAGATAATCCACGAACTTGGCGAAGGATGGGTCAGTGATGAGGGAAAGATTCGCCGCGGCGTTGCCGAAGTCCTCGTCGAGACCGGCGTGCCGAGGAGGGTATCGTCTCAAGATGAAGGCAATATTCGTCGATGGTGGAGTTGTCTTGGAGGCACCCAAAGAACTATTGCTGCAAGAAGACGCGGCGTTGGAGGTGATTGTCGGTGAAGTGCCCATTCAACTTGGTCCAATCTGGATAAGCGTCGTCACCATCATGCATTATCGTGTGAAACAAATCAGGCGAGATGGTGAGGAAGAACCAGCGGATGAGGGTGGCGTCGATGGCGGACCACTCATGATGCGCAGGCACAAGGCTGGAGTCAACAGACCCGTCCACATGATTAAGGAGATTGTACTCCGGAAACACAAGGGAGAAATAAGTCTTTCATGCGTAGTGGGAGGAATGCGTCTGAGTAAGACGGACCGGAACACCACAGTGGATGTTGAGATTGCGGATGTCGGCGGCGTCGGGAGGGTTGGCGTCGGCGAAGGGGGTGGATCCGGATGAGGTGACGGAAGACATGGCGGCGGCGGAACGAGATGGCGCGGCGACGGCGACACGAGGAGGGCGCGGCGACGGCGACAGAGGGGTGGGCGCGGCGGCGGCGGCTGATGGTAGATGCGGCGGTGGCAACACGGAAGGGAGGGCACGGAGGCGGCGGCGACCGGAAGCTAGGGTTATAACCTAAAAACGGATACCATGTACGATGATGGAATTACACGATGTATTGATCAGGTGCAACCGCACGCACATATGATATACAAGGTGAGCCACGACCTCAACTATACAACACTAGGAGGTGGGACCAAACACAATATGTGCACACATATATCAATACTCAAAGAATACACAGTTGATTAACTGAAAGGTATAGAAAAAGTTTGACAAACTCATTAGCTTGTTCTTCTCAGCAACATGTTCCTTTGGAAGCCGTGTGTAATCGAATTGTATGTCTTGAGACAAAACACGGGAGACCGACCACCATGGCCGGATCTGCAGTCCTTTAATTCACATGAAAACTAGATCCATAAAAGGAATTTACGTCCTAACACTTTTCTCAGGTGACCAGAGAGAAGAGAGCCAACCTAGGGAGAACGGCCATAGTGAACGTCCAACAATACGCACACCGAACATCACAGGAGGCACCACTGCTTCATCGGCTTCTGGAGTTGGAGAGTTAGGGGCAGGTGTACACCACTGCTGCCATGACCGGGTTCTCGAGGTTCCATAAATTTGAAGAGAAAATACAAAATACAGAGGTCGACTCTCTTGTTACATGTATTGCATATAATAACATGACAGAGTAGGCACCATTATTACCCTAGATACTGCCCTGATCCACCTCGTGCCTTGGTGAGTGTGCGACTCGGCGGAACATGCCGGGCATACAGTTGCGAAGGTCCTCAATCTTTTTATGCCAGCATGGGTCAGGCCGTGACCTGCCTAGCCAAATATAGCTCTGAATAGTACTACAAGCTGAGCATGACTACTCCTAAAAAAACTCAACAGTCACAATTATGAGACAGCCTATTAATAGCGATGAAATTATCCAAGCAGCTAAGTTGTAGCAGTAGCGCTGGAAAACAGGGGCTACGGGTAAGTACGTTTGGCACTAGCGCTGGTACACAACAAGCGCTGCTGATAAGACAGCGCTGCCGCTAGGCACATAACAACGCCACTGCTAATATTCCTGCTTTCAAAGATTACAATCCCCTCTACGTATTTGTGCATGTTCTATATAGTAGTTTCAACAACGTCAATAATTATTGTGTGAGTAACTACATTTACATTAAAGTGCATGGATGCCAACATCATATTTTCCTCTTACTCAACATGATCACTTGCATCCATCCATGTTAACCAAATATATGTCATATAACTCGTCATTACCTTACTCATCGAACAACTCATTGTCATCTTAATCATACCAAGTTAAAATCCCATAAAACTGAAAAACATCATAATAGTAATCATCCTAATCGAAGCCACAAGTTAATATAAACCAGAAAAACTGCTCTCTAATAGGACCTATTCCTCCCTCATAGGTAGAATGACATAAAACAAAATAACATCTATGTCTCCATGATGAGGCAAAGAGATCCAACGGTCTCCAACTTGTGGCTTGCGATCCTTTTTTATTTGTCCCCATGCTTCAATTTGGAATATGTAAAATAAAATTGGGGCCTCATAGGATTTTTAGTTGTCATATTACCTTCGCTATGCATCAACGGAGGGACGACTTCATTTACCAGTTTTTGTTGAAGAACATAATAATACCCTGGTTAGGATTGTAATCAACACCATTTACGTAATAGTAGTGTACTTAATAATTCTTATCAAGACATTTTGGCAAATGTCATCCGCCCTCAACTAGTGCCATGTACTGTGTATAATTTCGGCTACTTCTCAAATTATACGGGAAGTTATCCCTATAAACTAGGACACCAATAACAAAGTTAATAAGATTATCTTTCTCCTCCCAAGATCCATAAGTGTAGTGTGTTGTGTCAGCTATTTTTCGTGTTTCTGTCGAAGAAACGAAATAAGCTGTAAATAATAAATTAACAAATTTAGTGCGGATGAACACCAAGTATTTTTAATTATAGAATGCAAACTATTGCTAAAATATGCATGGTTGACAAACTCACATGGAGGTAAAATAGGAAGCATATCGACATCCACCCAAATGTCGATGTTACCTTCAATATGATCTTCAGGGCGAAGATGGAAGGTTATTTCCATATCCTACTGAAATTCATATGCCTTGCAAAGAGATTCCCAATTTGAGCACCCTAATTTTGTGTTATTCACAACATTCAATACCTTGAGCAGAGATGTGTGGCCATGTCTAGTCCTCTTGTCAGATTTCCTTATCTCCATACTCTGGTGGTCCTCGAAACCGGGCCTCTCCAAGACATACCGTCTTGCATGGCAGGGGATGAACTTGTCGAATTGTATAAAACGGAAATTACACGATGAAGCAAAAAAATAGAAGTCATGCTTAATTACGAAAAAACACTTGTCCTCGTTGTGTACCTACAAACAATGAATGTCTCGGCAAGCTTGATGGTGAAGAACCCGCAGTCTCATAGGTGAGGCGGCTGGTCGCACAAACCGTAATCTTCGCCGCAGAGTTCACACTCAGGGATGCTATCATCATCAGACGTTTCATATGTTTATGATTCAAAAATTTGTCACTAATACATTAATGCGTGTGTGACTTTCGTCCCTTCGAGGCTTTCCTTCAATAACTCTCATATGACATGGTGTGTTTGTGCGCACTCTCTCACACCACTATGGTGGTATATATATGTTGGTCGACTCTCATAGTAATAGTTCGACCGTCAGTGATGGACGCCCCCCCCCCCTCTTCTCTCTGATATAATGTCAGTAATACATTTAAAATGAACTCGAATATAACATAAATAATACATTTGTAATCAACTCGAATATAATATTACTAATACATTTATAATGAACTCGAAAATAATATCACTAATACATTTATAATGAACTCGAATATAATATAACTAATACATTTAAAATGAACTTGAATATAATATCATCTCGAATAATCCAGTTAAAGCATCAACAAATATTAACTAATAAATCTCGAATATTTTGATATAAGATAACTAATACAGAACAATACTATCGAATAATCTAAGTGACTAGCGGTTTCTCAGTCGCGGGTGGTGGACACACGAAGAGAAGGAACCATGACGGGATCATAACTCGGGTGAGATCCCTGAAGAACCTCCCAGGTATTAGAGAACCTGGTGTCCAACACCGCCATGTAGCAATGGACGTCCTCGTCCTCCTCCCTGACACGACGGCGTACCACCTCTGTGGGAGCCCGCTCCCTCTGCACCGAAAGTGGCCCATGCGACCGCCATCAAAGAAGCTCCGGGTAGATGACGAGACCAGGATTCCTCACCAAGCGCCGAGCCAGGGAAGGTAGCACCTCCCAGTGCCAGGCCGGCTGATCGTAGTCCTGGACATTGCGCCTCTCAAGGATGTCTCCGCCGACTCGACGATGACGAGGATGTGGCACTGGTAGAAAAAGGCCCATTTTTCCCGGTTCTAGAGGGCCATTTGTCCCGGTTCCGGAACCGGGACTAAAGGGTCGTTACTAATGCTCAAAACCTTTAGTCCCGGTTTGCCCACGAACCGGGACAGATGGGCCTCCACGTGGCCTGTGCAGCTTGCCCGGGCAGGAGGGCCTTTTGTCCCGGTTGGTAAAATGCATCCACGCGTCAGCAGTTTCGGCGCTGGGTTTTTTTTGAGAGGGGGAGGGGGGTAGGGGTTTTGTAGGATTAATTTTGGGGTTTAATATATTGTGTTAGCTAGCTAATATAGAGAGGTGTCCTCTCCTATCTCCGTGCTTGGTCGACGCTACGTACTATACGTATAGAGAGGACTCGACATGCTAGCTAGTAAGCAAATGAAGGAATTAAACCATTAAGTACAGAAGATCGTGATGAACATATACAGGGAAAAGTGGGATTGTTCGAACAACAAGTTTTCGTATATTTATCCGACGGTACTGGCTACATATATACAATATATGATCTCTTACAATACCCTAACATCTGAAATCAAGTTCCATATGGTATTCTCCCTCTTTCCTGATGACGTGTTCAAGAAAGAATCCCGCCAATTCCTCTTGAATAGCTATTATGCGATCTTGTGGTAGGAGTTGTTCCTGCAGCTCCCAAAGCTAATTCGAAGAAGGGGGTCAATACATATATATGAATGAAACTCAACAAAAATGATGGTAATAAAATAAAATTGTGAATATTATTGCTTACGCACATCAAAATCTTTTTTGGAGTAGCCGCCCTGCTTAGAGATTGTCGCGTTGTAGATGCACTCGCATACGTAGTATCCACAAAGATTAGTCCCTCGTTCCTGCCACAACCACTTTACGAGAAATAGAGGTCAATCAAACTGATAATCAAGCATTATATAAATGGTATTGATGAAACTAGCTAGAATCAATATAATGGGAGGTGCGCATAACTAGCTAGTAGTACTTACTTTCGGGTGTGTAAATTTCAACTCCTTCGGCAGTCCCGGAGATTTTCTGGTGAACGGTATCCAAACCCTGCCAGACATAGAAAATAATTATTACCTGATATCAGGAAATGAACAAAGTTGCCGAAATGGTGCGATAATGATCGATTGAACTTACTTCTTAAGCATTTCAGTGATGATCGCATACATCTTGGGATCTTTTCGTCTTGAGTCTAAGACGGTTACTAGTCCCTCCTCAAGCATATTCTCTAGGAGAATATAGTGGAAGCTGTGCACGCATGCATAACTCATCAATTACATTACTATAACCTCGACTAAATAAAGGAAAACCGAATATGCACAGTATAACACTCACTCGAAGTTGTAAGGAAAGATGATTTTTTGTTTGTTTTGATGTTGAAGCAACGATTGTAGCAAGCTGGCCTCGGCTTGTTTGGGATTCTTTTTCATATCCCATTCATCAAAGAGATTTAGGTTAATGAACCCAATATTATAGATTTATCTTTGCTTGCATTCGACGATCTTCAATCTGCATGATATAGTGAATTATATATACATGCAATGAAAGAGCTAAGCTATATATAGAGACTTAATTAAAGAAGTAGTACTTACAGACAATAGCAAGTGACGATTACTTTATAGATGGCCTTTTGATTGAAAAGCTGGAATAACTCCTCAAATGGAACACACAACACGCCAATTCCAACGAGGTCGTGCTTGTCTTTAACCATAATCATCACATTATCCAACCCAGAGTTCTTGTAGGTGTCCATGTACCACTGATGGAATTTTCGCATCATCGTTGGTTGCTATTGATCAGGTCTGACGAGAGGATACTCATGCCGGAATTTGTGTTCGTCCACCTCCAGTGCATCAAAATGTGTATCGTCGAGCAGGTAAGCAGCAGCATTGGTACCGGGCACCATCCCGACCGGCAGATTTGCGACGACGATATCGCTAGACACCTGCAGCGGGGGGCACGATTGTTTCGCCTATTCGCCGAGCTGGGGAATTTTTTCCCTATTGCAATTTGTTGTTCTCTCCTTTTGTCAGTTGCAGTGGTTCCGAACCGGCGCGCTTCTTGCACTTTCTTTTTAAGAGCGCGGACATGGTTGTCCTCCAGCGGAGCCGGTGCTGGTCGCTTCAGGGCATCCAAAGTGCGCTTCAATTTCACCTCATCTATCTTCTCCTCCAGAGGTGGATTTTTCTCTTGAAAAAGGGCATCCACTTCACCTTTAGAGATCTTCGTGTTTTCCTCATCGCTCCTCTCGTATGGTAACGGCTCAAGAGTCTTGAGAGATGATGGACCGTATTGGTATCGCCTCCCACCACTGGTTGTACTGCTAGACGCCGAAGCGACGGCTGCTATTTTCCTTTGTTGCTTATGAGGCGCCGGAGCAGCCGGAGCGGCAGCGGCGGCTCTCTTCTACTCTTGCTGACGAGGCAGAGGAGGAGACGGGCTGCTCAGACGCGTCGACGCAGACGGAGAAGGAGGCGGAAGAGGAGGCGGAGGAGGAGGCGTGCACCGATCACTCGCCGGAGGAGGAGTCGAAGAAGGAGGCGTGCCCAGATCACTCGCCGGAGGATGAGGCGGAGGAGGAGGCGGGCCCTTACTCGCCGGAGGAGGAGGAGGAGGCGGAGGCGCCGTCCAGTTCGGAAGCTTGATGAATTCCTTCGGCCATAGACATGAAGTCCTCAGAGCATTCTCCAGGAGAGTTTCCCCTTCGTCGGTAGGGTAGTCCAGTTCGAGCTCCTCATATCCCTCCAATATTTGTTCGACCATCATAACAGCATAGCCTTCTGGAATCGGACGACAGTGAAAAGTTCCGTTGGGTCGAGGATGTGCAACATGGCCGATAGTTACCGTGGGTTTTAGGTTCATCATCAATTGCTTCTTAAGGTGGCAATCTTGAGACTCCGTGATTTCATCCACGGGGTACCTGGGAGCCGTCAAATCAGGCTGCGCAATGAGCTTGGTGGAAGCCACGCTGCTTCTCCGCTGAGATGGCGGGGTAGCTTCTCGGGTAGCTTCGTCAGCTCGATGCCTCTCCTCTAGCGCTTGTACTCTTGCATTCAGATTCTGTATTTTGCTTTGCTCCTGTTTCCTCTTCCACTCCCTGCTTTTGTAACCGCCTGCGTCGGGAAACCCATGCTTCCATGAAACGGAGCCTGCCGTGCCTCGTGTTCATCCTGGGTGCTCAGGATTCCTGGGGGCCATTGTGAGCTCGTCGTTCTCTCTGTCGGGAACGAACGTCCCTTTCTCCGTGTTGGCGATTAACTCCTGAAGCTTGGTGATCGGTACTGTCAGTTGTTCTTCGTCCAACAGCACTTCCCCGTTTCGGGGTCCAAGGTTCCCCCAACCCCGAAGAACCAATTCCTTCCACGCTCTGGCCAGTTCAATATAACTGGTACGATCCCTTTGTCACGAAGGTCCTCTTCAGCCTTGTCCCACAACGGTCGGGCTTTGTGGTAGCCACCTGACCCCGTGCGATGGTGATGCTTCTTCTTTGCAGCATTTAGTTTGTTTATCGCTGACATCTTCTTACTCTTCTCCGATGTCTTGTGGGCCACAAATGCGGGCCACTGTTCTCTTATCTTCTCAAATCGGCCCTCGAATATTGGAGTCTTCTTTTTGTCGACAAACTTTGTTTTTAACTCATTCTTCCACCTCCTGAATAGCTTTGCCATCTTCTTAAGAGCATGAGTCTTGACCTTTTGCTCTATAACTGGCTTTTCCGGATGCTCCTCTTCCGGTAGGGTGAAATTTGCCTTCAGTGCGGTCCAAAGAACATCTTTCTATCTATCGGTGACAAAAGACACTTCAGGGTCTCCGGCCTTCGGCTTATTCCATTGCTGGATGGTGATCGGGATCATGTCCCTAACAAGAACCCCGCACAGAGCAGAAAATGCATCCTTGGTTTGGCTGGGTTCAATCGGTTGGCCATCTCTATTGATGCTGGTGATCGTGAACCTTTCGTCCGGGAACAACTTTTTCTTCGGACCTCGTCTCGTTACCGAAGTTTGGCTCGATCCAGATACGGAGGGCTAGAAAAGAAGAAAGAAGAGACTTAATATGTGTACACATACCAAAACAATTAATGCATCAATTAGCTAGTCACCACAGGCTTAATTATTATATATACCTCGCCGGACTTTCCAACAACTCCTTCCTCCGTTCGCTCACCGGAGCCATCATCAAGGTCTCCTTCCTCCGATCGCTCACAGGAGCCATCATAACCATGTCCTTCCACCTCTGTCAGATCACCGGAACCTGCTTCACCCTCTTCTTCCAGACCATCGGTGTCGTTCAGAAACTAGAAGACATTACCTCCTTCCCGGACGATGTCGCCCACCAACAACGGTACTTCGCGGATGATTTCCCCCATCGTCTCTTCTTCTTGTAAGTTTCTTTGACGATCGTCCATAGTTTCTGCAAAATATTAATTACAACATGACACTTAATATACAAACATGATATAGCATGGATATATTAGTGTGCCAACCGTACAAGTTTTGCCGAAAAACATGGGGCATGTGTTCACACCAGTTTTTGGCACGACAATAAACCTATATAAGATGGCGCCCGGAGCCAGACACCCGTGCAACCGATGTCTGTTGGAAAACGTAACTAGCGGTGAATCCGGATCGGATTCGGACGGATAATCTCTATACCGTATCCTATTCCATATTTATTTTCGGATTCGGAAGCGGAACGGATGCGGATTCGAATACCGGATAATGCATGTCCGAAATCGGATCGAAAACGGAAATACCGTATCCTCATGCATGTCCGACGTCCCCCCTCATGTCGAAGTTATCGGGGAGGGGGAAGATCAACAACGACGCTCTTTCTTCTAGGGTTTGGGTGGCCTTGATAGTTGGTCGGGTGAGCGGTTTTATTTTCCTTCTTCATTTTTTTACTTTGTTTTTTCTTATATATATTTGTTTTCGTTTTCACTCTACATTTTTGAACATATGAAAAGCAACCAAGACTTTTTACATGAACATATACACACATATACATGAACATATATACATATACATGAAAAAAACATATCCATGAACATATATATACATAAACATATACACACATGACACATATACATGAATATATATACGTATACATGAAATAAAACATATACAGACATATACATATACAAACATATACACACATATACATGAACATATATGAACATATACACACATATGCATAATATATACACATGAATATATATACACACATATACACAGGGAGCAGGGGGGCTCACTGGGGGCGGCGACTCGGAAGCGGTGGGAACGGCGGCGGCGGGGACAAGGCAACGGGGACGGCAGTGACGGGGAGGCGATGGGGACGGCAGCGACGGGGAGATGACGGGAACGGCAGCGACTGGGAAGACGGGGACGACGACGATGGGAAGGCGTCGATGGGAACGGCGGCGACGGGGAAGACGGGGACGGCGGCAACGGGAACGGCAGCGACGGGGAAGACGGCAACGGGGACGAGGACGGCAGTGACGGGGAGGCGACGAGGACGGCGGCGACGAGGCCGGTGGCTCGGGGAGGCGACGGGGCCGACGACGAGGACGGGGCCGGCGACGGGGAGGCGATGAGGACGGCGAGCTCGGGCAGCCTGGCGGCGTCGATGTGCTCGGCGTCGTCGGGGGCAAGTGCTAGATGAAATCTGAAAAATCTAAACTGTCGCTTATATACGCAGAGCATTGGTCCCGGTTGGTGACACCAACCGGGACCAATGCCCCCTTTGGTCCCGGTTGGTTCCACCAACCGGGACCAAACGTCTCTTTTCGTCAGCCCAAAGGGTGGGAAGCAGAGACCTTTGGTCCCGGTTGGTGGCACCAACCGGGACTGAAGGTGGGTATTGGTCCCGGTTGGTGCCACCAACCGGGACCAATGGTCCCTTTTCGTCAGCCCAAAGGGCGCGAAGCATACCTTTGGTCCGGTTGGTGGCACCAACCGGGACTAAAGGTGGGTATTGGTCCCGATTGGTGCCACCAACTGGGACCAAAACCCTGTTCCTGGTGCGGTGGGAGTTTAGTCCCACCTCGCCGAGCGAGGTGCGCTCGTACTTGTTTATAAGCGCGGCTGAACTGACTGTCTCGAGCTCCTCTCTACCGTAGGCAGTGCATGCCTAATTGTCTCTGCCTATTGGGCCTACTTGCCCCGTGGGCCTGCGTCCTGGCCCAGGTATATTGGGTTACTAGTCGCATGCAGGCCATGGTGGCTTAGTAGGTGGGCATTTTTTTATGTTATTTTTTTTTGCATATTAAAAGTTCTTAACAAAAAATACTTTATGGTGGCTTAGTGTGTTTTATCATTATATTATTTTTGTTATTAATTTTTTGAACAAACAATACATTGATAATTTTAGTTGCATAATTTCCATTATTTTTGTTTTATTTTTTGCTTTATTTATTTTTGCTTTATTTATTTCCAGTGTGTTTTATCGTTATATTCCTTTTGCTATTAATGTTTTGAATAAAAAATTCTTTGATAATTTTAGTTCCATAATTTTTATATAATTATAGTTTCAGAAATACTCGAGGTTTATAAAAGCTTTTTAGTTGATTCTTTTTTGAACTCCACTCCAACGATGTTTTGAAAGAAATTAAAAAGCACTTCAAATGAACTCAGAAAAGGTTGAAAGTTGTCATGGTATCATCATTTCACCCACATAGCATGTGCTAAAAAGTTGAGAGGGTTACGACAAAAATTGGATGCATTTCGTGCACAAAATGGACAATCTCTTTCAAGGTATCACGGTTTCGGACGAAAACTCATCTGTTACAAAGGGATTTCATTTTTTGAACTTATCATACTTTTTGTGTGTTGAAAATGCACCATTCAAAGCAACATCATCAATTTTCAGCCCTTTCTGACTTGATTTATTGGTATTTTTCATGCACTTGCTGATTTTTTCCAGCTAAATGACCCTGAAATTGATTAACTCTTTAAATGAACTCTGAAAAGGTTCAAAGTTGGCATGGTATCATCATCTCACCCACATAGCATGTGCTAAAAAGTTGAGAGGGTTACGGCAAAAACCGGATGCACTTCGTGTACAAAACGGACCATCTCTTTCGAAGTACGAGGGTTACACATTCAATATGCACCATTCAAAGCCACGTACTAAAATTTCAGCCCTTTCTGACTTAATTTGCTATTTTTCATGCATTTAATGATTTATTTTGAGCTAAATGACCCTGAAATTGGAAAGCACTACAAATGAACTCAGAATAGGTTGAAACTTGGCATGGTATCATCATTTGACCCAAATAACATGTGTGCAAAAGTTGAGAGGAATACAGCAAAAACTGGATGCACTTCGTGTACAAACTGGACTATCTCTTTCGAAGTAGGTTTCGGACGAAAACTCGTCTGTTACAAAGGCATTTCATTTTTCTAAACTTATTTGAACTCAAGATTTTTTGTGCATTCTATATGCACCATTCAAAGCCACATACTAAAATTTCAACCCTTTCTGACTTAATTTGCTATTTTTCATGCATTTAATGATTTATGTTGAGCTAAATGACCCTGAAATTGGAAAGCACTACAAATGAACTCATAATAGGTTGAAACTTGGCATGGTATCATCATTTGACCCACATAACATGTGTGAAAAAGTTGAGAGGATTACAGCAAAAACTGGATGCACTTCGTGTACAAACTGGACCATCTCTTTCGAAGTAGGTTTCAGACGAAAACTCGTCTGTTACAAAGGCATTTCATTTTTCTAAACTTATTGACTTCATCAGTCTTCACTTTTTCTTCGCTTGTGTCCTTTGCTTATTGCTCCGTAACCATGGATATTCTTCATCGCTTAACATGGTGCTTGGATCAGCCTTGACTTACAAGGGAGGAATTTCATGAAACTTTTCATAATCTCCAGACATGTCTGTCTTGCCCTCCAATCCCACGATGTCTCTTTTTCCTGAAAGAACTATGTGGCGCTTTGGCTCATTGCATGATGTATTCGCTTCCATATCTTTTCTTTTTCTCGGTTTGGTAGACATGTCCTTCACATAGAAAACCTGCGCCACATTTGTCTATCTACCCAAGATTGTTCAGATCCACTGTTGTCATTCCGTACTGTGGGTCTACCTGTACCCCGCCTCCTGAGAGATTGACCCATTTGCACTTAAACAAAGGGACCTTAAAATCATGTCCGTAGTCAAGTTCCCATATGTCCACTATGTAACCATAATATGTGTCCTTTCCCCTCTTGGTTGTTGCATCAAAGCGGACACCGCTGTTTTGGTTGGTGCTCTTTTGATCTTGGGCGATCGTGTAAAATATATTCCCATTTATCTCGTATCCTTTGTAAGTCAATACAGTTGAAGATGGTCCCCTGGACAACGAGAACAGCTCATCAGAAACAGTGTTGTCACCTCTCACACGTGTTTCCAACCAATCGCCGAAACTCCTGATGTGTTCATGTGTAATCCAGTCATCACACTCCTCCGGGTGTTTGGAGCGCAGACTATTCTTGTGTTCATCGACATACGGGGCCATCAAGATAGAGTTATGTAGAAATTTGTAGTGTGCTTGAGACCAAGAATATCCGTCCCTGCATATTATTGAGTCCCTTCCAATCGTGCCTTTTCCAGTCAGTCTCCCCTCATACCGCGATTCAGGTAGACCAATCTTTTTAAGGCCAGGAATGAAGTCGACACAAAACCCAATGACATCCTCTGTTTGATGGCCCGTGGAAATGCTTCCTTTTGGCCTAGCGCGGTTACGGACATATTACTTTAGAACTCCCCTGAACCTCTCAAAGGGGAACATATTGTGTAGAAATACGGGGCCCAGAATGAAAAATCTCATCGACTAGATGAACTAGGACGTGCGTCATGATATTGAAGAAGGATGGTGGGAACACCAGCTCGAAACTGACAAGACAATGCGCCCCATCACTCCTTAGCCTTGATAGGATTTCTGGATCGATCACCTTCTGAGAGATTGCACTGAGGAATGCACATAGCTTAACAATGGCTAATCGAACGTTTTTCGGTAGAAGCCCCCTCAATGCAACCGGAAGCAGTTGTGTCATAATCACGTGGCAGTCACGAGACTTTAGGTTCTGAAACTTTTTCTTGGCCATATTTATTATTCCCTTTATATTCGACGAGAAGCCAGACGGGACCTTCATACTGAGCAGGCATGCAAAGAAGATTTCCTTCTCTTCTTTGGTAAGAGCATAGCTGGCAGGACCTTCATACTGCTTTGGAGGCATGCCGTCTTTTTCGTGCAAACGTTGCAGGTCCTCCCGTGCCTCCGGTGTATCTTTTGTCTTCCCATACACACCCAAGAAGCCTAGAAGGTTCACGCAAAGGTTCTTCGTCACGTGCATCACGTCGATTGAAGAGCGGACATCTTGGTGTTTCCAGTAGGGTAGGTCCCAAAATATAGATTTCTTCTTCCACATGGGTGCGCCTCCCTCGTCGTCATTCGGAACAGATAGTCCGCCGGGACCCTTTCCAAATACTAAGTGTAAATCATTGACCATAGCAAGTACGTGATCACCTGTACGCATGGCGGGCTTCTTCCGGTGATCTGCCTCGCCTTTGAAATGCTTGCCTTTCTTACGATATTGATGGTTGGTCGGAAGAAATCGACGATGCCCCAGGTACACATTCTTCCTGCATTTGTCCAGGTATATACTTTCGGTGTCAGCTAAACAGTGTGTGCATGCGTGGTATCCCTTGTTTGTCTGTCCTGAAAGGTTACTAAGAGCAGGCCAATCATTGATGGTTACAAACAGCAACACATGCAGGTCAAATTCCTCCCGTTTGTGCTCATCCAACACACGTACACCGTTCCCATTCCACACCTATAAAAGTTCTTCAACTAATGGCCTTAGGTACACATCAATGTCGTTGCCGGGTTGCTTAGGGCTTTCAATGAGAACTGGCATCATAATGAACTTCCACTTCATGCACACCCAAGGAGGAAGGTTATACATACATAGAGTCACGGGCCAGGTGCTGTGATTGCTCCTCTGCTCCCCGAAAGGATTAATGCCATCCGCTCTTAAACCAAACCATAAGTTCGTTGGGTCATCTCCAAACTCAGCCCGGTACTTTCTTCTATTTTTCTCCACTGCGACCCATTAGCGGTGTGTCTCAAATTCCCGTCTTTCTTACGGTCTTCATTGTGCCATCGCATCAACTTGGCATGCTCTTTGTTTCTGAACAGACGTTTCAACCGTGGTATTATAGGAGCGTACCACATCACTTTGGCAGGAACTCTCTTCCTGGGGGGCTCGCTGTCAAAATCACCAAGGTCATCTCGTCTGATCTTATACCGCAATGCATCGCATACCGGGCATGCGTTCAAATCCTCGTACGCACCACGGTAGAGGATGCAGTCATTAGGGCATGCATGTATCTTCTGCACCTCCAATCCTAGAGGGCATACGACCTTCTTCGCTGCGTATGTACTGTCGGGCAATTCGTTATCATTTGGAAGCCTCTTCTTAAATATTTTCAGTACATCCTCAAATCCCTTGTCAGGTATACCATAGTTTGCCTTCCACTGCAGCAATTCCAGTACGGTATCGAGCTTTGTGTTGCCATCTTCGCAATTGGGGTACAACCCTTTTTTGTGATCCTCTAACATCCGATCAAACTTCAGCTTCTCCTTTTCACTTTCACACTGTCTCCTTGCATCAACAATGACCCGTCGGAGATCATCATCGGGCACATCATCAGGTTCCTCTTGATCTTCAGCTTCCCCCGTTGCAGCATCACCATATCAGGGGGCACATAGTTGTCATCATACTCTTCTCCTTCGCCGTCTTCCATCGTAACCCCTATTTCTCCGTGCTTGGTCCAAACATTATAGTGTGGCATGAATCCCTTATAAAGTAGGTGGGTGTAAAACGTTTTCCGGTCAGAGTAAGACTTCGTTTTCCCACATATAGAGCATGGACAACACATAAAACCATTCTGCTTGTTTGCCTCAGCCACTTCGAGAAAATCATGCACGCCCTCAATGTACTCGGAGGTGTGTCTGTCACCGTACATCCATTGCCGGTTCATCTGCGTGCATTAATTGTGTCAAAAACCATTACAGAACATCATGAATAGATAAGTGACCAAACTAATAGAAGTTCATCATCACATTAAAACCAAAGTACATACATAGTTCTCATTGAACAACATATAGCTCTCCAAAGCATCTAATTAAGCCATACATTGAAACTAAGTAAAACATTTCAATGCAACAACAAATACAATCATAATCGCAACCAAGGTAACAATTGATCCAACAGCATAATGATACCAAGCCTCGCTATGAATGGCATATTTTCTAATCTTTATAATCTTCAAGCGCATCGCATCCATCTTGATCTTGTGACCATCTACGACATCCGCAACATGCAACTCCAATATCATCTTCTCTTCTTCAACTCTTTTTAAATTTTATTTTAAATACTCACTTTCTTCTTCAACTAAATTTAACCTCTCGACAAGAGGGTCGTATGTAATATCCGGTTCACATACCTCCTAGATAAAGACATCTATGTCAATTTGGTGTCGGCATAATTACCATAAACACTAAATGAAACAAATAGTTATAAAAGATAATATATACCACATCCGAATCATAGACAGGACGAGAGCCGATGGGGGCGGATACCAAAACCATCGCACTATATAATAACAAGCAATAATACAAGTAAGAAAATTAGACAATTATCTATCTAATCATACAAGTAAGAATTTTTTTCTTTTATAAAGAAGATAAGAACAAGAGGCTCACCATGGTGGTGCTAGCGACGAGATCTGCGCGGGCGATCGACGGCGGTGAAGACGGGGATGGGACGTGACGGACCGCTAAATCTGGACAAATCTTGAGGAAAATGGAGCTTGGAGGTCGAGATTGGAGAGGAGAAAGCTTAAGTAGTGTGGCTCGGGCATTTCATCGAACACCTCATGTGCATAAGAGGTGAGCTAGAGCACCACAAAGCGCTCTCCTCGCCGGCCAGGAAAAAACAGAGCAGTGGCTCGCGGGCGAGGGGTATATATAGCCAATTCATTGGTCCCGGTTCGTTTCTGGAACCGGGACTAAAGGCCATCGTTTAGTCCCGGTTCCAGATACGAACCGGGACCAATGGTTGTGGGCCATGAGCGAGGCGCATTGGTCCCGGTTCGTGTTTGGAACCGAGACTAATGGGTCCAGACGAACCGAGACCAATGCCCCACGAGGCCCGGCCAGCCCCCTGGGCGCACGAACCGGGACGTATGCCCCCATGAGTCCCGGTTCGTGACTGAACCGGGACTAATGGGCTGGCCAGGCCTGAACCAAAGCCCTGTTTTATACTAGTGTGGGCCAGACATAGTTGACGTCGAGACAAATTCCTATGAGAACATTTTCTTATCGTTTAATCACTAATTTTTTAAACTCATTTTACACTCATTTTGACTCGATATGCCTACTTTCTAGTACAAGTCATGGCAAAAGTTTGACATGACCTTTGCTAAAAAGTGGACACATCGAACGCCTGAAATTCACCGGAACTGAAATGAATTAACACTCCGGCGAAACATAGGCCACTCGAATAATTTACCCTGCAAACAACAAAAAGGCCAGTTGGGCACAATTATCGAACAATTCAAAGTGAAGATGAAGAAAAATCACTAAAATAACCTTTTGCTCTAAACTAATTTTTTCCACTACCCAACAATTTTTCCTAATATTTCCTAACCCCCCTAATATTTGCTAATATTCCAAAACCCAAGAATTTTTTCCACTAAACTAACTTTTTGCTCTAAACTAATTGCTCTAAACTAATTTTTTCTAATACCCAAGAATTTTGCTCTAAATCATATGTTGAGATTTTTCCTAATATTTCGAAACCTAACCCTGGAATCAACCTACCCAAGAATTTTTCATTTGAAGGGAGTGACGGGAGAGGAAAGTGGGAGGAAGGAGGGAGTGGTGGCTACCTGTGGAGGGATGGGGCACGACGGTAATTGAGGGGGCACAATGCTGGCGGTGTCGAGGCGATGGGTTCAGGGGAAGTGGCGATGGCGCGATGCCGATGGCAGCGGTAGTCGAATAGAGGGAGGACGACGGCGCGCGGTCGAATGGGGGAATGGGGATGGATAGGAAAGAAGTGGAGTTGGAAGAAGACCGCGCGGGCCGGGGTTATGTCAATATAGCAGTAGCGCTTTTGGGGAACCTGCGCTACTGCTACGTTACGTACATGTAGGGCGTTTCTTGGACTAGCGCTACTGCTATACCTAGCCTGGCGGCAACGGTGGGACACTATTAGTAGCAACACTTTTTTCACTCAGTTGTGATACGAAAACTCGCTATGCACTCAGTTTCTGGTGAATAATAAGATTATCTAGGAGAGATGGCCGAGTGGTTCAAGGGGTAGCATTGGAACTGCTATGTAGGTTTTTGTTTACCGAGGGTTCGAATCCATCTCTTCCCGTTTTTGTTAATTCACCAACGTTAGCAGTATGGCGTGTTCTAGAGGCGCGCTCCAGTAACGCTGTCGTAGATCCAACACTACTGCTAAGGTTTTATGTCTCAGGTTTTCTCTAATAGTGAACCACTGATCCATCGATCTGCTAAGCAAGAAGCGATTCCTCCATACCAATTGTACAAGACGCAGCCATCAATCTCACGAACAGTTCACCTGCTACTTATCATGGTCAGCCCCAACACCCAATCCTGCTGCTCCTCGAATCGCTGGAGATAATAACCACGAGATGGCGCCAGGTACTAATCCCATTGCTCCCCCTAATCGTTGCAGTCACGAGCCGACAGAGAAAATGAGAACACAAATCACACAAGGAGAAACCAACGCTTGGAAGACTGAGTACAGCCAGAGGTAGAAACATCCATCGAGTGTAGTGAAGAGGCGCCTTACGATGGTGTTCATGGTAGAAATTTCCAATAGTAAGGCCAGCTTCAACGCGCGATTCCAAACGGACGTTTGTTTCGTCCGTTTTTTGTCCGTTTGGAGGTGGCAATAGGGTTGTGTCCGCTCGGATTTGTGGATGCATCGGCCGTGTGCCAACGCACGGCCGCATTTCGGCCGCATCATGTCAGCATATATTTTTTAAACAAACGCGTCTCTTTATTTTCATCATCGATTTTGAAACATGGAAGCACATCATCAAATTTTAACTAGAATAGCAAGCCCAAAGAATATAAGAACCACAAGAAAACATTTTAGAAGATATTCAACTTCCATAACTGCTCTCGTAAGTTGGATTAGTGCCTTCTCGATGAATTCATTGTTGATCTTGCGTTCTTCTATCATCTTCGAGTCTAAAGAAGTTGACGTTGCTTCCTCGCATCTAGTGTCATCCCTAGCATCTATTCTAGCAACAAGAGCACTAGGCTTATTCGTAGCCTCTATAGTAGCCAAAAGTGTATTAACATCTACTAATTTGCGCTCTATGAAAATACCGATGTATTCTCCTTCCAAATACAAAAAATCGCATCCATTCTACACAACAAAAATGCGAAAGTAGCACAGACCCCCTCCTCATCGTTTCGGCACTTGATAAACACCCATCCAGGATGTTCCGGTGTTGTAGAGATGCGGCACAAGACCTTCCTTGGGTAGTCGTCACACTTAATGAGTGACAACGGTGCGCCGACGAGCCTTTGGGCCACACTGGTAGAAAAAGGCCCATTTGTCCCGGGTCTAGAGGGCCATTTCTCCCGGTTCCAGAACCGGGACTAAAGGATCGTTACTAATGCCCAAACCCTTTAGTCCCGGTTTGCCCACGAACCGGGACAGATGGGCCTCCACGTGGCCTCTGCGGCTTGCCCGGGCAGGAGAGCCTTTTGTCCTGGTTGGTAGCACCAACCGGGACCAAAAGGCATCCACGCGTCAGCAGTTCCGGGGCTGGGTTTTTTTTTGAGAGGGGGGGATAGGGGTTTTGTAGGATTAATTTTGGGGTTTAATATATTGTGTTGGCTAGCTAATAGAGAGAGGTGACCTTTCTTATCTCCGTGCTTGGTCGACGCTACGTACTATACGTATAGATAGGACTCGACATGCTAGCTAGTAAGCAAATGAAGGAATTAAACTATTCAGTACAGAAGATCGTCATGAACATATACAGAGAGAAGTGAGATTGTTCAACCAACAAGTTTTCGTATATCTATCCGACGCTATTGGCTACATATATACAATATCAGATCTCTTACAATACCTAATTAACATCTGAAATCAAGTTTCCATATGGTATTCTCCCTCTTTCCTGATGACGTGTTCAAGAAAGAATCCCGCCAATTCCTCTTGAATAGCTATTATGCGATCTTATGGTAGGAGTTGTTCCTGCAGCTCCTAAAGCTAATTCGAAGAAGGGGGTCAATACATATATATGAATGAAACTCAACACAAATGATGGTACTAAAAATAAAATTGTGAATATTATTACTTACGCACATCAAAATCTTTTTTAGAGTAGCCGCCCTGCTTAGAGATCGTCGCGTTGTAGATGCACTCGCATATGTAGTATCCACAAAGATTAGTCCCTGGTTCCTGCCACAACCACTTTACGAGAAATATAGGTCAATCAAACTAATAATCAAGCATTATATAAATGGTATTGATGAAACTAGCTAGAATCAATATAATGGGAGATGCGCGGAACTAGCCAGTAGTACTTACTTTCGGGTGTGTACAGCTCCTTCGGCAGTCCCAGAGATAGTCTGGTGAACGGTATCCAAACCCTGCCAGACATAGAAAATAATTATTACCTGATATCAGGAAATGAACAAAGTTGCCGAAATGGTGCGATAATGATCGATTGAACTTACTTCTTAAGCATTTCAGTGACGATCGCACACGTCTTGAGATCTTTTCGTCTTGAGTCTAAGACGGTTACTACTCCCTCCTCAAGCATAATCTCTACGAGAATATAGTGGAAGCTGCGCACGCATGCATAACTCATCAATAACATTACTATAACCTCGAGTAAATAAAGGAAAACCGAATATGCACAGTATAACACTCACTCTAAGTTGTAAGGAAAGATTATTTTTTGTTTGTTTTGATGTTGAAGCAACGATTGTAGCAACTTGCCCTCCGCTTGTTTGGGATCCTTTTTCATATCCCATTCATCGAAGAGATTAAGGTTAATGAACCCAATCTTATAGATTTCTCTTTGCTTGCATTCGACGATCTTCAATCTGCAAGATATAGTGAATTATATGTACATGCAATGAAAGAGATGAGCTATATATAGAGACTTAATTAAAGAAGTAGTACTTACATACAATAGCAAGTGGCGATTACTTTATCGATGGCCTTTTGATTGAAAAGTTGTAATAACTCCTCAAATGGAACACACAACAACTCAATTCCAACAAGGTCGTGCTTGTCTTTAACGATAACCATCACACTATCCAACCCGGAGCTCTTGCAGGTGTCCATGTACCACTGATGGAATTTTCGCATCATCGTTGGTAGCTGTTGATTACGTATGACGAGAGGATACCCATGCCGAAATTTGTGTTTGTCCACCCCTAGTGCATCAAAACGTATATCGTCGGGCAGGTAATCACCAGCATTGGTACCGGGCACCATCCCGGCCGGCAGATTTGCGACGACGATATCGCTAGACACCTGCAGTGGGGGGCACGATTGTTTCTCCTGTTCGCCAAGCTGGGGAATTTTTTCCCTCTTCTTTTGTCAGTTGCAGTGGTTCCGGACCGGCGCGCTTCTTGCACTTTCTTTTTAAGAGCGCGGACATGGTAGTCATCCAGCGGAGCCGGTGCCACTGGTTGAGAGATGAACCGTATGGGCATCCACTTCGGCTTTAGAGAACTTCGCGTTTTCCTCATCGCTCCTCTTGTATGGTAACGGCTCAAGAGGCTTGAGAGATGAACCGTATTGGTATCGCCTCCCGCCACTGGTTGAACTGCTAGACGCCGAAGCGACGGCTGCTATTTTCCTTTGTTGCTTAAGAGGCGCCGGAGTAGCCGGAGCGGCGGCGGCGGATCTCTTCTGCTCTTGCTGACGAGGCGGAGGAGGAGACGGGCTGCTCGGACGCGCCGACGCAGGCGGAGAAGGAGGCGGAGGAGGAGGCGGAGGAGGACGCGTGCACCGATCACTCGCCGGAGGAGGAGTCGAAGAAGGAGGCATGTCCTTATTCCAACTCGCGGGAGTCGAACGGTTACCCCTTTGCTCCCGGTTCCAGCCACGAACCAGGACCAATGGTTGTGGGCCAGGAGAAAGGCACATTGGTTCCGGTTCGTGTCTTCGACCGGAACCAAAGGTTACCTACTAACCGGGACCAATGCCCCACATGGCCCGCCCACCCCCCTGGCCTCACGAACCGGGACCGTTGCCCCCATTGGTCCCGGTTCGTGTCTGAACCGGGACTAATGGGCTGGCTAGGCCTGAACCAAAGCCCTATTTTCTACTAGTGCCAGCACCAAGCCCGGCCTCCCTCCGTTTGTGTATCTGTCGGCGAACCGCCGACACTGTAGATCGGAACGACTAGATGAGGAGTACCTACATGCGGCATTGCGGCCTTGCTGGGACTTCCCGGACTGATGCCCGGCCAGTCCTGTCGGAAATATGCCCTAGAGGCATTAATAAATTAGTTATTATCATATTTCCTTATTCATGATAAGCGTATATTATCCATGCTAGAATTGTATTGATCGGAAACTCAAATACATGTGTGAATACATAGACAATAACATGTCCCTATTATGCCTCTGATGGATTAGCTCGTTGATCAAAGATGGTTAAGGTTTTCTAGCCACGGACATGATATGTCATTTGATAACGGGATCACATCATTGGGAGAATGATGTGATGGACAAGACCCATACTATAAACGTAGCATCTGATCATGTCAGTTTATTGCTACAGTTTTCTACATCTCAAATATATGTTCCTATGACCATGAGATCATGCAACTCATTGACACCGGAGGAGTGCCTTGTGTGTATAAAATATCGTAACGTAAATGGAGGACTGTAAAGGTGCTCTATAGGTATCCTCGAGGGTGTCTGCTGGGTTGGCATGGATCAACACTGGGATTTGTTACTCCGTGTGACGGAGAGGTATCTCAGGGCCCACTCGGTAATACAACATCACGACAAGCCTTGCAAGCAATGCGACTAAGTGTTAGCCACGGGATCTTGTATTACAAAACGAGTAAAGAGACTTTCCGGTAACAATATTGAACTAGGTATGGAGATGCCGACGATCTAATCTCGGGCAAGTAACATACCAAAGAACAAAGGGAACGACATGTGGGATTATCTAAATCCTTGACATAGAGGTTCGAACGATAAACATCTTCGTAGAATATGTAGGAAAAAAAATATGAGCATCCAGGTCCCGCTATTGGTTATTGACTGGAGAGGTGCCTCGGGCATGTCTACATAGTTCTCGAACCCGCAGGGTTTGCACACTTAAGGTTCAATGACGTTTTGATAGTATAGTGTTATGTATGGTGGTGACCGGAGGTTGTTCAGAATCCCGGATGAGATCCCGGACGTCACGAGGAGCTCCGGAATGGTCCTGAGGTAAATATTGATATATAGGAACTCCTTGGTCACAGTAAAAGTTTCGGGCTCATCGGTAGTGTAACAGGAGTGCCGGGAGGGTACCGGGGACCATTGGGAGGGGTGTCTCGATCCAAGAGGCTACATGGTGTTGGGGAATGTTGCACGGGAAACAAAAAATTTCCTACGCACACGCAAGATCTATCCATGGTGATGAGCATCTACGAGAGGGGAGAGTTGATCAACATACCCTTGTAGATCGCTAAGCGGGAAGCGTTGAGAGACGCGGTTGATGTAGTCGAACGTCTTCACGACACAAATCGCCAAGCGTCCCGCGATCCAATCACGAACCATCCCGCGATCCAATCACGAACCGTCCCGCGATCTCGTCACGATCCGTCCCGCGATCCAATCATGATCGTCTCGTCGCCTTGATCACGATCCTTCCGATCTAGTACCGAATGGACGGCACCTCCGCGTTCAGCACACGTGCAGCTTGATGACGATCTCCACCATCTTGATCCAGCATGAGGAAGTCGACAGGAGGAAGAGTTCCCCGGCAGTGTGATGGCTCTCCGGCGATGGTGGTGGAGCAATTCCGGCAGGGCTTCGCCTAAGCACTGCGGAAATACGACCTAGAGGAGAAACTATGCACCGGTGGAACGGGTAGCACATGGCCGGAACAACTAGTGCAAACAGCCCCAAATCCACCAATATATAAAGGAGGGAGGGAGGAGGGCTGGCTTGGCGCACGGTCCAAGCCAATTCAGCCGCAAGAGGGAGGGACAGAAGGACTCTCTGTCTCCAATCCTAGCTGGACTAGGATTGCTCCCTATTGGTCCTTTTTTTACCTTTTCTTTAGGATTTTTTCCTCCTGGCGCCATGGGCCTTTTGTGGCTGTTTCACCAGCCCTCTAAGGGCTAGTTATTACTCTCCCACATCCCATGGACCCTCTGGGGTCGAAATACCCCTCCCGGACGTCTCCCGGTACACTACCGGCACTCCCGGTACACAAACGATGAGCCCGAAACTTTTACGGCGACCAAAATGGGACATCCTATATATGAATACTTACCTACGGACCATTCCGGAGCTCCTCATGACGTCCGTGATCTCATTCGGGACTCTGAACAACCTTCGGTCACCACCATACATAACTCTACACTACCGAAACGTCACCAAACCTTAAGTGTGCAGACCCTGCGGGTTCGAGAACTATGTAGACATGACCAAGACACTTCTACGGTCAATAAAAAATGGTGGGACGTGGATGTCCACATTGGTTCCTACATATTCTACGAAGATATTTATCGGTCGAACCTCTATGTCAAGGATTCAGTTAATCCCGTATAACATTCCCTTTGTTCTTCGATATGTTACTTGCCCGAGATTCAATCGTCGGTATTCCCATACCTAGTTCAACCTCGTTACCGGCAAGTCTCTTTACTCATTCCGTAATACAAGATACCATGACTAACACTTAGTCACATTGCTTGCAAGGCTTGTTTGTGATCTTGCAGTACCGAGTGGGCCCTGAGATTCCTCTCCGTCACACGGAGTAACAAATCCCAATCTTGATCCATGCCAACCCAACAGACACCCTCGGAGATACCTGTAGTGCACCTTTATAGTCACCCAGTTACATTGCGATGTTTGATACACACAAAGAATTCCTCCGGTGTCAGTGAGTTCCATGATCTCATGGTCATAGGAACATATACTTGGCATGCGGAAAACAACAGCAATAAACTGACACGACCATATGCTACGTTTGTATTTTGGGTCTTATCCATCACATCATTATCCTAATGATGTGATCCCGTTATCAAATGACATCTCATGTCCATGTCTAGGAAACCTTTACCATCCTTTGATCAACGAGCTAGTTCACTAGAGGTATACTAGGGACATAGTGTTTTGTCTATGTATCCACACATGTATTCTTGTTACCTATTAATACAATTCTAGCATGGGTAATAAACAATTATCATGAACAAGGAAATGCAATAATAAACACTTTATTTATTGCCTCTAGGGCATATTCCAACAGTCTCCCACTTGCTGTAGAGTCAGTAATCTAGCTCACATCACTATGTGATTTACATTGTAATGAATCGAACACCCATGCAGTTCTGGTGTTGATCATGTTTAGCTCTTGGAAGAGGTTTAGTCAACGGGTCTGCAACATTCAGATCCGTGTGCACTTTGCAAAAATTTATGTCCTTCTCCTTGATGTAATACTGGATGGAGTTGAAGCATCGCTTTATATGTCTGGTCCTCTTGTGAAACCTTGGTTCCTTGGATAGAGCAATGGCACTAGTGTTGTCACAGAACAAGATCATTGGATTTAGTGCACTGGGCACTACTCCGAGATCTGTCATGAACTGCTTCATCCAGACACCTACCTTCGCTGCCTCCGAGGCTGCGATGTACTCCGCTTCGCACATAGAATCAGCTACCACTCTTTGCTTGATATTGCACCAGCTTACCGCTCCCCCGTTAAGAACAAATACGTATCCGGTTTGCGACTTAGAGTCGTCCGGATCAGTGTCAAAGCTTGCATCGACGTAACCCTTTACGACGAGCTCTTCATCACCTCCATAAACGAGAAACATGTCCTTAGTCCTGTTAAGGTACTTAAGGATATTCTTGACCGCTTGCCAGTGCTCCATTCCAGGATCACTTTGAAACCTTCCAGCCATACTTATGGCAAGGCTGACATCGGGTCTTGTGCACAGCATTGCATACATGATAGAGCCTATGGCTGAAGCATAGGGGATGACACTCATCTTTTCTTTATCTTCTGCAGTCACTGGGCATTGAGTCTTACTCAACTTCACACCTTGTAACACAGGCAAGAACCCCTTCTTGGACTGTTCCATTTTGAACTTCTTCAAAACTTTCTCAAGGTATGTGCTTTGTGAAAGTGCTAATAAGTGTCTCGATCTATCTCTATAGATCTTAATGCCTAATATGAAAGCAGCTTCTCCATGTCCTTCATTGAAAAACTTTTCTTCAAATATTCCTTCACGCTTTCTAGCATTTGTATACTATTTCCAGTCAGCAATATGTCATCCACATATAATATTAGAAATTCTATAGAGCTCCCACTCACTTTCTTGTAAATACAAGCTTCTCCTTTAACTTGTATAAACCCAAACGCTTTGATCACCTCATCGAAGCGCTTATTCCAACTCCCAGATGCTTGCACCAGTCCATAAATGGATCGTTGGAGTTTGCAAACTTTGTTAGCATTCTCTGGATCAACAAAACCTTCTAGTTGTATCATATACAACTCTTCCTCAAGGAAACCGTTGAGGAACGCGGTTTTGACATCCATCTGCCAAATTTCATAGTCGAAATAAGCAGCTATTGCCAACATGATTTTGACAGACTTAAGCATCGCTACGGGTGAGAAGGTCTCATCGTAGTTAGCTCCTTGAACTTGTGAAAAACCCTTTGCCACAAGTCGAGCTTTATCGACGGTGACATTACCGTCCATGTCCGTCTTCTTCTTAAAGAACCGTTTGTTCTGAATGGCCTTTCGCCCTTCAGGTAATACTTCCGAAGTCCATACTTTTTTTCATACATGGATCCCATTTCGGATTTCATGGCCTCTAACCATTTCTTGGAATCCGGGCCCATCACCCCTCCTTCATAGCTCGTAGGTTCATTGTTGTCTAGCAACATGACATCCAAGACAGGATTGCCGTACCACTCAGGAGTAGTACGCATCCTTGTCGACCAACGAGGTTCATTAGTAACTTTATCCGAAGCTTCATGATCATCATCATTAACTTCTTATTCAACCGTCGTAGGCTCCACAGAAACATGTTTCTGCGTTGCGCTACTTTCTGGTAGAAGCAAAGGTTCAACAACATCATCAAGCTCTAATTTCCTCCCACTCCATTATTTTGAGAGAAACTCTTTCTCAAGAAATGTTCCGTTCTTAGTGACAAATATTTTGCCTTTGGATCTGAGATAGAAGGTATACCCGACTGTCTCTTTCGGGTATCCTATGAAGACTCATTTCTTCGCTTTGGGTTCCAACTTTTCAGGTTGAAGCTTTTTGACATAAGCATCACATCCCCAAACTTTAAGAAACGACAACTTTGGCTTCTTGCCAAGCCACAGTTCATATGGCGTCGTCTCAACGGATTTTGATGGTGCCCTATTTAAAGTGAATGCAACTGTCTCTAATCCAAAACCCCAAAACAATAGTGGCAAATCAGCAAGAGACATCATAGAACGCACCATATATGATAAGGTCCGATTACGACGTTCAGACACACCATTACGCTGTGGTGTTCCGGGCGGTGTTAACTGTGAAACAATTCCACACTGTCTTAGGTGACTACCAAACTCGTAACTCAGATATTCACCTGCTCAATCGGATCGCAGGAATTTAATCTTCTTGTTACGATGATTTTCAGCTTCACTCTGAAATTGCTTGAACTTTTCAAACGTTTCAGACTTGCGTTTCATTAAGTAAATATACCCATATCTACTTAAGTCATCAGTGAAAGTGAGAAAATAACGATATCCACCACGCGCTACAACATTCATTGGACCGCACACATCGATATGTATGATTTCCAATAAGTCGCTTGCCCGTTCCATTGTTCGAGAGAACGGCGTTTTAGTCATCTTTCCCATGAGGCATGGTTCACATGTGTCAAGTGATTCAAAATCAAGTGACTCCAAAAGTCCATCAGCATGGAGCTTTCATGCATTTTACACCAATATGACCGAAACGGCAGTGCCACAAGAAAGTGGTACTATCATTATCAACTCTACATCTTTTGGCATCAATGTTATGAACATGTGTATCATCACTATCAAGATTTAAGATGAATAAACCCCTCACATTGGGTGCATGACCATAAAAGATATTACTCATATAAATAGAACAACCTTTATTCTCTGATTTAAATGAGTAACCGTCTCGCAATAAACAAGATCCAGATATAATGTTCATGCTTAATGCAGGCACTAATTAACAATTATCCAGGTTCATCACTAATCCCGATGGTAATCGAAGAGAGAGCGTGCCGACGGCGATCACATCAACCTTTGAACCATTTCCCGCGCGCATCATCACTTCGTCCTTCGCCAGCCTCCGTTTATTCCGTAGATCCTGCTTTGAGTTGCAAATGTGAGCAACTGAACTGGTATCAAATACCCAGGCACTACTATGAGAGCTAGTAAGGTACACATCAATAACATCTATATCATATATACCTTGTTTGTTTTTGGCCGCCTTCTTGTCAGCCAGGTACTTGGGGCAATTTTGCTTCCAGTGACCAGTTCCCTTGCAATGAAAGCACTCAGTCTCCGGCTTAGGTCCATGCTTAGGCTTCTTTAGAGGAGTAGCAACTGATTTGCCATCCTTCTTGGTTTTACCCTTCTTGCCTTTGCCTTTGCCGTTTTTCTTGAAACTAGTGGCTTTATTGACCATCAACACTTGATGTTCTTTCTGGATTTCAGACTCAGCGACTTTCAGCATCGCAAATAGCTCGGGGACTGACTTGTTCATCCCGTGCATGTTACAGTTCATCACAAAGCTCTTGTAACTAGGTGGCAGTGATTGAAGAACTCTGTCAGTGATCGCTTCTGGCGGAAGGGCAATCCCTAACTCCGCCAGACGAGTCGAGTACCCAGACATTCTGAGTACATGTTCACTCATAGACCCGTTCTCCTCCATCTTGCAAGCATAGAACTTATCGGAGGTTTCATACCTCTCGATTCGGGCGTTCTTCTCAAAGATAAACCTAAACTCCTGGAACATCTCATATGCTCCATCACATTCAAAACGTCTTTGAAGTCCCGGTTCTAAGCCATACAATTTTGCACACTGAACTATTGAGTAATCTCCGGATGACACGGGAGTGGGCGGGTCACCAAGCGGTGCATCAAGGACATATAATTTCTGGGAAGACGTGAGGATAATCCTCAGATTACGGGCCCAGTCAACAAAGTTACTTCCATCATCTTTCAGCTTAGCTTTCTCTAGGAACGCATTAAAATTCAGGGGTACTACCGCGCGAGCCATTGATCTACAACATAAATATGCAAAGGGTACTTGGACTATTGTTCAAGATAATGAGTTTAGTTAATAAAATTACTAAAGCTCCCATTCAAATTGACATCCCTCAGGTCATCTGAGTGTCACATGACCCAAATTCACCAACTCAAGTCCGATCATCACGTGAGTTAAGGTGGCTTCATTGGTGAACATCATTATGTTGATCATATCTACTATATGACTCATGCTCGACCTTTCAGTCTCTTGTGTTCCGAGGCTATGTCTGTACATGCTAGGCTCGTCAAGTTCAACCCGAGTGTTCCGCGCGTGCAACACTGGCTTCCACCCGTTGTATGTGAACGTAGAGTCTATCACACCCGATCATCACGTGGTGTCTCAACACGACGAACTTTCGCAACGGTGCACTCTAGGGGAGAAAAAACTTTATCTTGAAATTAAAGTGAGGGATCACCTTATAATGCTACCGTTGTACTAAGAAAAACAAGGTGCATAAAAGGATTAGCATAACATGCAATTCATAAGTGACATGATATAGCCATGAACTTGTGCTTAGGATCTCCATCTTCAAAGCACCGACATGATCTCCATTGTCACCGGCACGACACCATGATCTCCATCATCTTGATCTCCATCAATGTGCTGCCATAGGCGTTGTGGTGCCAGCCCTGCTTCTACTTCTATTGCTACCGGTTAGCAATAAAGTAAAGCATTACATAGCACATAATGATTGACACGCAGGTCATACAATAACTAAAGACAACCCTATGGCTCCTACCGGTTGCCGTACTCATCGACATGCAAGTCATGAAATTCTATACATCACATGATCATCTCATACAACACATATATCACATCATGCAATTGGCCATATCACATCACAACATACCCTGCAAAAACAAGTTAGACGTCCTCTAATTGTTGTTGCATGTTTTACGTGGATGCTACGGGTATCTAGCAAGAAAGATTCTCACCTACGCATAAACCACAACGGTGATACATAGTTTGCTTTTCAACGTTCTCAAGGACCGCCTTCGTCGGATCTGATCCAACTAAAGTGAGAGAAACTGTCACCCGCAATCCATCTAAGCAACAAGTTGCATCGAGGGAACCGGTCTCTCGTAAGCGTATGAGTAATGTTGGTCCGGGCCGCTTCATCTCGCAATACCGGTGAACCAAAATACGACGAAGGGAGGAAGCAATCTAAGCACCAACGCCCACAAACCTTTTGTGTTCTACTCGAGATCTCATCGAACTATCAACCTAGCTCATGATGTCACTGTTGGGGAATGTTGCATGGGAAACAAAAAAATTCCTACGCACACGCAAACCTATCCATGGTGATGATCATCTACAAGAGGGGGAGTTGATCTACATACCCTTGTAGATCGCTAAGTGGGAAGCGTTAAGAAACGCGGTTGGTGTAGTCGTACTTCTTCACGGTCCAAATCGCCGAGCGTCCCGCGATCCAATCACGAACCGTCCCGCGATCCAATCACGAACCGTCCCGCGATCTCGTCACGATTCGTCCCGCGATCCAATCACGATCGTCTCGTGGCCTTGATCACGATCCTTCCGATCTAGTACCGAACGGACGGCACCTCCGCGTTCAGCACACGTGCAGCTTGATGACGATCTCCACCGTCTTGATCCAGCAAGGAGAAGTCGAGAGGAGGTAACCAATGGCGGGACCTGGATATCCACATTGGTTCCTACATATTCTTCGTAGATCTTTATCGGTCGAACCTCTATGTCAAGGATTCAGGTAATCCCGTATAACGTTCCCTTTCTTCTTCGGTATGTTACTTGCCCGAGATTCGATCGGCGGTATTCCCATACCTAGTTCAACCTCCTTATCGGCAAGTCTCTTTACTCGTTCTGTAATACAAGATCCCGTGACTAACACTTAGTCACATTGCTTGGAAGTCTTGTTTGTGATCTTGCATTACCGAGTGGGCCCTGAGATACCTCTCCGTCACACGGAGTAACAAATCCCAGTCTTGATCCATTCCAACCGAACAGACACCCTCGGAGATACCTGTAGCGCACCTTTATAGTCACCCGGTTACGTTGCGACGTTTGATACACACAAAGCATTCATCCGGTGTCAGTGAGTTGCATGATCTCATGGTCATAGGAACATATACTTGACATGCGGAAAACAACAGCAATAAACTGACATGATCATATGCTATGTTTGTAGTTTGGGTCTGGTCCATCACATCATTCTCCTAATGATGTGATACCATTATCAAATGACATCTCATGTCCATGGCTAGGAAACCTTAACCATCCTTTGATCAACGAGCTAGTTCACTAGAGGTATACTACGGACATAGTGTTTTGTCTATGTATCCACACATGTATTCATGTTTCCAATTAATATAATTCTAGCATGGATAATAAAAAATTATCATGAGCAAGGAAATGCAAGATAAGCACTTTATTTATTACCTCTAGGGCATATTTCCATCAGCCGAAGCCACCTCTAAAGGCCCATGCAGCTGGAGTGGGCGGAGAGGAAAAACACGCAAGCTGGAAAGAGTCTCCAAGTAGGAAAGGAGGAATCCTAGTCCTACCAGGATTGGAGGAGGTTTCCTCCTCTCCTCCTTGTGCAAGGGAAAGGGCTGGATCCTTGTGCGCCAAGGATTCTCCCTCCCTCCTCCTATATATACTAGATGTTTTGAGGGTTTTGAGACACAGAAAACAACCACGTGCTACCTCTCCTCTAGATCGTAGTTTCTCCTCTAGCTCGGTTTCAGCGATGCTTAGGCGAAGCCCTGCTGTTGGATCAAGAAGACGGAGATCGTCATCGAGCTGTAGGTGTGCTGAACGCGGAGGTACCGTCCATTTTGCGCTAGATCGGAAGGACCGTGATCAATATAGCTAGACGATTCATTATTGGATCACGGGACGCATCATGATGAGACTGCCGGACAGATCGTGATGAGATCGCGAGGCGAATCGTGGTTGAATCGCGGGACGGATCATGATGGGATCGTGGGACGCTTGGCGATTTGGATCACGAAGACATTCGACTACATCAACCACGTTTCTTAACGCTTCCCTCTTAGCGATCTACAAGGGTATGTAGATCCACTCTCCCTCTCGTAGATGCTCAACACCATGGATAGATCTTGTGTGCGCGTAAGAAAATTTTTATATCCCGTGCAACGTTCCCCAAAAGTGGCATCTGAGCTAGGTCTATGTGTAGATGAGATCTCGAGTAGAACACAAAGGAGTTTGTGGGCGTTGATGCTTCGATTGCTTCCTTCCTTTGTCCTGTTTTGGTTTAGCATTATTGTGGGATGCAGCTGCCCGGACCAACCTTACTCGTACGCTTACGAGAGACGGCTTCCATCGACTGACGTGTAACTTTGTTGCACAAAGATGGTTGGCGGTTTCTGTTTGTTGGGGAACATTGCATGGGAAAAAATCCTACGCAAATGCAGATCTATCCATGGTGATGAGCATCTATGAGATGGGGAGTGGATCTACGTACCCTTGTAGATCGCTAAGCGGGAAGCGTTAAGAAACGCGGTTGGTGTACTCGAACGTCTTCACGATCCAAATCGCCGAGCGTCCCGTGGTCTCATCACGATCCATCCCGCGATCCAATCACGATCCGTCCCGTGAACTCATCACGATCCGTCTCGTGATCTTGATCACGGTCCTTCGGATCTAGCGCCGAACGGACGACACCACCGCGTTCAGCACATGTACAGCTCGATGATGATCTCCGCCTTCTTGATCCAGAAAGAGAGAGCGGAGAGGTAGAAGAGTACTCCGGAAGCATGACGGTGCTCCAGTGATGGTCGTGGAACTATTCCGGCAGGGCTTCGCCTAAGCACTACAAAAATCCGATCTAGAAGAGAATCCGTGCACTAGAGGAACGGGCAGCACGTGGCTGAAAATCAAGTGTCAAAATCCCTAAATCCTCTAGTATATATAAGAGGGAGGGAGAGGAAGAGGGGCTGGCACACAAGGCTGCCCTCTAGCCCCTTCCGCAAGGAGGAGAGGAGGAATCCTCCTCCAATCCTTGTAGGACTAGGATTCCTCCTTTCCTACCTGGAAACTATTTCCACCTTTTGCTTTTTTTATTTCTTTTTCAACTCTAGCCGCATGGGCCTCTTGTAGGACTTCCACCAGCCCACTAAGGGCTGGTATTTATCCTTCTACAGCCCATGTAGCCTCTTGGGTCGAAATACCTCTCCCGATTGTCCCCCGGTACACTACTGATGAGCCCAAAACTTTTCGGGCGACCAAAATAGGACTTCCTATATATGAATCTTTACCTCCGGACCATTCCGGAGCTCCTCGTGACGTCCAGGATCTCATCTGGGACTCTGAACAACCTTCAGTCACCACCATACATAACTCTATACTACCGAAACGTCACCGAACCTTAAGTGTGCAGAACCTCCGGGTTTCAGAACTATGTAGACATTACCGAGACACCTCTATGGTCAATAACCAATAGCGGGACCTTGATGACCATATTGATTCCTGCATATTCTATGAAGATCTTTATCGGTCGAAACTCTGTGTCAAGTATTCAGTTAATCCCGTATAATGTTCCCTTTATTCTTCGATATGTTACTTGCCCGAGATTCGATTGTCGGTATCTCCATACCTAGTTCAACCTCATTACCGGCAAGTCTATTTACTCGTTACGTAATACAAGATCCTATGGCTAACACTTAGTCACATTGCTTGCAAGGCTTGTTTGTGATGTTGTATTACCGAGTGGGCCCTGTGATACCTCTCCATTACATGGGGTAACAAATCCCAGTCTTGATCCATGCCAACCCAACAGACACCCTCGAAGATACCTGTAGATGACCTTTATAGTCAGCAAGTTACGTTGCGACGTTTGATACACACAAGGTACCCCTGCGGTGTCTGTGAGTTGCATGATCTCATGGTCATAGGAGCATATACTTGACATGTAGAAAACAGTAGCCATGAACTAACATGATCATATGCTACGTTTGTAGTTTGGATCTTGTCCATCACATCATTCTCCTAATGATGTGATCCCGTTATCAAATGACATCTCATATCCATGGCTAGGAAGCCTTAACCATCTTTGATCAACGAGCTAGTCTATTAGAGGCATACTAGGGACATGGTTTTGTCTATGTATCCACACATGCATCTAAGTCTCCGATCAATAGAATTATAGCATGGATAATAAACGATTATCATGAACAAAGAAATATGATAATAACTAATTTATTATTTCCTCTAGGGCATATTTCCAACACTGTTTCTCTTACTTTAGTTGGATCGGATTCGAGAAAGGCGGTCCTTGAGAAGGTTGAAAAGCAACTTATGTATCACAATTGTGGTTTTTGCGTAGGTGATAATTTTTCTTGCTAGATGCCCGTAGTAGCCACGTAAAACTTGCAACAAAAATTAGAGGACGTCTAACTTGTTTTTGCAGGGTATGTTGTGATGTGATATTGCCAATTACATGATGAGATATATGTGATGTATGAGGTGATCATGTATTGTATAGAATATCACGACTTGCATGTCGATGCATACTGCAACCGGCAGGTGCCATAGTGTTGTCTTTAATTATTGTATGACCTGCATGTCAATCATTAAGCACTATGTAATGCTTTAATTTATGGCTAAGCGGTAGCAATATTAGTAGAACCATGGTGGGCGCGACTACCCCGATGGCGACACGTTGATGGAGATCAAGATGATGGAGATCATGGTGTCATGCCGGTGACGATGGAGACCATGTCGGTGCTTTATAGATGGAGATCAAAATCACAAATTCATGGTCATATCATGTCACTTATGATTTGCTTGTGGTGTTAATCATCTTATGCACCTTGTTTTGCTTAGGACGACAGTAGCATTATAAGGTGATCTCTCACTTAAATTTCAAGATAAGTTGTGTTCTCCCTGAGTGTGCACCGTTGCGATAGTTCGTCGTGTCGAACCACCACGGGATGATCGGGTGTGATAGACTATATGTTCACATACAACGTGCGCAAGCCAGTGTTGCACATGCAGAACTCTCGGGTTAAACTTGACGAGCCTAGGCTGTACAGACATGGCCTCGGAACACAAGAGACCGAAAGGTCGAACATGAGTCATATAGTAGATATGTTCAACATGATGATGTTCACCATTGAAACCACCTCAACTCACGTGATGATCGGACTTGAGTTGGTGAATTTGGATCATGTATCACTCGAATGAGCGGAGGGATGTCTATTTGAGTGGGAGTTCTTAAGTAATATGATTAATTGAACTCATTATCATGAACATAGTCAGTAGTGTCTTTGCAAATTATGTTGTAGATAGCTCGCGGTGTAGCTCCCCTGTTTTATTGATACGTTCCTAGATCAAAAGAGTTGAAAGATAATGGTAGCAATATAGCTGACTGGGTCCATGATCTGAGGATTGTCCTCATTGCTGCACAGAAGGCTTATTTCCTTAATGCACCGCTCGATGCACCATCCCCTCTGGCGCCGTCTGTAGATGTTGTGAACATCCGACGGACCTGTTCGGATGCCTACTTGATAGTTTAGTGCGTAATGAATTACGGCTTACAACTGAGGCTTCAAAACGTTTTGAACGCTATGGAACATATGAGATGTTCTAAGAGGTGAAATTGGGATCTCAGGCTCACGCCCGTGTTGTGAGATATGAGATCCCCCACAAGATTCTTTGCCTGCAGGACGAGAGAGAATAGCTCAATCGTTGAGCATGTGCTCAGATTGTCTGGGTGCTACAGTCACTTGAATTGAGTGGGAGTTGATCTTCCCGATAAGAAAGCGATTAATATAATTTTACAAGTGACTGTCACTAAGCTACTAGAGCTTCGTGATGCACTATAAAATGTCGGGGGTGGAAATAATGATCCCTGAGTTGTTCGCGATGTTTGACACCGCGAAGGTAGAAATCAAGACGGAGCATCAAGTGTTGATGGTTAGTAAAACCACTAAATTTGAGAAGGGAAAGGGCAAGGCGGGAAACATCATGGATGGCAAGTCAATTGCTACTCCAGTGAAGCAACCCAAAGTTGAACCCAAACCCGAGACTAAGTGTTTCTATTATGAGGAGAGCGGTCATTGAAGTGAAACCACACTAGATACTTGGTAGATAAGAAGGCCGGTAACGTCGACAGAAGTATATTCTATATACGTGTTATTGATGTGTACCGTGCTTGTACTCCTAGTAGCACCTGGGTATAGGATACCGGTTCGTTGCTCAATGTTAGTAACTCGAAATAAAAGCTACGGAATAAACGGAGACTAGCTAAGGTTGAGTTGACGATGTGTATTGGAAATTTTTCCAAGATTGATGTGATCAACATCGCACGCTCTCTCTACCTTCGGGATTAATGATGAACCTAAATAAATGTTACTTGGTGTTTGCGTTGAGCTTGAACGTGATTAGATCGTGTTTATTGCAATACGGTTATTCATTTAAGTCGGAGAATAATGGTTATTCTGTTTACATGAATAATACCTACAATGGTTTGTTGAACCTTGATCGTAGTAATACACATGTTCATAACATTGATGTCAAAAGATACAAAGTTAATAATGATAGCACCACATACTTGTAGCACTGCCGCCGAATGTCATATTTGTGTAAAGTGTTGGGGAACGTTGCATGGGAAACAAAAATTTCCTACGCACATGCAAGATCTATCCATGCTGATCAGCATCTACGAGAGGGGAGAGTTGATCTACATACCTTGGTAGATCCATAAGAGGGAAGCGTTAGGAAACGTGGTTGATGTAGTCGAATGACTTCGCGATCCAAATCGCTGAGCGTACCGCGATCCAATCATGATCTGTCCCGATCTAGCACCGAACGAACGGCACCTCCGCGTTCAACACACGTACAGCTTTATGAGGATCTCCGCCTTCTTGATAAACAAAGAGGCAGCGGACAGGTAGATGAGTTTTCCGGCAGCACGACGGCGTTGTGGCGATGGTGGTGGAGCTATTCCAGCAGGGCTTCGCCTAAGCACTGCTAAAACCGATCTAGAGGAGAAACTACGGACTAGAGGAGAGGGCAGCAGGTGGCTAGAATTCTATGTCCCAAAACCTTCAAAACCTCTAGTATATATAGGAGGAGGGGAGGGAGGAGGCATGGCGTGGCCGAAGTGGAGAGGAGGAGTCCTCTTCCTCCACTCCTAGTAGGATTAGGACTCCTTCCTAATTTAGCCTTTTTGCCTTTTCCACCTTTTTCCTTTTGGTTTTTCTCTTTCCAGCCGCATGGGCCCTTTGTGGGACTTCCTCCAGCCCACTAAAGGCTGGTATTCATGCTCCCACAGCCCATGTAGCCTCTTGGGTCGAAATACCCTCTCCCGAAGGTCCCTGCTACCCTACCGGCACTCCCGGTACACTACCGATGTGCCCGGATCTTTTTCGGTGACCAAAATAGGACTTCCTATATTTCAATCCTTACTTCTGGACCATTCCGGAGCTCCTCGTGACGTCCGAGGTCTCATCCGGGACTCCGAACAACCTTCGGTTACCATCATGCATAACTCTATACTACCGAAACGTCACCAAACCTTAATTGTGCAGACCCTCCGGGTTCGAGAACTTTGTAGACATGACCGACGCACCTCTACAGTCAATAACCTATAGCGGGACCTGGATGCCCATATTGGTTCCTACATATTGTATGAAGATCTTTATCGGTCGAACCTCTATGTCAAGGATTGAATTAATCTCGTATGATGTTCCCTTCACTACTAGGGAATAGGCTGTTAGTGGCGCACCTGTTTTTACTATTAATGGCGCACTATAGGTCACCACTATTATCATGCCACTAGTAACAAATTGTAATGGCGCACCTCCATTAGTATCCCAGATAATAGTGGCGCACCACGTAGTGCGCCATTGCTATGTGCCACAGTGCGCCATTACAATGCCTCCTAGTGGGCCATATTTGCCTTCACCTATGCCTCCTGGTGCATTATTACTATGCCCCAACATGCGCCACTGGTATTTGGCCCAGGTGCGCCACTAACGCTTAATATGGTGCGCCACTAACGCTTAATATGGTGCGCCACTAGTATGAATATTAGGAATTTTCTTTTTTTTTCTTTGTCGGTATTTGCGCAGGTTACAAAATACGTTACAGCACAAAATATAAACATCACACAATAGAATTCATCATATTAGTCTCCAAATTCGAAATAGCGAACAAAGTTCAAACATTAGCCAAGTTATGGTCTCGAGACATTAGCAAAGTTCATCATATTAGCCGAGTTTATCGTCACATTGCAAAGTCGATATCGATCATCCAAACTACCATCACATAGAAGAGAGCTGCGGTCACGATGAGCATCATCGCAATGAAACTGGTCTTCATCCGGTTCCTCCTCCGCTTCCTCTTCTCTCCCACTAGATAGTGCACGTATCTAGCTTCCGCCTCCGCTCTTGTGTTGTGACCTTTGTAACCGTTACCGCTGAAACGGTGAACCTGTCTCCAACACTCCTCCCAGTCCTCGTAGACTCCGGGAACCTTACCCTTGCACACGACATACGACGGCATCTCTATGCATTAGAAAAACAAAACGTTAGTAGCAATTCACAGATAATATAAAATAAATATATAAGTATGGAACAAAAGGATCGGAAGAGAAAAGCAACACATTATTAATAGCGAGATTCATGGTCCTACTAATAAACAGCATCGATTACATATAAGTTGAACGACTGTCCCGCGATCCAATCACGAACCGTCCCGCGATCCAATCACGAACCATACCGCGATCTCGTCACGATTCGTCCCGCGATCCAATCACGATCGTCTCGTGGCCTTGATCACGATCCTTCCGATCTAGTACCGAACGGACTGCACCTCCGCGTTCAGCACACGTGCAGCTTGATGACGATCTCCACCGTCTTGATCCAGCAAGAGGAAGTGGAGAGGAGGAAGAGTTCTCCGCCAGTGTGACGGCGCTCCGGCAATGGTGGTGGAGCAATTCCTGCAGGGATTCTCCTAAGCACTGCGGAAATACTATCTAGAGGAGAAACTATGCACCGGTGGAACGGGTAGCACGTGGCCGGAATAACTAGTGCAAACAGCCCCAAATCCACCAGTATATAAAGGAGGGAGGGAGGAGGGCTGTCTTGGGGCAAGGGCCAAGCCAATTCGGCCGCAAGAGGGAGGGAGAGAAGGACTCTCCTTCTCCAATCCTAGTTGGACTAGGATTGCTCCATATTTGTCCTTTTTTCACCTTTTCTTTAGGCTTTTTTCCTCCTGGCGCCATGGGCCTTTTGTAGCTTTCCCACCAGCCCACTAAGGGCTGGTTATTACTCTCCCACAGCCCATGGACCCTCTGGGGTAGAAATACCCCTCCCGGAGGTCTCCCGATACACTACCGGCACTCCCAGTACACTACCGATGAGCCCGAAACTTTTCTGGCGACCAAACTGGGATATCCTATATATGAATCTTTACCTCCAGACCATTCCGGAGCTCCTCGTGACGTCCGAGACCTCATCCGGGACTCCGAACAACCTTCGGTCACCACCATACATAACTCTACACTACCGAAACATCACCAAACCTTAAGTGTGAAGAACCCCGCGGTTTCGAGAACTATGTAGGCATGACCGAGACACCTCTATGTTCAATAACCAATGGCGGGACCTGGATGTCCACATTGGTTCCTACATATTCTTCGAAGATCTTTATTGGTCGAAGCTCTATGTCAAGGATTCAGTTAATCCCGTATAACGTTCCCTTTGTTCTTCGTTATGTTACTTGCCCGAGATTCGATCGTCGGTATTCCCATACCTAGTTCAACCTCCTTACCGACAAGTCTCTTTACTCGTTCCGTAATACAAGATCCCGTGACTAACACTTAGTCACATTGCTTGGAAGTCTTGTTTGTGATCTTGCATTACCGAGTGGGCCCTGAGATACCTCTTTGTCACACGGAGTAACAAATCCCAGTCTTGATCCATGCCAACCCAACAGACACCCTCGGAGATACCTGTAGCGCACCTTTATAGTCACCCAGTTACGTTGCGACGTTTGATACACACAAAGCATTCATCCGGTGTCAGTGAGTTGCATGATCTCATGGTCATAGGAACATATACTTGACATGCGGAAAACAGCAGCAATAAACTGACACGATCATATGCTACGTTTGTAGTTTGGGTCTTGGCCATCACATCATTCTCCTAATGATGTGATACCATTATCAAATGACATCTCATGTCCATGGCTAGGAAACCTTAACCATCCTTTGATCAACGAGCTAGTTCACTAGAGGTATACTACGGACATAGTGTTTTGTCTATGTATCCACACATGTATTCATGTTTCCAATTAATACAATTCTAGAATGGATAATAAAAAATTATCATGAGCAAGGAAATGCAAGATAAGCACTTTATTTATTGCCTCTAGGGCATATTTCCAACAGCCGAAGCCACCTCTAAAGGCCCATGCAGCTGGAGTGGGCTGAGAGGGAAAAAACGCAAGCTGGAAAGAGTCTCCAAGTAGGAAAGCAGGTATCCTAGTCCTACTAGGATTCGAGGAGGATTCCTCCTCTCCTCCTTGCGCAAGGGAAAGGGCTGGATCCTTGTGTGCCAAGGCTGCTCCCACCCTCCTCCTATATATACTAGATGATTTGAGGGTTTTGAGACACAGAAAACAGCCACGTGCTACCTCTCCTCTAGATCGTAGTTTCTCCTCTAGGTCGGTTTCAGCGATGCCTAGGCGAAGCCCTGCTGGAATAGCTCCACCACCATTGCCGCAGCGCCGTCGTGCTTCCAGAGAACTCATCTACCTCTCTGCTCCTTCTTGCTCGATCAAGAAGACGGAGATCGTCATCGAGCAGTAGGTGTGCTGAACGCGGAGGTACCGTCCGTTCGGCGCTAGATCGGAAGGACCGTGATCAAGATAGCGAGACGATTCGTGATTGGATCGCGGGACGTATCATGATGAGAACGCCGGACGGATCATGATGAGATCGTGGGACGGATCATGGTTGAATCACGGAATGGATCATGATGGGATCGCGGGACGCTCGGCGATTTGGATCACGAAGACATTCGACTACATCAACCACGTTTCTTAAACCTTCCCGCTTAGCGATCTACAAGGGTATGTAGATCTACTCTCCCTCTCGTAGATGCTCAACACCATGGATAGATCTTGCGTGTGCGTAGGAAATTTTTTGTTCCCGTGCAACGTTCCGCAAAAGTGGCATCTGAGCTAGGTCTATGTGTAGATGAGATCTCGAGTAGAACACAAAGGAGTTTGTGGGCGTTGATGCTTCGATTGCTTCCTTCCTTGGTCCTATTTTGGTTTAGCATTATTGTGGGATGTAGCTGCCCGGACCAACCTTACTCGTACGCTTATGAGAGACGGCTTCGACTGACGTATAACTTTGTTGCACAAAGATGGCTGGCGGTTTCTGTTTGTTGGGGAACGTTGCGTGGAAAAAAAATCGTACGCACACACAGATCTATCCATGGTGATGAGCCTCTACGAGAGGGGAGGTGGGTCTACGTACACTTGTAGATCGCTAAGCGGGAAGCGTTAAGAAACACGGTTGGTGTAGTCGAACGTCTTCACGATCCAAATCGCCGAGCGTCCCGCGATCTCATCACGATCCATCCCGCGATCCAATCACGATCCATCCCGTGAACACATCACGCTCCGCCCTACGAACTCATCACAATCCGTCTCATGATCTTGATCACGGTCCTTCGGATCTAGCGCCGAACGGACGACACCTCCGCGTTCAGCACATGTAAAGCTCGATGATGATCAGGGGAGGAATATTCGTTCGTTCACTCCAAAAAGAGGGTCCTATTGAAAAAGAAATTATCCAAAATAGAAAGAAGTTTTTTTTTTCATATTCAATCTCCGCCTTCTTGATCCAGCAAGAGAGAGCGGAGAGGTAGAAGAGTACTCCGGCAGTGTGACGGTGCTCCCGTGATGGTGCTGGAACTATTCCGGCAGGGCTTCGCCTAAGCACTGCAGAAATCCGATCTAGAAGAGAAACTGTGCACTAGAGGAACGGGCAGCACGTGGCTGAAAATCAAGTGCCAAAAGCCCTAAATCCTGTAGTATATATAAGAGGGAGGGAGAGGAAGAGGGGATGGCGCACAAGGCTGCCCTTAGCCTCTTGCGCAAGGAGGAGAGGAAGAATATCCTCCAATCCTTGTAGGACTAGGATTCCTCCTTTCCTACATGGAAACTATTTCCACCTTTTGCTTTTTTCTTTCCTTTTCAATTTAGCCGCATGGGCCTCTTGTAGGACTTCCACCAGCCCACTAAGGGCTGGTATTTATCCTCCTACAGCCCATGTAGCCTCTTGGGTCGAAATACCTCTCCCGATGGTCCCCCAGTACACTACCGATGAGCCCAAAACTTTTCCGGCGACCAAAACAAGACTTCCTATATATGAATCTTTACCTCCGGACGATTCCGGAGCTCCTCGTGACTTCCGGGATCTCATCTGGGACTCTGAACAACCTTCAGTCACCACCATACATAACTCTATACTACCGAAATGTCACCGAACCTTAAGTGTGTAGACCCTGCGGGTTCGAGTACTATGTAGACATTACCGAGACACCTCTATGGTCAATAACCAATAGCGGGACCTGGATGACCATATTGGTTCCTACATATTCTATGAAGATCTTTATCGGTCAAACCTCTATGTCGAGGATTCAGTTAATCCCGTATAACGTTCCCTTTATTCTTCGGTATGTTACTTGCCCGAGATTCGAACGTCGGTATCTCCATTCCTAGTTCAACCTCGTTACTGGCAAGTCTATTTACTCGTTACGTAAGACAAGATCTTATGGCTAACACTTAGTCACATTGCTTGCAAGGCTTGTTTGTGATGTTGTATTACCGAGTGGGCCCTGAGATACCTCTCCGCCACATGGGGTAACAAATCCCAGTCTTGATCCATGCCAACCCAGTAGACACCCTCGGAGATACCTGTAGATGACCTCTATAGTCAGCCAGTTACGTTGCAATGTTTGATACACACAAGGTACCCCTCCGGTGTCTGTGAGTAGCATGCTCTCATGGTCATAGGAGCATATACTTCACATGCAGAAAACAGTAGCAATAAACTAACACGAGCATATGCTACGTTTGTAGTTTGGGTATTGTCCATCACATCATTCTCCTAATGATGTGATCCTGTTATCAAATGACATCTCATATCCATGGCTAGAAAACCGTAACTATCTTTGATCAATGAGCTAGTCTATTAGAGGCATACATGGGACATGGTTTTGTCTATGTATCCACACATGCATCGAAGTCTCCGATCACTACAATTATAGCATGGATAATAAACGATTATCATGAACAAGGAGATATGATAATAACTAATTTATTATTGCCTCCAGGGCATATTTCCAACACTGTTTCTCTTACTTTAGTTGGATCGGATTCGACAAAGGCAGTCCTTGAGAAGGTTGAAAAGCAACTTATGTATCACCGTTGTTGTTTTTGCGTAGGTGATAATGTATGAGAAGATCGTGTTGATGGAGATCAAGATGATGGAGATCATGGTGTCATGCCGGTGACAATGGAGACCATGTCGGTGCTTTATAGATGGAGATCAAAATCACAAATTCATGGTCATATCATGTCACTTATGATTTGCATGTGATGTTAATCATTTTATGCACCTTGTTTTGCTTAGGACGACAGTAGCATTATAAGGTGATCGCTCACTTAAATTCCAAGATAAATTGTGTTCTCCCTGAGTGTGCACCGTTGCGATAGTTCGTCGTGTCGATACACCACGGGATGATCGGGTGTGATAGACTATATGTTCACATACAACGAGTGCAAGCCAGTGTTGCACATGCAGAACACACGAGTTAAACTTGACGAGCCTAGCATGTACAGACATGGCCTCGGAACACAAGAGACCAAAAGGTCGAACATGAGTCATATAGTAGATATGATCAACATGATGATGTTCACCATTGAAACCACCTCAACTCACATGATGATCGGACTTGAGTTGGTGAATTTGGATCATTTATCACTCGAATGAGCAGAGGGATGTCTATTTGAGTGGGAGTTCTTAAGTAATATGATTAATTGAACTCATTATCATGAACATAGTCAGTAGTGTCTTTGCAAATTATGTTGTAGATAGCTCGCGGCGTAGCTCCCCTGTTTTATTGATACGTTCCTAGATAAAAAGAGTTGAAAGATAATGGTAGCAATATAGCCGACTGGGACCGTGGTCTGAGGATTGTCCTCATTGCTGCACAGAAGGCTTATGTCCTTAATGCACCGCTCGATGCACCATCCCCTCTGGCGCCGTATGTAGATGTTGTGAACAGCCGACGGGCATGTTCGGATGACTACTTGATAGTTTAGTGCGTCATGCATTACGGCTTACAACTGAAGCTTCAAAACGTTTTGAACGCCATGGAACATATGAGATGTTCTAAGAGCTGAAATTGGGATCTCAGGCTCACGCCCGTGTTGTGAGATATGAGATCTCCAACAAGATTCTTTGCCTGCAGGACGACAGAGAATAGCTCAATCGTTGAGCATGTGCTCAGATTGTCTGGGTGCTACAATCGCTTCAATTGAGTGGGAGTTGATCTTCCCGATAAGAAAGTGATTAATATAATTTTCCAAGTGACTGTCACTAAGCTACTAGAGCTTCGTGATGCACTATAAAATGTCGGGGATGGAAATAATCATCCCTGAGCTGTTCGCGATGTTTGACACCGCGAAGGTAGAAATCAAGACGGAGCATCAAGTGTTGATGGTTAGTAAAACCACTAGTTTTGAGAAGGGAAAGGGAAAGGAGGGAAACATCATGGATGGCAAGTCAGTTGCTACTCTAGTGAAGTAACCCAAAGCTGAACCCAAACCCGAGACAAAGTGCTTCTATTCTGAGGAGAGCGGTCATTGAAGTGAAACAACCCTAGATACTTGGTAGATAAGAAGGCCGGTAACGTCGACAGAAGTATATTCTATATACGTGTTATTGATGTGTACCTTGCTTGTACTCCTAGTAGCACCTGGGTATAGGATACCGGTTCATTGCTAAATGTTAGTAACTCGAAATAAAAGCTATGGAATATACGGAGACTAGCTAAGGTTGAGGAGACGATGTGTGTTGGAAATCTTTCCAAGATTGACGTGATCAACATCGCATGCTCTATCTACCTTTGGGGTTAATGATGAACCTAAATGAATGTTATTTGGTCTTTGCGTTGAGCATGAACGTGATTAGATCGTGTTTATTGCAATACGGTTATTCATTTAAGTCGGAGAATAAAGGTTATTCTGTTTACATGAATAATACCTATAATGGTTTGTTGAACCTTGATCGTAGTAATACACATGTTCATAAAATTGATGTCAAAAGATACAAAGTTAATAATGATAGCACCACATACTTGTGGCATTGCGGCCGAATCTCATATTAGTGTAAAGTGTTGGTGAACGTTGCATGGGAAACAAAAAATTTCCTACGCACATGCAAGATCTATCCATGGTGATCAACATCTACGAGAGGGGAGACTTGATCTACATACCCTTGTAGATCCATAAGAGGGAAGCGTTAAGAAACATTGTTGATGTAGTCGAACGTCTTCGCAATCCAAATCGCTGAGCGTCCCACGATCCAATCACGATCTGTCCCGATCTAGCACCGAATGAACGGGACCTCCACGTTCAGCACACGTACGGCTTGATGACGATCTTCGCCTTCATGATAAAGAAAGAGGAAGCGTACAGGTAGGTGAGTTCTCCGGCAGCACGACGGTGTTGTGGCGATGGTGGTGGAGCTATTCCAGCAGGGCTTCGCCGAAGCACTTCTGAAACCGATCTAGAGGAGAAACTACGGACTAGATGAGAGGGCAGCAGGTGGCTGAAATTCTATGTCCCAAAACCCTCAAAACCTCTAGTATATATAGGAGGAGGGGAGGGAGGAGGCTTGGCGCGGCCGAAGTGGAGAGGAGGAGTCCTCTTCCTCCACTCCTAGTAGGATTAGGACTCCTTCCTAATTTAGCCTTTTTGCCTTTTTCCACCTTTTTCCTTTTGGGCGTTTTCTTTCCAGCCCCATGGGCCCTTTGTGGGACTTCCTCCAGCCCACTAAGGGCTGGTATTCATGCTCCCACAGACCATGTAGCCTCTTGGGTCGAAATACCCTCTCCCGATGGTCCCCGCTACCCTACCGGCACTCCCGGTACACTACCGATGAGCCCGGAACTTTTTCGGTGACCAAAATAGGACTTCCTATATTTCAATCTGTACTTATGCACCATTCCGGAGCTCCTCGTGACGTCCGAGATCTCATCCGGGACTCCGAACAACCTTCGGTCACCACCATGCATAACTCTATACTACCGAAACGTCAATTGTGCAGACCCTCCGGGTTCGAGAACTATGTAGACATGACCGAGACACCTCTATGGTCAATAACCTATAGCGGGACCTAGATGCCCATATTGGTTCCTACGTATTCTATGAAGATCTTTATCGGTCGAACCTCTATGTCAAGGATTCAATTAATCTCGTATGATGTTCCCTTCACTACTAGGGAATAGGCTGTTAGTGGCGCACCTGTTTTTACTATTAATGGCGCACTATAGGTGCGCCACTATTATCATGCCACTAGTAACAAATAGTAATGGCGCACCTCCATTAGTATCCCAGGTAATAGTGGCGCACCACATAGTGCGCCATTGCTATGTGCCACAGTGCGCCATTACAATGCCTCCTAGGGGGCCATATTTGCCTTCACCTATGCCCCCTGATGCGCCATTACTATGCCCCAACATGCACCACTGGTATTTGGCCCAGGTGCGCCACTAACGCTTAATATGGTGCGCCACCACTATGAATATTAGGAATTTTCTTTTCTTTGCTTTTCCGGTATTTGCGCAGGTTACAAAATACGTTACAGCACAAAATATAAACATCACACAATAGAATTCATCATATTAGTCTCCAAATTCGAAATAGAAAAAAAAGTTCAAACATTAGCCAAGTTACTGTCTCGAGACATTAGCAAAGTTCATCATATTTGCCGAGTTTGTCGTCACATTACAAAATCGATATCAATCATCTAAACTACCATCACATAGAAGAGAGCTGCGGTCACGATGAGCATCATCGCGATGAAACTGGTCTTCATCCGGTTCCTCCTCCGCTCCCTCTTCTCTCCCACTAGATGGCGCGCGTATCTAGCTTCTTCCTCCGCCCGAGTGTTGTACCCTCTGTAACTGTTACCGTTGAAACGGTGAACCTGTCTCCAACACTCCTCCTAGTCGTCGTAGACTCCGGGAACCTTACCCTTGTACACGACATACGACGGCATCTCTATGCACTAGACAAACAAAACGTTAGTAGAAATTCACAGATAATATGCAAGAAATATATAAGTATGCAACAAAAGGATCGGAAGAGAAAAGCAACACATTATTAATAGCAAGATTCATGGTCCTACTAATAAATAGCATCGACTACATAAACGTTGAACGACTGTACAAACTAAAGAGACATACAACTTCACTAAAGTTTAATTACAACATGAGCTAAACTATTCTTCCAGAACTACATAGCATCATTACTTTTGACTCGGCTCAGGCCCGAAGCGTGGATGAAGCTGCCGTCTTTCATGATGGTCATGAATGTGCGGTCGTTGTCAGCCTGCATTTTTAGCGTTGTTTCTATTTCACTGCTCGACGGTTGATATTTGAGGTAGAACTTCCCCGAGGTACGAAGGACATCTTGATAGATGATTTCCGCAATATCCGACTGGATGCGAAAGAATTCTTGTCTGATGTCCGCGTCCTAGATTTCCGACAAGCGTGCAGCCCAATCTTTGAGATTATCTGGTAGCAGAAGGTGATGAAGGTCACGTACGATCGCCCGCATGTGATGTAGGGCATAGTACGCATCCTTCTGACTGCCAGGCGGCTGCTTGACGCAGGGGAACGTCATTACGTGGGTGAACACGTGCTTGCCGTACCTCTTAATTGGCCTCCTGAAGGTGCCTCCAGATTTGGCGTAGCCAGGGAGAGCATCATCAAGAACTTTCTTGATATTTGTGTAGTCTTTGTTCGACTGACGGTCCGAGTCGAAATATGTGCCCATGGAATATTTCGGGCTTAAGAGGACGAGTGTGCAATGTGTGTCACTGCACAAAACACAGAATGTTAGAAAAAAAACGATCGAAATCTAAGAAATCATATGTTACGGGGCGGTGAGGGGATGACTTACTCGGGAAAGTAAGGCACGAGGAAGTTATCCTTATCTTGGTTCGCCAGAATGACGCCTTCGAGGTATGAACTCGCGACTTGCTGGTCTCCAGCGCTGCCCAAGATCTTGGCACGCATGTAGAAGGGGTCGACTATCACGATGTCCGGGGTCTTGTCTCTAATGATCCGCATCTCCATACTGAGAGAAAATAGCCGAACGAAGGTGTAGTGCGGCGGATAAAGGTTAAACATAGCGAAGATGTCATCAAACCGCAGGACGATCGGACCACCGATGCTGCTATCGACAAAGCCCTTGCGCTCTGGCACCTTGGCCACGAAAGCCGGGTATGCCACATCATTCTCGGAGAGACGCCGCTTCTCCATAGGAATAACACCGTCATGCAGACTCCGCATAGCACCGGTTGCAGCATTGAGCAGATTAGGCGGTAGCATCGGCCTACCCGCCACATGCACCCTCCTCGAGATATCCTTAGGTATTGGTGGCCCGTCTTGAGCATGGATCGTACTCGGTGCCGGCTGCCTCGCACACTTGTTATTTTTTCTTTTCCGACCCTTCTTCTGCTTCTTTTGCTGTAATGGGACCGAGTTCTGCTCAGAGACCACCTTCTTGAGTGTGTTGGGGCTGATAATATTTCACACCTTGGCTCTTTGAGTCTCGGTGAAGGTGGCAGCTGGAGGCGTCTCCTGAGAACTGAAAAGACGACGCCTGTTGCAATTGGGTTTCTCTGCGGTACCAGCTAGATCGCAATCGTCTTTTGCAGGGTTGGGTTCTTGAGAAGGAGGCCCCAAGAATTCGTCATCGTACCCATCTTCATTGATGTACTTATCAACGTTGGAAAATGTACCGTCGTCGTCGTCCGGATCCTGTGCCATATGCATGTCCGGATCAGCTGACGGTGGTACCGTTGCGGCGGTCTTGCCATGGCTTGGTGTCGGCACGACTGGTGGTGTTGTCTGTGGGGTGGTGTCCCCTGCCCCCAAACGAATCTGGCTCTTCAGCCAAAGCATGGACCAGTTTTAAGCAGGCGCTGAGGGTCATCACATCATCTTCGTCGGCCCCAGCGGGTCGATACGGAGGTAACAAGTTGTCGCAGCCCCATAGCACCCGAAATAGTTGAACCCTATAAACGGTGGGTGTCATCGGATTACCATGGAACACGCGGTTGCCCGGTTCAATGATTTTGGCCTTGGCGACATCGATTAACTCGCCGTCCACGAAGTGCAGGAGAGTGCATGGAATATTGGTGGCACCGTGCGAAAACATGTAGGGCGTCAGGGATGCCAAGTCAAAGGCAAGGAGATGAAGTAGTCATCGGCCGAGGCTTAGTTACCGTGATGGCGTTGAGCTCGAATAATGTCGAGGCACCGCCAACGGCGATGTGCAAGTGATGGAGGGGCCGCTTGCTGCCGAGGTGCCGGCCATTGTATTCTTCCCACACCCGGGTGCATTAAGGTCCAATACCTGTGCCGACGACGGAGACACCAATGCCGCCTCCGTCGGAGACACCAATGCCGCCTCCGTCGGAGACACCAATGCCGCCTCCTCCGGAGACACCAATGCTGCCTCCGCGGGAGACACCATTGCCGGCGCGTTGTGCGAGTTGCTGCCGTCAAGCTGGGAATCGGGGGCGGCCCCTGTTGGCCGCCCGCAATCCACCCCCGCAGCCCCTCAACCAAGGTAGGCATAATGGCAGTGATCGTCGCTCCCAGTTGGTCTCGTACTTGCTCTGAGACTATCTCGGGAATCCGCGCCACTTGTGCCTTGAGTTCTTTAACTCGCACTCCTGGCTTTCCGAGCTAGTCTTTCTCTCCTTTCACCCAGCCCTATAGTATTCCGACCATTTCGTGGAAAAGCCTTCGCCGGCCACACGACCAGCTGTCGATGGCTTACTGAACTTATCCTTTTGTTTCAGAACGTTCAATGCCCTATTTAAAGAGGTGTCGCAAGGGGCAGCAGGCGGGGAGCTCTGAGACCCCGTGCTACTGCTTTCAGTTTCCTGCGTAAGGGACGTGAACCATTTAGAAATTTGGCTTCATTAATTAGAATGCAACCGTATGGAGCTAATTACGCGGGGGTGTATTCCTTACCAGAACACGCTCAAGCTCCTTCACCTTCGGATCCGTGGTAACATCCCCTGTTACCGGGTCCACCTTGTACCGGGCCCTGACATAGTTCCTGGTCTGCTTTTCGTGGTATTTATCGAAGAGGGGCGGTAGGCCTTGCGCGGCACGCTCCGCATCCTCCTTGTCCCATTTAGATTCCACCACTCTGTAACCGCTGGGACCGAGTTTGTGGACCCCTAAGTTCAAGTCCTTCATACCTTTCCCCCACTGACTTGATTCCGCGGATGCGTTGCTCTCGCACTTGATCTTGAACTCCAGGTAGTCCTCTTTGCCAATCGAAGGATTCGTCGCCTTGATCTTCTCATAACTATCACCACTTAGAATCCTTATCTTCACCGCGGCTCTCCAAGTAGCCAGGGCCATGCTCTTGTTCGTGCAGCTTGGTGAAGAGGAGGTTGCGCAAATTCCCTCGGTCAGGATGCCTTAGGTTCTCGGTGTTGATCGAGACGGTGCTCTGGAGAATACACCCGAGTTGTCCCCGCATACCCACGCACTAATTCTTTGGGCGCCGTTGGACGCCCACTAGAGAAAACTTCGGTAAATTCCTTCTTGACGGTGCCGACCACGTTCGGGCGCCGGTCCTTCCGTTGCCTCTTCTGTTGGCTGCCATCTGTGCGTTCGCTGCCATCATCAGTGGTGGCACCCGTGGCGGCACCATCAGTGGTGTCATCCCCGACGCCACTAGGGGTTGTGTAGTCGGGATCGGTGTCTTCCGCGGCGTCCTCATAGCGGTGAGGTTCTTCCTCCATCTCCTGGGACAGCTCCCAGAATGGCTTGCCCGAACCGCCGGCCTCATCGTTGTTGGCCATGCTAGCTCTAAATATGAATAAAGGCTACTAGAGTTATTTTTGTTTCAGTTGAGAATCGGTCACCTTTTAGGTCAATAAAATTGGGCATGACCTTTGCTAATTTTCTTGACCTAGGAGTGCCCCATTCTCAACCGAAACAGAAATTAATCAACATTTCAGGAGAAAGGGATAACTATTTGTTTATGGTGTTTGTAAGTGCCAATATCAACTTATCCATTCAGAGAGTTACAATTATTATGCAATGTAAGGGCTGCCTAGATAATCCTGAATTACAATTATTATGAAACTTGTCCCCTTTCAAGCTTTTTAGTACTGGAAATTTGAAGTTTATTACGATTGTGAAGAAAATATATTAATATCATAAACCTAACATGAGTTCAGTTACCAAAACATATTTAACCCCATGATGTCAAAAGACACCTAAGGGACGTCCAGATATGATTCTTATACAAAGATGACAGAAACATGAAGCAAGGCAACATATATCTTCACACACGTAATTTCTGCTGGGTATATATCTTCACCATAGTATTTACGTCGCGTACTTTGCTACCACAAATAATATGTTCCACGTGCATTATGAATTCTGTTGGGCATTGACCAATTAACTATGCACCTTCTTCTTTACCCGTAATGATTAAAGGATTGGCCTCAAGCTATTCCTGTCAGCGTACATAGTTCAGGTTCATATACATGTCAATTGTCATCTTTCTACCAACCATATGATCTACATCTGTAACAAAATGCCGATAGTGCTTCTTCTGTGTTATTATCTAAAGATGGGTGATCCTATGGTTCTATGTTTCTTATTTCAGGAAAGTCTACAAGGAAAAGAAGCTATTATCTTCGGTTTTATAAAAATAATGACGACAAGGCATGAAGGTTCGAAACGAACCACCTAACAACAACAATGGGAGGCCAGGAACTGGACACCCAAAAGATTATGTGCTGAAGAAAACACTAACAAAGCAACAAGCAACAAGCAACTCCACCAACTTTTTCTATTTATCTACATCTGTAAACCATTTAGCATATAATAGTTGTAATTCAGGATAAAAAACTTGTTTAGCAACTCCACCAACTTGTTTAGCAACTCCACCAACTTTTTCTATTTAACTCCACCAACAAGCAACAAGAACCCTAGATTGCAAAATTGCAAAACCATGATATTCTTTGCATAAACAAGGGAGAGGAGGAACTTACCGTCGGGGACGCCTCCCACAGCCGTGGGAAGAGAGGTGGGGTGGCAGCGATGACGACCAGGGAGGAGGAGGAGGGCGAAACGGCGATGGCGACCAGCGAATTGGGTGGCGGCGATGGCGTCCAGAGCGACAGGCGGCGGCCGGTGGCTTGGAGGGGCGCCGAGCGTCGGGCGGGCGGGCCGGAACGGAGAGGCAGGCGGCGACGGGCGACGGCGTCCGGCGAGGGCGGGGGTGGGAGGAGACGGCGGAGCGGGGGTGGGAGAGGGTGAAACCGTAGTGGTGGGGGAAAAGGGGAAGGCGGGAGGACCTGGTGGGTTTTTGGGTTAGCAATGGCGCGCCACTGAGGGGTGCACCATAGAAACAACAATAGCAATGGCGCACCATCTAGGGGTGTGCCATAGATACAAAGATAGCAATGGTGCACCGCAGTCTTGGATTTGTCTTCGGGTATAACCATGGTGGTGAAATACCGGTCTTCTTTTAGGACACTCTTGGCCCATCTGACACGGAACATCGGGACCTTCTCTCCAGTGTAGCTCAGCTCTCAGATCTCCTCGATCCTTCCGTACTATCTGTCCTTGTCGTTACCGGTGTAGGATTCCATCGTTACCCCGGAGTTCTGATAATCGCTCTTCATGTCCTTTTCCTCGGTGTAGAATGTGTAGCTGTTGATATCTTACGCCTCATAGGTCATCAGGTTGTGCTCAGCGCCCTGTGACAAGGCGAATATGAGTTTTTCTTCCGTGGAAGAATCCTCATGTAAAGGGTAAGACAAAAGCCTGTCCTTGAACCAACGCGTGAAACATGAGTTGTGCTCTTTGATTATATCTCCTTCCGTCCTTTGTTGGCCTCAGTCATTGTACGTCTTCTCAATAAAGGTTTTGTGCTCTACCACCCAAGGATCGAACACGTCTATGTGTTGTAGCGCGACTAGGTTTGCTCTTTCAAAGTCGGCGAGTCGACCCTTGAAGTCGACATGCATTTCACGCCGACCCTCGGGGTAACCCCATCCAGCCAGCCTGCCGAGGTGCCTGTTGATGGGCAGACCAATAGGGTTCTCGATGCCTAGATAATTCGTGCAGAAGGAGATGCACTCTTCGGTCAGAAAGCCCTTGGCTATGCTTCCATCTGGACGTGCCCTGTTGCGAACGTATCCTTTTATGACACCATTCATCCTTTCGAATGGCATCACGCTGTGCAGGAACGTCGGCCCGAGTTGGATGATATCCTCCACCATATGGACCAGCAGATGCGCCATAACATCGAAGAATGCGGGCGGGAAGTACATCTCAAGCTCGCATAGTATCACCACGATCTCTTCCTGTAGCCTTCTGAGTTGCTTCACGCCAACCGACTTCCAAGAGATGACGTCACAAAAGTTGCATAGGCCAAGCGTTTCACGGACGTCCGCGTCAATCATCCCATGGATTGCAACTGGAAGTATCTGCATCATCAGCACATGACAGTCGTGAGACTTCATCCTGCTGAACTTCTGCTTCGCTGAGTCTAGGTATCTGCTTATCTTCCCCGCGTAACCATAAGGAAGTTTTACTCCTACAAGGCAGGTGAAAAACTTCTCGATCTCCTTCTGACTTTTGCACGGGAGGGCATTCATATTCGATCTTCTTGGCCTTTTTGCCTTGGCGATGACTTTCCGTGTCCTTCGCCTCATCACCATCATCATCATCATCATCATCATCAGGGAGTTTTGCATGAAGCTCCTCCCTGATGCCATTGATTGCAAGTCTGCCCTTGCTTTCGGCCCATCTTTGGTCCGCTCTGGCATGTTGAGCAGGCTACAAAGCAGACTCTCGCAAACGTTCTTCGTGATATGCATGACATCAAGGCTGTGAGGCACACGAAGGATCTTCCAGTACGGCAAGTCCTAGAAAACAGACCTCGTTTTCCATTCCTTCAGCAGCGGCTCTGGTGCCTTTCGCTTCTTTCCTGGCGGTGGGCACTCTTTCCAATTTTTCAACATCTCGTCTATTTCCTCGCTGCTCCTCGTACGTTGGGGTCTTCGGGGTTCGATTTCACCATCAAATAGATCCTTGCGTTTTCTCCATGCGTCATCATCGCGAAGCCACCTTCGATGTCCCATGAACACGGTTTTCGAAGATCCGGGATCTCTATCTAGCTGGCAATACATTCTGTCATCCATGCACCTGACACAAGCATAAAATCCGTGGACCACCTGCCCCGCAACATATCCGTAACCGAGAAAGTCGTGCACCATTGTGAGCAGTGCGGCTCTCATAGGGATATATTGTTTCGCTGTGGGTCCCACGTATTGGCTGGCATTTTCCACAGCGTGTCTAGCTCCTCTTTCAGCAACCCTAGATACAGATTGATGTCGTTCCCTGGTTGTTTCGGCCCTTCAATTAGCATACTCATGTGAATCTACTTCTTCTTCATGCACATCCAGGGGGTAAGGTTGTACATCCACACAAACACAGGCCAGGTGCTATATGTGCTTCTCTGGCTGCCAAACGGATTGACTCCATCGGTGCTCACGCCCAGCACGATGTTCCTTGGATCGTCCCCAAATTCTGGGTGTTCGAAGTTCAACGCTTGCCACTGGCTCGCATCCTTAGGGTGACTCACCATCTTGTCTTTTTTATTTATCTCCGGATAATTTCCGTCATCTTTTCGCTTCTTCTCCTCCCTATTCGCGTGCCAACGCAGGAGCTTTGCTAGCTTAGGGTCCGCGAAATACCGTTGCAGACGAGGAGTGATCGGAAACTACCACACCACTTTTCGAGGAGCTTTCTCCCTCTTCTTGTATCGAGTGACGCCGCACGCCAGACATATGGTCGACTCCGCGTGCTCGTCCCGATAAATGATGCAATCGTTCGCGCACACATGGTATTTCTATTGGGGAACGTTGCATGAAAAACTAAAAATTTCCTACGCACACGCAAACCTATCCATGGTGATGATCATCTACGAGAGGGGGAGTTGATCTATGAAACGTGGTTGGTGTAGTCGTACTTCGTCACGATCCAAATCGCCGAGCGTCCCGCGATCCAATCACGAACCGTCCCGCGATCCAATCATGAACTGTCCCGCGACCTCATCACAATCTGTCCCGCGATCCGATCACGAACGTCTCGTGGCCTTGATCACGATCCTTCCGATCAAGTACCGAACGGACGGCACCTCCGCGTTCAGCACACGTGCAGCTCGATGACGATCTCCATCGTCTTGATCCAGCAAGAGGAGGTGGAGAGGAGAGAGAGTTCGCCGGCAGCATGGTGGCGCTCCGGCGATGGTGGTGGAGCAATTCCGGCAGGGCTTCGCCGAAGCACTGCGGAACTACGATCTAGAGGAGAAACTATGCACCGGCGGAACTAATAGCACGTGGCCGGAAATCTGTCCAAAAACCCTAGCTATCCACCTGTATATATCGGAGGGAGGGAGAGGCAGCCCTTGGCGCATGCCAAGGGCCTTCTTTGGTTCAGCCGAAGGGAGGAGGAGGAGTCCTACTCCTCCACCCAATCCTACTCCTAGTAGGAACACTTCCTATTGGCTGATTTTCACCTTTTTCTTTTTTCCCTTTATCCCATCGCCATCATCCTTCTTTGGATGATTACCCAGCCCACTAAGGGCTGGTAATTAACCTCTCACAGCCCATGGACCTCTTGGGGTCGAAATACCCCTCCCGGAGGCCTCCCGGTACACTACCGGCACTCCCGGTACACTACCGATGAGCCCGAAACTTTTCCGGCGACCAAATGGGGACTTCCTATATATGAATCTTTACCTCTGGACCATTCTGGAGCTCCCCGTGACGTCCTGGATCTCATCCGGGACTCCGAACAAACTTCGGTCACCACCATACAAAACTCTATACTACCAAAACGTCACCGAACCTTAAGTGTGCAGACCTTGCGGGTTCGAGAACTACGTAGACATGACCGAGACACCTCTATGGTCAATAACCAATGGCGGGACCTGGACGTCCACATTGGTTCCTACATATTCTACGAAGATCTTTATCGGTCAAACCTCTATGTCGAGGATTCAGTTAATCCCGTATAACGTTCCCTTTGTTCTTCGGTATGTTACTTGCCCGAGATTCGATCGTCAGTATCCCAATACCTAGTTCAACCTCGTTACCGGCAAGTCTCTTTACTCGTTCCGTAATACAAGATCCCGTGACCAACACTTAGTCACAATGCTTGCAAGGCTTGTGTGTGATCTTGCATTACCGAGTGGGCCCTGAGATACCTCTCCGTCACACGGAGTAAGAAATCCCAGTCTTGATCCATGCCAACCCAACAGACACCCTCGGAGATACCTTTAGGACACCTTTATAGTCACCCAGTTATGTTGCGACATTTGATACACACAAAGTATTCCTCCGGTGTCAGTGAGTTGCATGATCTCATGGTCATAGGAACATATACTCGACATGCGGAAAACAGCAGCAATAAACTAACACGATCTTATGCTACGTTTGTAATTTGGGTCTTATCCATCACATCATTCTCCTAATGATGTGATCCCGTTATCAAACGACATCTCATGTCCATGGCTAGGAAACCTTAACCATCCTTTGATCAACGAGCTAGTTCACTAGAGGTATACTAGGGACATAGTGTTTTTGTCTATGTATCCACACATGTATCTATGTTTCCAATTAATACAATTCTAGCATGGCTAATAAACGATTATCATGAACAAGGAAATGCAATAATAAACACTTTATTTATTGCCTCTAGGGCATATTTCCAACAGTCTCCCACTTGCACTAGAGTCAATAATCTAGCTCACATCACTATGTGATTTACATTGTAATGAATCGAACACCCATGCTCTTCTGGTGTTGATCATGTTTAGCTCTTGGAAGAGGTTTAGTCAGCGGATCTGCAACATTCAGATCCGTGTGCACTTTGCAAATATTTATGTCCTTCTCCTCGATTTAATACCGGATGGAGTTGAAACGTCGCTTTATATGTCTGGTCCTCTTGTGAAACCTTGGTTCCTTGGCTAGAGCAATGGCACCAGTGTTGTCACAGAACAGGCTCATCGGATTCAGTGCACTAGGCACCACTCCGAGATCTGTCATGAACTGCTTCATCCAGACACCTTCCTTCGCCGCCTCCGAGGCTGCGATGTACTCCGCTTCGCACGTAGAATCAGCTACCACGCTTTGCATGAAACTACACCAGCTTACCGCACCACCGTTAAGAATAAATACGTATCCGGTTTGCGACTTAGAGTCGTCCGGATCAGTGTCAAAGCTTGCATCGACGTAACCCTTTATGATGAGCTCTTCATCACCTCCATAAACGAGAAACATGTCCTTAGTCTTGGTAAGGTACTTAAGGATATTCTTGACCGCCATCCAGTGCTCCATTCCAGGATCACTTTGAAACCTTCCAGCCATACTTATGGCAAGACTGACATCGGGTCTTGTGCACAGCATTGCATACATGATAGAGCCTATGGCCGAAGCATAGGGGATGACACTCATCTTTTCTCTATCTTCTGCAGTCACTTTTCATTGAGTCTTACTCAACTTCACACCTTGCAACACAGGCAAGAACCCCTTCTTGGCCTGTTCCATTTTGAACTTCTTCAAAACTTTATCAAGGTATGTGCTCTGTGAAAGTGCTATTAAGCGTCTCGACCTATCTCTATAGATCTTAATGCCTAATATGTAAGCAGCTTCTCCTAGGTCCTTCATTTAAAAAGTTTTGTTCAAATATTCCTTCATGCTTTCCAGCAATTCTATACTGTTTCCAATCAGCAATATGTCATCCACATATAATATTAGAAACTCTATAGAGGTCCCACTCACTTTCTTGTAAATACAAGCTTCTCCATAAACTTGTATAAACCCAAACGCTTTGATCACCTCATCGAAACGCTTATTCCAACTCCGAGATGCTTGCACCAGCCCATAAATGGATCGCTGGAGTTTGCAAACTTTGTCAGCATTTTCTGGATCGACAAAACCTTCTGGTTGTATCATATACAACTCTTCCTCAAGGAAACCGTTGAGGAACGCTGTTTTGACATCCATCTGCCAAATTTCATAGTCGAAATAAGCAGCTATTGCCAACATGATTCTGACGGACTTAAGCATTGCTACGGGTGAGAAGGTCTCATCGTAGTCCACTCCTGGAACTTGTGAAAAACCCTTTGCCACAAGTCGAGCTTTATAGACGGTGACATTACCGTTCGAGTCCATCTTTTTCTTAAAGATCCATTTGTTCTGAATGGCCTTTCGCCCTTCACGTAATACTTCCAAAGTCAATACTTTGTTTTCATACATGGATCCCATCTCGGATTTTCATGGCCTCTAACCATTTCTTGAAATCCGGGCCCATCACCGCTCCTTCATAGCTCGTAGGTTCATTGTTGTCTAACAACATGACCTCCAAGACAGGATTGCCGTACCACTCAGCAGCAGTACGCGCTCTTGTCGACCTACGACGTTCATTAGTAACTTGATCCGAAGTTTCGTGGTCATCATCATTAACTTCTTCTTCAACCGTCGTAGGTTCCACAGAAACATCTTTCTGCGCTGTGCTACTCTCCGGTAGAAGTAAAGGTTCAACAACCTCATCAAGCTCTATTTTCCTCCCACTCAATTCTTTCGAGAGAAACTCCTTCTCAAGAAATGTTCCGTTCTTTGCGACAAAAACTTTGCCTTCGGATCTAAGATAGAAGGTATACCCGACCGTCTCTTTCGGGTGTCCTATGAAGACGCATTTCTCCGCTTTGGGTTCCAGCTTTTCAGGCTGAAGCTCTTTGACATAAGCATCACATCCCCAAACTTTAAGAAACGACAATTTTGGCTTCTTGCCAAACCACAGTTCATATGGCATCGTCTCAACGGATTTCGATGGTGCCCTATTTAAAGTGAATGCAACTGTCTCTAATGCCAAACCCCAAAATGATAGTGGCAAATCAGCAAGAGACATCATAGAACGCACCATATCTAATAAGGTCCGATTACGATGTTCAGACACACCATTACGTTGTGGTGTTCCAGGCGGTGTCAACTGTGAAACAATTCCACATTGTCTTAAGTGACTACCAAACTCGTAACTCAGATATTCGCCTCCTCGATCTTCTTGTTACGATGATTTTCAACTTCACTCTGAATTGCTTGAACTTTTCAAACGTTTGAGACTTGAGTTTCATTAAGTAAATATACCCATGTCTACTTAAGTCATCAGTGAAGGTGAGAAAATAACGATATCCACCACGCGCTACAACATTAATTGGACCACACACATCGGTATGTATGATTTCCAATAAGTCGCTTGCCTGTTCCATTATTCCAGAGAACGGCGTTTTAGTCATCTTGCCCATAAGGCATGGCTCACATGTGTCAAGTGATTCAAAATCAAGTGACTCTAAAAGTCCATCAGCATGGAGCTTCCTCATGCGTTTTACACCAATATGATCTAAACGGCAGTGCCACAAGAAAGTGGTACTATCATTATCAACTCTACATCTTTTGGCATCAATGTTATGAACATGTGTATCATCACTATCAAGATTTAAGATGAATAAACCCCTCACATTGGGTGCATGACCATAAAAGATATTACTCATATAAGTAGAACAACCTTTATTCTTTGATTTAAATGAGTAACCGTCTCACAATAAACAAGATCGAGATATAATGTTCATGCTTAACGCAGGCACTAAATAACAATTATTCAGGTTCATCACTAATCCCGATGGTAATCGAAGAGAGAGCGTGCCGACGGCGATCACATCAACCTTGGAACCATTTCCCACGCGCACCGTCACTTCGTTCTTTGCCAGCCTCCGTTTATTCCGCAGTTCCTGTTTTGAGCTGCAAATGTGAGCAACTGAACCGGTATCAAATACCCAGGCACTACTACGAGAGCTAGTAAGGTACACATCAATAACATGTATATCATATATACCTTGTTTGTCTTTGGCCGCCTTCTTGTCAGCCAGGTACTTGGGGCAGTTCCGCTTCCAGTGACCAGTTCCCTTGCAATGAAAGCACTCAGTCTCGGGCTTAGGTCCATGCTGAGGCTTCTTTACAGGAGTAGCAACTACTTTGCCATCCTTCTTGGTTTTACCCTTCTTGCCTTTGCCTTTGCCATTTTTCTTGAAACTAGTGATTTTATTGACCATCAACACTTGATTTTCTTTCTGGATTTCAGACTCAGCGACTTTCAGCATCGCAAACAGCTCGGGGACTGACTTGTTCATCCCGTGCATGTTATATTTCATCACAAAGCTCTTGTAACTAGGTGGCAGTGATTGAAGAACTCTGTCAGTGATCGCCTCTGGCAGAAGGACAATTCCTAACTCCGTCAAACGAGTCGAGTACCCAGACATTCAGAGTACATGTTCACTGATAGATCCGTTCTCCTCCATCTTGCAAGCATAGAACTTATCGGAGGTTTCATACCTCTCGATCTGAGCATTCTTCTCAAAGATAAACCTCAACTCCTGGAACATCTCATATGCTCCATGACGTTCAAAACGTCGTTGAAGCCCCGGTTCTAAGCCATACAACATCGCACATTGAACTATTGAGTAATCTCCAGCACGTGCTTCCCGAACATTCTTAACGTCTTCGGAAGAGACGGGAGCGAGTGGGTCGCCAAGCGGTGCATCAAGGACATATGATTTCTGGGAAGCCGTGAGGATAATCCTCAGATTACGGGCCTAGTCAACAAAGTTACTTCCATCATCTTTCAGCTTAGCTTTCTCTACGAACGCATTAAAATTCAGGGGTACTACCGCGCGAGCCATTGATCTACAACATAAATATGCAAAGTTTACTTAGACTATTGTTTATGATAATGAGTTTAGTTAATCAAATTTCTAAATCTCCCACTCAAATTGACATCCCTCAGGTCATCTGAGTGTCACATGATCCAAATTCACCAACTCAAGTCCGATCATCACGTGAGTTAAGTTGGCTTCATTGGTGAACATCATTATGTTGATCATATCTAATATATGAGTCATGCTCGACCTTTCGGTCTCCTGTGTTCCGAGGCCATGTTTGTACATGCTAGGCTCGTCAAGTTTAACCCGAGTGTTCCGCGTCTGCAAATCTGTCTTGCACCCGTTGTATGTGAACGTAGAGTCTATCACAGCCGATCATCACGTGGTGTCTCAACACGACGAACTTTCTTAACGGTGCACACTCGGGGAGAACACAATTTTATCTTGAAATTTAAGTGAGGGATCACCTTATAATGCTACCATCGTACTAAGAAAAACAAGGTGCATAAAAAGTATTAACATCACATGCAATTCATAAGTGACATGATATGGCCATGAACTTCTTCTTAATATCTCCATCTTCATAGCACCGGCATGATCTCCATCATCTTGATCTCCATCAATGTGCTGCCATAGGGGTTGTGGCGCCAGCTGCTTCTACTTCTATTGCTACTGTTTAGCGATAAAGTAAAGCATTACATAGCGCTTAATGATTGACACGCAGGTCATACAATAATTAAAGACAACCCTATGGCTCCTGCCGGTTGCCGTACTCATCGACACGCAAGTCGTGAAAATTCTATACATCACATGATCATCTCATACATCACATATATCTCATCATGTAATTGGCCATATCATATCACAACATACCCTGCAAAAACAAGTTAGACGTCCTCTAGTTGTTGTTGCAAGTTTTATGTGTCTGCTACGGGTATCTAGCAAGAACGATTCTCACCTACGCAAAGCCACAACGGTGATACATAGTTTGCTTTTCAACCTTCTCAAGGACCGCCTTTGTCGGATCCGATCCAACTAAAGTGAGAGAAACCGGCACCCGCAAGCCATCTAAGCAATAAATTGCATCGAGGGAACCGGTCTCTCGTAAGCGTACGAGTAATGTTGGTCCGGGCCGCTTCATCTCACAATGCCGCTGAACCAAAATCCGACAAAGGGAGGAAGCAATCTAAGCATCAACGCCCACAAACCTTTTGTGTTCTACTCGAGATCTCATCAAACCATCAACCTAGCTCATGATGCCACTGTTGGGGAACGTTGCATGGGAAACAAAAATTTTCCTACGCACACGCAAACCTATCCATCATGATGATCATCTACGAGGGGGGAGTTGATCTACGTACCCTTGTAGATCGCAATGCGGGAAGCGTTAAGAAACGCGGTTGGTGTAGTCGTACTTCTTCGCGATCCAAATCGCCGAGCGTCCTGCGATCCAATCACAAACCATCCCGCGATCCTATCACAAACCGTCCGGCGATCTCGTCACGATCCGTCCCGCGATCCGATCACGAACGTCTCGTGGCCTTGATCACGATCCTTCCGATCTAGTACCGAATGGACGGCACCTCCGCGTTCAGCACACGTGCAGCTCGATGACGATCTCCACTGTCTTGATCCAGCAAGAGGAGGTGGAGAGGAGAGAGAGTTCGCCGGCAGCGTCACGGCGCTCCGGCGATGGTGGTGGAGCAATTCCGGCAGGGCTTCACCTAAGCACTGCGGAACTACGATCTAGAGGAGAAACTATGCACCGGTGGAACTAATAGCCCGTGGCCGGAAATCTTTCCAAAACCCTAGCTTTCCACATTTATATATAGGAGGGAGGGAGAGGCAGCCCTTGGCGCAGGCCAAGGGCCTTCTTTGGTTCGGCCGAAGGGAGGAGGAGAAGTCCTACTCCTCCACCCAATCCTACTCCTAGTAGGAACACTTCCTATTGGCTGATTTTCACCTTTTCCTTTTTTCCCTTTATACCTGCCCCATGGGCCTTCTTTGGCTGATTCCCCAGCGCACTAAGGGCTGGTAATTAACCTCTCACAGCCCATGGACCTCTTCGGGTCGAAATACCCCTCCCGGAGGCCTCCCGGTACACTACCGGCACTCCCGATACACTACAGATGAGCCCGAAACTTTTCCGGCGACCAAATGGGGACTTCCTATATATGAATCTTTACCTCCGGACCATTCCGGAGCTCCTCGTGACGTCTTGGATCTCATCTGCGACTCCAAACAAACTTCGGTCACCACCATACAAAACTCTATACTACCGAAACGTCACCGAACCTTAAGTGTGCAGACCCTGCGGGTTCGAGAACTATGTAGACATGACCGAGACACCTCTACGGTCAATAACCAATGGTGGGACCTACAGGCCACATTGGTTCCTACATATTCTACGAAGATCTTTATCGGTCGAACCTCTATGTCAAGGATTCAGTTAATCCCGTATAACGTTCCCTTTGTTCTTCGGTATGATAATTGCCCGAGATTCGATCGTTGGTATCCCAATACCTAGTTCAACCTCATTGCCGGCAAGTCTCTTTACTCGTTCCGTAATATAAGATCCCGTGACCAAAACTTAGTCACAATGCTTGCAAGGCTTGTGTGTGATCTTGCATTACCGAGTGGGCCCTCAGATACCTCTCCGTCACACGGAGTAACAAATCCTAGTCTTGATCCATGCCAACCCAACAGACACCCTCGGAGATACCTGTAGTGCACCTTTATAGTCACCCAGTTACGTTGCGACGTTTGACACACACAAAGTATTCCTCAGGTGTCAGTGAGTTGCATGATCTCATGATCATAGGAACATATATTTGACATGCGGAAAACAGCAGCAATAAACTAACACGATCTTATGCAACGTTTGTAATTTGGGTCTTGTCCATCACATCATTCGCCTAATGATGTGATCCCGTTATCAAACAACATCTCATGTCCATGGCTAGGAAACCTTAACCATCCTTTGATCAACGAGCTAGTTCACTAGAGGTATACTAGGGACATAGTGTTTTTGTCTATGTATCCACACATGTATCTATGTTTCCAATTAATACAATTCTAGCATGGATAATAAATGATTATCATGAACAAGGAAATGCAATAATAAACACTTTATTTATTGCCTCTAGGGCATATTTCCAACAATTTCACGTGCGGTAAATCCAGAGGACACACGATTTTCTTCGCCTCCTCCAAAATGGTCGGGCACTTGTTCCCCTTGGAAAGACGTTCGTGCCAGAATGACATGTTCTCGTTGAAGCATGCGTCGGTCATTTTGTGTTTTACCTTCATCTCCAGAGCCATGAGCGTTACTTTCAGGCAGGTATCCTCGGGCATGCATCCTTCATACAATGGAGTAACCGCTTCTATCTCCAGTTGATCCGGCTTGGCATTCTCTCGGGCGGCAGCTCTTGCGTTACCCGTCTGCTTGAGAAGCAGCTCTTGAATATGAGGGTCCTACACCCAGTCGATCAATGGTCCATCATCGTCTACTCCGGCATCTTCATCTTCATGATCATGCCCTTCGTCTTTATCTTCCTCATCATCATGTCCGGCATCTTCTACATGATGATTGTGTCCTGCATCTACTTCGTGATCATGTATTGGAGATTCTGCATCTTCTCGCCCGCCCTCGCTGCTATTGTCTTGCTGCCCTTCCTTATTTCTTGCCTGACCCCCATGGACGACTTCATAATCATCTTCATCACCTTGCTACCGATAGCCAGCCATGAAACCACAGACGAGCAGGTGGTCCCACACCTGTCTGGAATCCGGGTCCATAAGGCTCTTCAACTTGCATCTTCGACACGTACATCTTATCTCCGTCTGATTCTTTTGAAGCATCTCGGCCTCTGCGGAGCTCAAAAACCTATTCACAATTCCTTCGGTCATCGTGTGGACCATGGTCGCGTGCGGGGTAGAGCAAAACGATATTTTAGAACCAAAAAAATTGGCATGACTTTGCCTAAAAATAGGACAAAAAAGAATGCATAGTGCCAAATTCTCGCCCAAACGGAAATGAATCAACATTCCGGCAAAATATTGGCAACATATAGGGGAGGGTCATCACCACAAACAATGGAGCACCACAAACATACATAGATCTAGGCCATAAAAAGAACATAAAGAAAGCTTCCTTACTTACCTATCAAAAAAAGGAAATTTAACCACTTAATTTGGGTGAATCTATGGTGCAAATGAGGTGAGGAGGAGGAGGCAGCCGAGACCAAGCTGTTCGTAGAGGTGGAGAGAATGAAGTGGGGAAAGTGAGTGTGGTAGGTGTGGCTGTCAAAAATATCTACCTGGTCCCAGGTTACCAATGGCGCACCACCTAAAACTGCGCCATTGCTAACCAGGGTTACTAATGGTGCACCAGGTGTGCGGCGCGCCATTACTAGTTTTGAAAAAAAAATTGAAAACAGAATTGTTAGTAGTGGCACACTGTGGGTATGCTGCGCCATTACAAGTTAAAACTAGTAATGGCGCTCTTTCACCAGGTGCGCCACTGCTAAGTCTAGGGAGGGGTGTGGGGCCAGGACAAAACTAGTAATGGCGCACCACACATAAGGTGCGCCATTAGTAATATGGACACTAATGGCGCACCAGTAGCCGGTGCGCCACTGTTATATAGCAGTAGCGCACCAAATTTGTGCAAATTTGTGGTGTGCCACTAATGTATATATTAGCTATAGCCCTTTTCCTAGTAGTGCTTTGTTCCTTGGTACGTTACTTGCTCGAGATTCGATCGTCGGTATCTGTATACCTAGTTGAACCTCGTTACTAGCAAGTCTCTTTACTCATTCCGTAATACAAGATCCCATGGCTAACACTTAGGCACATTTCTTCTAGGCTTATTGTGATGTTGTATTACCGAGTGGGCCCTGAGATACCTCTCCATCATACGGAGTAACAAATCCCAATCTTGATCCATGCCAACCCAGCAGACACCCTCAGAGATACCTGTAGAGCACCTTTATAGACACCCAGTTACGTTGCAACGTTTGATACACACAAGGCACCCCTCTGGTGTCAGTTAGTTACAGGATCTCATGGTCATAGGAACACATACTTGACACGCAGAAAACTGTAGCAATAAACTGACACGATCATATGCTACGTTAGTAGTTTGGGTCTTGTCCATCACGTCATTCTCCTAATGATGTTATCCCATTATCAAATGACATTTCATGTCCATGGCTAGGAAACCTAAACCATCTTTGATCAACGAGCTAGTCTATTAGAGGCATACTAGGCACTTGGTGTTGTCTATGTATCCACACATGTATCTGACTTTCCATTCAACACAATTCTAGCATGGATAATAAACGATGATCATGAACAAGGAAATATAATAATAAACACTTTATTTATTGCCTCTAGGGCATATATCCAACAGTCTTCCACTTGCACTAGAGTCAATAATCTAGTTCACATCACTATGTGATTTACATTGTAATGAATCGAACACCCATGCAGTTCTGTTGTTGATCATGTTTAGCCCTTGGAAGAGGTAAACCAACACCTGGTGGGCTGGCTGAAGCCACCTCTAAATGCCCATGCAGCTGGAGTGGGCCGAGAGGAAAAAACGCAAGGTTGAAACAGTCTCCAAGTAGGAAAGGAGGAATCCTTGTCCTACTAGGATTGGAGGAGGATTCCTCCTATCCTCCTTGCGAAAGGGAAAGTGCTGTATCCTTGTGCGCCCAGGCTCCTCCCTCCCTTCTTCTATATATACTAGAGATTTTGAGGGTTTTGAGACATAGAAAACAGCCACGTGCTACCTCTTCTCTAGGTCGTAGTTTTTCCTCTAGATCGATTTTAGCAGTGCTTAGGCGAAGCCCTGCTGGAATAGCTCCACCACCATTGCCACAATGCCATCGTGCTGCCGGAGATCGTTTACCTCTCCACTCCCTCTTACTGGATCAAGAAGACGGAGATCGTCATCGAGCTGTAGGTGTGCTGAACTCGGAGGTGCCGTCCATTCGGCGCTAGATCGGAAGGACCGTGATGAAGATCACGAGACGATTCGTGATTAGATCGCGGGAAAGATCATGATGAGTTCACGAGACGTATCGTGACGAGATCGTGGGACGGATCGTGATTGAATCGCGGGACAGATCATGGTGGGATCGCGGGACGTTCGGCGATTTGGATCACGAACACATTCGACTACATCAACCACATTTCTTAACGCTTCCTGCTTAGCGATCTACAAGGGTATGTAGATCCACTCTCCCTCTCGTAGATGCTTATCGCCATGGATAGATCTTGCGTGTGCATAGGAATTTTTTTGTTTCCCATGCAATGTTCCCAAACATTGGCATCTGAGCTAGGTCTATGTGTAGATGAGATCTCAAGTAGAACGCAAAGGAGTTTGTGGGCGTTGATGCTTAGATTACTTCCTTCCTTGGTCCTGCTTTGGTTCAGCGCTATTGTGGGATGAAGTGGCCCGGACATACCTTACTCGTAAGCTTACGAGAGACCGGTTCCATCGACTAACGTGTAACTTTGTTGCACAAAGATGGCTGGCGGGTTTCTATTTCTCTTACTTTAGTTGGATCGGATTCGACAAAGGCGGTCCTTGAGAAGGTTGAAAAGCAACTTATGTATCACCCTTGTGGTTTTTGCATAAGTGATAATTGTTCGTGCTAGATGCCCGTAGCAGCCACGTAAAACTTACAACAACAATTAGAGGACGTCTAAATTGTTTTTGCAGGGTATGTTGTGATGTGATATCTCCAATTACATGATGAGATATATGTGATGTATGAGATGATCGTGTATTGTATGGAATATCACGACTTGCATGTCGATGCGTACGCCAACCGGCAGGTCCAATAGGGTTGTCTTTAATTATTGTATGACCTGTGTGTTAATCATTAAACGCTATGTAATGCTTTACTTTATGTCTAAGCGGTAGCAATAGTAGTAGAACCATGGTGGGCGCGACAACCCCGAAGGTGACACATTGATAGATATCAAGATGATGGAGATCAAGGTGTCATGACGGTGGCGATGGAGACCATGCTGGTGCTTTATAGATGGAGATCAAAATCACAAATTCATGGCCATATCATGTCACTTACAATTTGCATGTGATGTTAGTCATTTTATGCACCTTGTTTTGGTTAGGACGATGGTAGCATTATAAGGTGATCGCTCACTTAAATTTCAAGATAAATTGTGTTCTCCCCGAGTGTGCACCGTTGCGACTATTCGTTGTGTCGAGACACCACGTGATGATCGGGTGTGATAGATTATATGTTCACATACAATGGGTGCAAGCCAGTGTTGCACATGCAGAACACTCGGGTTAAACTTGACGAGCCTAGCATGTACAGACATGGCCCCGGAACACAAGAGACCGAAAGGTCGAACATGAGTCATATGGTAGATATGATCAAAATGATGATGTTCACCATTGAAACCACCTCAACTCACATGATGATCGGACTTGAGTTGGTGAATTTGGATCATGTATCACTCGAATGAGCGGAGGGATGTCTATTTGAGTGGGAGTTCTTAAGTAATATGATTAATTGAACTCATTATCATGAACATAGTCAGTAGTGTCTTTGCAAATTATGTTGTAGATAGCTCGCAGTGTAGCTCCCCTGTTTTATTGATACGTTCCTAGAGAAATAGAGTTGAAAGATAATGGTTGCAATATTGCCGATTGGGTCCGTGATCTGAGGATTGTCCTCATTGCTGCACAGAAGGCTTATGTCCTTAATGCACCGCTCGGTGCACCACCCCCTCTGGCGTCGTTTGTAGATGTTATGAACATCTGGTAGGCCCGTTCGGATGACTACTTGATAGGTTAGTGCGTCATGCATTACGGCTTAGAAACGAGGCTCCATAACATTTTGAACTCCATGGAACATATGAGATGTTCTAAGAGCTGAAATTGGGATCTCAAGCTCTCGCCTGTGTTGTGAGATATGAGATCTCCAACAAGATTCTTTGCCTACAGGATGAAGGAGAATAGCTCAATCATTGAGCATGTGCTCAGATTATTTGGGTGCTAGAATCGCTTGAATCGAGTGGGAGTTGATCTTCCCGATAAGAAAGTGATTAATATAATTTTCCAAGTCACTGTCAGTAAGCTACTATAGCTTCATGATGAACTATAAAATGTCGGGGATGGAAATAATGATCCCTGAACTGTTCGCGATGTTTGACACCGCGAAGGTAGAAATAAAGATGGAGCATCAAGTGTTGATGGTTAGTAAAACCAATACTTTCGAGAAGGGCAAGGGCAAGGAGGGAAACTTCATGGATGGCAAGTCAGTTGCTACTTCAATGAAGCAACCCAAAGGTGAACCCAAACCCGAGACTAGGTGCTTCTATTATGAGGAGAGCGGTCGCTGAAGTGGAATAATCCTATATACTTTGTAGAGAAGAAGGCTGGTAACGTCGGTAGAAGTATATTTGATATACGTGTTATTTATGTGTACCTTGCTTGTACTCCTAGTAGCACTTGAGTATAGGATACCGGTTCGGTTGCTAAATGTTAGTAACTCGAAATATAAGCTACCGATTAAATGGAGACTAGCTAATGTTGAGGTGACTATGTGTGTTGGAAATGTTTCCAAGATTGATGTGATCAACATCGCATGCTCTGTCTACCTTCGGGATTAATAATGAACATAAATAAATGTTAATTGGTGTTTGCGTTGAGCATGAACGTGATTAGATCACGTTTATTGCAATACGGTTATTCATTTAAGTCAGAGAATAATGGTAGACGGCTCAAGGAGACGACTCAACATTTTAAAACATCGGGGGACCCAGCCCCGGTATGCCCAGCCCAACAAGACAAACGAAGAAGTGAGCTGACGACACTGTAGTTGTCCGGCTCGGTAGCGTCCACCCGTCTGGCTCGGCAGTCTCCATCCGCCAGCTCCGCAGCCTCCCGTCCGGCTCGGCAGCCTCCTGTCCGGCTGGACAGCCACCTTCCGTCCGGCTCGACAGCCTCTATCGTTCGGCTTGGCAGTCGCCCGTCCGGCTCGACAGCCTCCACCCGTCCGGCTCCCCCTATCCGGCTCCTCCCGTCCGGCTCCTCCTGTCCGGCTGCGTCCTGACGAAGTCAGCTCCTGACATCCCATCGGACACGTGCGGACCTGACGGTCATATCCCATGGCTGCGCGCTATTGGCTAGCATGAACACACTGTACGTGCGTCATGTAATGCTCTCTACAGTGTAACCTGCCCCCCGATACTAATTTATAAAGTACACCAGGGGATAGACATAGCTTAGTCCACAAGCTACATATGGCTTGACTTGTAAGCTACCCAAGATAGCTTACACCTTAAGCTGGTTGGGATGTCAGCTACCCACTATGGCTTACATACCAAGCTACCCATCCATGCCTATATAAAGCCCCCTCTCACTCTCTCAAGGGAGATAGCTTCCCTCACATCATCTCATCCCCACTCTCACACTCATGTATGAGGCAACAAGCCTCCTGGCTCTTTTCCCCGAACAGCTCCAGGAGCAACCATGTAGCAAATGTACCTCAGTTATACAGACATGCACGAGTAGGGGTATCATCTCTCCGGGGAGACCCGAACCTAGGTAGACCACTGCGTGCTATTCGCATACCCATCCCGGATCATCCACGGCAGCCTTGTCCTCACCTCGATAAGCCACCTCGTGGCATCTGCCATTTCGCATCACCCCCCTTGAGAAAACAACGACAGTTGGCACCCACCATGGGGCAAGTTGCTGCTGATTCCGCGGTCCAGACGGGACCATCTTCGTCGCCTCCGCCGTGGTGTCGCCATCGCCTCTCTGGCCACGCTCAAGGGCTCGACATCAACTCGTCCTCGGGGCGGCCGCGCGAGGTGCGCGCCTTTGTCGGCGGCCTCGCCATCTTCGACAGCTCCGCGGTGGTGTCGCGTCGCCTCCCCGGCCACGCTCGAGGGCTCAACATCAACTTGACCTCGGGGCAGCCGTGCGAGGCGGCGCGCTGTCATCCCGGCCACGCTTCCGCGAGCAGTTCTACCGGCCGCCTTCGTCCTTGTGCGTGCACAAACTTATGTCTAGCTAGCTAGCTAGCAGAGTCCACGGAGCCAATCGATTCAGTGGAGCTGGCTAGCTGGCTAGCTTAGCTCGGGTCCGTGCAGACGGCCTGCCGCACTAGAGCCTTCCCCCGCTCGCGCACGGCGCGTCGCCGCTTCGGCTATCGCGTCCGCAGGCCCCGCAGACGGCTTGCCGCACTAGCGCCCTCCCGCGCTGCCTGCGCCCAGTCGCCGCTCCCACTGCCGGCTCCTCGTGCCATCCGGCTATAACCGACTCGCTCGACGCCTGTGCGCCCACGCCTGCTCCGCCTGCGGCGACCGTCCCCACCTGCCCTGCAGTCTACATCGGTCCATCGGCCCCGCCAACTTCCCCGTTGCAGGCCCGCGTCGGCTCGCTGCGCTGGCCCGCTCGTGCTGCGCCGGCTCCCGCTCGCGCTGCGCCGGCTCCGGCCTCGCCGCTCCGTTGCGCTCAGGCCTCACGCCGGGCCCCTTTGTCGACCCCGCGCCCGGCTGCGTACGCACCTCTCCAGCCGGCCCGGTGCGCCGGACGCCTCCCGTGCTCGCCCACAGTAGACTCCTCCTCTCTCGCGCCGCCTCGCCTTTGCCTCCGGCTCCTCCCGCGAGGACGACTCCCCTGTGCCGCCTCCGCGGCTGCCGCTCCGCGCAGCTGGCTCGCCGACCCACGCCGGCTCCGCCTGCCGCCTCCTCCTTCTCCCGGCCGGCCTCCGCGCGCCGGCTGCCCGTGCCGGCGACCCGCGCCCGCTACGCCTGCCGCCTCCTCCGCCTCCCGGCCGGCCTCCGCGCGCCATCTGCCCGTGCCGGCGGCCCACGCCGGCTCGCCGTTGCTGCACACATAGGCTCCGCCGGCCGGCCTCCCGCGCGCGTGCCGGCTAGCCCCGCGTCCCACCCGTCGGCTGCACAACAGGCTGCCGGCTCACTTGCGCTCCCGTTCCTGCTTGAGGGCTGAAAAGTTAGGTGGGGGGCCGGTTAATAAACAAAATGAGGCGGTCCCAGTTCCACAGAAAATGTCGGCATGCCGGTCCGTCCGCGTCACCACTCGGATGGCCGACCTGTCTCATCGTCTGACTGGCTGGCCTACCCGTCTACTTTCACACCGGGCCGGCTCCAGCTGCTCACCTGTCCTGACGTCCGGCCAGTCCGATCTGGCCGGCTAGCACTACCGCCGACCGCCAGGGGGCTCGACGACTACACCCAACGGGTGTGCCGGCAGGCTCCGCAAGTGCCAAGCCACGTCAGTTGTCTTCGTCAACAACCACCTCGACGACATCAAAAAAGCAATGAACCTCCTCGTCCGGAGGCTCGGAGGCTACCCTTTGGCAGCGCCCTCGCGCTGATACGCTGGCGGACCCCGTGTCCGCCCTCGGCAGCGCCCCGTGCTCATCAGCCGGAGGACCCTACGTCCGCCCTCGGCAGCGCCTCATGCACATCAGCCGGCGGACCCAGATTCCGCCCTCGGCAGTGTCTCGCACACGCCAGCCGACGGACCCCGCGTCCGCCCTCGGCAGCGTCTCGCACAAGTCACGAGGAGCTCTGGAATGGTCCTGAGGTAAAGATTGATATATAGGAAGTCCTATTTTGGTCACCGGAAAAGTTTTGGGCTCATCGGTAGTGTACCGGGAGTGTCGGGAGGATACCGTGGACCATCGGGAGGGGTGTCTCGATCCAAGAGGCTACATGGGATGTGGGAGGAGGAAAACCAGCCCCTGGTGGGCTTGCCCAAGCCACCTCAAAAGGCGCATGCGGCTGGAGTGGGCTGAGAGGAAAAAACACAAGGTGGAAATAGTCTCCAAGTAGGAAAGGAGGAATCCTAGTCCACTAGGATTGGAGGAGGATTCCTCCTCTCCTCCTTGCGCAAGGGAAAGGGCTTGCTCCTTGTGCGCCAAGGCTCCTCCCTCCCTCCTCCAATATATACTAGAGTTTTTCAGGGTTTTGAGACACAGAAAAACAGCCACGTTCTACATCTCCTCAAGATCGGAGTTTCTCCTCTAGATCCGTTTCAGCGGTGCTTAGGCCAAGCCATGCTGAAATAGCTCCACCACCATTGCCGCAATGCCGTCGCCCTGCCAGAGAACTCATCTATGTCTCCGCTCCCTCTTGTTGGATGAAGAAGGCAGAGATCGTCATCGAGCTGTACGTGTGCTGAACGCGGAGGTGTCGTCCGTTCGGCGCTAGATCGGAAGGACCGTGATCAAGATCGCGAGACGATTCGTGATTGGATCGCGGGACGGATCGTGGTCAGATCGCGGGACGGATCGTGATTGGATCGCGGGACGGATCGTGATGGGATCGCGGGACGCTCGGAGATTTGGATCGCGAAGGCGTTCGACTACATCAAATGTGTTTCCTAACGCTTCCCGCTTAGCGATCTACAAGGGTATGTAGATCCACTCCCCCTCTCGTAGATGCTCATCATCATGGATAGATGTTGCATGTGCGTAGGAATTTTTTTGTTTCCAATGCAACGTTCCCCAACAAGTCCATGGCACGATGCAGCCTTATCACATCCGGGCGATCCCAAGTCCGGTCAGATCCGCTCCAAATCCGACCGTCGGGAGCGCAAATCAGGTGATCGTGGTTGGGTAGCTCGATGCACCGAGGGAGCAAGGGCTGCGATAAGGGTTGGGGCGATCGCGCGACTGAGCTACACGGCGGCAATGGCGGCAAGGGACGAGAGTGGCGGGGGTGCGGCTGGAGAGGGGGGTGGTAGAAAAAGGAGGGGTTTGTGTCCCCGATGGGCGGGCTAGGGGAGGCGCCACGCGCCGTCTGCGCGTATCCGTTCGGCCGCAAACTCGACCCAAACTTTGGCTGGGAATGGATCGAAACCGGACATAAACCGGACGACGGTCCATTTGCGACCGCACATTGGGAGGCCTGCTTTGTCTGTTATCTACAAACGGACGCGGCGGACCGGATGGGATCGCGCGTTGGAGTTGGCCTAATGATGTCCTTCTTCTGCCACGTGCTCGAGGCAGGTGGCCCGTGATCGCTTATGGGTGTGGTATGCTGCACGGCGGCATACATGTTCTGGCCAGACGTGTCGAAGCAGGCTGTAGGCCTTCATGCCTGGTGGATCAACGTTGGGGAAGACTTTAAGGAGAATGCGTCGAGCTCCAAAGACGTCGACGGGACGGGGCCCAAGGATCTCGTGCATGGCATAGGGAACGTCTCCTCCATAATAGCGGCGGTCCGCTACGCAGCCATGGTGGACCGCAAGTGGCACACGTGGTTCACCGATGTTCGGTCCTTATACTTATGGACGAGCTGGATGGTCCGAAGGGGATTAGAATTTGATCGGTTACGACTCACAACACGTGTTAATTTTGTACACATTTTATCTTGTACGTATGAATATTTTTGGGAAAGTAATTTTTATTTTAGCGGCATTTAGGCGTGCGTGCATGTATCAATTGGGATTTTTTTTTAGAATTTGTGGCGGTTAATATAAATTAGGCAACATGGATGGCTTCATGGTTGAAACTGTACCTGTCATGTATGTTCTTTTATTGCCATATGGCCTGAGTGAAGGAACGCAGGACCAGCCGATACAGACTTTTTTTAATGAAACTAGGTTATACAAATTAGTATAATGTCATGTATTTCACGTAATGTATGATCAGATGATCCTTTTGAAAAATGTAGGATCATATTCAGGACCAAATCAAAAATATCACATTGCTTTATTAGTAGGTATAAATAGATATAAATATAGATAACCGCGCTGTTTGAGAAAGATTCGTTAGACCGTCCACTTGTCACAACGTCACCTGCTGCCTCACACCGCAGTGAAACTTAGTACCTAAGGCAAACCCAGCAATTAAGCAAACGTAGAATTGACCATCAGCTTCAAACTTATTTACTGCCTCTAGGTAATGAATGTGCTCTGCCTCGGTACCTTCTCCTTTTATTAAGCATGGAACACGACAAGCACTCCTCGACGTGTCTCACTAGTTTCCCAGGTCTCATGACCATGTAGATTCAACACAGGCGTCAACATCCGCTTTTGCTTAGGTATTAAGCTTGTCTATAGATTTAGGCTTTTTGTATAGATCTTCTTTTGATTTGGTCCTACTTGGGACCCACTAGTAGAAAACGGAGATTTTCTTTCATTATTAGTCCCGGTCTGGTTTTGAACCGGCACTAATATGACCATTAGTCCCGGTTCGTTTTGGATCTTTAGTCCCGGTTCGTAACACGAACCGAAAATAAAGGGTTGGTGCCAGGCTGGTGTCAGCCTGGGGCCCCACGATCACCTTTAGTCCCGGTTCGTGACACGAACCGGGACTATAGGCTCTAAAGATCCCCTATATGAACCCTTCGGCCAGTCCGAGCACACTCCTCCCTATTTTTTCCCTTCTTCCTCTCCTTTGTTCTTCCCGTTACTCGAGCTCTCCTTCATTTTTGTCAAATTTTTTGAAGATTTGGAGGCACCCCATCCATCCAAGTGTTCACAAAGGTTAACAGCTTTGTCCTTTCATCTCTCATTGCTAGATTAGCTATTGCAATGCTCTACAAGTATAGTGATTTGTGGGTTTAGTTTGGGAGTATTTATATGTGCTAGTTTATTTGATTTATATGAAATTTGAGCTCAAATTATCTTCTTAATTTGCATGTGTAGTTGTTGTTTACTTGTGCTAGTAGAAAACAGTGCTTTGGTGCAGGCCTGAAATCCCATTAATCCCGGTTCACTCACGAACAGGGACCCATGAGGGCATCGGTCCCGGTTCGTGAGGCCAGGGCGCCGGCCGGGCCTCGTGGGCCATTGGTCCCGATTCGTCTGACCCCTTTGGTACCGGTTACAGACAAGAACCGGGACCAATGGTCCTCGCTCCTGGCCCACAACCATTGGTCCCGGTTTGTAGCTGTAACCGGGACAAACTGGTGTGCTATATATTATCTTTTATAACTAGGAGGTATGTCGTATATATTATCTTCTTTAAGTATTTTGTGTATTTTTTTACATAGTTTAGATGTATGTTTTAATTAGATGCTCTAGAGAGCATTATGTTGTTCAATAATGAGAACTATGTATGAACTATGTATAAACAAATCCCTTTGTAACAGATGAGTTTTTGTCCGAAACCCTGATACTTCGAAACAGATTGTCCATTTTGTTCACGAAGTGCATCCATTTTTTGTCGTAACCCTCTCAACTTTTTAGCACAGGCTATGTGGGTGAAATGATGATACCATGCCAACTTACAACCTTTTCAGAGTTCATTTGTAATGTTTTTCAATTTCAGGGTCATTTAGCTCAAAAAAATCAGCAAATGCATGAAAAATACCAAATGTAGTCTGAAAGTGTTGAAAATTGATGATGTGGCTTTGAATGGTGCATTTTGAACACACAAAAAGTCTGGATGAGGTCAAATAATCTCAAAAAATGAAATCCCTATGTAACAGATGAGTTTTCGTCTGAAACCCTGATACTTTGAAAGAGATTGTCCCTTTTCACTAGTAGAAAACAGACCTTTCATCCGCCTCATTACTCCCGGTTGGGTTTTGAACCAGCACTAATGTGCTAATTAGTCTCGGTTGGGTTTTGAACCAGCACTAATGTGCTCATTAGTCCCGGTTGGGTTTTGAACCAGCACTAATGTGCTCATTAGTCCCGGTTCGTGACGACCATCATTAGTGCCGGTTCGTTCTGGACCTTTAGCGCCCGGTTCGTGCCACGAACCAGCACTAAAGGTGTGGTAGCAGGCTGGCGTCAGCCTTGGGCCCCACGGGAATCGTTAGTCCCGATTGGTGGCTCCAACCGCGGCTATAGGCAACCTATAGCCACGGTTGGAGCCACCAACTGGGAGTAAAGTTCCCCTACTTGAAACCCTTCGGCCAGCCCGAGCACACTCTTCTCTGTTCTTCCCCTTTCCTCTCCTCTCTATTCTTCCTCTCTTCCTCGATCTCATCCTCCATTTTTGCCAAAATTTGTCAAGATTTGGAGGCATCCCATCCATCCAAGTGTTCACAAAGGTTAGCAACTTTGTCCTTTCATCTCTCATTGCTAGATTAGCTCTTCCAATGCTCTATAAGTATAGTAATTTGTGGGTTTTAGCTTGTATGTGGTAGTTTATTTGATTTTTGCAATTTGAGCTCAAATTAACTTCTTACTTTGCATTTGTAGGTGTGGTTTACTTAGTGCCTTCCCATCCCCGTCCTAGCCACCGTCAACCACCCGCACCGTCCCGTCGCCGACACCACCTTGGTGAGCCTCTTGTGCTTATCCTTTTTATAAAAAAACATGTTTGTCAGATTTAGTTAGTTACTTGTATAGTTTTCTTACCTATATGGTTGTTTGTTATACATAGTGGCATGGTTTTTGAATCCGTCCCCGTCGGCCCGAGTCCGGTTTATGATGCGGATGTGGTATATACTCTCTTTTATAACTCTTTGTTGCATTTTGTGTTTTTGACAATTATGCCAATCAAGTTGACATAGATATTTTTATCTAGGAGGTATGTGAACTGCAGATTCCAACCGACATAGATATTCTTGTCGAGAAGTTAAATTTAGTTGAAAAAGAGAACGAGTATTTGAAACAAAAAATTGAAAAGAGTTGAAGAGAAAATGAAACTGGAGTTGTATGTTGTTGATGTCATCGATGATCACTAGATCAAGATGGGTGCAATGCGCTTGAAGATTAGAAAATTTAAAAGACATGTCATTGATAGTGAGGCTTGGTATCACTATGATGTTGGATCAATTGTTACCTTAGTTGCGATGTTGATCGCATTTGTTGTTGTATTTAAATGCTTTAGCTAGAGAGTTTGTATGATGTTTTATGAGAACAAGTGTGTATGAAATTTATGTACATAATCGTATTAATTTGGTCTTTTCGGTGTTCATACAGTTCATTAATGGCGTGTATACTTTTTGTTGGAAATGTGCCCTAGAGGCAATAATAAATTAGTTATTATCTTATTTCCTTGTTCATGATGATCGTTAATTATTCGTGCTATAATTGTATTGAATGGAAACATAGACAAACACTATGTCCCTAGTATGCCTCTAGTGAACTAGCTCGTTGATCAAAGGATGATTAAGGTTTCCTAGCCATGGACATGAGATGTCATTTGATAATGGGATCACATCATTAGGAGAATGATGTGATGGACAAGACCGAAAATACAAACGTAGCATATGATCGTGTCAGTTTATTGCTGCTGTTTTCCACATGTCAAGTATATGTTCCTATGACCATGAGATCACAAACAAGCCTTGCAAGCAATGTGACAAAGTGTTAGTCACGGGATCTTGTATTACGAAAACGAGTAAACAGACTTGCCGGTAACGAGGTTGAACTAGGTATGGAGATACCGACGATCGAATCTCGGTCAAGTAACATATCGAAGAACGAAGGGAACGTTATACGGGATTAACTGAATCCTTGACATAGAGGTTCGACCGATAAAGATCTTCGTAGAATATGTAGTAACCAATATGGTCATCCAGGGCGCGCTATTGGTTATTGGCTGTAGAGGTGTCTCGGTTATGTCTACATAGTTCTCGAACCCGCAGGGTCTGCACACTTAAGGTTTGGTGATGTTTCGGTAGTGTAGAGTTATGTATGGTGGTGACCGAAGGTTGCTCGGAGTCCCGGATGAGATCCCGGACGTCACGAGGAGCTTCGGAATGGTCCGGAGGTAAAGATTCATATATAGGATGTCCCAGTTTGGTCGCCGAAAAAGTTTCGGGCTCATCGGTAGTGTACCGGGAGTGCCTGTAGTGTACCGGGAGGCCTCCTGGAGGGATATTTCGACCCCAAGGGGTCCATGGGCTGTGGGAAAGTAATAACCAGCCCTTAGTGGGCTGGTGAGACAGCCACATAAGGCCCATGGCGTAGGGAGTTAGTTTCCTAAAGGAGAAAGGTGGAAAAGGCCAAAAAGGAGCAATCCTAGTCCTACTAGGATTGGAGGAGGAGAGTCCTCCTCTCCCACCTTTCCTTGGCCGACTCTAAAGGCTGGTGCGCCAGCCCTCCCTCTCCTCTCCTCCTTTATATACTGGTGGATTGGGTAGTTTTTGGACACAACTTACGGCCACGGGCTACCCGTTTCACCGTTGCCCCTCTAGATTGGTTTTCCACAGCGCTTAGGCGAAGCCCTGCCGAAATTACTCCACCACCATCACCGGAGCGTCGTCACGCTGCCGGTGAACTCTCTCTCCTCTCCACTTCCTCTTGCTGGACCAAGATGCTGGAGATCGTCATCAAGCTGCACGTGTGCTGAACGCGGAGGTGCCGTCCGTTCGGCACTAGATCGGAAGGACCGTGATGAAGGCCATGAGACGGATCGTGACGTGATCGCGAGACGGATCTTGACATGATTGCGAGACGGATCGTGATGAGTTCGTGGGACGGATCGTGATGAGTTCGCGGGATGGATCGTGATGAGTTCGTGGGACGGATCGTGATGAGTTCGCGGGACGGATCGTGATGAGTTTACGGGACGGATCGTGATGAGTTCGCGGGACGGATCGTGATGAGTTCACGGGACGGATCGTGATGAGTTCACGGGACGGATCCTGATGAGTTCACGGGACGGATCGTGATGAGATCGCGGGACGGATCGTGATGAGATCGCGGGACGCTCAGCGATTTGGATCGCGAAGATGTTCGACTACACCAACCGCGTTTCTTAACGCTTCCCGCTTAGCGATCTACAAGGGTATGTAGATTCACTCTCCCTCTTGTAGATGCTCATCACCATGGATAGGTTTGCGTGTGCGTAGGAAATTTTCTGTTTCCCATGCAACGTTCCCCAACACTTTTTTGGTTGCGGCTGAGGCAAACAAGCGGCCGGATGGTTTTATGTATTGTCCATGTGCTGGCTGAAAGAATGAATGACCGAAATTACTCTAACTCAATAACCATTCACGTCCACATGTTTGAGTCCGGTTTCATGTACGGCTATAACTGTTGGACCAAGCACCGAGAAAGAGGAGTCCTAATGGAAGAGAATTAAGAAGAAGAGGATGACAACAGCTATCCTGGCCATGGGTTCCATGAATACTATGGTACAACAATGGGGGAAGAAGCTGAGCCGACAATGCGGGAAGGAGAGAAGAGGCATCAGATGAGCCCGCTGATGATTTAGGTCGGGCCATTGCCGATGCAAAGAGAAACTGCACAAGTGAAAAGGAGAAGCTAAAGGTGCATCACAAGTTAGAGGATCACAAAAAAGGGTTGTACCCAAATTGCAAAGATGACAAGAAAAGTTGGGTACCACACTAGAATTGCTGCAATGGAAGGCAGAGAATGGTGTATCTGAGAAGGCATTTGAAAAGTTGCTGATAATGTTAAAGAAGAAGCTACCAAAGGACAACGAATTGCCAGAGAGTACGTACGAAGCAAAGAATGATGTCTGCCCTCTAGGATTAGAGGTGGAGAAGATATATGCATGCCCTAATGACTGCATCCTCAATTGTGGTGAGTACGAGGATTTGAGTGCATGCCCGGTATGCTATCCATTGCGCTATAAGATCATCCACGATGACACTGGTGATGTTGAGGGCGAGCACCCCAGGAAGAAGATTCCTGGAAAGGTGATGTGGTATGTTCCTATAATACCACGGTTGAAACATTTGTTCCAAAACAAAGAGCATGCCAAGTGGATGCGATGGCACAACAAAGACCGTAAGAAAGACGGGAAGTTGAGAGTGCCCGCTGACGGATTGAAGTGGAGAAAAACCGAGAGAAAGTAGAAGGACTTTGCAAAGGACGTAAGGAACGTATGGTTTGGTTTAAGTGCAAATGACATTAATCCTTTTGGGGAGCAGAACTGTAATCACAGCACATGGCCTGTGACTCTATGTATCTATAACCTTCCTCCTTGGTTGTGCATGAAGCGGAAGTTCATTATGATGCCAGTGCTCATCCAAGGCCCCAAGCAACGCGGCAACGCGGCAATGACATTGATGTGTACCTAAGGCCATTGGTTAAAGAACTTTAACAGTTGTGGAATGGAAAAGTTGTACGTGCATTGGATGCGAAAGATTGGGAGGAATTTGACCTACATGCATTGCTGTTTGTAACCATCAATGATTGTCCTGCTCTCAGTAAACTTTCAGGAGAGACAAACAAGGGATACCACGCATGCACGCACTGTTTAGATGATACCGACAGTATATATTCAGATAAATGTAAGAAGAATGTGTACCTGGGGCATCGTCGATTTCTTCAGAGTAGGCATCCAGTAAGAAAGAAAGGCAAGCATTTCAAAGGTGAGGCAGATGACCGGAAGAAGCCTCGCCACCGTACGGGTGATGGCATACCTGATATGGTCAAGGATTTAAAAGTAATCTTTGGCAAAGGTCCTAGCGCACAATTTGTTCCGAATGACGCTGACAAAAGCGCACCCATGTGGAAGAAGAAATCTATATTTTGGGACCTACCCTATTGGGAAGACCTCGAGGTCCGCTCTGCAATCGACGTGATGCAAGTGACGAAGAATCTTTGCATGGGAAACAAAGAATTTCCTACGCACACGCAAACCTATCCATGGTGATGAGCATCTACGAGAGGGAGAGTGAATCTACATACCCTTGTAGATCGCTAAGCGGGAAGCGTTAAGAAACGCGGTTGGTGTAGTCGAACATCTTCGCGATCCAAATCGCTGAGCGTCCCGCGATCTCATCACGATCCGTCCCGCGATCTCATCACGATCCGTCCCATGAACTCATCACAATCCGTCCCGTGAACTCATCACGATCTGTCTCGCGATCACGTCACGATCCGTCACGCGATCACGTCACGATCCGTCTCATGGCCTTGATCACGGTCCTTCCAATCTAGTACCGAACAGACGGCACCTCGGCGTTCAGCACACGTGTAGCTTGATGACGATCTCCACCGTCTTGGTCCAGCAAGAGGAAGTGTAGAGGAGGAACAGTTTGCCGGCAGCGTGACGGTGCTCCGGCGATGGTGGTGGAGCAATTCCGGTAGGGCTTCGCCTAAGCACTGCGGAACTACGATCTAGAGGAGCACCGGTTGAACGGGTAGCACGTGGCCATAAATTCTAGGGCAAACAGCCCCAAATCCACCAGTATATAAAGGAGGGAGGGAGGAGGGCTGGCTTGGCGCAAGGGCCAAGCCAATTTCGGCCACAAGAGGGAGGGAGAGAAGGACTCGCCTTCTCCAATCCTACTTGGACTAGGATTGCTCCCTATTGGTCCTTTTTTCCACCTTCTTTTTAGGCTTTTTTCCTCCTGGCTCCATGGGCCTTTTGTGGCTGTTCCACCAGCCCACTAAGGGCTGGTTATTACTCTCCCACAGCCCATGGACCCTCTGGGGTCGAAATATCCCTCCCGGAGGTCTCCCGGTACACTATCGGCACTCCCGGTACACTACCGATGAGCCGGAAACTTTTCTGGCGACCAAACTGGGACATCCTATATATGGATCTTTACCTCCGGACCATTATGGAGCTCCTGGTGACGTCCGGGATCTCATACGGGACTCCTAACAACCTTCGTTCACCACCATACATAACTCTACCCTACCGAAACGTCACCAAACCTTAAGTGTGCAGACCCTGCGGGTTCGAGAACTATGTAGACATGACCGAGACACCTCTACGGCCAATAACCAATAGCGGGCCCTGGATGACCATATTGGTTCCTACATATTCTATGAACATCTTTATTGGTCGAACCTCTATGTCAAGGATTCAGTTAATCCCGTATAATGTTCCCTTTGTTCTTCAGTATGTTACTTGCCCGAGATTCGATCGTCGGTATCTCCATACCTAGTTCAACCTCGTTACCGGCAAGTCTCTTTACTCATTCTTTTATACAAGATCTCGTGACTAACACTTTGTCACATTGCTTGCAAGGCTTGTTTGTGATCTTGCATTACCGAGTGGGCCCTGAGATACCTCTCGGTCACACGGAGTAACAAATCCCAGTCTTGATCCATGCCAACCTAACAGACACCCTCAGAGATACCTGTAGAGTACCTTTATCGTCACCCACTTACGTTGCGACGTTTGATACACACAAGGTATTCCTCCGGTGTCAGTGAGTTGCATGATCTCATGGTCATAGGAACATATACTTGACATGCGGAAAACAGCAGCAATAAACTGACACGATCATATCTACGTTTGTAGTTTGGGTCTTGTCCATCACATCATTCTCCTAATGATATGATCCCATTATCAAATGACATCTCATGTCCATGGCTAGGAAACCTTAACCATCTTTTGATCAACGAGCTAGTTCACTAGAGGCTTACTAGGGACACGGTGTAGTCTATGTATCCACACATGTATCTATGTTTCCATTCAATACAATTATAGCACGTATAATAAACGATCATCATGAACAAGAAAATATGATAAAAACTAATTTATTTTTGTCTCTAGGGCATATTTCCAACAGTCTCCCATTTGCACTAGAGTCAATAATCTAGTTCACATCACCATGTGATTCGCATTGTTATGAATCTAACACCTAATCAGTTCTGGGGCTCGATCATGCTTTGAATGTGAGAGAGGTTTTATAGTCAACGGGTCTGTGACATTCAGATCTGTGTGTTCTTTGCAAATCTCTATGTCAAACTGTAAACACTACTACAACACTCCACTTGGTACTATTCCAAATGGCCGCTCCACTATATGTATCCAGATTGCTACAACGAGTCATCTGGATCGGTGTTAAAGCTTGCATCGACGTAACTCTTTACGATGAACTCTTCACCACCTCCATAATTGAGAAACATCTCCTTAGTATATTAGCTACCAAGGCTAATCTTGACCATTGTCCAGCGAACCACTCCTAGATCACTCTTGTACCCCTTGACGGACTAATGGCAAGGCACACACAGGTGCGGTACACAGCATGGCATACTATACAGAGCCTATGGCTAAGGCATAGGGGACGACGTTCGTCCTTTCTCGTTCTTCTGCCGTTATCGAGCTTTGAGTCTCACTCAACTTCACACCTTACAAATCAGGCGAGAACTCTTTCTCTGACTGATCCATTTTGAACTCTTTCAAAATCTTTGTCAAGGTATGTACTCATTGAACGTCTCATCAAGCATTTTGATCTATCTCTATAGATCTTGATGCTCAACAATTTAGGTGGTTTTATCCAGGTTTTACTTTGAAAATCACTTCTCAAACAACCGTTTATGCTTTCCAAAAATTCTACATTATTTCCGATCAACAATATGTCAACCACATATGCTTATCAAAAACACTATAGTGCTCCCACTCACTTTATTGATAATACAAGTTTCTCGTAAACTTTGTATAATCTACAAAACTTTGATCACCTCATCAAAGCGTATATTCCAACTCCTAGATGCTTGCTCCGGACCAAAGAAGGATTTCTGGAGCTCGCACACCTTTTAGCATCCTTAGAACTGACAAAACCTTCTGGTTGTATCACATACAACCTTTCCTCAAGTAAACTGTTAAGGAAACGATGTTTTGTCATCCATCTGCCAGATTTCATAATTGAAAAATGCAGCAACTGCTAACATAATTCCAACAGACTTTAGCATCGCTACGAGTGAGAAAGTCTCATCGCAGTCAACTCCTTGAACTCGTCGAAAACTTCTTTACGACAAGTCAAGCTTTTATAAATGGTTACATTCACCATCCGCGTCTGTCTTCATCTCAAAGATCCATTCGTACTCGACAACCTGCTGTCCAATGAGCAATTCTACCAAAGTCTATACTTGGTTTTCATACATGGATTCTTTCTCGGATTTCATGGCCTCTAACCATTTGTCAGAATCCGGGCCCATCATCGCTTCTCCGTAGCTCGTAGGTTCATCGTTTGTCCAACAACATGACCTCTAAGACAGGTTTGTCGTACCACTCAGGAGCAGTACACGTCCTTGTCGACCTACGAGGTTCGATAGTAACTTGATCCGAAGCTTCATGATCATCATCATTAACTTCCTCTTCAACTAACGTAGGCTTCACAGAAACAACTTCCTGCGCTGCGCTACTCTCTCACTGAAACAAAGGTTCAATAACCTCATCAAGTTCTATCTTCCTCCCACTCAATTCTTTTGAGAGAAACCTTTTCTCAGGAAAGGACCCATTTTAGCAACAAATACTTTGCACTCGGATCTGAGATAGAAGGTATACCCAACTGTTCTTGGGGTATTCTATGAAGATGCATTTGTCTGCTTTGGATTTGAGCTAATTAGGTGAAAACATTTTCCACACAAGCTTCGTAGCCCCAAACATCAAGAAATGACAGCTTAGGTTTCTATCAAACCATAATTCACACGGTGTCATCTCAACAGATTCAGATGGTGCCCTATTTAAAGTGAATGTGGTTGTCTCTAATGCATAACCCCAAAACGATAGTGGCAAAACGATAAGAGACAGCATAGTATGTGCTATATCTTGTAAGGCACGACTACGACGGTCAGACACGCCATCACACTATGGTGTTCCAGGTGGCGTGAGTTGTGACACAACTTTCACATTGTCTAAAGTTGTATGCCAAACTCGTAACCTAGATATTTACCTCCACGAACATATCGCAGAAATTTTTATCTTTTTGTCACGATGATCTTAAACTTCACTCTCAACTTGCTTGAACCTTTCAAACAATTCAGACTTGTGTTTCATTAAGTAAATATACAATATATCTACTCAAATCATCAATGAAGGTAAGAAAATAACGATATCCACCGCAAGCTACAAACACTCATTGGACCGTATACATCAACATGTATTGTTTCCAGTAAGTCACTAGCCCGTTCCATCAAGCCGGAAAACGGGGTTTAGTCATCTTGCCCAAAAGGCATGGTTCGCATGTCTCAACCGATTCAAAATCGAATGAGTCCAAAGATCAATCAGCATGGAGTTTCTTCATGCGCTTTACACCAATATGACATTTTAGCTGTAGTGCCACAAATATGTGGTACTATCATTATTAACTTTGTATCTTTTGGCATCTATGTTATGAACATGTGTATTTCTACACTCAAGATTCAACAAACCATTCTCACTGGGTGCATGACCATTGAAGGTATTATTCATGTAAACAGAATAACCATTATTCTCTAACTTAAATGAATAACCGTGTTGCAATAAACACGATCCAATCATGTTCATGGCTAACGCAAACACCAAATAACATTTATTTAGGTTCGTCACTAATCTCGAAGGTAGAGAGAGCGTGCGATGTTGATCACATTAACCTTGGAAACATTTCCAACACACATCGTCACCTCACACTTAGCTAGTTCTCCGTTTATTTCTTAGCTTTTACTTCGAGTTACTAACATTCAGCAACTGAACCGGTATCCTATCCCCAAGTGCTACTAGGAGTACTAGCAAGGTACACATCAATAACACGCGTATCAAATATACTTCTATCGATGTTGCCAGCCTTCTTATCTACCAAGTATCTAGGGTTGTTCCGCTTCAGCGACCGCTCTCCTCATAATCGAAGCACTTAGTCTCGGGTTTGGGTTCAACTTTGGTTTGCTTCACTGGAGCAGCAACTGGCTTGCCATCCATGAACTTTCCTTCCGTGCCCTTACCCTTCTCGAAACTAGTGGTTTTACTAACCATCAACACTTGATGCTCTTTCTTGATTTCTACCTTCGTGGTGTCAAACATCGCGAACAGCTCGGGAATTATTATTTCTATCCCTGGCAATTTATAGTTCATCACCAAGTTCTAGTAGCTTAGTGACAGTGACTTGGAGAACTACATCAAACACTATCTTATCTAGAAGATTAACTCCCACTCGATTCAAGAGTTTGTAGTCCCAGACAATCTGAGTACATGCTCAACGATTGAGCTATTCTCCTTCATCTTGCAGGCAAAGAATCTTGTTGGAGATTTCATATCTCGCAACACGGGCATGAGCCTGAGATCACAATCTCAGCTCTTAGAACATCTCATATGTTCCATGACGTTCAAAACGTTTCAGAGCCTCAATTCTAAGCCGTAATGCATGACGCACTAAACTATCAAGTAGTCATCGGAACGTGCCTGTCAGATGTTCACAACATCTACAGACGACGCTTAGAGGGGTTGGCGCACCGAGCGGTGCATTAAGGACATAAGCCTTTCTATGCAGCAACAAGGACAATCCTCAGATCACGGACCCAGTCTGCAATATTTCTACCATCATCTTTCAACTCTATGTCTCTAGGAACATAAAATACAAGGGAGCTACAGCGTGAGCTAGTAATCTACGATATAATTTGCAAAGACACTATTGACTATGTTCATGATAATGAGTTCAATTAATCATATTACTTAAGAACTCCCACTCAAATTGACATCCCTCAGATCATCTGAGTGACACATGATCCAAATTACCAACTCAAGTCCGATCATCACGTGAGTTAAGGTGGCTTCAATGGTGAACATCATTATGTTGATCATATCTACTATATGACTCATGCTCGACCTTTCGATCTTGTAGTCTGAGGCCACGTCTGTACATGCTAGGCTCGTCAAGTTTAACCGGAGTGTTCCGCCTGTGCAAAACTGGCTTGCACACGTTGTATGTGAACGTCGAGTCTATCACACCCGATCATCACGTGGTGTCTCAACACGACTAACTTTCGCAACGGTGCACACTCAGGGAGAACACAATTTTATCTTGAAATATAAGTGAGGGATCACCTTATAATGCTACCGTCGTACTAAGCAAAACAAGGTGCATCAAAGGATTAACATCACATGCAATTGATAAGTGACATGATATGGCCATGAACTTGTGCTTAAGGTCTCCATCTTCAAAGCACCGGCATGATCTCCATCGTCACCGGCAAGACACCATCATCTCCATCATCTTGATCTCCATCAATGTGCTGCCATAGAGGTTGTGGCGCCAGCCCTGCTTCTACTTCTATTGCTACCGGTTAGCGATAAAGTAAAGCATTACATAGCGCTTAATGATTGACACGCATGTCATACAATAATGAAAGACAACCCTATGGCTCCTGCCGGTTGCCGTACTCATCGACACGCAAGTCGTGAAATTCTATACATCACATGATCATCTCATACATCACATATATCACATCATGCAATTGGCCATATCACATCACAACATACCCTGCAAAAACAAGTTAGACGTCCTCTAATTTTAATTGCATGTTTTACGTGGCTTCTAGGGTATCTAGCAAGAATGATTCTCACCTACGCATAAACCACAACGGTGATACATAGTTTGCTTTTCAACCTTCTCAAGGACCGCCTTTGTCAGATCCGATCCAACTAAAGTGAGAGAAACTGTCACCCGCAAGCCATCTAAGCAACAAGTTGCGTTGAGGGAACCGGTCTCTTGTAAGTGTACGAGTAATGTTGGTCCGGGACGCTTCATCTCAGAATACCGCTGAACCAAAATACGACCAAGGGAGGAAGCAATCTAAGCATCACCGCCCACAAACCTTTTGTGTTCTACTCGAGATCTCATTGAACCATCAACCTAGCTCATGATGCCATTGTTGGGGAACGTTGCATGGGAAACAAAAAATTTCCTACGCACACGCAAACCTATCCATGGTGATGAGCATCTACGAGAGGGAGAGTGAATTTACATACCCTTGTAGATCTCTAAGCGGGAAGTGTGAAGAAACGCGGTTGGTGTAGTCGAACATCTTCGCGATCCAAATCGCCGAGCGTCCCGCGATCTCATCACGATCCGTCCTGCGATCTCATCACGATCCGTCCCATGAACTCATCACGATCCGTCCTGCGAACTCATCACGATCCGTCTCGCGGTCACGTCATGATCCGTCTCGTGATCACGTCATGATCCGTCTCATGGCCTGGATCACGGTCCTTCCGATCTAGTACCGAACGGACGGCACCTCCGCGTTCAGCACACGTGCAGCTTGATGACAATCTCCACCGTCTTGGTCCAGAAAGAGGAAGTGGAGAGGAGGAAGAGTTCGCAGACAGCGTGATGACGCTCCGGCGATGGTGGTGGAGCAATTCTGGCAGGGCTTCGCCTAAGCACTGCCGAACTACGATCTAGAGGAGCACCGGTGGAACGGGTAGCACGTGGCCGTAAATTCTAGTGCAAACAGCCCCAAATCAACCAGTATATAAAGGAGCGAGGGAGGAGGGCTGGCTTGGTGCAAGGGCCAAGCCAATTTTGGCCACAAGAGGGAGGGAGAGAAGGACTCTCCTTCTCCAATCCTAGTTGGACTAGGATTGCTCCCTATTGGTCCTTTTTTCCACCTTTTCTTTAGGATTTTTTGCTCCTGGCGCCATGGGCCATTTGTGGCTGTTCCACCAGCCCACTAAGGGCTGCTTATTACTCTCCCACAGCCCATGGACCCTCTGGGGTCGAAATACCCCTCCCGGAGGTCTCTCGGTACACTACCGGCACTCCGGGTACACTATCGATGAGCCCGAAACTTTTCCGGCGACCAAACTGGGACATCCTATATATGAATCTTTACCTCTGGACCATTCCGGAGCTCCTCGTGATGTCCAGGATCTCATACGGGACTCCGAACAACCTTCGGTCACCACCATACATAACTCTATCCTACCGAAACGTCACCAAACCTTAAGTGTGCAGACCCTGCGGGTTCGAGAACTATGTAGACATGACCGAGACACCTCTACAGCCAATAACCAATAGCGCGTTGGGGAACGTCGCATGGGAAACAAAAAATTTCCTACGCACACGCAAACCTATCCATGGTGATGAGCATCTATGAGAGGGAGAGTGGATCTACATACCCTTGTAGATTGCTAACGGGAAGCGTTAAGAAACGCGGTTGGTGTAGTCGAACATCTTCGCGATCCAAATCGCCGAGCGTCCCGCGATCTCATCACGATCCGTCCCGCGATCCAATCACGATCCATCCCGTGAACACATCACGATCCGTCCCGCGATCTCATCACGATCCGTCTCACGATCTTGATCACGATCTGTCCCGTGAACTCATCACGATCCGTTCCGTGATCTCATCACGAACCGTCTCGCGATCTCGATCACGGTCCTTCCGATCTAGCGCCGAACGGACGACACCTCCGCGTTGAGCACACGTGCAGCTTGATGAAGATCTCCACCGTCTTGATCCAGCAAGAGGAGGTGGAGAGGAGAGAGAGTTCACCAGCAGCGTGACGGCGCTCCGGTGATGGTGGTGGAGTGATTCCGGCAGGGCTTCGCCTAAGCGCTGCGGAAAACCAATCTAGAGGAGAAACTGTGCACCAGTGAAACGGGTAGCACGTGGCCGGAAATTCTGTCCAAAAACCACCCAATCCACTAGTATATATAGGAGGAGAGGAGAGGAGAGGTAGCCAAGGCCTTTGGGTCGGCCAAAATAGCAGGTGGAAAGCAATCCTACTTCATCTCCAATCCTAGTTGGAGTAGGATTGCCTCCTATTGGCTGATTTTCCACCTTTTGCTTTAGGACTTTCTCTCCTGCGCCATGGGCCTTTGTGGCTGTTTTCCTAGCCCACTAAGGGCTGGTTAATACTATCCCACAGCCCATGGACCTCTTGGGGTCGAAGTACCCCTCCCGGAGGTCTCCCGGTACACTACCGGCATTCCCGGTACACTACCGGCACTCCCGGTACACTACCGGTGAGCCCGAAACTTTTCCAGAAACCAATGGCGGGACCTGGAACTATGTAGACATGACCGAGACACCTCTACGGTCAATAAACAATGGCAGGACCTGGACGTACACATTGGTTCCTACATATTCTACGAAGATCTTTATCGGTCGAACCTCTATGTCAAGGATTCAGTTAATCCCGTATAACGTTCCCTTTGTTCTTCGGTATGTTACTTGCCCGAGATTCGATCGTCGGTATCTCCATACCTAGTTCAACCTCATTACCGGCAAGTCTCTTTACTCGTTCCGTAATACAAGATCCCGCAACTAACAATTAGTCACATTGCTTGCAAGGCTTATTGTGATGTTGCATTACCAAGTGGGCCCCGAGATACCTCTCCGTCACATGGAGTAACAAATCCCAGTCTTGATCCATGCCAACTCAACAGACACCATCGGAGATACCTGTAGAGCACCTTTATAGTCACCCAGTTACGTTGCGACGTTTCATACACACAAGGCACTCCTCCGATATCCGTGAGTTGCATGATCTCATGGTCATAGGAACATATACTTGACATGCAGAAAACAGTAGCAATAAACTGACACGATCATATGCTATCTTTGTAGTTTGGGTCTTATCCATCACATAATTCTCCTAATGATGTGATCCCGTTATCAAATGACATCTCATGTCCATGGCTAGGAAACCTTAACCATCCTTTGATCAACGAGCTAGTCCATTAGAGGCATACTAGGGACATGGTTTTGTCTATGTATCCACACATGCATTTAAGTCTCCGATCAATACAATTATAGCATGGATAATAAACGATTATCATGAACAAGGAAACATGATAATAACTAATTTATTATTGCCTCCAGGGCATATTTCCAACAGTCTCCCACTTCTACTAGAGTCAATAATCTAGTTCACATCACCATGTGATTTGCATTGTTATGAATCTAACACCCAATGAGTTCTGGGGCTCGATCATGCGTTGCATGTGAGAGAGGTCTTATAGTCAACGGGTCTGCGATATTCAGATCCGTGTGTACTTTGCAAATCTCTATGTCAAACCGTAAACACTGCTACCACACTCCACTTGGTACTATTTCCAAATGGCTGCTCCACTATACGTATCCAGATTGCTACTACTAGTCATCCGGATAGGTGTTAAAGCTTGCATCGACGTAACTCTTTACGACGAACTCTTTATCACCTCCATAATCAAGAAACATTTCCTTAGTCCTCTAGTTACTAAGGATAATTCCGACCGCTGTCCAGTGATCCACTCCTGGACCACACTTGTACCCCTTGACAGACTCATGGCAAGGCACACACAGGTGCGGTACACAGCATGGCATACTATACAGAGCCTATGGCTAAGGCATAGGGGACGACGTTCGTCCTTTCTCTTCCTTCTGCCGTGGTCGAGCTTTGAGTCTCACTCAACTTCACACCTTACAAATCAGACGAGAACTATTTCTCTGGCTGATCCATTTTGAACTCTTTCAAAATCTTGTCAAGGTATGCACTCATTGAAAGTCTCATCAAGCATCTTGATCTATCTCTATAGATTTTGATGCTCAACAATTAGGTAGCTTTATCCAGGTCTTCCTTTGAAAATCACTTTTCAAACAACCATTTATGCTTTCCAAAAATTCTACATTATTTCCGATCAACAATATGTCATCCACATATACTTATCAGAAATTCTATAGTGCTCCCACTCACTTTATTGTAAATACAAGTTTCTCGTAAACTTTGTATAAACATTAAAACTTTGATCAAAGCATATATTCCAACTCCGAGATGCTTGCTTCAGTCCATAGAAGGATCACTAAAGCTTGCAAACCTTTTAGCATCCTTAGGACTAACAAAACCATCCGGTTGTATCACATACAACCTTTCCTCAAGTTAACCGTTAAGGAAACGATGTTTTGACATCCATCTGCCACATTTCATAATTGAAAATGCAGCAACTGCTAACATAATTCCAACAGACTTTAGCATCGCTACGAATGAGAAAGTCTCATCGCAGTCAACTCCTTGAACTTGTCACAAACATCTTTGCAACAAGTCGAGCTTTACAAATAGTGACATTCACCATCAGTGTCTGTCTTCATTTTAAAGATCCATTTGTACTCAACGACCTGCCGTCCAACGAGCAAGTCTACCAAAGTCTACACTTGGTTTTCATACATGGATCCTATCTCGGATTTAATGGCCTCTAACCATTTGTCGGAATCCGGGCCCATCATCGCTTCTCCATAGCTCGTAGGTTCATCGTTGTCCAACAACATGATCTCCAAGACAGAGTTGTCGTACCACTTAGGAGCAGTACACATCCTTGTCGACCTACGAAGTTCGATAGTAACTTGATCCTGAAGCTTCATGATCATCATCATTAACTTCCTCTTCAACTAACGTAGGCTTCATAGAAACATCTTTCTGCGCTGCGCTACTCTCTGGTTGAACAAAGGTTTAACAACCTCATCAAGTTCTATCTTCCTCCCACTCCATTCTTTCGAGAGAAACATTTCCTCGAGAAAGGATCCATTTAAGCAACAAACACTTTGCACTAGGATCTGAGATTGAAGGTTCACGCAACTGATCTTAGGGTATTCTATGAAGACGCAATTTGTCTGTCTTGGGTTCGACCTCATTAGGTGAAAACATTTTCCACACAAGTGTCACATCCCCAAATATTAAGAAATGACAGCTTAGGTTTCTATCAAACCATAATTAACATGGTGTCATCTCAACGGATTTAGATGGTGCCCTATTTAAAGTGAATGTAGTTGTCTCTAATGCATAACCCCAAAATTATAGTAGTAAAACGATAAGAGACATCATAGCACGCACCATGTCCAATAGAGCATAACTATGATGTTCGGACACACCATCACACTATGGTGTTCCAGGTGGCGTTTATTTGTGAAACAACTTTCACATTGTCTTAAGTTGTATGCCAAACTCGTGACTCAGATATTCACCTCCACGATCATATCGCAGTCATTTTTATCTTCTTGTCACGATGATCTTTAAACTTCACTCTGAATTTGCTTGAATATTTCAAACGATTAAGACTTGTGTTTCATTAAGTAAATATACACTATATCAACTCAACTCATCAGTGAAGGTAAGAAAATAACGATATCCACTGCATGCTACAAGACTCACTAGATTGCATACATCAACATGTATCATTTCCAATGAATCACTTGCCCGCTCCATCCAACGGGGTCCTTTAGTCATCTTGCCCAAGAGGCATGGTTCGCATGCCTCAACGATTCGAAATTGAATGAGTCCAAATATCCATCACCATGGAGTTTCTTCATGCGCTTTATACCAATATGACATTTTACGGCAGTGCCACAAGTATGTGGTACTATCTTTATTTAACTTTGTATCTTTTGACATCAATGTTATGAACATGTGTATTACTACGATCAAGATTTCAACAGACCATTCTCACTGGGTGCATGACCATTGAAGGTATTATTCATGTAAACAGAATAACTATTATTCTCTGACTTAAATGAATAACCATATTGCAACAAACATGATCTAATCATGTTCATGCTAAACGCAAAACACCAAATAACATTTATTTAGGTTCGTCACTAATCCTGAAGGTAGAGAGAGTGTGCGATGTTGATCACATCAACCTTGGAAACATTTCCAACACACATCGTCACCTCACCCTTAGCTAGTTCTCCGTTAATTCCGTAGCTTTTATTTCGAGTTACTAACATTTAGCAACCGAACCGGTATCCAATACCCAGGTGCTACTAGGAGTACTAGCAAGGTACACATCAATAACTCGTATATCAAATATACTTCTGTCGATGTTGCCAGCCTTCTTATCTACCAAGTATCTAGGGTTGTTCCGCTTCAGCGACCGCTCACCTCATAACAGAAGCACTTAGTCTTGGGTTTGAGTTCAACTTTGGGTTGCTTCACTGGAGGAGCAACTGACTTGCTATCCATGAAGTTTCCCTCCTTGCTCTTGCCCTTCTCGAAACTAGTGGTTTGATTAACCATCAACACTTGAAGCTCCTTTTTGATTTCTACCTTCGCGGTGTCAAACATCGCGAACAGCTCAGGGATCAATACTTCTATCCTTGGTGTATTATAGTTCATCACTAAGTTCTAGTAGCTTTAGTGACAGTGACTTGGAGAACTATATCAATCACTATCTTATATGGAAGATCAACTCCCACTTGATTCAAGCGATTGTAGTACCCAGACAATCTGAGTACATGCTCAACAATTGAGCTATTCTCCTTCATCTTACAGGCAAAGAATCTTGTTGGAGATCTCATATCTCGCAACACAGGCACGAGCCTGAGATCACAATCTCTGCTCCTAGAACATCTCATATGTTCTGTGACGTTCAAAACGTTTCGGAGCCTCAATTCTAAGCCATAATGCATGACACACTAAACTATCAAGTAGTCATCGAAACGTGCCTGTCAGATGTTCACAACATCTATAGACGACGCTAGAGGGGGTGGCGCACCGAGCAGTGCATTAAGGACATAAGCCTTCTGTACAGCAATGAGGACAATCCTCAGATCACAGACCCAGTCCGCAATATTTCTACCATTACCTTTCAACACTATTTCTCTAGGAACATATAAAACTCCAAGGGAGCTACAGCGTGAGCTAGTAATCTACAACATAATTTGCAAAGACACTTTGACTATGTTCATGATAATGAGTTCAATTAATCATATTACCTAAGAACTCCCACTCAAATTGACATCCCTCCAATCATTCGAGTGATACATGATACAAATTCACCAACTCAAGTCCGATCATCACGTGAGTTGAGGTGGCTGCAATGCTGAACATCATTATGTTGATCATATCTACTATATGACTCATGTTCGACCTTTTGGTCTCTTGTGTTCCGAGGCCATGTCTGCACATGCTAGGCCCTTTAAGTTTAACCCGAGTGTTCTGCGCGTGCAAATCTGGCTTGCACCCATTGTATGTGAACGTAGAGTCTATCACACCCGATCATCACGTGGTGTCTCAACACGACGAACTTTCGCAACGGTGCACACTCGGGGAGAACACAGTTCATCTTGAAATTAAGTGAGGGATCACCTTATAATGCTACCGTCGTCCTCAGCAAAACAAGGTGCATAAAAGGATTAACATCACATGAAAATCATAAGTGACATGATATGGCCATGATCTTGTGCTTTTGATCTCCATCATGAAAGCACCGGCATGATCTCCATCGTCACCGGCATGACACCATGATCTCCATCATCTTGATCTCCATCAACGTGTCACCATCGGGGTTGTCACGCCCTGCATGCTTCTACTACTATTGCTACCGTAGCGCTAAAGTAAAGCATTACATAGCGCTTAATGATTGACATGCAGGTCATACAATCATTAAACACAACCCTATGGCTCCTACCGGTTGCCATATTCATCGACATGCAAGTCGTGATAATCTATACATCAAATGATCATCTCATACATCACATATATCACATCATGTAATTGGCCATATCATATCACAACATACCCTGCAAAAACAAGTTAGACGTCCTCTAATTGTTGTTGCATGTTTTACGTGGCTGCTACGGGTATCTAGCAAGAACAATTCTCACCTACGCATAAACCACAACGATGATATACTAGTTTGCTTTTCAACCTTCTCAAGGACCGCCTTTGTCGAATCCGATCCAACTAAAGTGAGAGAAACTGTCACCGGCAAGCCATCTAGGCAACAAGTTGCGTCGACGGAACCGGTCTCTCGTAAGCGTGCGAGTAATGTTGGTCCGGGCCGCCTCATCTCACAATCCCGCTGAACCAAAATACGACCAAGGGAGGAAGCAATCTAAGCATCAACGCCCACAAACCTTTTGTGTTCTACTCGAGATCTCATCGAACTATCAACCTAGCTCATGATGCCACTGTTGGGGAACGTCGCATGGGAAACAAAAAATTTCCTACGCACACGCAAACCTATCCATGGTGATGAGCATCTATGAGAGGGAGAGTGGATCGACATACCCTTGTAGATTGCTAAGCGGGAAGCGTTAAGAAACGTGGTTAGTGTAGTCGAACATCTTCGCGATCCAAATCGCCGAGCGTCCCGCGATCTCATCACGATCCGTCCCGCGATCCAATCACGATCCGTCCCGTGAACACATCACGATCCGTCCCGCGATCTCATCACAATCCGTCTCACGATCTTGATCACGATCTGTCCCGCGAACTCATCATGATCCGTTCTGTGATCTCATCACGAACCGTCTCGCGATCTCGTTCACGGTCAACGTGCAGCTTGATGACGATCTCCACCGTCTGATCCAGCAAGAGGAGGTGGAGAGGAGAGAGAGTTCACCAGCAGCGTGATCGCGCTCCGGTGATGGTGGTGGAGTGATTCCGGCAGGGCTTCGCCTAAGCGCTGCGGAAAACCGATCTAGAGGAGAAACTGTGCACCGGTGAAACGGGTAGCACGTGGCCGGAAATTCTGTCCAAAAACCACCCAATCCACTAGTATATATACGAGGAGAGGAGAGGAGAGGCAGCCAAGGCCTTTGGGTTGGCCGAAATAGGAGGTGGAAAGCAATCCTACTTCACCTCCAATCCTAGTTGCAGTAGGATTGCCTCCTATTGGCTGATTTTCCACCTTTTGCTTTAGGACTTTCTCTCCTGCGCCATGGGCCTTTGTGGCTGTTCTCCTAGCCCACTAAGGGCTGGTTAATAATCTCCCACAGCCCATGGACCTCTTGGGGTCGAAGTACCCCTCCCGGAGTTCTCCCGGTACACTACCGGCACTCCCGGTACACTACCAGCACTCCCGGTACATACCTTGAAAAGATATTGAAGAAGTTCAATATGGATCAGTCCAAGAAGGGGTTCTTGCCTGTGTTGCAAGGTGTGAGATTGAGTACGACTCAATGCCCGACCACGGCAAAGGATAGAGAAGAGATGAGTGTCATCCCCTATGCTTCAGCCATAGGCTCTATCATGTATGCCATGCTGTGTACCAGGCCTGATGTGAACCTTGCCATAAGTTTGGTAGGGAGGTACCAAAGTGATCCCGGAGCGGAACACTGGACAGCGGTCAAGAATATCCTGAAGTACCTGAAAAGGACAAAGGACATGTTTCTCGTTTATGGAGGTGCCGAAGAGCTCGTCGTAAAGGGTTACGTCGATGCTAGCTTCGACACAGATCCGGACGACTCCAAGTCGCAAACCGGATACGTGTATATTTTGAATGGAGGGGCAGTGAGCTGGAGCAGCAGCAAGCAAAGCGTCGTGGCAGCATCTACATGTGAAGCGGAGTACATAGCTGCTTCGGAAGCAGCAAAGGAGGGAGTCTGGATGAAGGAGTTCATCACCGACCTAGGAGTGATTCCGAATGCGTCGGGCCCGATGACTCTACTCTGTGACAACACTGGAGCTATTGCCCTTGCGAAGGAGCCCAGGTTTCACAAGAAGACAAGACACATCAAGCGCCGCTTCAACTCCATCCGAGATTACATTCAGGAGGGAGACATAGATATTTGTAAAGTGCATACGGATCTGAATGTCGCAGATCCGTTGACTAAACCTCTCTCACGAGCAAAACATGATCAGCACCAGAATGCTATGGGTGTTCGATTTATCACAATGTAACTAGATTATTGACTCTAGTGCAAGTGGGAGACTGTTGGAAATATGCCCTAGAGGCAATAATAAAATGGTTATTATTGTATTTCCTAGTTCATGATAATTGTCTATTGTTCATGCTATAATTGTGTTAACCCGAAACCGTAATACATGTGTGAATACATAGACCACAACGTGTCCCTAGTGAGCCTCTAGTTGGCTAGCTCGTTGATCAATAGATGGTCTCGGTTTCATGACCATGGACATTGGATGTCGTTGATAACGGGATCACATCATTAGGAGAATGATGTGATGGACAAGACCCAATCCTAAGCATAGCACAAAGATCGTGTAGTTCGTTTGCTAAAGCTTTTCAATGTCAAGTGTCATTTCCTTAGACCATGAGATTGTGTAACTCCCGGATACCGTAGGAATACTTTGGGTGTTCCAAACGTCACAACGTAACTGGGTGGCTATAAAGGTACGCTACGGGTATCTCCGAAAGTGTCTGTTGGGTTGACACGAATCGAGACTGGGATTTGTCACTCCGTGTGACGGAGAGGTATCTCTGGGCCCACTCGGTAAGACATCATCATTATGAGCTCAATGTGACTAAGGAGTTAGTCACGGGATGATGTATTACGGAACGAGTAAAGAGACTTGCCGGTAACGAGATTGAACAAGGTATGGGGATACCGACGATCGAATCTCGGGCAAGTACCATACCGATAGACAAAGGGAATTGTATACGGGATTGATTGAATCCCTGACATCGTGGTTCATCCGATGAGATCATCGTGGAGTACATGGGAGCCAACATGGGTATCCAGATCCCGCTGTTGGTTATTGGCCGGAGAGGTGTCTCGGTCATGTCTACGTGTCTCCCGAACCCGTAGGGTCTACACACTTAAGGTTCGATGACGCTAGGGTTATAGGGAAAAGGTATACGTGATTACCGAAGGTTGTTCGGAGTCCCGGATGAGATCCCGGACGTCACGAGGAGCTCCGGAATGGTCCGGAGGTAAAGATTGATATATAGGAAGTCCAGTTTTGGTCACCGGAAAGTTTTCGGGTTCATCGGTATTGTACCGGGAGTGCCGGGAGGGTGCCGGAGGACCCCCGGGAGGGGGTGACGACCAAAGGACCTCATGGGCCCTTAGAGGAGGTGTGCCAGCCCATATTGGGCCAGCCAATACCTTCTAGAAAGGGCCCATGCGCCAGGGATCTGGAGATAAGGGCTAAGGGAATTTAAAAGGAGGAGATCCACCTCCCGTGTGGGAGGTGGACTCTCCCCCTAGTTCGGCCGAAGCTCCCTCCTTGGAGGAGGGGCTAGGTCAGCCCTCCCTCTCCCTTCCTCCTATATATACTCAAGGTTTGGGGCTGGTTTGAGACGACGAACTCTTTCTCTCTCGCTGCAGCCCTATTCTGCTTCTTCCTCCTCCGCAGTGCTTAGGCGAAGCCCTGCCGGGATACCTTGCTACTCCACCACCACCACGCCGTCGTGCTGCTGCTGGAGCTCTTCCCCAATCTCTCCTTCCTCCTTGCTGGATCAAGGCGTAGGAGACGTCACCGGGCTGCACGTGTGTTGAACGCGGAGGTGCCGTCCGTTCGGCACTTGATCGGATCTACCGCGATCTGAATCGCTGCGAGTACGACTCCTTCAACCGCGTTCTTGTAACGCTTCCGCTTAGCGATCTTCAAAGGTATGAAGATCCAATCTCTCCCCACTCGTTTGCTGGTTTCTCCATAGATAGATCTTGGTGACACGTAGGAAAATTTTGATTTACTACTACGTCTCCCAACAGTGGCATCATGAGCTAGGTCTATGCGTAGAATCTATGCACGAGTAGAACACAAAGCAGTTGTGGGCGTCGATTTTGTTAATATGCTTGCCGTTACTAGTCTTATCTTGATTCGACGGTATTGTGGGATGAAGCGGCCCGGACCAACCTTACACGTACGCTTACGTGAGACCGGTTCCACCGCCTGACATGCACTAGTTGCATAAGGTGGCTAGCGGGTGTCTGTCTCTCCCACCTTAGTCGGATTGGATTCGATGAAAAGGGTCCTTATGAAGGGTAAATAGCAATTGGCATATCACGTTGTGGTTTTGGCGTAGGTAAGAAACGTTCTTGCTAGAACCCTATACCAACCGGTAAAACTTGCAACTACAAATTAGAGGACGTCTAACTTGTTTTTGCAGCATATGCCTTGTGATGTGATATGGCCAGAAGGATGTGATGTGATGCATTGTGATGTATGAAATTGATCATGTTCTTGTAATAGGGTTCACGACTTGCATGTCGATGACTATGACAACCGGCAGGAGCCATAGGAGTTGTCTTATTTATTGTATGACCTGCGAGTCAATCATAAGCGCCATGTAATTACTTTACTTTATTGCTAAGCGTTAGCCACAGCAGTAGAAGTAATAGTTGGCGAGACAACCTCATGAAGACACAATGATGGAGATCATGATGATGGAGATCATGGTGTCGTGCCGGTGACAATGATGATCATGGTGCCCCGAAGATGGAGATCATAGGAGCAAGATGATATTGGCCATATCATGTCACTATATTGATTGCATGTGATGTTTATCATGTTTACATCTTATTTGCTTAGAACGACGGTAGTAAATAAGATGATCTCTCAATAAAATTTCAAGAGAAGTGTTCACCCTAACTGTGCACCGTTGCTAAGGATCGTTGTTCCGAAGCACCACGTGATGCTCGGGTGTGATAGGTTCTAACGTTCGCATACAACGGGTGTAAGCCAGATTTACACACGCGAAACACTTAGGTTGACTTGACGAGCCTAGCATGTACAGACATGGCCTCGGAACACGGAAGACCGAAAGGTCGAACATGAGTCGTATAGAAGATACGATCAACATGGAAATGTTCACCATGGATGACTAGTCCGTCTCACGTGATGATCGGACACGGGCTAGTTGACATGGATCATGTGTCACTTAGATGACTAGAGAGATGTCTATCTGAGTGGGAGTTCATTGAATAATTTGATTATGTGAACTCGATTATCATGAACTTAGTCTAAAATTGCCTTTAATATCTATATTGTAGATCCAATGGCCAACGCAAATGTCAACCTCAATTTCAACGCGTTCCTAGAGAAAACCAAGCTGAAAGATGATGGAAGCAACTATACGGACTGGGTCCGTGGCTTGAGGATCATCCTCATAGCTTCCAAGAGATTGTATGTCCTTGATGCACCGCTAGGTGACCCACCCATTCTCCCAGCGGACCAAGACGTTACGAACGCTTGGCAGTCACGCTGCGATGATTACTCCCTTGTTCAGTGCGACATGCTTTACAGTTTAGAATCGGGGCTCCAAAAGCGTTTTGAGCAACACGGAGCATATGAGATGTTCCAAGAGCTGAAACTGGTTTTCCAAGCTCATGCCCGAGTCGAGAGATATGACATCTCTGACAAGTTCTTCAGCTGTAAGATGGAGGAGAACAGTTCTGTTAGTGAGCACATCCTCAAGATGTCTGGGCTTCACAACCGCTTGACTCAGCTGGGAGTTAATCTCCCGGATGACTCAGTCATTGACAGAATCCTCCAGTCGCTTCCACCTAGCTACAAAAGCTTTGTGATGAACTACAACATGCAGGGGATGGAGAAGTCCATTCCTGAGTTGTACTCGATGCTCAAATCAGCAGAGGTCGAGATCAGAAAGGAGCATCAAGTGTTGATGGTAAACAAGACCACTAGTTTCAAGAAAGGCAAGGGTAAGAAGAACTTCAAGAAGGACGGCAAAGCTGTTGCCGCGCCCGGTAAGCAAGTTGCCGGGAAGAAGAAGAACAAGAATGGACCCAAGCCTGAGACTGAGTGTTTCTATTGTAAGGGTACCGGTCACTGGAAGCGAAACTGCCCCAAATACTTAGCGGATAAGAAGGTCGGCAACGTTAAAGGTATATGTGATATAATTGTTATTGATGTGTACCTAACCAGCGCTCGTAGTAGCTCCTGGGTATTTGATACCGGTGCAGTTGCTCACATTTGTAACTCCAAGCAGGAGCTGCGGAATAAGCGAAGCTTGGCAAAGGACGAGGTGACGATGCGCGTCGGGAATGGTTCCAAGGTCGATGTGATCGCCGTCGGCACGCTACCTGTACATCTACCTTCGGGATTAGTTTTAAACCTTAATAATTGTTATTTAGTACCAGCTTTGAGCATGAACATTGTATCTGGATCTCGCTTGATACGAGATGGCTACTCTTTTAAATCCGAGAATAATGGTTGTTCTATTTATATGAGAGAAATGTTCTATGCTCATGCCCTGCTGGTCAATGGTTTATTTCTGATGAATCTCGAACGTGATGTTACACATGTCCATAGTGTGAGTACCAAAAAGTGTAAATTTGATAACGATAGTCCCACTTACACGTGGCACTGCCGTCTTGGCCATATTGGTGTCAAACGCATGAAGAAGCTCCATGCTGATGGACTTTTGGAGTCACTTGATTTCGAATCATTCGACACATGCGAACCATGCCTCATGGGCAAGATGACCAAAACTCCGTTCTCCGGAACAATGGAGCGAGCAACTGACCTGTTGGAGATAATACATACCGATGTATGCGGTCCAATGAGTGTCGAGGCTCGCGGTGGCTACCGTTATGTTCTCACCCTCACTGATGACTTGAGCAGATATGGGTATGTCTACTTAATGAAACACAAGTCTGAAACCTTTGAAAGGTTCAAGGAATTTCAGAGTGAGGTCGAGAATCAACGTGACAGGAAAATAAAATGCCTACGATCTGATCGTGGCGGAGAATATTTAAGTCACGAGTTTGACACGCACCTTAGGAAATGTGGAATTGTTTCACAGCTCACGCCGCCAGGCACACCTCAGCGAAATGGTGTGTCTGAACGTCGTAATCGCACTCTATTGGATATGGTGCGATCTATGATGTCTCTTACCGACTTACCGCTATCATTTTGGGGATATGCATTAGAGACTGCCGCGTTCACTTTAAATAAGGCACCGTCTAAATCCGTTGAGACGACACCGTATGAATTATGGTTTGGAAAGAAACCTAAGCTGTCATTTCTAAAAGTTTGGGGTTGCGATGCTTATGTGAAGAAACTTCAACCTGAGAAGCTCGAACCCAAAGCGGAAAAGTGCGTCTTCATAGGATATCCCAAAGAGACTATTGGGTATACCTTCTACCTACGCTCCGAAGGCAAAGTCTTTGTTGCCAAGAATGGATCCTTTCTCGAGAAAGAGTTTCTCTCGAAAGAAGTAAGTGGGAGGAAAATGGAACTTGATGAGGTAATTGTACCTTCACTCGAACCGGAGAGTAGCGCAGCACAGGAAGTTGTTTCTGTGGAGCCTACACCGGTTAGAGAGGAAGTCAATGATGATGATCATGAAACATCAGATCAAGTTGCTACTCGAAGGTCCACTAGGACACGTTCCGCACCAGAGTGGTACGGTAATCCTGTCCTAGAGATCATGTTGTTGGACAACGGTGAACCTTCGAACTATGAAGAAGCGATGGCGGGCCCGAATTCTGACAAATGGCTTGAGGCCATGAAATCCGAGATAGGATCCATGTATGAGAACAAAGTATGGACTTTGGTGGACTTGCCTAATGATAAGCGAGCCATTGAAAACAAATGGATCTTTAAGAAGAAGACTGACGCAGACGGTAATGTCACCGCCTATAAAGCTCGGCTTGTTGCTAAGGGTTATCGACAAGTTCAAGGAGTTGACTACGATGAGACGTTCTCACCCGTAGCGATGCTAAAGTCTGTCCGAATCATGTTAGCAGTTGCCGCATTTTATGATTATGAGATCTGGCAAATGGACGTCAAAACGGCATTCCTTAATGGCTTCCTCAAGGAAGAACTGTATATGATGCAGCCGGAAGGTTTTGTCGATCCTAAAGATGCTAACAAGGTATGCAAGCTCCAGCGCTCCATCTATGGGCTGGTGCAAGCATCTCGGAGTTGCAACATTCGCTTTAATGAGGTGATTAAAGCGTTTGGGTTTGTACAGGTTTATGGAGAACCCTATATTTACAAGAAAGTGAGTGGGAGCTCTATAGCGTTCCTTATACTGTATGTGGATGACATGCTGATAATGGGAAATAATATAGAACTCTTGGAAAGTATAAAGGCCTACTTGAATAAGTGTTTTTCAATGAAGGACCTTGGAGAAGCTGCTTACATATTAGGTATTAAGATCTATAGAGATAGATCGAAACGCCTCATTGGTCTTTCACAAAGCACATACCTTGAAAAGATATTGAAGAAGTTCAATATGGATCAGTCCAAGAAGGGGTTCTTGCCTGTGTTGCAAGGTGTGAGATTGAGTACGACTCAATGCCCGACCACGGCAAAGGATAGAGAAGAGATGAGTGTCATCCCCTATGCTTCAGCCATAGGCTCTATCATGTATGCCATGCTGTGTACCAGGCCTGATGTGAACCTTGCCATAAGTTTGGTAGGGAGGTACCAAAGTGATCCCGGAGCGGAACACTGGACAGCGGTCAAGAATATCCTGAAGTACCTGAAAAGGACAAAGGACATGTTTCTCGTTTATGGAGGTGCCGAAGAGCTCGTCGTAAAGGGTTACGTCGATGCTAGCTTCGACACAGATCCGGACGACTCCAAGTCGCAAACCGGATACGTGTATATTTTGAATGGAGGGGCAGTGAGCTGGAGCAGCAGCAAGCAAAGCGTCGTGGCAGCGTCTACATGTGAAGCGGAGTACATAGCTGCTTCGGAAGCAGCAAAGGAGGGAGTCTGGATGAAGGAGTTCATCACCGACCTAGGAGTGATTCCGAATGCGTCGGGCCCGATGACTCTACTCTGTGACAACACTGGAGCTATTGCCCTTGCGAAGGAGCCCAGGTTTCACAAGAAGACAAGACACATCAAGCGCCGCTTCAACTCCATCCGAGATTACATTCAGGAGGGAGACATAGATATTTGTAAAGTGCATACGGATCTGAATGTCGCAGATCCGTTGACTAAACCTCTCTCACGAGCAAAACATGATCAGCACCAGAATGCTATGGGTGTTCGATTTATCACAATGTAACTAGATTATTGACTCTAGTGCAAGTGGGAGACTGTTGGAAATATGCCCTAGAGGCAATAATAAAATGGTTATTATTGTATTTCCTAGTTCATGATAATTGTCTATTGTTCATGCTATAATTGTGTTAACCGGAAACCGTAATACATGTGTGAATACATAGACCACAACGTGTCCCTAGTGAGCCTCTAGTTGGCTAGCTCGTTGATCAATAGATGGTCTCGGTTTCATGACCATGGACATTGGATGTCGTTCATAACGGGATCACATCATTAGGAGAATGATGTGATGGACAAGACCCAATCCTAAGCATAGCACAAAGATCGTGTAGTTCGTTTGCTAAAGCTTTTCAATGTCAAGTGTCATTTCCTTAGACCATGAGATTGTGTAACTCCCGGATACCGTAGGAATACTTTGGGTGTGCCAAACGTCACAACGTAACTGGGTGGCTATAAAGGTACGCTACGGGTATCTCCGAAAGTGTCTGTTGGGTTGACACGAATCGAGACTGGGATTTGTCACTCCGTGTGACGGAGAGGTATCTCTGGGCCCACTCGGTAAGACATCATCATTATGAGCTCAATGTGACTAAGGAGTTAGTCACGGGATGATGTATTACGGAACGAGTAAAGAGACTTGCCGGTAACGAGATTGAACAAGGTATGGGGATACCGACGATCGAATCTCGGGCAAGTACCATACCGATAGACAAAGGGAATTGTATACGGGATTGATTGAATCCCTGACATCGTGGTTCATCCGATGAGATCATCGTGGAGTACATGGGAGCCAACATGGGTATCCAGATCCCGCTGTTGGTTATTGGCCGGAGAGGTGTCTCGGTCATGTCTACGTGTCTCCCGAACCCGTAGGGTCTACACACTTAAGGTTCGATGACGCTAGGGTTATAGGGAAAAGGTATACGTGATTACCGAAGGTTGTTCGGAGTCCCGGATGAGATCCCGGACGTCACGAGGAGCTCCGGAATGGTCCGGAGGTAAAGATTGATATATAGGAAGTCCAGTTTTGGTCACCGGAAAGTTTTCGGGTTCATCGGTATTGTACCGGGAGTGCCGGGAGGGTGCCGGAGGACCCCCGGGAGGGGGTGACGACCAAAGGACCTCATGGGCCCTTAGAGGAGGTGTGCCAGCCCATATTGGGCCAGCCAATACCTTCTAGAAAGGGCCCATGCGCCAGGGATCTGGAGATAAGGGCTAAGGGAATTTAAAAGGAGGAGATCCACCTCCCGTGTGGGAGGTGGACTCTCCCCCTAGTTCGGCCGAAGCTCCCTCCTTGGAGGAGGGGCTAGGTCAGCCCTCCCTCTCCCTTCCTCCTATATATACTCAAGGTTTGGGGCTGGTTTGAGACGACGAACTCTTTCTCTCTCGCTGCAGCCCTATTCTGCTTCTTCCTCCTCCGCAGTGCTTAGGCGAAGCCCTGTCGGGATACCTTGCTACTCCACCACCACCACGCCGTCGTGCTGCTGCTGGAGCTCTTCCCCAACCTCTCCTTCCTCCTTGCTGGATCAAGGCGTAGGAGACGTCACCGGGCTGCACGTGTGTTGAACGCGCAGGTGCCGTCCGTTCGGCACTTGATCAGATCTACCGCGATCTGAATCGCTGCGAGTACGACTCCTTCAACCGCGTTCTTGTAACGCTTCCGCTTAGCGATCTTCAAAGGTATGAAGATCCAATCTCTCCCCACTCGTTTGCTGGTTTCTCCATAGATAGATCTTGGTGACACGTAGGAAAATTTTGATTTACTACTACGTCTCCCAACACAGACACCATCGGAGATACCTGTAGAGTAACTTTATAGTCACCCAGTTACGTTGCAACGTTTGATACACACAAGGTATTCCTACGATGTCAGTGAGTTGCATGATCTCATGGTCATAGGAACATATACTTGACATGCGGAAAACAACAGCAATAAACTGACACGATCATATGCTACATTTGTAGTTTGGGTCTTGTCCATCACATCATTCTCCTAATGATATGATCCTGTTATCAAATGACATGTCATGTCCATGGCTAGGAAACCTTAACCATCTTTTGGTCAACGAGCTAGTTCACTAGAGGCTTACTAGGGACACGGTGTTGTCTATGTATCCACACATGTATCTATGTTTCCATTCAATACAATTATAGCATGGATAATAAACGATTATCATTAACAAGGAAATATGACAATAACTAATTTATTATTGTCTCTAGGGCATATTTCCAACAATATGGCAAATAAAAAGTTAACTAATTTATTATTGTCTCTAGGGCATATTTCCAACAATATGGCAAATAAAAAGTTTCAAATCTAAAGTCTCATGACTGCCACGTGATTATGACGCAACTGCTTCCGGTTGCATTGAGGGGGCTTCTATCGGAAAACGTTCGATTAGCCATTGTGAAGCCATGTGCATTATTTAATGCAATCTCTCAGAAGGTAATCGATCCAAAAATCGTATCAAGGTTAGAGAATGATTTGGTGCAATGTTTTGTCAGGTTCGACTTGGTGTTTCCACCATCCTTCTTCAATATCCTAACCGACATCCTAGTTCACCTAGTCGAGGAGATTGACATTCTGGGTCCTGTATTTCTACACAATATGTTCCTCTTTGAGAGGTTCATGTGAGTCTTAAAGAAATATGTTCATAATCGTGCTAGGCCATAAGTAAGCATCTCCAAGGGCCATGAAACAGAGAAGGCGATTGGTGTTCCGGAATCGCGGCATGAGGGCAGACTGGGTGGAAAACGCACTCTATGAAAGAATTCACTAATATGCCAGGACGGGCATTCCTTAGCGCAAGCACACTGCACAGTTCTACAAACTTCCGCCTTGGTGGGTCCATATATCGAGCAACACAAAAATATTCTATGCTCCAAACACCTGGATTACATATGAACAAATGGTGACTTCCGCCGGTTGCTTGTAGAAATGTCACATGCATGACGGCACTGTTACAGATGACCCGTACTTGCTGTCAAGTTACCATCTTAGACTATATTGACTTTCAAAGGGTACGAAATAAATAGGAATATATTTTACAATATTTCCCAAGATAAAAAGAGCGCCAAACAAAACAGTGGTGTCCGCCTTGATGTAGCAAACACCAATAGGCAAAAGGACACATATTATGGTTACACAGAGAAGATATGGGAACTTGACTATGGACTTGGTTTGACGGTCCCTTTGTTTCGGTGCAAATGGGTCAATCTGACAGGAGGCGGTGTAAAGGAAGACCCGAAGTACGGAATGACAACTGTGGATCTCAACAATCTTGGGTACGCAGAATAACCATTCGTCCTAGCCAATGATGTGGCGTAGGTTTCCTATGTGAAGGACATGTCTACCAAGCCAAGAAAAGGAAAAGATAATGAAGCGGATACATCATACGATGAGCCAAAGCGCCACATGGTTCTTTCAGGGAAAAGAAACATCGTGGGAGTGGAGGACAAGACAGACATGTCAGAAGATTATGAAAAGTTTCATGAAATTGCTCCCTTCACAGTGAATTTTGACCCGAGCATAAAGTTAAACGATAAAGATTGTCCATGGTTACGACGCAAAGGGACACACGCGAAGAAAAAGTTTTATAACCAAAGATCCCACTCTAGGATGTGACCGTCTTCTCTATTTAGTTTTCGGACTTATATATCTCGAAAGTCCCACTTCGGACAAACTAGAGGGAATCTTTGTAATAATAGTGTACTTATGTCTTTTGGCATTTGAAACGCGAAGAAATATTATGTCGAAGTATGAGGGTTTCAGACGAAAACCCATATGTTACAAAGGCATTTTATTTTTAAAACTTATTTCAACTATATACTTTTTTGTGCATTCAGTATGCACCATTCGAAGCATGTAATCAATTTTCAATCCTTCCTTTCTTCATTTGCTAATTTTCATTTATTTACTGTTTTTTTTAGTTAAATGACCCTGAAATTGAAAATCATTACAAATTAAATCTGAAAAGGTTGAAAGTTGGCATGGTATCAACATTTCAGCCACATAGCATGTGCTAAAAAGTTGAGAGGGTTACCGCAAAAACTAGATGCACTTCGTGTACAAAATGGACAATCCCTTCCGAAGTATCAGCGTTTCAGTCGAAAACTTGTCTGTTACAAAGGCATTTCCTTTATTTAAACTTATTTCAACTCCAGACATTTTGTGCATTCAGTATGCACTATTCGAAGCCATGTCATCAATTTTCAACCCTTTCTGACTCCATTTGCTATTTTCCATGTATTTACTGATTTTTTGAGCTAAATAACCCTGAAATTTAAAACCACTATAAATGAATTATGAAAAGGTTGAAAGTTGGCATGCTATCATTATTTCATCTACATAGCATGTGTTAAAAAGTTGAGAGGGTTACGGTAAAAATTGGATGCACTTCGTGTACAAAATGGACAATCTCTTTCGAAGTATCAGGATTTCGGACCAAACTCATCTATTACAAAGGCATTCACAAAATACACTAATATTAAACAGTAGAAAATAGAATCGCTGGAAAATCTATTTTTAAAGTAAAGTTATTCACAAACTAGTGATTCACACAAATTTCAAATTATTCAAATTTGAAAACTACTGCCATTAACAGAAAGATTATAATTTTTTTGACTAACGCAAGAAGATTAACTCATTAACTGTAATTAAAGCACACGAAAAAACTCAGAAACAAAAGAAATAAGTACGGCAAAAAAAAACAAAAAACAGAAAAGTAAATAAAAATAGGCCGCCTACTGGCCCGCCACGTCCTGCATACAACTAGAAACCCAACCTCTAGTTGGGCTAGGATGCAGGCCCTCAAGGCCCAGTAGGCCCAACAGGGCCGCACGGGTTCATTAGGCCCACACAAGCCTGCTCAGAGAGAAGCTCAAACGAGATGTGGCGACAGGCTTATAAGCTGGTGCGGGCGCCCCTCGCTTGACGAAATGGGACTAAACTTGCCCTGCATCGAGCCTACGCGAGCACCAGCCTTTAGTCGCGGTTGGTGGCTCGAACTGCGTCAAAAGGATGCCTTTAGTCGTGGTTGGAACCACCAACCGCGACTAAAGGTCTGCCTTCCCGTCGTTTAGACTCGCGAAGTTGACCATTATTTATTTTAGAACATGATACCGATAAGACATGTTTGATAACTAAGTACATAGCAATGAATTCATAGTCCATGCACAAATAAATAATAGCAATTATCTTTTATAGCATACTTGGTAAGCCAATAAAGTAGATCAATGACGGGCACATAACTATTTCGGCCCCATCACAACGCACATGCACATAACTAATTTGGCTCCCGTGTCAACGCACAGGCACACATCTTGTTTGCTAAACATGCACCAGAATCTCATCGATCTCTCATAACAATATACATTGTAGAGTCACGAATAATTTTTGCGTGCTGATAACCACATGGAACTTCATAATGCGCCACGATGCCACCACACGCAAAACGCCAGGCCACAGCCACCACGTAGCCACCAGGTGCCACCATGCACGCTGGTCTGTCCGGCCACAGCCATGACGACGGGCCGCCACATCTTGCCGAAATGGCTGCACGTATCACTGATTTGTGGGCCGTAGGGCATTAGTTAGGCTAGTTTTACAAAACAAAATATAAGAGTAAAATACACTGTAGGTGCCTTAACTTGTTCGGCGCGGTCAATTTGATGCCCAAACTTAATAAATACATAAAAAAGATGTTGTAACTTGTCTGAATGTTCAAATACGTTGTCTTTGGACGTATTGTAGTTTCTGCGAAGGCCCACATAATTCTTTGTTTCTCCCGTGATCAGTACAAAATTTCATAAGAAAATATATTTTACAGGTCAATATTTACGGGAACTGAAAAAGGTTGACGTCCATAGACATCCCATAAAACGACACTTAGGGGGTGTGTTTTAGGGAAGCTATTGTAGTTACTCTGAAGGTCGACGATATTCCTATTATATAAGGAGGTGAGTATACAATTTAATAAAGAAATTTTTGAGGTAATATATTTACAGGAACTAGAACATTTGGTCATCCAAAAACTTCCCCTAAATTATATTGACATCCCTTAAAACGAATTTTCCGGGACGATTTGAGGGGAGTTATGTAGTCCCTCTGAAGGCCCACAATATATTTATTGTCAAAGGAGATGAGTACACATTACTACATAATACAGTAATACTGATAACAAAGTGATGACGGGATTTTGTAGGACATCATAAGATTGGCTTGCCAACACCACCGTTCTGTGAAGAATATAGACCCATTATTCAACGCATCCCTTTTACTATAAAGTGCCATATGATGAGCAAAAAAGAATCATCATCCAGTTCATGAGCTAGTCTTAGATGCGAGACTAGATATATCCTTGTTTTGTACACATGCAACTGAGTTTACTCTGAATCTTATATTCATGAAGCATTGCAATTGTAGCACAGGAATTCAAACATTAATTATTAATATGGACATAAAATAATAATTTATTATTGCCTATAGGACATATTTCCAAATATCTTCCACTTGATCTATAGTGCATAATCTAGTTACATCAGATCTCTAACACCAATGGGATTCCGTTGTTCCTCACGATTTGCTTGTGGTGGAGTCTTCTTAATCGGATCCGACACATTTAGCTCTGTCCAAATATTTCATAGATTTAGGTCTTCATGCTTCACGAAATCTTGGATTAGGTAAAATCAAGGTTTAATGTGTTTGGATTTATGTTGGGACCTTGGTTCCTTTGACTAGGCCAAGGTGCCACTATTGTGACAATAGAGCTTCATAGGATATAGCACACACATCTCGATATGCCATTGATAGGTTAATTTTACATCATGATTTTCTACTGTTATTTATATTATTTTGAGGTTGTATTTCATATTATAATGCACTTATAATGCCTTTTCTCCCATAGGCCATAGGAGGCGTGGTAGATGGGCTGCCCTAGAGATGCGGCGTCTCTGATGGGAAGAAGGAAAAAACAACCACTGGAGACAGCTTTTCTTTCTAGTTTTTTCTTTAAAATCCCGAATAAATATATTAATCGAAGTGGCCAAAATGCCAGCGGACTGATCTGCTTGATAAGGGAAACGTGATCGAGAATCTTAACAAATTGACATCGTTACTTAGCCATGTTGACAGTTACATTCTGTGACATTGTTGCGTGGCCGCGTATGCAATTGCATTGACCGTGAGGACAGGAAGAACCTTACGATAGCCGCACAATAGCTCAAGAGTAATGACCTAGCGGCTGGCCTCGAGATATACAATAAATATATATTGAAGTAATGGGGAGCAGGACGCCAAAATAGCTAGTATCTTATATATCTTTTTAAATTGAAAGTTGAGTTGATATATTGATCTGTATATGTGTAGTCAAACTTGCGTACAAGTCCGAACCACCAGTAGATCTGAAGTAGGGATGGAATCCTCTTGTAAGCTGGCCATCAAAGCCTGCTGCCGCAGAAAGGATCTCCGGTGCGGCCGCTTGATAATCAGCTCATGGCTCTTGGCCTGCATCCTCTACTTCCAGTTCCACATCTGTGTCCTCCGTCCTTCTTCACCCTGCCACGGACGGCAGATCTACATTCTGGACCTACCGTCGCGGTTTAACCTTCTCAGGCGCTGCCATGAGCTTGAGGGGTCGCCGGAAGTGCCGGACAAGCACGGCGGCGCGTGCACCACAATGTCGAACGCCGGCCTCGGCCCACCCCTTTCCGACGACCTCGACGGATGGTAAGCAACCTATCAACATGTACTGCGTACCACGGAAGTACATCTTGTTTAATGAATACTGTACGTCCTAGGTTCAAGACGGACGACCACGCTCTGGAGGTGATCTTCCACAGCCGGATGAGGCAGTACGACTGCCTCACGGACGACCCAGCTGCCGCCACGGCCGTCTACGTATCCTACAACCCAGGCGCCATTACCAATGCCACGCTGCGCCAGGAGTTCCTCCAGTGGCTGTCAGCACTGCCGCGGTGGCCGACGCTCCGCCGGCGACACCACTTCATTGTAGCGTCCAGGCCCACGTGGATGTTCCGGAACATGACGGTGCTCGCCTACGAGTCCAACATCTGGGAGCGGCGGGACATGGCCGTGCCTTATCCCACCTGCTTTCATCCGTCCTCCTCCGCCCAAGTGGCCACCTGGCAGGCGCGCGCTCGGCGTGTCCACCGGCCGTGGCTGTTCGCCTTCGCCGGCAAGCGCAGTCCCAACGGCACGGTATTCCTCCGCGAACGCGTCATCGATGAGTGTGCCTCTTCTAGCCGTTGTGGCATGCTCCACGGCCGGACACCGGAGAAGCTCATGTCCCTCTACGTCTCCTCCCGTTTCTGCCTGCAGCCGCGTGGCACCTCCTTCACGCGGCGGTCCTCCATCGACGCCGTCATTGCTGGCTGCATCCCAGTATTCTTCCAAGAGGCATCCACCTTCGAGAAACAGTACCAATGGCACAAGCCGGACAACATTGAAGACAGCCGTTATTCGGTGTTCATCGATGCACAAGATTTCCTACAAGGTGACGTGGATATCGAGGAGGTGCTGAGCAGCTACACCGATCAGGAGGTGGCTGCCATGAGAGAAGAGGTGATCAAGATGATGCCCAAGTTCCTGTACAAGGACCCAAGGGTGAGGTTTCAAGGTGACATGAGGGATGGGTTCGATATCGCCATTGACATGGTGATGGAGAGACCAGGAGGATAAAAAACGGTGAGGATTTGAGATGGAACTGAAGATGTACTCAAAAGACAGACTCGTAGTTTGGTGCTCTCTCCTGATTTCTGTCAAACGCCGCCCTCCATTTGTGCAAAATGGGGTTTAATTTTTTATCAGGCGCCGTCTGTTTACTTCAACTTTTAACTGTTGGGCTGCCCGTTAGTAGTTTGTTTCATAAAGCCTCTCTAGAGGTCCTTTCCCTATTATATTCACAATATTCAACAAAATGAAATAAATTTTCACGATTCATAGAGTTCCGGAATTACTTCACTGGTATCATTTCTGCCGTCAGCACGGCCTCTAGGTTAGGTCAAAGTGTAATGCAATTAAATATCGATAGACCGAAAGGATGTCAAGAAGGATGCAAAAAATTAAGACATCTTGGATTTAACCAAATTGGGACGACGACAGAACATTTCACGTTCTTTCGCGATATTTCTGATCATGACTCAACCTCTACGAAATGGGATTCCTTGCTGTCAGCCACATTTTCGCTTATGCTTAGTCATGTGAGGATTACATTCGACATAATGTAGCAGGAGCACCATCTTAGAATTTTCTCTGGATCCGGAGTTTCCAATAAAAGGTGCCATCCTTGAATGTCATGATTGCAACAACCACGCCGGATCATAAATCATCAATACAACAAGATCAGGACGTAGAGTTTTACCACCGTCGAGAGTCCCCTAACCTGGGTAAATGCCTCGTGTTCTTTGTCAACTGTTACCCTCGATCCGATCTAACAGTTCAGCCCCCCTACCCGAGGTTTGTCGGTTTTGACACCGACACGCGCCACACATGCTTGTGGGGCCCACATGCACTTTCCTGAATCAGTTTTTTACTTGCATACTTGTCTAACAAGATTAAAAAACTGTTATAGGGTTTAATATATCCGGTGATGCTATGACATCCATATTGCCAGTTTTCTTCCTATTCATGTTTTCTACCACTATTCTGAGGTCTAAATGTTCAGGTTAACAAAAGATTATAATGGTGAGACTTATGTAACTTATCCAAATTACAAATCCAAGCCCTATAATGAAGCTTAAGATTATTAATGGACAACATATGAAGAAGGATAACTGATGTGCAAAGACGGAATACTCAAGTGATGTAGAAGAATATATCCAACTTCCTCAACCTGGGGACACGCGCGTTGAGTTAAGAAGTCGTGTCTGTCGGACACAGTGAATTCTACTAATGTTCATCATTTACTCACATATGCTCCTCTGACTCCATCCATCACCGTTAACAAATTAGTGGCTGCGGGATTAAGAGCGGCTGATAAGCTTCGAGCTTACCTATTAACTCAATGCCCATTGTTTCATTCTATTACTTTATTTATCTTGTATGCTTTATATGCCTTTTATAGCAGTTTCGGGAACTAACATATTAACTCAATGCCCAATTCGAGTTGTTGTTTTGTGCTTGGTTTTAGTTTTATAGAAAAGTGGTACCAAACGGAGTCCAAATGTGACAGATCTTTTTAATGATTCTTTATGGACCAAAAGTAGACCTGGAAGCTTCAGAAGGAGACCACACACATCACTAGGGGGCGATAAGGCCAGGGGAGGCGTCCAAGGGGGGTAGGGCGCGCCCTATGCCCTTGTGGCACCCCTGTGTCTCCCTGCCTCTCCATTCTACCAATCTGCAAATAATCCAAAACAGCTAGAGAAGCGTCAGAAACAATTTTTCCTCCACCACAAGTCTATGCTCCTCCGTGAACCCATCTGGAGGCAAATTATGTTACTCTGTTGGAGGGGGAATCCATCACGGTGGCCGTCTTGATCAACCTTGCTGCCTCCCTCGTGATGTGTGAATAGTTCCTATAAGACCTCTCTGTCTCCCTCCCCCCCCCTCTCTCTCTCTCACACACACACACACACTCTCCCTCTCTCTCGTCTGATCTTCAATACAATGATCTCTTCATAGTCCTATTCGATGTAACATTTGTGGTGTGTCTGTTGGGATTTTATGTACTGCGAGTTTATGTTCAAATTATTCATTGAATGTAATAGATCCAATCTGAGATTTATTATGTGCGATTTCATATAGCTATGTATGTTTTCTGATCTATAAGTTTACTTGGGCCAAGTAGATGAGTAGATTATGAGAGGGTGTGGGGCATAGTAGTAGGTCCAATCCTCCGGTGTCCTCACTCTGTGACAGGAGGGGTAGCGACGAACATATTTATATTGTTGATACTAAGGATAAAATGACGCGGTCTGAACATATTATTTGGTCTTACTTTTTCTACATGATTTCATCTTTCTTAAAGCACTACTCTATTTGCATGAACTTAATACCATAGATTCATGTTGGATAGCAGTCGGTTGTTGGAGTAATACTAGTAGATGTAGGTAGGAGTTGGTCTACATGTCACGGATGTAATGCCTATATATAGATCATGACATGAATAACGACAAAATTATTTTCTTTTCTATCATTTTCCCAACAGTAATTTGTGCACCCACCGCTGCTATTCTCATGAGAGATGTGCATCTAGTAACTCTATGGCCCCCGATCCATCTATGTTGAAAAAATATATAAAAATAGTTATTGTTATCTATTTACATTTTAGTAGTATTTATTTATCCCACTCTATAAAGATGTATTCCTTGAAATTGACGGGTACAACAGGCTTGACAACCTTCTTACTCGCGTTGGGTGCGAGTATTTGCTCTTGTGTGTGCACGAATTGTTGATCGTGTGTTTAGATAATTAACTATTTGTTCGTTATCCTTGGTTTTTAACTGTGGGAAATACCTATTGCGACTGCACTAGATCATCTCTTTCTCTTCGGGGAAAGACCCAACTCATCTGCATGTAGCGAAAGGAATTTCTTGGGCCGTTGTCGGGAAGCTATCAAACATACTGAAGGTTCATTTATGGATCATCATTTAGTTGTTCTTATTTTTATTTTTTGTCAAGTTTACAAAATCAAAAATACCAAAAATATCTTGTGTTCTATATTGATCGAACCGCCATCATCTCTACTCAAGAGTATACTAAATTGTGCAATTTCACAAATGCTAGTAATAATGATTTTATTAGTACTCTAATATCACTCGCCACTAGTGTGGAGTTATATGATATAAATGATGCATTATTAAATCTTGAAGCTCCCATGAAGATGTTGCATCACATCTTAATGCCTTTGTTGAATTACGGTATATGCAAAACAAAAAAGATCTGGATAATGATATTGTGAAGTTGAACTTATTTCCTTTCTGACTAAGTGATAAAGGTAAAACTTGGTTTTCATCCTTACCCTGCAATAGTATTGATTCATGTAGTATGTGTAATCATGCTTTCATTGCGAAATATTTTCCACCTGCCAAGACAATATCTCTTAGAAATCAAATTATCGTCCTCAACAACATGATCAAGAACATGCAGAGAATTCTTCTGAAAGAATGAAATTAATGATTAATAATTGTCCTACACATGGGGTTAACTATTGGTTGATTATATAAAACTTCAATGATGGATTAAACTTTTCTATCAAAAACCTTCTAGACTCAGGTGCAGGGGAAACATGAATTTATGGAGGTCACATTAGGAGAAGCACGAAGCTTCTCGATAATATAAATGCAAACTACTCCCAATGACACACCGAGCGAGCTACAACTGGTAAGAAGGTAAATTCTGTTGAAGAAGTCTATACTTTGAGTGACAAAATGGATGTGAACATAATTATGGTGGTTACTACAAATGCTCACATTGATCCAAATGATGTTCCATTATCCACTTTTATTGAGAAAATAATAATGCTATTGATTTGAATTCTCCGCTAGAAATACTTTCAATAAAACTACTTACAGAGGGAACTTGAACAATTGTAGGCCATATTCCGGTAATCCCTCAAATAATAATGCTTTCCATGATAATACTTATGATAAAAAGTTGCTACATATTGGAAAGGCTACTAAAAACTTCATGCATTATCAGTACAAACAAAATGTAATATTTTCTAGGGAGGCGAAGGATTGTTGAAATTCCAGCATGCGACAACTTGATGATATTAACAAAGATGTGGTTAAACTCCAATACAACTTGTTCAAATGGAAATTATTGTAGGAAAAATCTCTGATAAGCAAACTACACTGGTCATTCGGATGGATGCCCAACATAATCCAGTTTTCACGATAATGATGATGAAAGTATTAAAATGATTATTGCAACACCTATTGAATTTCTATTTGGTCATAAAAATCTTGGTTATAAAGGTACCGGGGATGAGTCAATTTAACTCGAAGGCGTCCCAATTCATTTGAGGGTGATGATCTTTATGCTAAAAATGATGTTTCCAGCAAGTGTAAGACGTCAAGACTTTAAATACTGATGTGCCCAGAACTTTGGATTGTATGAATATCAATTTTGAGAAATTTTATTTAATTCAATGCGTATCTTTATTACATTCCATGGTCAATTCACCCAATGCTTACGAACAAAACGGAGCTATTACAAAACATATCATAGGAGATCTTATCAAGGCTCATGAAGAACAACTTGATCTCGAAGTGTTTATACCAGGAAAGTTGAATGAGGAATGGGAACCTCAATTAAAATCGAAGTCAAAGATTATCTATGTGATGTTCTAGGTCTCACGTATATGGAGGAACGTTCCCCGGATTTGCATTTGGCTAATTCAACAATCAGAAAACTATTGGGTATGATTAATGATGTACTGATCCTCACTAATAGAAAATAAGTGAAGGTAGCGAATGCAATCTATCTTGTCCTATAAAACTTGGTAGACCCTTTCAGCGAATAATATTTCCGGTTATTGAGATGAAAGAAGGTAATATAAGATTCCAATTCCCACTAAAGAAAGGGATGTAACACTTTAAACCTCCTAACGAATAAATTATGGGAGCCACCTATGGTATTACAATGGATGAAGATAAAACATGAACTATGTAGTATGTCTAGTTAGGAGCAAAAAGAAATAACGCTTGTTGGGAGGCAACCCAATATTTATCTTATTTGAAATTTTTACTTTATGTTTTTTGTTTGATGAAATGTTTACTCATAATACCATTAATTTTTTTATATTTTATTTAATGCTGAATACTCGAATTGTTTTTATTTACTGTCTCACATCCCTAGTTTTAGTATACACTAGGGTTTATTTTCGTGCTTGCATCTTATTTAAATTTTATTTAAAGATGAAATGGAGATGACAAACCCCAACACCTTTGAATCAAATAGGTTCACCTGAAATTATTTTCAATGAACCCAAAATGGAATTCTAAAATGTTCATCACTTCTGAAAAAATGTGGCAATATCAACCGGAGGTGACGAATATTTTTCCATATCATTTTTATTGCTTAATTAAATCAATAAGGAAATTAATTGGAGTTATCAAATTCTATAAATAATTCTATAGCTCCAATAATTCTGAACATGTTTATGTGGCCCTGGATATTTCACATCTACTCGCATGTTAAATTTCACAAGAAATAAAATTGATTTAGTATTTTTACTAAATCAGAAACACACTGCAAAAAATAGGAAATAGAGAAAAATAGGAAAGGAGCTCACCTGGGCAACTTACCAGGGGAAGTCGAGCTGGTCCAGCCCAGCTCCCACCGTCTTCAAACTCCCGCCAGTAGGCATGAGGACACGTGCTCACGACACGCACGCATGTGCTCGGCCACCTCCTACTTGCCGCTGTCGCCAAAGGCCACTAAGAGCACCACGAGGGTCCCGGAAGCCGTCCCATTCTATCCCGTCTCTCTGCTCCTCCACCCCCTCTTCTTCTCCCTCCCCCTGCTCCATGCTGCGAGGGCCATGGATGCGCCGCCAACGTTTGTGTATCCTCGTCCACCTCTAGCCCCGTCGAGGTGTCCAGAAGATCCATAGCGTTGTCTTATTCATCATCGACGAGCACCGTGACGCCGGACAACTTGCTTTCCCCGCCTCCGCCGTCGTTTTCAAGCTTCGGCATCCACGATGCGGTAGGCCATGAAGCATCCCCTACCGCATCATGGACGCCTCTACAATCGCCGTGAGGACCCTGTTCATTCCCCTAGCCCCGTCGCTTGTTCCTTCTCCTAGCCCCGCTAGCAACCGAGCCCAAGGAACCGCCACCGCCAGCCATGTTGCCACCATCACGTCCGAGCCTGCAAACGAGCTCACCAAGGTCCTAGGATCCTGTAGCAAGCATTGCCTTGAGCCACCCCACGTGTCCCACCACAGTACCGCGCCCGCACATGCCAAGCTCGCCGCCGTCAGCTCTGTCCGCCGCTCACCTCCCCACGTGTCCCACCCAATGCGGGAGAGCTCGGGACATGCCCAAGTAGTCAATGTCGCCGCTCTCGTGGCTTGTAGGTGGACTGTGCCGTGCGGCTTCATCGCCGGCGACGAGCCCGTCGCCTGAGCCACTGGTCAGTGGGTCCCGCCGGCCAGGAGATTAGCTATGAGCTAATCAGCCTGATAACTAATGATAAGTCTCCAACGTATCTATAGTTTTTGATTGTTCCATGCTATTATATTATCTCTTTTGGTTGTTTTATATAAATTAATATGCTATTTTATATTATTTTTGGGACTAACCTATTAACCTAGTGCCCAGTTACAATTTCTGTTTTTTATTTGTTTTTGAGTATTGCATAAAAGAAATATCAAATGGACTCCAAACGGAATAAAATTCTACGGTGATTTTTCTTGGACCAGAAGGAACCTGGGAGGATTGGAGAAGAGTCCAGAAGATCTTTGGGTGGGCCACAAGACACGAGGGCGCGCCCCTGGGGGGGTGGCTTGTGGGGCCCCCGTAGCTCCTCCAACCCTAATTCTCCGCCTATAAATTCAGAAATATTCCCCCAATACCAAGGGGAGCCACGATAATACTTTTTCTCTGCCGTAAGCCTCTGTTCCTGTGAGATCCCATCTTTGGGCATTTTTCGGTAATCTGTCGGAGGGGGATTCGATCACGGAGGGCATCTACATCAACAACATTGCCCTTCTGTTGATGCGTGAGTAGTTCACCTCAGACCTTCGGTGCCATATCTAGGAGCTAGATGCATTCTTCACTCTCTATGTTCTTTAATACCATGTTCTCCATGACCTTCGTTGGGATCTATCTGATGTAATACTCTTTTGCGGTGTGTTTGTGATTAGATTATCTATCAATATTATTTGAATCCTCTCTAAATTTTTATATTCATGATTTCATATCTTTCCAAGTCTCTTCGAGTTATTTGTTTGGTTACGCCAACTAGATTGGTAATTCTTGCAATGAGAGAAGTGCTTAGTTTTGGGTTCAATCCTACGGTCTCTTCACCCAGTGACAAAGTAGGGGTAGCAAGGCATGTATTTGTATTGTTTCCATCAAGGATAAAAAGATGGGTTTTTCATCATATTTCTTGAGTTTACCCCTCTAAATCATGTCATATTACTTAATGCGTTACTCTGTGCTTCATGGACTTAATACTCTAGATGTAGGCAGGAGTCGGTCGATGTGTGGAGTAATAGTAGAAGAGGCAGAATCGCTTATGTCTACTTTATATGGACGTGATGCGTATATGCATAATCATTGCCTTGGATATCGTCATAACTATACGTTTTTCTATCAATTGCTCGACAGTAATTTGTTCACCCATCGTATTGTTGGAAATATGCCCTAGAGGCAATAATAAATTAGTTATTATCATATTTCCTTGTTCATGATAATCGTTTATTGTCCATGCTATAATTGTATTGATCGGAAACTCAGAACATGTGTGGATACATAGACAACACCATGTCCCTAGTATGCCTCTAGTGAACTAGCTCGTTGATCAAAGATGGTTAAGATTTCCTAGCCATGGACATGAGATGTCATTTGATAACGGGATCACATAATTAGGAGAATGATGTGATGGACGAGACCCAAAATACAAACGTAGCATATGATCGTGTCAGTTTATTGCTGTTGTTTTCCGCATGTCAAGTATATGTTCCTATGACCATGAGATCATGCAACTCACTGTCACCGGAGGAAAACTTTGTGTGTATCAAACGTCGCAACGTAACTGGGTGACTATAAAGGTGCACTAGAGGTATCTCCGAGGGTGTCTGTTGGGTTGGCATGGATCAAGACTGGGATTTGTTACTCCGTGTGACGGAGAGGTATCTCAGGGCCCACTCGGTAATGCAAGATCACAAATAAGCCTTGCAAGCAAATGTGACAAAGTGTTAGTCACGGGATCTTGTATTACGGAATGAGTAAAGAGACTTGTCGGTAACGAGGTTGAACTAGGTATGAAGATACCGACGATCGAATCTCGGGAAAGTAACATACCGAAGAACAAAGGGAACGTTATACGGGATTAACTGAATCCTTGACATAGAGGTTCGACCGATAAAGATCATCGTAGCATATGTAGGAACCAATATAGTCATCCAGGGCCCGCTATTGGTTATTGGCTGTAGAGGTGTCTCGGTCATGTCAAAATAGTTCTCGAACCCGCAGGGTCTGCACACTTAAGGTTTGGTGATGTTTCGGTAGTGTAGAGTTATGTATGGTGGTGAACGAAGGTTGTTCAGACTCCCGGATGAAATCCCGGACGTCACGAGGAGCTCCGGAATGGTCCGGAGGTAAAGATTCATATATAGGAAGTTCCAGTTTGGTCGCCGGAAAAGTTTCGGGCTCATCGATATTGTACCGGGAGGCCTCCGGGAGGGGTATTTCGACCCCAAGAGGTCCATGGGCTGTGGGAGAACAATAACCAGCCCTTAGTGGGCTGGGGAAACAGCCACAAAGGCCCATGGCGCAGGAGGAGAAAGTCCTAAAGGAAAAAAGTGGAAAATCAGCCAATAGGGAGCAATCCTAGTCCAACTAGGATTGGAGAAGGAGAGTCCTTCTCTCCCTCCCTCTTTTGGCCGAAATTGGCTTGGACCTTGCGCCAAGCCAGCCCTCCTCCCCTCTACTCCTTTATATACTAGTGGATTGGGTGGTTTTTGGACAGAATTTCTGGCCACGTGCTGCCCGTTCCACCGCTGCACAGTTTCTCCTCTAGATCGGTTTTCCGCAGCGCTTAGGCGAAGCCCTGCCGGAATTCCTCCACCACCATCACCGGAGCGCCGTTACACTGCCGGTGAAATCTCTCTCCTCTCCACTTCCTCTTGCTGGACCAAGACGGTGGAGATCTTCATCAAGCTGCACGTGTGCTGAACGCGGAGGTGCCATCCGTTCGGTACTAGATCGGAAGGACCGTGATCAAGGCCATGAGATGGATCGTGATGTGATCGCGAGACGGATCGTGATGAGTTCGCGGGACGGATCGTGATGAGTTCACGGGACGGATCATTATGAGATGACGGGACGGATCGTGATGAGTTCACGGGACGGATCGTGATGAGATCGCGGGACAGATCGTGATGAGATTGCAGGACGCTCGGCGATTTGGATCGCGAAGATGTTCGACTACACCAACCGCGTTTCTTAACGCTTCCCGCTTAGCGATCTACAAGGGTATGTAGATTCACTCCCCCTCTCATAGATGCTCGTCACCATGGATAGGTTTGTGTGTGCGTAGGAATTTTTTTGTTTCCCATGCAACGTTCCCCAACAGTGGTATCACAGCCAGGTTGATGGTTCGATGAGATCTCGAGTAGAACACAAAAGGTTTGTGGGCGTTGATGCTTAGATTGCTTCCTCCCTTGGTCGTATTTTGGTTCAGCGGTATTGTGAGATGAAGCGGCCCGGACCAACATTACTCGTACGCTTACGAGAGACCGGTTCCCTCCATGCAACTTGTTGCTTAGATGGCTTGCGGGTGACAGTTTCTCTCACATTAGTTGGATCGGATCCGATGGAGGCGGTCCTTGAGAAGGTTGAAAATAAAACTATGTATCACCGTTGTGGTTTATGCGTAGGTGAGAATCGTTCTCGCTAGATACCCGTAGCAGCCACGTAAAATATGCAACAACAATTAGAGGACGTCTAGTTTGTTTTTGCAGGGTATGTTGTGATGTGATATGGCCAATTACATGATGATATATATGTGATGTAGGAGATGATCATGTGATGTATAGAATTTTCACGACTTGCATGTCGATTAGTACGGCAACCGGCAGGAGCCATAGGGTTGTCTTTAATTATTGTATGACCTGCGTGCCAATCATTAAGAGCTATGTAATGCTTTACTTTGTCGCTAAGCGGTAGCAATAGAAGTAGAAGCAGCTGGCGCCACAACCCCTATGGCAGCACATTGATGGAGATCAAGATGATGGAGATCATGGTGTCGTGCCGGTGACGATGGAGATCATGCCGGTGCTTTCAAGATGGAGATCTAAAGCACGAGTTCATGGCCATATCATGTCACTTATGATTTGCATGTGATGTTAATACTTTTATGCACCTTGTTTTGCTTAGGACGATGGTAGCATTATAAGGTGATCCCTCACTTAATTTCAAGATAAATTGTGTTCTCCCCGAGTGTGCACCGTTGTGAAAGTTCGTCGTGTTGAGACACCACGTGATGATCGGGTGTGATAGACTCTACGTTCACATACAACGGGTGCAAGACAGTTTTGCACACGCGGAACACTCGGGTTAAACTTGACGAGCCTAGCATGTACAGACATGGCCTCGGAACACAAGAGACCGAAAGGTCGAGCATGAGTCATATAGTAGATATGATCAACATAATGATGTTCACCAATGAAGCCACCTTAACTCACGTGATGATCGGACTTGAGTTGGTGAATTTGGATCATGTGACACTCAGATAACCTGAGGGATGTCAATTTGAGTGGGAGTTCTTAAGTAATATGATTAATTGAACTCATTATCATGAACATAGTCAATAGTGTCTTTGCAAATTATATCGTAGTTTACTAGCTCACGCTATAGCTCCCTTGAAATTTTATGTTCCTAGAGAAATGGAGTTGAAAGATGATGGTAGCAATATTGCGGACTGGGTCCGTGATCTGAGGATTGTCCTCATTGCTGCACAGAAAGGCTTATGTCCTTAATGCACCGCTCAGTGAACCACCCCCTCTAGCATCGTCTGTAGATGTTGTGAACATCTGACAAGCACGTTCCGATGACTACTTGATAGTTTAGTGCGTCATGCATTACGGCTTAGAATTAAGGCTCCGAAACGTTTTGAACATCACGAAACATATGAGATGTTCTAAGAGCTGAGATTGTGATCTCAGGCTCATGCCCGTGTGGTGAGATTTGAGATCTCCAACAAGATTCTTTGCTTGCAAGATGAAAGAGAATAGCTCAATCGTTGAGCATGTACTCAGATTGTTTGAGTACTAGAAACGCTTGAGTCGAGTGGGAGTTAATCTTCCAGATAGATAGTGTTTCATATAGTTCTCCAAGTCACTGTCACTAAGCTACTAGAACTTGGTGATGAACTATAAATTGCCAGTGATAGAAATAATGATTCCTGAGCTGTTCGCGATGTTTTACACCACGAAGGTAGAAATCAAGAAAGAGCATCAAGTGTTGCTGGTTAGTAAAACCACTAGTTTCGAGAAGGGCAAGGGCACGGAAGGAAACTTCATGGATGGCAAGCCAGTTGCTGCTCCAGTGAAGCAACCCAAAGTTGAACCCAAACACGAGACTAAAGTGCTTCGATTATGAGGAGAACGGTCGCTAAAGCGGAACACCCCAAGATACTTGGTAGATAAGAAGGCTGGCAATGTCGATAGAAGTATATTTGATAAACGTGTTATTGATGTGTACCTTGCTAGTACTCCTAGTAGCACCTGGGTATTGGATACCGGTTCGGTTGCTGAGTATTAGTAACTCGAAATAAAAGCTACGGAATTAACGGAGAACTAGCTAAGTGTGAGGTGACGATGTGCGTTGGAAATGTTTCCAAGGTTGATGTGATCAACATCGCACGCTCTCTCTACCTTCGGGATCAGTGACGAACCTAAATAAATGTTATTTGGTGTTTGCGCTTAAGCATGAACATGATTGGATCGTGTTTATCGCAACACGGTTATTCATTTAAAGTTAGAGAATAATGGTTATTCTGTTTACATGAATAATACCTTCAATGGTCATGCACCCGGTGAGAATGGTTTGTTGAATCTTGAGTGTAGTAGTACACATGTTCATAACATAGATGCCAAAAGATACAAAGTTAATAATGATAGTACCACATATTTGTGGCACTACAGCTAAAATGTCATATTGGTGTAAAGCGCATGAAGAAACTCCATGCTGATGGATCTTTGGACTCATTCGATTTTGAATCAGTTAAGACATGCGGACCATGCCTTTTGGGTAAGATGACTAAACCCCGTTTTCCGGCTTGATGGAACGGGCAAGTGACTTATTGGAAACAATACATGTTGATGTATACAATCCAATGAGTGTTTGTAGCATGCGGTGGATATCGTTATTTTCTTACGTTCACTCATGATTTGAGTGGATATAGTGTATGTTTACTTAATGAAACACAAGTCTGAATCATTTGAAAGGTTCAAGCAAATTCAGAGTGAAGTTTAATTTAAGATCATCGTAACAAGAAGATAAAAATTTCTGCGATATGATCGTGGAAGTGAATATCTGGGTTACGAGTTTGGCATAGAAATTTAGACAATGTGAAAGTTGTTTCACAACTCACGCCACCTGGAACACCATAGTGTAATGGTGTGTCCGAACGTCGTAGTCGTGCCTTATTTCATAAACGACATACTATGATGTCTCTTATCGTTTTGCCACTATTATTTTGGGGTTATGCATTAGAAACAACCACATTCACTTTAAATAGGGCACCATCTAAATCCGTTGAGATGACAGCGTGTGAATTATGGTTTGATAGAAACCTAAAGCTGTCATTTCTTGATGTTTGGGGCTGCGAAGCTTGTGTGGAAAATAATTTCACCTGATGAGCTCGAACCCAAAGCGGACAAATGCATCTTCATAGAATACCCCAAGAACAGTTGGGTATACCTTCTATCTCAGATCCGAGTACAAAGTGTTTGTTGCTAAAATGGGTCCTTTCCCGAGAAAAGGTTTCTCTCGAAAGAATTGAGTGGGAGGAAGATAGAACTTGACGAGGTTATTGAACCTTTGTTTCAACGAGAGAGTAGCGCAGTGCAGGAAGTTGTTTCTATGAAGCCTACGTTAGTTGAAGAGGAAGTTAATGATGATGATCATGAAGCTTCGGATCAAGTTACTATCGAACCTCGTAGGTCAACAAAGGACGTGTACTGCTCCTGAGTGGTACGACAACCCTGTCTTAGAGGTCATGTTGTTAGACAACGATGAACCTACGAGCTATGGAGAAGCGATGATGGGACTGGATTCCGACAAATGGTTAGAGGCCATGAAATCCGAGAAAGGATCCATGTATAAAAACCAAGTATAGACTTTGGTAGACTTGCTCATTGGACGAGAGGTCGTTAAGTACAAATGGATTTTTCAAATGAAGACAGACGCTAATGGTGAATGTCACCATGTATAAAGCTCGACTTGCCACAAAGAAATTTCCGCCAAGTTCAAGGAGTTGACTGCGATGAGACTTTCTCACTCGTAGCGATGCTAAAGTTTGTTGGAATTATGTTAGCAGTTGCTGCATTTTTCAATTATGAAATCTGGCAGATGGATGACAAAACATCGTTTCCTTAAACAGTTACTTAAGGAAAGGTTGTATGTGATACAACCAGAAGGTTTTGTCAGTCCTAAGGATGCTAAAAGGTGTGCGAGCTCCAGCAATACTTCTATGGTCTGGAGCAAGCATCTCGGAGTTGAATATACGCTTTGATGAGGTGATCAAAGTTTTGTAGTTTATACAAAGTTTATGAAAAACTTGTATTTTCCATAAAGTGAGTGGGAGCAGTATAGAGTTTCTGGTAAGCATATGTGGTTGACATATTGTTGATCGGAAATGATGTAGAATTTCTAGAAAGCATAAATGGTTGTTTGAGAAGTAATTTTCAAAGTAAGACCTGGATAAAACTACCTAATTGTTGAGCATCAAGATCTATAGAGATAGATCAAAGATGCTTGATGAGACTTTCAACGAGTACATACCTTGATAAGATTTTGAAAGAGTTCAAAATGGATCAGTCAGAGAAAGAGTTCTCGCCTGATTTGTAAGGTGTGAAGTGAGTGAGACTCAAAGCTCGACAATGGCAGAAGAAAGAGAAAGGACGAACATTGTCCCCTATGCCTTAGCCATAGGCTCTGTATAGTATGCCATGCTGTGTACCGCACCTGTGTGTGCCTTGCCATGAGTCCTTCAAGGGGTACAAGTGTGATCCAAGAGTGGATCACTGGACAGCGGTCAATATTTTCCTTAGTAACTAAAAGACTAAGGAGATGTTTCTCGATTATGGAGGTGGTAAAGAGTTCGTCGTAAAGAGTTACGTCGATGCAAGCTTTAACACCGATCTGGATGACTCGTAGTAGCAATCTGGATACGTATAGTGGAGCAGCCATTTGGAATAGTACCAAGTGGAGTGTGGTAGTAGTATTTACAGTTTGACATAGAGATTTGCAAGGTACACACGGATCTGAATGTCGCGGACCCGTAGACTATAATACCTCTCTCACATGCAAAGCATGATCGAGCCCTAGAACTCACTTGGTGTTAGATTCATAACAATGCGAATCACATGGTGATGTGAACTAGATTATTGACTCTAGTGCAAGTGGGAGACTGTTGGAAATTTGCCCTATAGGCAATAATAAATTAGTTATTATCATATTTCCTTGTTCATGATAATCGTTTATTGTCCATGCTATAATTGTATTGATCAGAAACTCATATACATGTGTGGATACATAGACAACACCATGTTCCTAGTATGCCTCTAGTGAACTAGCTCGTTGATCAAAGATGGTTAGGATTTCCTAGCCATGGACATGAGATGTCATTTGATAACGGGATCACATCATTAGGAGAATGATGTGATGGACAAGACCCAAAATACAAACGTAGCATATGATCGTGTCAGTTTATTGCTGTTGTTTTCCGCATGTCAAGTATATGTTCCTATGACCATGAGATTGTGCAACTCACTGACATCGGAGGAATACTTTGTGTGTATCAAACGTCGCAACGTAACTGGGTGACTATAAAGGTGCACTAGAGGTATCTCCGAGGGTGTCTGTTGGGTTGGCATGGATCAAGACTGGGATTTGTTACTCCGTGGGACGGAGAGGTATCTCAGGGCCCACTCGGTAATGCAAGATCACAAACAAGCCTTGCAAGAAAATGTGACAAAGTGTTAGTCACGGGATCTTGTATTACGGAACGAGTAAAGAGACTTGTTCGTAACGAGGTTGAACTAGGTATGAAGATACCGACGATCGAATCTCGGGCAAGTAACATACCGAAGAACAAAGGGAACGTTATACAGGATTAACTGAATCCTTGACACAGAGGTTCGACCGATAAAGATCTTCGTAGAATATGTAGGAACCAATATGGTCATCCAGGGCCCGCTATTGGTTATTGGCCGTAGAGGTGTCTCGGTCATGTCTACATAGTTCTCGAACCCACAGGGTCTGCACACTTAAGGTTTGGTGACGTTTCGGTAGTGTAGAGTTATGTATGGTGGTGAACGAAGGTTGTTTGGACTCCCGGATGAGATCCCGGACGTCACTAGGAGCTCCGGAATGGTGCGGAGGTAAAGATTCATACATAGGAAGTCCCAGTTTGGTCGTCGAAAAAGTTTCGGGCTCATCTGTAGTGTACCGGGAGGCCTCCGGGAGGGGTATTTCGACCCCAAGAGGTCCATGGGCTGTGGGAGAATAATAACCAGCCCTTATGGGCTGGGGAAACAGCCACAGAGGCCCATGGCACAGGAGGAGAAAGTCCTAAAGGAAAAAAGTGGGAAATCAGCCAATAGGGAGCAATCCTAGTCCAACTAGGATTGGAGAAGGAGAGTCCTTCTCTCCCTCCCTCTTTTGGCCGAAATTGGCTTGGACCTTGCGCCAAGCCAGACCTCCTCTCCTCTCCTCCTTTATATAATGGTGGATTGGGTTGTTTTTGGACAGAATTTCTGGCCACGTGCTGCCCGTTCCACCGGTGCACAGTTTCTCCTCTAGATCTGTTTTCCGCAGCGCTTAGGCGAAGCCCTGCCGGAATTCCTCCACCACCATCACCGGAGCGCCGTTACGCTGTCGGTGAACTCTCTCTCCTCTCCACTTCCTCTTGCTGGACCAAGACGCTGGAGATCGTCATCAAGCTGCACGTGTGCTGAACGTGGAGGTGTCGTCCGTTCGGTACTAGATCTGAAGGCCGTGATCAAGGCCATGAGATGGATCGTGACGTGATCGCGAGACGGATCATGATGAGTTCGTGGGACGGATCGTGATGAGTTCACGGGACGAATCATGATGAGATCACGGGACGGATCGTGATGAGTTCACCGGACGGATCGTGATGAGATCGCGGGACGGATCGTGATGAGATCGCGGGACGCTCGGTGATTTGGATCGCGAAGATGTTCGACTACACCAACCGCGTTTCTTAACGCTTCCGGCTTAGCTTTCTACAAGGGTATGTAGATTCACTCCTCCTCTTGTAGATGCTCATCACCATGGATAGGTTTGCGTGTGCATAGGAAATTTTTTATTTCCCATGCAACGTTCCCCAACAGTGGTATCAGAGCTAGGTTGATGGTTCGATGAGATCTCGAGTAGAACACAAAAGGTTTATGGGCGTTGATGCTTAGATTGCTTCCTCCCTTGGTCGTATTTTGGTTCAGCGGTATTGTGAGATGAAGCGGCCCAGACCAACATTACTCGTACGCTTACGAGAGACCGGTTCCCTCGACGCAACTTGTTGCTTAGATGGCTTGCGGGTGACACTTTCTCTCACTTCAGTTGGATCGGATCTGACGAAGGCGGTCCTTGAGAAGGTTGAAAAGCAAACTATGTATCACCGTTGTGGTTTATGCGTAGGTGAGAATCGTTCTTGCTAGATACCCGTAGCAGCCACGTAAAATATGGAACAAGAATTAGAGGACGTCTAATTTGTTTTTGCAGGGTATGTTGTGATGTGATATGGACAATTACATGATGAGATATATGTGATGTATGAGATGATCATGTGATGTATAGAATTTTCACGACTTGCATGTCGATGAGTACGACAACCGGCAGGAGCCATAGGGTTGTCTTTAATTATTGTATGACCTGCGTGTCAATCATTAAGCGCTATGTAATGCTTTACTTTGTCGCTAAGCGGTAGCAATAGAAGTAGAAGCAGCTGGCGCCACAACCCCTATGGCAGCGCATTGATGGAGATCAAGATGATATGTCTATGGTTTGAAATCTCAGTTTGCTCATATGGAAAATTTAGTAGGCCAAATTTATGATAAACAAGCTACCTTTGTCAATAAATTGGCTGCAAAGCCAGAATCTTAAACAAATCTATTGTGTTATGCCTAGCTAGAGGCGTTAAACAATAGCGCTTGTTGGGAGGCAACGCAATTTTATTTTTATGTTTTTGTTTTTTATGATATTGAGTAATTTACACATTATTACCTATTTATTATTTGCTTCTTTGTATTTCAATTAGTGTTTGAGCCAAGTAAGACCTTTGGGATGGTCTACGGTGATTGTTGATTTGATCTTGCTGAAAAACAGAAACTTTTGTGCCCAGTCCAGGAATTTAATAAAATTCACCAGAGTGACGAATGAGTCTAAAAATTTTAAACAACATTGATACACAAATTTTTCAGACTTACATAATTTTTCATAATTTGTGGAGTTACAGAATTATTTCATGTTTACAGATTACTACATACTGTTTTGTTTCTGGCAGATTTTGTTTTCTTTGGGTTGTTTGCTTATTTTGTGGCTTGTGTCAGGGGTATGAACCATGAAGAAGTTGGAATACTATAGATATTACGCCAATATAAAAAATAATGAGTTCACAATAGAACCTGAAATGGTGATTTATTTTTCTTATTCAAACGGATCTCACGAGTTTTCTGTTGAGTTTTCTGTTGTGAAGTTTTCAAGTTTTGGGTAAAAATTTGATGGACTATGGAATAAGGAGTGGCAAAAGGCTAATCTTGGGGATGCCCAAGTCACCCCAAGGAATATTCAAGAATACCAAAGATCCTAAGCTTGGGGATGCCCCATAAAAGACCTCTCTTTTGTCTTCAAATCGTCGGTAAATTTACTTGAGGCTATATTTTTATTCACCACATGATATGTGTTTTTCTTGGAGCGTCTGGTAGAATATGAGTCTTTTATTTTTAGTTTGCCGCAATCATCCTTGATGCACACATCTTTTGAGAGAGACATGCATGAGTCATGAATTTATTAGAATATTCTATGTGCTTCACTTATATCTTTTGAGGCAGGCAATTTTGCTCTAGTGCTCCACTTACATCTTTTTAGAGCACGGTGGTGTTTTATTTTATAGAAAAAATTGAACTCTTGTACCTCATTTATATTATTTTGAGATTTTTAAACAGCATGGTTATTGTTTTAGGTTATGAATTATTCCTAATATAATGGGCATCCAAGAGGGATATAATAAAAACTTTCATATAAAGTGCATTGAATACTATGAAAAGTTTTATTACTTGCATATAGTATTGAGATATAAAGATGGTGATATTAGAGTCATGCTAGTGAGTAATGGTGAATTGGTAGAAATACTTGTGTTAAAAGTTTGTGATTCCTGTAGCATGCACGTATGGTGAACTGTTATGTAACGAAGTCGGAGCATGATTTGTTTATTGATTGTCATCCTTTGTGTGAGGGTCGGGAACGCGCGATGGTTAACTCCTACCAACCTCTCCCCTAGGAGCATCCGCCTAATACTTTGTTTCGATAACTAATAGACTTTTGCAATAAGTATGTCAGTTCTTTATGACTAATTTGAGTCCATGGATTATACGCACTCTCACCCTTCCACCTTTGCTAGCCTCTCTAATAACGTGCGACTTTCGCCGGTGGATTAAAACCACAAGATACCCTTCACTAAAATAGACACCATACCTACCTATTATGGCATTTACATAGCGATTCCGAGATATATTGTCATGCAACTTCCACCATTCCGTTTATTATGACATGCACCATTAATTATTTTCATATTGCTTTGCATGGTCGTAAGAAAGATAGCATGATGTTTTCATGGATTGTCCATTTTTTGATGATCTTTGCTAGCTAGATCGTTGCACATCCCTATACACCGCCGGAGGCGTTCATATAGAGTCATAAATTTTTTTAAGTATCGAGTTGTAAGTAAATAAAAGTGTGATGATCATCATTCTTAGAGCATTTTCCCACGTGAGGAAAGGATGATGGAAGCTATGATTCCCTCACAAGTTGGGATGAGACTCCGGACTTTAAAAATAATAAAAGAGGCCAATGAAGCTCAAATAAAAAAAAGAGTCCAAAGATGCCCACTAAAAATGAGTGAAAAGAGAGAAGGGACAATGCTACTATCTTTTTCCCACACTTCTGCTTCAAAGTAGCACCATGATCTTCATGATAGAGAGTCTCCTATTTCGTCACTTTCATTTACTAGTGGGAATTTTTCATTATAAAACTTGGCTTGTATATTCCAATGATGGGCTTCCTCAAATTTCCCTAGGTCTTCTTAAGCACGCGAGTTGGATGCACACACACTTATAGTTTCTTTTTGAGCTTTCATACACTTATAGCTCTAGTGCAGCCGTTGCATGGCAATCCCTACTCACTCACATTGATATTTATTAATGGGCATCTCCATAACCTGTTGATACTCCTAGTTGATGTGAGATTATATTGTCCTTTTCCTCATGACCTCCACCATATTCTATTCCACCTATAGTGCTATATCCATGGTTCACGCTCATGTATTGTGTGAAAGTTGAATAGGTTTGAGAACATAAAAGGTGTGAAACAATTGCCTTACTTGTCATCGGGGTTGCGCATGATTTAAATACTTTGTGTGGGGAAGATGGAGCATATGGTTTTGTAGGGATTACTTTCTTTGGCCATGTTATTTTGATGAGATAAGATTGCTTTGTTAGTACGCTGGAAGTATTATTATTTTTATGTCAACATAAAACTTTTGTTTTGATTCTTATGGATCTGAACATTCATGCCACAATAAAGAATATTACATGGATAAATATCTTACATAGCTTTCCACATCAAAAATTCTGTTTTTGTCATTTACCTACTCGAGGACGAGCATGAATTAAGCTTGAGGATGTTGATACGTCTCCAACGTATCTATAATTTTTGATTGTTCCATGCTATTATATTACCTATTTTGTACGTTTTATATGCATCAATATCCTATTTTATATTATTTTTGGGACTAACCTATTAAACTAGTGCCTAGTGTCATTTTCTGTTTTTCCTTGTTTTTGAGTATTGCAGAAAAGCAATACCAAACGGAGTCCATACGGAATAAAATTCTACGATGATTTTTCATGGACAAGAAGGAACCTAGGTGGCTTGGAGAATAGACAAGAAGATTTGTGGGTGGGCCACAAGCCAACAGGGATCGCCCCTGGGGGGGGGCGCCCCTTGGCTTGTGCTCCTCCAACCCTAATGCTCCGCCTATAAATTCAGAAATACTCCCTGAATACCAAGGGGATACAAGATAATACTTTTTCGCTGCCGCAAGCCTATGTTCCCGTGAGATCCGATCTTGGGTCCTTTTCCGGTAATCTACCAGAGGGGGATTCGATCACGGAGGGCATCTACATCAACATCATTGCCCTTCCGACGATGCTTGAGTAGTTCACCTCAGACCTTCGGGTCCATAGCTAGTAGCTAGATGGCTTCGTCTCTCTCTATGTTCTTCGGTACCATGTTCTCCATGATCTTTGTGGGGATCTATCCGATGTAATACTGTTTTGCGGTGTGTTTGTCGAGATCCAATGAGTTGTGGGTTTATGATCAGATTATCTATGAATATTATTTGAATCTTCTCTGAATTCTTATATACATGATTTCGTATCTTTGAAATTCTCTTAGAGTTAATGGTTTGGTTTGGACAACTAGATTGGTAATTCTTGCAAAGGGAGAAGTGCTTAGTTTTAGGTTCAATATTGCGGTGTCCTCACCCAGTGACAAAGTAGGGATAGTGAGGCACGTATTTGTATTGTTTTCATCAAAGATAAAAAGATGGGGTTTTCATCACATTGCTTGAGTTTATACCTATGCTCTTCTCTTTCAATTGCTCGACAGTAATTTGTTCACCCACTGTATTATTTTCCTTCAAGAGAGAAGCCTCTAGTGAAACATATGGCCTCCGGGTCTATTGTCCATATTATATTGTCAGATCTATAAACCAAAATTACCAAAATTACCTTGCTGCAATTTTATTTACTTTTATTAAGTTTTACTTTTAGTAATCTTGTATATCTATCTCTATCAAATCTCATCCTTGTAAGTAACCACGAAGGAATTGACAACCCCTTTATGATGTTGAGTGCAAGTGATTGATTGTTTGTGTAGGTGCATAGATTGAGGCATTGCTTGTACCTCCTACTGGATTGATACCTTGGTTCTCAACAACTGGGGGAAATACTTATCTACTTTGTTGCATCACCCTTTCCTCTTCAAGGGAAAACCAACGCAAGCTCAAGAGGTAGCGACTAACGCCCGACCCTATTAATTTAGTAGTTAGGTTAATTTGAAAACCCAATTATTTAAATGTCTCATTGACAGGTGGGGCCCAGCCACTAGGTTTGACCTCAGCTGGCGCCTTTGATATGGATGATGCCATGCTGACGTAGTAATTGCATTTATGTGTTTTTAAATAAAACTAAATGATTTTTTAATTATAGAAATTTCAAAAACCTTTGGAAAATCATATAAAGTAATATTTATCTCAAATGAAAATAAATTATATAAGAAAAATGATAAAAAATCCAAAGAATCCATCTGTGCTATTTTATTGCATGATAGAAAATACTAAATAGGAAAGCTTGGACATTTTTGTTCAAATGCAATATGTAATTTCACATATGGAGTTTGAAATTGAACCTTTGGTTCAAACCATCTTCATCTAATCCTGGTAATAGATGCATTAGCTTAATCACATCATATTGCCATGTCATATTCATCCATCATATTGACACATTTGATGCGTCTTAATTTGTCCAACTTCGATGATTGTTCTTAGTGTTAGATTATGTTCCAGAAGGTATAGTCAAGTATCCACACAACACATAAATCAGAGACCCTTCGATGAAGATATGTGTGATGCATGAACGCAAACAGTATTGTTCAAGCTCCGTCGCTAATACGATTCAGAAAGTAGTTGCGCGTGTGATCTATGACATACAATTTGTTCTTATGAACCGTTTGTGATTAGCGAAGATAATAGAAACAGTAGCAAAAATATATACATGTACGAAGTACGACATAGAGTTCACTTGGATAAACTGTGTGCGCTGATACAGCAGAACACAAACGGTTCGGCGTAACAAGATGTGTGCGATATACAGCAAACAAGTGAGTAATGAGAATCGTGTGCGAACACCAGAAATAACCCAAACAATTCGTACGGACGAGCTGTGTGTGTTTTGGGAAAACGGTTGATGCCAAATAATTGTCAGCGATGGATGAAATCATTACCGACACTACATTGGGAAGTGTCATTTTCCTTTATTGATATTGCAGATGTGTTATTATTTTGACACATGTTCCTCCGCATCCCGAGGATTCGAGTGCATGCTTCGGCACCGCATTTTTCCACGCTCCTGCTCGATGAGCATTTTCCTGCACTCAACTATGTAGGTTCCCGCGCACAAAACCATGCTACGGCTCTAACTTCATGCCCGGTTCGATGAAATCTTCAATGCTTCCTGGCCTGATATATAAACCCTCACGGGCGGCTTCTCCACATTGCCTTAATCCCCTCTCCCCGTAGCTTGTCTAGTTTGCATCTCCCCCAATCGCAAATGGCACCGGTTGTTCGTCGTCGCCCAACCACTCCGCCAGAGGAGACCTCCAGCTGGGGGGCTTCACCAGGCCGGTGCCGCAGTCCTCTGAAGCGTTTAGTGCATGTGGCATCCTTGGTGGGTGTGCACACACAACCAACTACACGCTCCACCACCATTGCCCAATGGTAGCTGCTGCCGTTGGCCGCCATGGCCACAACCACGCCGGCAGACACCCGGGCCGCCACCTCACCATTGTCCGTCTTTGCCACGATCCCGCCGTCAGGCGGCGGGGTCATCACCCGCACCGCCATCGCGTCCCGAATGCGCGAGGTGGAGTCCGTCAAAGGCCTGCTATGAAGCTTATGCATCGCAACCCTTGTGCTACGTCTACTTCCCGGAGTAGGTGGTGCAGCGCCAGGTCATGCAAGGGAAGAAGCTCACCGATGCCATGGCCGCAGGAGAAGCCACAATGGCAGCATGGAATGCAGGGATCTACGCCGAGTCCCGTTGCTTCGAGAAGGGGCGTCTTCAGCGTCGGAGGGTAGCGTTGGCAGGCACCGGACACGACTTCACCAAATCATTACCAGACTCCACCTCCACTTGCTCTAACTGAGCATGCTTGATTCTCCTGAAAGTAGTACAAAGCCCCTCCATAGCACAAGTATTTAGGGGCTATTTTGTTCAGTTCATCTAAAAATAGATATGGTTGAACTGTTCCACGTACTTTAAATTAGCTAGCATATATATCATTAGTGCAGAAAAAGCCTAGCTATGGCATGACAAAATTGGCCTTGCTGGTGTGGACACCCTACGCCAACAGTATGGCACCACAGTTAAAATTTAGTGGTGGCATTGGAGACGACGACAGCTGTATTTTTAGTACCTCCTGGCGTTGGACAGAGTTACACGCCAGCACTGCCATATTTAGATATTAAAAAATACCAGCTCCGTAAAATATACTAAACATATCAGTAGTTCACAAGAGATACCCATTTCACAAAATATACAAATTTCACAAAAGGAAAGTACCAATTAAAACTATCGATCTTTCACCTCTCTCGATCGGCATTGCTATATTCCTATTCGTCGTCCCCTCGTGGATGTAACACGCTTTCTCCATCTTCAGTTGTCTCCTCTCGGCCTGCAGGCATTCTATATCCTTATTGATATCAGTTATCTTAGCGTTCAGCGCTGCGATCTGACATTCGAGTCTGTAGATCTTAAGGAAGACAATATAATTGTCATCGGTTAGTTTGTCTTTCTCCTTCCTCATGGAATAATTCAACTCCTGTAGGGGTCATGGTACTCCGACGTGACGCGATCAGCTCTTGACTGAGCGCATCTACGCCACCTGTTGGCTGCACAATGGGTGCTGGCGAAGATGGACCAACTGGTACATATGCCTGACAAGGGTTTCAAATCATCAAAAAAAATATGCATGTTTTCTTTAACCAACCTAATTACTTGGTTGGTGCTCACTTAACCTTTCTCTTCGACAAAATCCGACCAAAGCTCACAGGATCCTACCGAGATGCTTGAGTTGGCCATGCTGTACCATCAAGCAGAAAACACTTGAGACTTGTACCATTAGCTATGTAATGTTTTAGCTAAAGTGTATCATGCATCAACTATATTTATTTGAATGTTTTCAAGCTCTACTATCAACTATGTATTGTTTTAGCTAAGTTGTCACACCTTGTGTTTACACACTTCTCCTACATGGCCACCCTTCCATATCTGTTATCGTTTATTCTTAATAATATACCACTTCTAGTTAAGTTTCATCCATTGCAACTCATGCATATACCACTTCTAATTAAGGTTTTCCATAGTTTATTGTTACTAATTTGGTCTAGGACAAAAATTCTTCATACATTGCCACTCATATACCACTTCTAATTAAATCTATAGTCTATTGTCTAATTTAGTCTATTGTCTAATTAAGGTTTTTCATAGTTTATTGTTACTAATTCAGTCTATAGTCAAAACAAAAAATATAGAAAATTCTTCATATAGTACAAACACTAAATATATCAAGTATTGAAAAATGGTTTTGGGAAAAGTTCTTTCCATACCTAGCCAGCGAGGTCAGCGGAACGGCGACGGGCGGCCGAAAACGGTTGCAGACTGGCGGTGTTGGGGATATAACCCCATGGCGAGACCCACCCAGGAGTGGCCGGGCCACACCTAGCGGCTTGTATTAAGATGATCCTGACGATTGAAGGCAAGGCCATATGGTGACTTACCAGATGGGCCAAGGTGGAGGCCTAGAGATGGAAGATGGTGCGAGACCCAAGCGTATAAGCCGCCCGGAGACAGCTTGCCCAAGAAGGCAAGGCGGCTCAGAGACAGGGTCGAATATCTTGTATGAGTCGGTTTGGACTCTTGTAACCCCAGGGCCGCGATGTCCTATATAGAGGTGAGTACAGGGGCGGCTTAGGTAGAACGCCAATCAATCGATAGCTAGGTCAAGTGAATCCACTCCCTTGTAATCGATACTCCATCAATACAACACAAAGCAAGATGTAAGCTTTTACCTCCACTCAAGGTGCCGAACGTGGGTAAACTCGCGTCTCTCGTCCTGATCAACCCCTTTGAGTCCACCGCCTTAGCGATGGCCTCCAACCTAAGTTTTCCGACATCTGCCGTGACAAAACCATGACACGTGGCATTGGCGAGGCGGCATAAGGGGATAAGGGTTGTGTGGGGCGGCTTCGGCGGGGTGAAGTCGGGCGGGGCGGAGACGCGGGGCGTCAGGTAGAAAAGACGGTGGCGGGGATCGAGAATAGGACGGGACGGTTTAGTTTGGGTGAATAGTGAGGATAAGATATTTTTTACTTCCCTTGGAACTATTAAAACCGACTAATATTGTGTGGGCCTGATGGGCCTAACTGTTGGAAATATGCCCTAGAGGCAATAATAAAATGGTTATTATTGTATTTCCTAGTTCATGATAATTGTCTATTATTCATGCTACAATTGTGTTAACCAGAAACCGTAATACATGTGTGAATACATAGACCATCACATGTCCCTAGTGAGCCTCTAGTTGGCTAGCTCGTTGATCAATAGATGGTCACGGTTTCATGACCATGGACATTGGATGTCGTTGATAACGGGATCACATCATTAGGAGAATGATGTGATGGACAAGACCCAATCCTAAGCATAGCACAAGATCGTGTAGTTCGTTTGCTAAAGCTTTTCAATGTCAAGTATCATTTCCTTAGACCATGAGATTGTGTAACTCCCGGATACCGTAGGAATGCTTTGGGTGTGCCAAACGTCACAACGTAACTGGGTGGCTATAAAGGTACGCTACGGGTATCTCCGAAAGTGTCTGTTGGGTTGACACGAATCAAGACTGGGATTTGTCACTCCGTGTGACGGAGAGGTATCTCTGGGCCCACTCGGTAAGACATCATCATAATGAGCTCAATGTGACTAAGGAGTTAGCCACGGGATGATGTGTTACGGAACGAGTAAAGAGACTTGCCGGTAACGAGATTGAACAAGGTATGGCGATACCGACGATCGAATCTCGGGCAAGTACCATACCGATAGACAAAGGGAATTGTATACGGGATTGATTGAATCCCTGACATCGTGGTTCATCCGATGAGATCATCGTGGAGTACGTGGGAGCCAACATGGGTATCCAGATCCCGCTGTTGGTTATTGGCCGGAGAGGTGTCTCGGTCATGTCTACGTGTCTCCCGAACCCGTAGGGTCTACACACTTAAGGTTCGATGACGCTAGGGTTATAGGGAAAAGGTATACGTGATTACCGAAGGTTGTTCGGAGTCCCGGATGAGATCCCGGACGTCACGAGGAGCTCCGGAATGGTCCGGAGGTAAAGATTGATATATAGGAAGTCCAGTTTTGGTCACCGGAAAGTTTTCGGGCTCATCGGTAGTGTACCGGGAGTGCCGGGAGGGTGCCGGAGGACCCCCGGGAGGGGTGTGACGACCAAAGGACCACATGGGCTGTTAGATAAAGTGTGCCAGCCCTTATTGGGCTGGGCAAGACTTTTGCTAAAGGCCCATGCGGCTGGAGATAAGGAGATAAGGCAAAAGGGATTTAAAAGGAGGAGATCCACCTCCCTTGTGGGAGGTGGACTCTCCCTTTAATTCAGCCGGCCATCTCCTCTTTGGAGTAGAGGCCAAGCCAGCCCTCCACGTCCCTCCTCCTATATATACTTGAGGTTTTGGATGTTTTGAGACAGGATTTGATCTCTCTCTCTCACGGCGAAGCCCTACCTCTCTTCTTCCTCCTCCGCAGCGCTTAGGCGAAGCCCTGTCGGAATACCTTGCTACTCCACCACCACCACGCCGTCGTGCTGCTGTTGGAGCCCTTCCCCAACCTCTCCTTCCTCCTTGCTGGATCAAGGTGTTGGAGACGTCACCGGGCTGCACGTGGGTTGAACGCGGAGGTGCCGTCCGTTCGGCACTTGATCGGATCTACCGCGATCTGAATCGCTGCGAGTACGACTCCATCAACCGCGTTCTTGTAACGCTTCCGCTTAGCGATCTTCAAAGGTATGAAGATGCAATCTCTCCCCTCTCGTTGCTGGTTTCTCCATAGATAGATCTTGGTGAACGTAGGAAAATTTTGATTTACTACTACGTCTCCCAACAGTGGCATCATGAGCTAGGTCTATGCGTAGAATCTATGCACGAGTAGAACACAAAGCAGTTGTGGGCGTCGAGTTTGTTAATTTGCTTGCCGCTACTAGTCTTATCTTGATTCGGCGGTATTGTGGGATGAAGCAGCCCGGACCAACTTTACACGTACGCTTACGTGAGACCGGTTCCACCGCCTGACATGCACTAGATGCATAAGGTGGCTAGCGGGTGTCTGTCTCTCCTACCTTAGTCGGATCGGATTCGATGAAAAGGGTCCTTATGAAGGGTAAATAGCAATTGGCAAATCACGTTGTGGTGTTGACGTAGGTAAGAAACGTTCTTGCTAGTAACCTATAGCAGCCACGTAAAAAACTTGCAACTACAAATTAGAGGACGTCTAACTTGTTTTTGCAGCATGTGCCTTGTGATGTGATATGGCCAAAGGATGTGATGTGATGCATTGTGATGTATGAATTGATCATGTTCTTGTAATAGGATTCACGACTTGCATGTCGATGATTATGACAACCGGCAGGAGCCATAGGAGTTGTCTTATTTATTGTATGACCTGCGTGTCAATCATAAACGCCATGTAATTACTTTACTTTATTGCTAAGCGTTAGCCATAGTAGTAGAAGTAATAGTTGGCGAGACAACTTCATGAAGACACAATGATGGAGATCATGATGATGGATATCATGGTGTCGTGCCGGTGACAGTGATGATCATGGTGCCCCGAAGATGGAGATCATAGGAGCAAAATGATATTGGCCATATCATGTCACTATATTGATTGCATGTGATGTTTATCATGTTTACATCTTATTTGCTTAGAACGACGGTAGTAAATAAGATGATCTCTCAATAAAATTTCAAGAGAAGTGTTCACCCTAACTGTGCACCGTTGCTAAGGATCGTTGTTCCGAAGCACCACGTGATGATCGGGTGTGATAGGTTCTAACGTTCGCATACAACGGGTGTAAGCCAGATTTACACACGCGAAACACTTAGGTTGACTTGACGAGCCTAGCATGTACAGACATGGCCTCGGAACACGGAAGACCGAAAGGTCGAACATGAGTCGTATAGAAGATACGATCAACATGAAGATGTTCACCATGGATGACTAGTCCGTCTCACATGATGATCGGACACGGGCTAGTTGACATGGATCATGTATCACTTGGAAGACTAGAGAGATGTCTGTCTAAGTGGGAGTTCATTAATTTGATTAAGTGAACTTAATTATCATGAACTTAGTCTAAAATTGTCTTTACAATCTATGATGTAGATCCAATGGCCAACGCGAATGTCACCCTCAATTTCAACGCGTTCCTAGAGAAAACCAAGCTGAAAGATGATGGAAGCAACTATGCGGACTGGGTCCGTAGCTTGAGGATCATCCTCATAGCTTCCAAGAGATTGTATGTCCTAGATGCACCGCTAGGTGACGCACCCGTTCTCCCAGCGGAACAAGATGTTATGAACACTTGGCAATCACGCTGCGATGATTACTCCCTTGTTCAATGCGGCATGCTTTATAGTCTAGAACCGGGGCTCCAAAAGCGTTTTGAGCAACACGGAGCATATGAGATGTTCCAGGAGCTGAAACTGGTTTTTCAAGCTCATGCCCGGGTCGAGAGATATGATGTCTCCGACAAGTTCTTCAGCTGTAAGATGGAGGAGCATAGTTCTGTCAGTGAGCACATCCTCAAGATGTCTGGGCTACACAGCCGCTTGACTCAGCTGGGGGTTAATATCCCGGATGACTCGGTCATTGACAGAATCCTCCAGTCGCTTCCACCTAGCTTCAAGAGCTTTGTGATGAACTACAACATGCAAGGTATGGAGAAGTCCATTCCTTAGTTGTACTCGATGCTGAAATCAGCGGAGGTGAAGATCAAAAAGGAGCATCAAGTGTTGATGGTGAATAAGACCACTAGTTTCAAGAAAGGCAAGGGTAAGAAGAACTTCAAGAAGGACGGCAAAGCTGTTGCCGCGCCCGGTAAGCAAGTTGCCGGGAAGAAGAAGAAAAATGGACCCAAGCCTGAGACTGAGTGCTTTTATTGCAAGGGTACCGGTCACTGGAAGCGGAACTGCCCCAAGTATTTAGCGGATAAGAAGGACGGCAACATTAAAGGTATATGTGATATACTTGTTATTGATGTGTACTTGACCAGCGCTCGTAGTAGCTCCTGGGTATTTGATACCGGTGCAGTTGCTCACATTTGTAACTCCAAGCAGGAGCTGCGGAATAAGCAGAGGCTGGCCAAGGATGAGGTGACGATGCATGTCGGGAATGGTTCCAAGGTCGATGTGATCGCCGTCGGCACATTACCTCTACATCTACCTTCGGGATTAGTTTTAAACCTTAATAATTGTTATTTAGTACCAGCTTTGAGCATGAACATTGTATCTGGATCTTGCTTGATGCGAGATGGCTACTCATTTAAATCCGAGAATAATGGTTGTTCTATTTATATGAGAGAAATGTTTTATGCTCATGCCCCGCTGGTCAATGGTTTATTTTTGATGAATCTCGAACGTGATGTTACACATGTCCATAGTGTGAGTACCAAAAAAGTGTAAAGTTGATAACGATAGTCCCACTTACATGTGGCACTGCCGTCTTGGCCATATTGGTGTCAAACGCATGAAGAAGCTCCATGCTGATGGAATTTTGGAGTCACTTGATTTCGAATCATTTGACACATGCGAACCATGCCTCATGGGCAAGATGACCAAGACTCCGTTCTCCGGAACAATGGAGCGAGCAACTGACTTGTTGGAAATAATACATACCGATGTATGCGGTCCAATGAGCGTCGAGGCTCGCGGTGGCTACCGTTATGTTCTCACCCTCACTGATGACTTGAGTAGATATGGTTATGTCTACTTAATGAAACACAAGTCTGAAACTTTTGAAAGGTTCAAGGAATTTCAGAGTGAGGTTGAGAATCAACGTGACAGGAAAATAAAATGCCTACGATCTGATCGTGGCGGAGAATATTTAAGTCACGAGTTTGGCACGCACCTTAGGAAATGTGGAATTGTTTCACAACTCACGCCGCCCGGCACACCCCAGCGAAATGGTGTGTCTGAACGTCGTAATCGCACTCTATTGGATATGGTGCGATCTATGATGTCTCTTACCGACTTACCGCTATCATTTTGGGGATATGCATTAGAGACTGCCACATTCACTTTAAATAGGGCACCGTCTAAATCCGTTGAGACGACACCGTATGAATTGTGGTTTGGAAAGAAACCTAAGCTGTCGTTTCTAAAAGTTTGGGGATGCGATGCTTATGTGAAGAAACTTCAACCTGAGAAGCTCGAACCCAAAGCGGAAAAGTGCGTCTTCATAGGATATCCCAAGGAGACTATTGGGTATACCTTCTACCTACGATCCGAAGGCAAAGTCTTTGTTGCCAAGAATGGATCCTTTCTCGAGAAAGAGTTTCTCTCGAAAGAAGTAAGTGGGAGGAAAATAGAACTTGATGAGGAAATTGTACCTCCACTCGAACCGGAGAGTAGCGCAGCACAGGAAGTTGTTTCTGTGGAGCCTACACCGGCTAGAGAGGAAGTTAATGATGATGATCATGAAACTTCAGATCAAGTTGCTATTCGAAGGTCCACCAGGACACGTTCCGCACCAGAGTGGTACGGCAATCCTGTCCTAGAGATCATGTTGTTGGACAACGGTGAACCTTCGAACTATGAAGAAGCGATGACGGGCCCGGATTCCAACAAATGGCTTGAGGCCATGAAATCCGAGATAGGATCCATGTATGAGAACAAAGTATGGACTTTGGTGGACTTGCCTAATGATAAGCGAGCCATTGAAAACAAATGGATCTTTAAGAAGAAGACTGACGCGGACGGTAATGTCACCGCCTATAAAGCTCGGCTTGTCGCTAAGGGTTATCGACAAGTTCAAGGAGTTGACTACGATGAGACTTTCTCACCCGTAGCGATGCTAAAGTCAGTCCGAATCATGTTAGCAGTTGCCGCATTTTATGATTATGAGATCTGGCAAATGGACGTCAAAACGGCATTCCTTAATGGCTTCCTCAAGGAAGAACTGTATATGATGCAGCCGGAAGGTTTTGTCGATCCTAAAGATGCTAACAAGGTATGCAAGCTCCAGCGCTCCATCTATGGGCTGGTGCAAGCATCTCGGAGTTGGAACATTCGCTTTAATGAGGTGATTAAAGCGTTTGGGTTTGTACAGGTTTATGGAGAACCTTGTATTTACAAGAAAGTGAGTGGGAGCTCTATAGCATTTCTTATACTGTATGTGGATGACATGCTGATAATGGGAAATAATATAGAACTCTTGGAAAGTATCAAGGCCTACTTGAATAAGTGTTTTTCAATGAAGGACCTTGGAGAAGCTGCTTACATATTAGGTATTAAGATCTATAGAGATAGATCGAAACGCCTCATTGGTCTTTCACAAAGCACATACCTTGAAAAGATATTGAAGAAGTTCAATATGCATCAGTCCAAGAAGGGGTTCTTGCCTGTGTTGCAAGGTGTGAGATTGAGTACGACTCAATGCCCGACCACGGCAAAGGATAGAGAAGAGATGAGTGTCATCCCCTATGCTTCAGCCATAGGCTCTATCATGTATGCCATGCTGTGTACCAGACCTGATGTGAACCTTGCCATAAGTTTGGTAGGGAGGTACCAAAGTGATCCCGGAGCGGAACACTGGACAACGGTCAAGAATATCCTGAAGTACCTGAAAAGGACAAAGGACATGTTTCTCATATATGGAGGTGCCGAAGAGCTCGTCGTAAAGGGTTACGTCGACGCTAGCTTCGACACAGATCCGGACGACTCTAAGTCGCAAACCGGATACGTGTATATTTTGAATGGAGGGGCAGTCAGCTGGAGTAGCAGCAAGCAAAGCGTCGTGGCGGCATCTACATGTGAAGCGGAGTACATAGCTGCTTCGGAAGCAGCAAAGGAGGGAGTCTGGATGAAGGAGTTCATCACCGACCTAGGAGTGATTCCAAATGCGTCGGGCCCGATGACTCTACTCTGTGACAACACTGGAGCTATTGCCCTTGCGAAGGAGCCCAGGTTTCACAAGAAGACAAGACACATCAAGCGCTGCTTCAACTCCATCCGTGATTACATTCAGGAGGGAGACATAGATATTTGTAAAGTGCATACGGATCTGAATGTCGCAGATCCGTTGACTAAACCTCTCTCACGAGCAAAACATGATCAACACCAGAACGCTATGGGTGTTCGATTCATCACAATGTAACTAGATTATTGACTCTAGTGCAAGTGGGAGACTGTTGGAAATATGCCCTAGAGGCAATAATAAAATGGTTATTATTGTATTTCCTAGTTCATGATAATTGTCTATTATTCATGCTACAATTGTGTTAACCAGAAACCGTAATACATGTGTGAATACATAGACCATCACATGTCCCTAGTGAGCCTCTAGTTGGCTAGCTCGTTGATCAATAGATGGTCACGGTTTCATGACCATGGACATTGGATGTCGTTGATAACGGGATCACATCATTAGGAGAATGATGTGATGGACAAGACCCAATCCTAAGCATAGCACAAGATCGTGTAGTTCGTTTGCTAAAGCTTTTCAATGTCAAGTATCATTTCCTTAGACCATGAGATTGTGTAACTCCCGGATACCGTAGGAATGCTTTGGGTGTGCCAAACGTCACAACGTAACTGGGTGGCTATAAAGGTACGCTACGGGTATCTCCGAAAGTGTCTGTTGGGTTGACACGAATCAAGACTGGGATTTGTCACTCCGTGTGACGGAGAGGTATCTCTGGGCCCACTCGGTAAGACATCATCATAATGAGCTCAATGTGACTAAGGAGTTAGCCACGGGATGATGTGTTACGGAACGAGTAAAGAGACTTGCCGGTAACGAGATTGAACAAGGTATGGCGATACCGACGATCGAATCTCGGGCAAGTACCATACCGATAGACAAAGGGAATTGTATACGGGATTGATTGAATCCCTGACATCGTGGTTCATCCGATGAGATCATCGTGGAGTACGTGGGAGCCAACATGGGTATCCAGATCCCGCTGTTGGTTATTGGCCGGAGAGGTGTCTCGGTCATGTCTACGTGTCTCCCGAACCCGTAGGGTCTACACACTTAAGGTTCGATGACGCTAGGGTTATAGGGAAAAGGTATACGTGATTACCGAAGGTTGTTCGGAGTCCCGGATGAGATCCCGGACGTCACGAGGAGCTCCGGAATGGTCCGGAGGTAAAGATTGATATATAGGAAGTCCAGTTTTGGTCACCGGAAAGTTTTCGGGCTCATCGGTAGTGTACCGGGAGTGCCGGGAGGGTGCCGGAGGACCCCCGGGAGGGGTGTGACGACCAAAGGACCACATGGGCTGTTAGATAAAGTGTGCCAGCCCTTATTGGGCTGGGCAAGACTTTTGCTAAAGGCCCATGCGGCTGGAGATAAGGAGATAAGGCAAAAGGGATTTAAAAGGAGGAGATCCACCTCCCTTGTGGGAGGTGGACTCTCCCTTTAATTCAGCCGGCCATCTCCTCTTTGGAGTAGAGGCCAAGCCAGCCCTCCACGTCCCTCCTCCTATATATACTTGAGGTTTTGGATGTTTTGAGACAGGATTTGATCTCTCTCTCTCACGGCGAAGCCCTACCTCTCTTCTTCCTCCTCCGCAGCGCTTAGGCGAAGCCCTGTCGGAATACCTTGCTACTCCACCACCACCACGCCGTCGTGCTGCTGTTGGAGCCCTTCCCCAACCTCTCCTTCCTCCTTGCTGGATCAAGGTGTTGGAGACGTCACCGGGCTGCACGTGTGTTGAACGCGGAGGTGCCGTCCGTTCGGCACTTGATCGGATCTACCGCGATCTGAATCGCTGCGAGTACGACTCCATCAACCGCGTTCTTGTAACGCTTCCGCTTAGCGATCTTCAAAGGTATGAAGATGCAATCTCTCCCCTCTCGTTGCTGGTTTCTCCATAGATAGATCTTGGTGAACGTAGGAAAATTTTGATTTACTACTACGTCTCCCAACACTAACGTGTGCAAAGCCGGGCCTAATGTGCAACGCCAGTGCTACAAAATAGCCATGGCATACGAATTTAGCCCATGCTAGGACTATTTCAAAATATTAGTGCTGGCATTGGGAAGAAATAGGGCGCCACTAACAAGAGTTGTGGCCAGCCATTTCTCCACTGGTGTATAGTTGAACAAACTATTTGAGTACGTGGTTGGCAAAATTTGGGGAAAAGTTTGTTTGGGTAGAACTATATTGTACAAGACCAGTGCTTAATGTATGAATGAAATCCATGTTTAAAGTGAATTTCTGTTGCAAAATTACATCCTAATTGTGATTTTGTTCCTGCAAAACTTGAGAAATGCCTGTGCTATAATGTTTTTTTTGACTGAACACTGTAAGGGAAACCCCCCATAGGCTTTTGTATTTAATTGCAGACAAAGACAATATGTACATGGTTACCTCGGTAACTAAAAGAAATAAAAAGAGAAACTAAGCCATCTAAACTAGAAAAGTAGAAATTACATTTAAGGGGGTAGGAAAGATACCAACTTTAGGAGGTCTTCCTTAAACTTAGGCTTAATCCTATGTGCCAGAAGTAATATATCAGTCACAAAACCTGATTTCCAGTTGGCAAATATAGGCTGGACATTCTGCAAGACCTTGGCGTCTCTCACCAACCAAACATGCCAGCAGGCAGTAAACACCACCTCAGAGAAAATGGCTTGTGAAATGATGTTTTTGCATGAGCAGCAGCAAGAGACATGTCATTACTGCCCCCCCCCCCAATCAATTTGCATATAATTCCACTCTTTGTTGAAAAGGCAGGAGAAGAACAAAGGATCCCTATCTTCTCTAACCTGAGCATAGCAGGTCTTACAATTTACTCCATCATCCATATGCTATTGTCTTCTTCGTACCATATCCTTGGTGTTTAATCTATCGACGATTAGCACCCAAGCGAACACATTGATCTTTAGAGTACAACAGCTAGCCTATATCCGGTTAAGTAATGGATTAAAAGTTTGCACTCTATGGGCATAGGAGTAGAAGGACTTTGGTGTATAGGGTTGATTAGTTCCTACACAAGAACATACTTCATGGTGGTTGGGACTGATATCAAGCTCCCCAAAGAGTATTTGAAGCATTGAAAGCTCACCATATGCCTACTTAGACAAAGGTAGATGAAACCAGGTGGATAGATCATTACAACACAATCCATACTTTACCATTGTCCAGGGAACCTTAACATAAGAGAAGAGTCTCGAAAATCTCTATTTTAGAGGAATTACTGAATTTCCAATGTTCCACTTGTCCTGCCAGAACAATACACTGTCCCCTTGGTTAACTTGCACCCAAGTCACTTCTCTGGAATTATCCATTAGCTTCAACATTCTTCCACATTAAATAACCCATGGCAAATCTTTCTTGTTCAGGAACTTAGGAGCATGTTTCAATAACAGCGTTGCAAATTTTCTAGTCCAAATTTGTGAATACCAAGGCCCCCTTTATTTTTGGGTCTACAAATTAGCTCCCAAGCAGCAAGAGATGGTAAATGCTCTTTTGTGTTCCTTCTCCAAAAACACTACCTCTGAATCCTTTCCAGTTTCTTGCGAATACCTGGGGGGATAGACAGACTGCATAGGAAAAAATAGGTAGTGAAGACAGAGCTGAATTAAAGTATTGTAGCCTTCCACCCTGCGCCAAAAAGGAGGAAATGGAGGACATCCTTCTTTCCATACGAGTGAACAGAGGCATGATATGTTACATCCTGGGTTTCAAGGTACCAACTAGCTAGTCAAGATATGTAAAAGGCATAGTTCCAACCTTACAACCAAAAACCTGATCTAGACTCTTAGTTTCCTCTGGAGTTACATTGATTGGTACCATTGATGACTTGTGAGAGTTCATGTGCAAAACAGTTGATTGGGAAAAAACTTTAACATCTCTTTTAGGGCTATAAGCTGATCCTCTACAGCTAGAAAGATGATTGCAGTATCATCATCATATTGAACAATAGGGAAGTCCTTGTCATGATAGCGTATTGGCAATTGAATTTGACCCTGTTGTAACATGTCATTAACTTCTTACTATAGAGGTCAGCAGCGAAAACAAACAACAGGGGGGGAACTAGAATCCCCGTGTCTTACCCCGGCTCTACACGGAAACTGTTTCCCCGGCACTCCATTGAGCGCCACAGATGATGAACCGGAAGTGAGGAAATGATGGATCCAACTTTTCCATATAGAGTTAAAACCTTTGTAATTCAAAATTTCCAAAATGACTTCATATTCAATTGAGTCAAATGCCTTTTCAAAATCCAATTTGAGAATGAGAATAGGTCTCTTGGACTTATGACATTGATGCAGATAATCTAAAGTCCATCCAATACAACCCTTAATTGTTCTGGTTTTAATAAACCCATACTGGTTTTTGTGAAACTTCTTGGAGCCTCTTAGCAACCATTTTAGTGAGGAACTTAATTCCCAATCATGTCAAGGAAATTGGTCTATAGTCCCCCACATTTTCTGGAAAAGATTTCTTAGGCACCAAGGTAATAAACGATCCATTAATACTCTCGAGGTCTGCCTGTCCCTCAAAGAAATGATTGGCAAGATTATAGAATTCCTTACTTACTATGTACCAACATTTTTTGAGAAAAAGCCCATTGAAGCCATCAGGGCCAGGAGCTTTATCAAGAGGCATGCACTTAACCACCTGGTCCATTTCCTCCTTAGTGAAAGGCTTTGTCAAACCATCCAGCCCTTGCACTAGTTTAATTAGGTTTGGAAGATCAAACCCCATGACTACACATTTTGCAGTGCCCATGAACCTCTTGAAAGAAGACCATAAATCCCTTCCATTTGGCTATGTTTAGAGACCATAGTGCCATCATCCAATCACAAATTTGCAATAGAATTCCTTCTATACCTCTCTGGGACATTGCATAAAATAACTTAGTATTCTCTTCCCCCCACCATAATGGACCAAATACTGCATCTCCTTTCCCAGTATAAAAATTGTAGGTGTAACAAGTTCTCCAAATGTGCTTTTACGACATTTCTGAAAATAAATTCCCACCTGAACAGGGGCCTAAGTTCTTCCATCACATCCATCCATTCAACCACCTTATTGTGTTTATCAATAGCAATCTTCATCTTGGATATTCCCAATTTCCACCCCTTCAGATCATGCCTTGGATTTTCAAGCTTATCGGCCAGCACTACTGCAGGGCTAGAATTGTTTGAAGGTTTATTCCAAGAGGTAGTTACACAATCCAGGAATCCATCCACCTTTGTCCAGAAGTTTTCAAACCTAAAAACGTTTGTTTTAGGAATTGATGTTCTGATTACCACTACACAGGGGACATGATCAGATGCAGTTCTAGCCAAGGGCAAAAATTCAGTCAAAGAGTAGCAAGTAAGCGAATTTGTTGAAGTAAAGAACCAATCAAGCTGCTCCAATAAAGGGTTGTCCTACATATTGGACCAAGTGTATATCCGGCCTTTAATGGGTAGTTCAGCCAATCCCAGATGTCCAATAATCGCAGTAAAAATGAACATATCTTTTATATCTCCCCTGAAAGTTTTCTATTGTCCAATGACCTTATAAAGTTGAAATCCCCCAACAAAAGCCAGTTCTCTTCAAAGACAATTTGCAGGTTGTAAAGCCAGTGGGCAAACATGTCTCTTAATTCACCCTAGCAAGGTCCATACACATTCACCAAGATCCATACATCAGCACTCATTTTGGAAGTGAATTTAATTCTAAAACCAAATGATTGCACTTCAGCTAATTCATCATGAAGTACAGAAGAATTCCAAACCACCAGAAGCCCACCAGAGGATCCCACTGAAGGGGCATAAACAAAATTATCATACTGCTTAGGACAGAAGATGTGATATCCTTAAGGGAATAATTTTGAAATTTTGTTTCGCAAAAAAAGGCAAACGCACAGTGACTCTCGACCAATTTTTGTTTAACCGCTCTTTGCCTGGTCACTGAATTAACACCGCTAACATTCCAGCAGAGAACATTCCATTTACGATGATGAGTACTATTCATTTAACACTAATACCAGGAGCATCGGATAGCAAGCTACGTAGTAACTAGTCACACACAAAAGGAGCACGTACCAATAAAACCCACATAGTTCCATTGACAACACACCAAAATAAAACAGTAGTCTGCACACATCAACACGTAGATAATTATAAAGTACAACTTAGGGTGGGCTAGACCCATTGGAGACCAGAAGGATTAATCATCAACAATGTCCGCCGGATTCTCTATGGCTGCTCCACCGTGAGCTTCTCTGCTTCAGTGTCAGGCTCCTCACCAATCTTATGAAGCTTCTTTATGGGCATGGGTGGAGGAATGCCATCACTAGTCTTATCTTGCTCGGATGTGATGGACTCCATAAGAGGCTTGCTGCATGGCTTCTTCTTCTTCGGTTCTGAAGTTAATTCAAGAAACACTGGTTGAACCCATCCCGCCTGACAGAGCCCAGATTGCACCTTCTTACATAAGAATCCACAAATGTAGTTGGTGCCTTCTTCTTGCGCCATATGATGTTAGCCTTGCCTGGAGGAGAGATGAAGCAAATGTTCTCAGGAACATCAGAAGTAGGCAATGTGCCTTCCACAAGCTCAAAGTAGTCATCAGCATATGATTCTAATTCCAAGAGCAAATGCCAAGCAGAATACTTTGAGGGCCTACTAGAGGAAGGCTCGCTGCACTGAATATGAGAGAACATATGTACATCATCAAACACCAAAGCCCAGTTCCTTTTGGAGAGGATGACAGGTGACAAGTGTTTAACTCGCAACAGCTTTGGTACTTCAGATGTGAACCCTCCCTCAGATAGTGTCTGCAAATTCCTTTTTCATGCAAGCTCTGGTGGCAGAGGAGGACCATGCACCAATTTGATAGAACCAACAAAGATATGTTGGGCATTGATCATCGGTGGCTGGAATGGGACAATGGCCAAAGGATTCTCCAGTTGTTGTAGTTGGACAACTTCTTGAATAACATGGTCAGGCTGCTGCTGTTACTGGAATTCATTTTCAGACATAGAGCCAGAAGGCTGGTCGTTCACCATATATTCTTGGTCTTGGACAGGTGGCTCCTCAATCTGCTTCTGCTCTGGTGCTGCCTCACTCTAGTATCGATGTCCCCACTTGTTAGCATAACATGGTCATCCATGGGAGGTCATACTGGTGGCAGTTCATTCCATCCCAAAGTAGGGTATGGGGGGAGCACAAAGTTATGTGCCTCCGGGAAATGATGTCTAGGCAAAGGATGTGGATTGCCATTGATGGGCATGGGGCCCTCATCCTATGGCATTTTCTCAGAAAAGTTGGCTCCCAAAATGTAACACGGAACAGTCCAAGAGACTCTTGCTCCCCCTCGGTGTGCATAGTCATTGAAAACCACATCTGTGGTAACAAGAATGTCCTCAGGAAATGAAGCAAAGACAATTATTCTGACCAGATATGGATCATCATTGATCGAGTGATGGAATTTTCCAAACGTGTTCACCGCAGCACGCATATGTTCAGAAGTACGAAGATGCAATGGGACACCAAGAACATCAAACATCCATCGCGAAAGCCCTGGGTGCCTAGAAAGCCCATACCCTCATCATTCTTCATAAACCTGACAAATCTATCATTGCCTAACGGAATGGGAGGTAGTTGCAACAAGGTAAAGCGAACTCCTTCATCGCGCAATCTGATACACCCGATATCCAAGGTTAGGCTGACGTAACTTGGACTCCTCTCTGCTCCAACAAGTCAACCACTGCCTCTCGCATTTGCGCAATCTCATCCGACTCAGGAATTGGCATTACCTCAACAATCATATATTCCTCCTAGCACCGTTGGAAGGCAGATGGCGGCATGACAAAGGTCCTCGGAAGACGGAGTTCTCTACCATCAATAATCTTGTGGCCCGCCAGAACATAGCGCTCGGATTAATATGGAAGTTCGCCATTGATGTTGCGGTTTCCTCAGGCGAAGGGGAAGGAGGAGTTGCTGGGGGAGGGCAAGAGGGGGGTGATGGGACTAGACAGAGCAGGGGAACAGGAGGAGTACGAAGCGTCAAGCGCAGGCTTTGTTGGCGTAACCGTTTCAATGAAGGAAGTGGGTCCCGCAAAATCCGGCTGTGGTAAAATTTTCTTCCTCCAAACTAGGCCATGTTCCCTAGCTAGCGCCTCACAATCCCTCCTATGATGACCTTCACGCAAACATGCTAAGCAAATCAAAACTGCAGGGCAATTAGCCGCAAAGTGTCCAACCTTGGAACAAACCTGAAACGTTAGAATACCCGTAACCACATCAAAAATAGGATTATTCAAAGAATTCTCAGACTCCTGAGTCGACGGCGGGTTGATTAATTTTTCTGCCCCCAAATGGGCCGAAACCGGTGATTTCGAAGATGTCACAGGCCCATCACCATGCCCGTCCGTCAATACGAGATTCGAAAGACCCCTATTTCCACCATGAATATCGGGCGTGACAGGTCCCACATGATCCGCACTTGCCAAACTCTTTGCTGAAGGGATCACCGCCTCACGTCCATCACCGGAGCGGTCGCCATCGCGGGATAAGAGACCAAACCAAACACAATATGTGGCCGGGTAGTCGTCCAATGAATTCCATTGAAGGTGAAGGATGAATAATAACCCTTTCATGAGCAGGTATAGAATAACTATTTCCTCTGAGAGAACGTCGACCTCACTTTGTGTCACCGCATATCTATAACCATGACAAATAGGATCATTGTGAAAACTAGCAAAGGATAGCTTTTTCTTCACCGAACGTTCATGTTTAAAAGATGATCTAGCTGGCGGTTTATGCTTGGGTAGTAATCCCAGAGCAACTCTACGCTTGGAAGGGCTTATCAAAACCCATTCAGCGTCACATTCTTTTTGCCAAATCTTGAATTATCTAACCAATTTGGACCTTCATTCCCTAGAGATGAAAGAAACATTTGAATTCCAGACAAGAAACATTTGTATGTGGCCAAGCCAAGACCCCGAGATGTTTGAAATCCATTCCCACATATTGCATGGGGCCCGTAGTAGCCATGGACACATATATGATTTTTCAACCCATATATTGCACTGGACCTTGTGATTTTAGTTCAAATTTTAACTATCCATATTGTATGCCTAGAGAACTCAAAACATATGAAAATGAGAAAAGAACCCTGAATAATTCCATATTTTAGCAAGACGCTCTTATTAGTCCGAGTTGCATCTAAAAAAATTCATGGCGAGAAGATGAGTGGATGTCTTTTTGCCAACGTAAGGTCACGTTTTCCTTATCGGGACCACAAAGATTGCACTGAGAAGCTCCGTTTTGTAAGGGACTTGTGCCTAAAATTATCCCATGTTGGACAATTTTCTAACCATGGCACATATGTGCCATGTCATGACAACATGCCAAGTTTTTTGAATTTCTGACGCGTTTTGATTGATAGTAATTTAAAACCCAAGTTTCTCAACATTTGTGGACGAGCCAAGATGCCGAGATGTTTGAAGTTCATTGCCATTTATTTCCACTAACCTAAATATGAAGCCATGGACACTAATATGATTTTTTATCCCATTTTGATGCAGAGACATTGGGACGATAGTTCAAATTTGAATTATACACATTAAATGTCTAGAAAACTAAATTTATTTTAAAAAATGCCAAACAGACCCTGAATAATTCCATATTTTAGCATGACACAACTAATGGCCGGTGTTCACTTCAGATAAATCTTATTGCAATCCAAACATTTGAAATATCAAGTCTTTCACATAGAGTTCGCGATCATGAATCATGTGTGATAAGGTACAAAATATCTTGGTCCAATCCTCATAATGCATGGCTTAGGATGAAAGCTACTTTGGCTGCATTACACCGTCGGCCAGTTTACCACACTGACTCCTCAAACCATTTTACTTTTCAATCGTCGCCGGCGAAAGATGGGAACGTGGAGGCAACTTCAGCAACCAATTCCGGCCCGAGCGCGACCACATTAGCCATGAGCGCGCTCTCAACATGCTTGAACGCGGCAGATACCTCCGACCAGGCGGCTGCAGCGACCGAAAGGGCAACTACTGTAGCTGACAGGGCTACACCAATAACCAGGACGGGATAGCAAATTGAGAGAACCAGACATCAGTTGTGAGTTCCTCGGCGATCACCGTAGCCCTCATGGCAGACGACCAATCCCATCTCGAGGCCGCCCATGCCCATCTCGTGTCTTTGCTGCACAAATCACATTTTCCTTCTTCGAATCCGGTCGAGAACCCACATCCGTTGACTTGGTAATCACAGAGTTTGTTCGAGCAGGCGTCCATTCGTGGGCGGCCTCCCTAGTGAAGATTGTGACCGTCTATGCCCGGAGCAAGACAACCCACGCCTGACTCATTGCGGCCTTATCTAAAGAGATGGTGGACGAAGACTGCGAAAGGCTGGAGTATGTGGCGACCATGGATCTCCTTTCCTCGGAGGTCGTCAAACGGGAGCTAGTCATCGAGGAGGCGGCTGATACGTGTCCAACGTATCTATAATTTTGGATTGTTCGATGTTGTTATATTATGAATCTTGAATGTTTTACTATTATTTTATAGCAACTTTATATCATTTTTTGGGACTAACCTATTGACATAGTGCCATGTGTCAGTTGTTGTTTTTTCTTTTTTTTACTTCACAGAATACCAGTACCAAACAATGCCCAAACACCGTGAAACTTTTTGAAAAAAAAAATTAGGCCTGAAGACATCGAGGGGACCGAAGAAGAGACAGAGGGGAGGGCCGAGAGGCCATAATCCACCAGGACACGCCAGAGGCCCTCGCGCGGCCTGGTGGTTTGTACCCTCCTCGTGACACCTCCCATGCCATAAAAAAATATTGATTAGGCGAAGAATCGGGATTTGCTTGGCTTGTGTATCCTCTAGCCTGTATTAAGAAAACAACAAAATATGCCTATATTAACTATAAGATACGAAGTAGGAGATTCTCGATGATCGCTCTTGCGAAGGCATGAATGGCGTTGCCACTAACCAATAAAAATACAGTGATGGGGAGAGGAAGAAATCAAGAGAAGAAACAACGGATGCGTTAAGTTTCAAATTTTATAAGTACTCTGACGATACATCCAACCTGCCACTAAAGTAGAGGAGATAAAATACGATCACTGGATTTTAAAATACACTCATTACGGTCATTGTATACGTGTTGATGTGATTATCCGTATTCTATCGAGTTGACCGGTCAAACAGCGTTGGCAATTTTTCAAAAACCTCCTCGAATTGTTCCCGACACAACCCGCACTCCCCTGCGTTCCCCTAGATCGTCTCCTCTCCCCCGAGCTTCCCCGTTCCCCTTTCCGCCACCTCCGTCGACGGCAAATCCCGGACAACTCCGGCCAGGAAGTCCCACCACAACCCCTTGCTACCTGAAGGGAGAGAAGCCGGTCTTGGGGCACGTCGACTTGCCGGCTCCGAACCACCGCGTGATGGACTCGCGGTCGTACGTCTGGCCACTCGAGGACACAACCGGGTCGCGCATCAGATCGAGAGAGATGGGGCACCTGAAGTCCGGCGGCGGCGTACCGGAGGGGGCCGACGAGGGCAATCATGGCGGACGTCCACCTCTCCGCGAGCCGGTCCCAGATCTCGCGCTCCAATATCTCGCTCCCGCTCAGGCACGATCTCCCGCTCGACCTCCTGGATGAGCGCCAGCACGCTGGCCTTGAGCTCCTGCTCGGCCGCGGCCTCGGGCGCGCGGCGCCGGCACTGGCAAGACGCGAGCACAAGGAGGTCCGCCATGTCGTCAGCCAGCCCGAGCTCGCTGACGGGGAGGATATCGAGGAGCATGGCGAGGTCGTGCTGCAGCTCGCGAACGCGCGCGGCAACCTCGTCGGATTGCAGCAGCAGGCGCATGCGGCTGCATGCGGAGCAGTCGGCCACTACGGCCTTGAAGCGCTGCAGCACGAGGAGCACCTCGCGGAGGCACAGCGAGGCAGACCGCGGCAGCCTGGCGACGATCAGGGCGCGTGCGGCGGGGCGGCGGGGTGCAGGGCATAGGCGACCTGTGGCAACAGCGGCTCGGGAGCGGGCGCAGCGCGGGGTGAGGGACGGCGAGCGGGCCCACTGCCATGTAGGTTATTTGACTGGTCAACAGATCCATTTGACCGGTCAATAGAGTCTAATACGGTGCTATACGTTGAGCCAGTGACCGTATAATCATCGCTTCGCGTATGTAGTGATCGTAACGAGCGTATTCCGAAGTGTAGTGACTATATCGTGCTTTGGCTTCAAATACAATGACCACAAGTGTATTTATCTCAAAGTAGAGGTAGAGGAACAAATAGAGCTCGGACATTTGTCAAAGCTTAAACCCGTCACAGAAAATAAGTCTTTACCTTTCATTTTACAAGGCAAGGTAGGTCAATTATCTTACTATTATGCGGTACACTGGTATGAAGTTGAAGACCCATCGGGTGACTAGTTTTTGCTAGTTGTTGGCGTGTTTTCGTGTGTGTTGCTCTTGGCTATGTGCATCTTAGCTATGCAAAGTCCGGAGTGTGTGCTCAAGGTGTTTGTATCTTCTTGATGCTTCAGTTTGAGACAAAAAAAATTCCATCCTTTGTCGAGAAAATTGAAGATCCATCTGGTGACCAGCCTAGCTTGTGTTTCATCCTAGCTTGTGATTCAGACTTTCAGGTGGATTTCAGCCTGTCCAGCTGGTGCTTTACCTGTAAATTAACAACCATGAACTGGATCCGCATACACATGTCTACAATGCATTGCAATGACCGATTCATTAGGAAGATGTACATGTGGTTAATAGGGAACACTGACCAAAGTAGCATTGATTTCCTCTAACAGAGGCTGTACAATGGAGACCAAGGTCATGACGTCTTCCCCCAAATCCTCACGATCCGGGCAGTTTCCCATCAGCAACTGAATGAAGATGTCCCTTTCTGGAATTAGACACAATGCTACCTGACAGTTCAGTTGCAATCATGCTGAGCACGTTAGTTCTGTGGACACAAGTATATATTAGTATATATTACCCTTTATCGAAAAAGCGAACTATAATTATTCAGTGAGCAATCTCCAGAAAATTGCTAGCTTATTTTTCCATGCAAATTTTATAGAGCTAGAATCCATGCTGATGAACATCAGTATGTCAACTGAATAACTGATCAAAGTAGTCGTACGGTCATACCCTGTAAGCAGCCGATGATATCCATCCATGGAATGGCTTCAGGGAGCACTCGTAAGCATCTTCCACCATCTCTTTCAGGGTTGACTCTGGGTTCTTCACCAATCTCTCCAGCAGATGTATCGAGAAACTCACTGACCTAAACCCAACGCTTTTTCGTGACATTTCAGAACTAAGATTTTGAAACAGTAACTAACTTGTACGGTATACGGCAGGAAATGTTTGATGAGCAGACAGTCCCATGGGTAGTTAAGTTACCTAGCCAGCCAGATAATTGCCCTAGTACAACTGTTGGTCTTCTTTGCGGTCCCTTCCTCCACTTCCTCCATCACGATCGCCGTCAAGCTCGCATACTTAAAAGAGTCTCTTGCACAGAGATCTTGTAATCTCTGCAAAAGGGAGATACATGGCTGCAATGACTTCACTGCAATAAACACACGGAGTCGGTGTGCTCGATTGCTTAGTCATGTGAATAAATGCAATGCGGAATGCGGGGCAACATGGGAGTAGGATGATTTCGTTGAAAGATGAATCACCTGAACATTTTGCTGAATGTCTTGCCTGAGGACTAGTAGTGTTGGCCCGATCGCATCTTTGATGGCCAAAAATAAAACACTTGTTAGTTTGGCCTTCAATTTTCATATATGTTTGAAGTGAAACAAGACATGGTGAAACCAAGGTTGAGAACAGAGTATCTCTGAAGAAATCGAGTTGAGTTAGGTAACTAACCAAGGACGTGGAGAAGCTGCTTGGAGGCACGAAGGAGAACCATGGTGGATGACCTAACTTTTTGCCGTTGCTGCTCCTGATCCTCACCATCTCTAGAACTGAGAAAGCAGAGATCCGCCACGGTCATCCTCAGCTCCGACTTGCCCTTCTCGATCTTCTCGTTTTCCATCAGTCCCCTGTATGCTACCTTAGCCTAACATCTGGCCCGATCGATCACCTCGTTATATACACACAAATTCAACCTCATTCACTGCCATTTCCTTGGGACAAATGATATGTGTGGGGGGTGGGGGGGGGGGGTCAACTTCTTGATGCTATTTTTCTAATGATTCCGTCTTGGGTTATCATTTATTGTAAGTGAGAACAGCAAATGCTGTATTATTAGGAGTAAAGTAGGAGGTAGTGGCTCTTTCGCCTGGCTTGGAATAGGATTATTTGCTACGGTTGGTTCAGCTGCCATTGTGCTTGTCAAGGTATCATTCGCATATACAGTTCTGTTAATCAGCCGTCAACTAGTAAGGAGTGACATATAAGTAATGTAATATTACTAAATAGTTACGTCTTGGAGCTGTTCTCTATCTGGCGTATGATTAGGGGTAAAATAAGAGGTGGTGCCTCTGTCGCCTAGCTGGCAAGTGGATGATTTGATGCAGATGGTCAGGAGGGTACGTGTTTAACGGCTGATTAACCTGCTTGTGGGGGTGGGCGGTGTCGTTGAGCCATTGGCAGTTAATCTGCACAAAATATACAATTTTGTTAAAGAGTGGTCAACTACTCAACTGGCCTGCTGTAAACATCCTAAAGATACAAAGAGTGCATAGCGAACGGCTTCGCAAGAAGTTCAAGCATGCGGTTCACGTTGTTGAAAATATAAGAAAATTACTAGGAGATTTAATCCGAATAAACTGTAAATAAAGCATGACGGCAATAACAGAGATTGAACTAATCATACAGACTAGCACAGTAGATGAATAGATTAAATCTATGACACAAACTAGACATAAGAATTCTAGTATGATCTCAAACATAAAGAACAAGATTGCATACGGTTCTGCTCCCAATGTTGATGTTGTCGCCCATTTGGTTGAGGAAGTGGCTGCCAAGACCGGGGAAGAAGTCGTCGTTGAGGAAATCGTTGCTGCCTGCAGTCGCGCGAGTACGCTTACCAAAAACCTGATCACCCCTCTTCCGTACAGGATCACGAGAGGCGGGATTTCGTAGGCCTATTGTCATTTCTCGCGGTGCACGCCGGAAGGAGGGATGAAGAAAACTTGGATGGCGGCGCAATGATCTGGAACGATGCGAAACCATATGTTGTGACGGCGGCTAGGGTTGGCAGGGACCTCGCGTATATATGCACGACAGAGTAGAGAGACGTGGACTAGACCCATGTCCGAGTCGGTTACGGCCCACGATTCGACGTCTCAGATCGTGTCGCGTCTCTGTTATGGACACTCCGTTCCAGACCGGCAAAAATAAGTGCGTACGTATGAGCTCGGCTCAGCTCAAAGCCGCAACCCGCGGCGCTTCGTGACGATGCTTGGCGAGGCCGGCGGCGGAGGAGGAGTACGCAAGGGCCTCTTCTCTTCTCATGCTCGTAAAAGTGCTAGAAGAGCTCACCTTATAAAGTGGTGCAACTCTCTCCCATCTCTCCCAACTAGCAGTATGGTACTAAATATTACTCCCACTTACACCAAACACACAGCCATGCAAGAATGGGTCACGAGAATTTCAGATTTTAGTTGGACTTTGGGCCAAAGGTCTAGTAGCAAAATTTAACAATCCCCCACAAAGTCTCATTGGCACATTTCCTCATTTAGTTCCAAAACATTGTTTATATACCGGTGCTTAATGGAGATTGTTAAGATGAACTTCCATTTCGAATTTTATGATACACTAGATCACAACTTGATAGTAGACTACGGGTTGAACTACAAGCTTCTTGTGGGACTAATTTCACACAAATCCTTGACCGATACTAGGCTGCCGCAAGGCTTCCTCGCGCGTGTAGCGTATCCGTCATACTCCAGGGCTTTCCACGAATTTATTATAGAACACCCAGTTCTCACAGACTGTGACCTTTAACACTCAAATTCATATAGGTGTGTTCATCACGAGATGCTCTACAGGATAGTATCTTTGCTTACTCAAATAAGCCACTTGAAACAAATTAAGATAAGTATCAACCTGCCTTGCAGATTGTGAGAGTATTGCATCTTCTTGGAGAGTAGGTTACCACTACGGAAAACTCATACGGTTGGGCTCAAACCTATCTCCATCGATGCATTTTTTATCACATTACGTGATAAACCCTTTGTGAAGGGATGTGCCAAGTTTTTAGACGTTTGGATTCAATCCAACGCAATAACACCGGAGTTCTTCATTTTTTTGACAGATTTCGCTCTCCTATTCACATGCCTTGAGGAATTCATATTATCCTTAAAGTTGTTTATCTTTCTATCACCGTTTGATTATCATAGTTCATTTGGATAGCGGGTATTGGGTTTTCAACCACAGGTAAGTCCATGAAGAGCTGACGAAGCCACTCTGCCTGAACAGTGGTCGTGTCTAATGATGTGAGTTCTGCTTCCATAGTTGACGTCGTTAAGCTGGTCTGCTTGCAAGACTTCCAGGAAACAATGCCACCACCAAGTGTAAAAATATAACCACTTGTGGCCTTAATCTCATCCGCATCAGATATCCAATTTAACTCACTATAACCCTCCAGGACCCTCGGGTACCTAGTATAGCGAATCCCATAGCTCGTAGTGCCTTTCAAATAGTGAATAACTCTCTCGAGCGCATGCCAATGATCATCTCCCGGGTTTCATACAAACCGTCTTAGTTTGCTCACAGTAAATGAGATGTCAGGCCTCACGGCACTCGCCAAGTATATAGGCAAGCCAATAATCTGAGAATACCTCAGTTGAGTTCAAGCAATCCGTCGATTCTTTCGAAGCAACACACTAGTATCATATGGAGTTGGAGAAAGATTGCAGTCATTATACCCAAAACGACTCAAGACCTTTTCCTCATAGTGAGATTGAAGCATTGTAATCCCACCAGCTTAATGTTCAGAATGGCATCAGCTACTACTAGATGCTTCATCTCAAAACAAAGAGATAAGAAATCCTTAACCTTCTTGATTAAATCAAGGTTGTTTCCAAAGATCAGTATGTCATCAACATACAAACAGAGAATAACTCCCTCGCCCCCACCATGGCAATAGTATACACACTTGTCAACTTCGTTTACAAAAAGTACTGTAGCAGTTAATGTTCTTTCGAACTTCTCATGCCAGTGCTTAAAAGCATGTTTAAGGCCATATAAAGACTTCAATAATTTGCACACCTTTCTTTCCTCACCAGGTACTACAAAATCATCGGGATGATCCACATAAATTACCTAGTGCTACTCTCCATTGAGGAAAGCTGTCTGAACGTCCATTTGATGAACGAGAAGACTGTGTGAGGCAGCCAGTCATAGTAGCACCCGAATAGTGGTCAGTATTGCCACATGTGAGTAGCTATCAAAGAAGTGTTCACCTTCTTTCTAGGTATAACCCTTGGCCACAAATCATTCCATGTACTTTCAAATAGTACCATCAGGTCTAAGCTTTTTCTTAAGCACCCACTTACATCCCACAGGTTTGCACCCATATGGATGATCAATGACTTCCCAGGTTACATTAGCTAGGATGGAGTCCATCTAGCTATGGATAACTTCCTTACAGTGGTGAGCATCAGAAGATGAATATGCTTCTGAAAGAGTCATGGGTGTGTCATCCACGAGGTACGCAATGAAATCATCACCAAAGGACATTGAAATCCTTTGTCTCTTACTCCTTATGGGGGTTCCATTGTCATCCTCCCCGGGATTCTCAATGGGTTCCATCGCAATGGCGGGTTCAAGAACTACAGAAATCCCTAATATGATTAGCTAGGCATATCCTTCATAGGAAATATGTCCTGAAAGAAAGTCGCATCATTCGACTCCGAAATCGTACCAACTTGCATGTCGAATACCTCATATTTTATTATCAAAAATCTAGAACCAATGTTATGAAAAGCATAGCCTATAAGAATACATCCATAGTTTTTGGTCCAAGTTTGCGCTTCTTGGGAATTGATATATTGACTTTTGCCAAATAACCCCAAGTAAGTAGGTAAGAGAGTTTCAGTATTTTCCTTTCCCATTCCTGTAGTGGAGTAACGATTTTATGCTTTGTGGGAACTAAATTTAGGACATGGCATGCAGTCATTAGCGCCTCCCCCCACCCTTTCCTTGGAGAGACCCGAAGTGTCTATCATGGCGTGAACCAAATCAGTTAGAGTTTGATTCTCTCTTTCGGCCACCCCATTTGACTAAGGTGAGTAGGGAGGCATTCTCTCATGGATTTTACCATGTTCTGCACAAAACGAATCAAAATTGTTGCAAAAATACTCTCCACCTCGATCAGACCTAAGCCGTTGAATTTTTTGATCAACTTGGTTCTTCACTTCAGCTTTATAGTTTTTGAATAAATTTAAAGTCTCATCTTTTGATTTCAGAAGATGCACATAATAGTATCTAGTGTAGAAATCAATCAACATCATGAAGTATTTCTTTCCATGTGTTTTCAACATGCCATTTATCTCACAAAGATCAGAATGCATAAGCTCTAGTGGCACCAAGTCTCTCGCCTCTGTAGTCTTACGTGACTTGCGAGGTTGCTTAGCTTGCATAGACACTTGGCAATTTGAGCCCTTGACAATATGGAATTTCAAATTTAAACTCATATTGGCTAGCCGCATCATGCAACCAAAGTTAATATGACAAAGTCGTGAATGCCAAATATTGGACTCATTATTGTGGCAAACATTATTAATAACTTTAGTGCAAATATCTGACAAGGACAGACCAAGCCTCCGCACTCATAGCCTTTTCCAACAAATTGTCCATACTTAGATATTACAACTTTATTCGACCAGAAAACCAACTTAAACCCATGTCTACACAAACATGAATTACTAACGAGATTTTTATTGATGGTGGGCACATGATCATCGTTCTTCAAGCGCACGATCTTCCCCAAAGTAAACTTTAGATCGACCTTACTGATACCTCGAACAATGGCATGTGACCCGTTACCCATCAGCATGGGAGAAGTCCCTGTGACCTGATAAGAATAAAACATGGAGGCATCAGCACAAACATGTAAAAGTTGGGGAATGTTGCATGGGAAACAAAAAAATTTCTACGCACACGCAAGATCTATCCATGGTGATGAGCATCTACGAGAGGGAGAGTGGATCTATATACCCTTGTAGATCGCTAAGCGGGAAGCGTTAAGAAATATGGTTGATGTAGTTGAACGTCTTTGCGATCCAAATCGCTAGCCGTCCTGCGATCCAATCACGATCCATCCCGATCTAGCATCGAACGGACAACACCTCCGCGTCCAGCACATGTACAACTCGATGATGATTTCCGCCTTCTTGATCCAGCAAAAGGGAGCGGAGAGGTAGATGAGAAATCTAGCAGCACGACGGTGCAGCGACGGTGCTGGTGGAACTAATCCGGCAGGGCTTCGCCTAAGCACCACCAAAACTAGGGGAGTCGATCTAGTGGGGAGAGAGGGTTGGACCGTGGCTTAGGGTTGGGTATGGCTGCCCTCTCTCCCCTCCAATATATATAGGAGGGATGGGAGGACCAGCTCCCCTAGGGTTTCCGCTAGGAGTTTGCCGAACAGGAGGTGGAGGAGTCCACCTCCAATCCTACTCCAAGTAGGATTCCAATCATACAAGGATTTCCTTCCCCCACTTGCTGGTTTTCCCTTTCCCACACCTCTAGCCACATGGGCCCTCAGGGGCTGGCTTGCCCAGACCACTAAGGTCTGGTGCGCCACCCCTAAGGCCCATGTGTCCTCCCAGCATGGGTGGCCCCTCCTGATGGCCTTCCGGAACCCTTCCGGCACCCCCGGTACACTACTGTAATACTCGAAACTTTTCCCGAGACCAAAATGGGACTTCCTATATATCGATCTTTACCTATGGACCATTCCGGAGCTCCTCATTACGTCCGGGATCTCATCCGGGACTTCGAACAACCTTCGGTCACCAACAAATATATGTCACTATGACCAAAACGTCACCAAACGTTAATTGTGCAGACCCTGCGGGTTAGAAAACTATGTAGACATGGCTGAGACACCTCTAGGGTCAATAACCAATTGTCGGACCTGGATGCCCATATTGGTTCCTATATATTCTATGAACAAATTTATCGGTTGAACCTCTATGTCAAGAATTCGTTTAATCCCGTATGATGTTCCCTTTGTTCTTCGGTATGTTACTTGCCCGAGATTCAATCGTCGGTATCTCTATACCTAGTTCAATCTTGTTATCGGCAAGTGCCTTTACTCATTTCATAATACAAGATCCCGTGGGTAACACCTTAGTCACTTTGCTTGCAAAGATTGGTGTGATGTTGTTTTATCGAGTGGGCCCTGAGATACCTCTACTAGTGCAGAACCGGCCTTTAGTCGCGGGTCGTAAGGGCCTTATGTGCCGGTTCTCGAACCGACATTAAAGGTTGGGGACTAAAGCCTACCCCCTTTAGTGCCGGTTCAACACGGCCCGCCATGAAAGGCCCTCCACGTGGCATCCGGTGGCGCCGTGGGCTGGGGGACCTTTAGTCCCGGTTGGTAACACCTGCCAACCGGGACTAAAAGTATTTAGTTTTTTTATTTTTTTTATTTTTCCTTTTAATTCTTTAGGGTTTTATGAATTAATTATGGTTTAATTTTCCTTTTAATTTTGTGTTTTCCATTTAATTAATTTCCATTTCAAACATATATTACGCTACTACGTACATACTGTACACACGTTGTGCATGCACATATATATAAATATAAATAAAATTTCTCGTAGAACTGCGATCACATATATATATATCATCGAATTGCTAGTACAACGACCATTCACACACACACACAAATATATCTATATATATATATATATATATATATATATATATATATATATATATATATATATATATATAATACCCCTACTTGCACATGATCCTTTATGGTTCATATTATTATTAAGTGATGTGTTGTCATCCTATGTTGTTTGAGTATGTTTGTTTTTTCCTATGGGTTGATAGATGTTCTTGATATTTTTGAGCTGCGTGTTTTATTTTGGTTTTGTCCTATGGTGTCTTCCATGCCGCACATACGTGGGGGATTCCCGCTATAGGCTATTGCATACGTTCATGATTCGCTTATACGGGTAGCGACGGTGGCATCAACTTATACACGAGTAATTGGGTTATCGTGTATCGGAGTAAAGAGCACTTGTTACTTAATGCTATGGTTAGATTTTAGCTTAATAATATTTACTACTTGCGGATGTTTGCAAGAGTTCAAATCATAAGTTCATATGATCCATGTACGAAAAGTATGTTAGCTCATGTCTCTCCCTCATATAAAATTGTAATAATGATTACCAATCTAATTATTGATTGCCTAGGGCAATCTCCAAACTCCTACCATCACTTTTCAACACTCGTTATATTAACTTAGTTGTTCTTTTATTAAAACATCACCTAACTTTATTTTCTTATTCTTTATTATCTTGCAAAACTTTCTCCATACACCTACAAAGTACTTTGAGGTTTATTCTCGCAAAGTAGTTTATTTCTTATACAAGGTATAGTGAACATTGTTACACATCGAGTTGTGTTGGTGGCTGATACAACTTCATAAAATATTAATTCTACCTTTAGTTCCTCGCTGGGATCGACACTCTTATCGAAAAAGGCTACAAACGATACCCTATACTTGGGGGATATCAAGATCTTCTTTTGGCGCCGTTGTTGTGGAGCAATAGCGTAGGGTGGATATTGTCGTGTTTACTTGTTTGTTTTATCTCTAAGTAATTTTAATTTTCTTTTCTAAGATGTTTTATAACGTTAGTTATGAATATGGAACACGAAATATAGGAAATAGTAATTGGAAATGCTACTCATGGAGATGGAGACCCTCTTAAAACTCTCAATGTTGGCTATGTGGAAAACATTAAATACTACTTTGGTAAACCTGAAAAATTGTGATGGCCTCGCATATAAGGGGTGATAGAGTTGCTTCTTTTTTGGGAGCTTATTCAAACAAAACTTTTAAGTTAAGCGTGCTTGGCTTGGAGTAGTTTTAGAATGGGTGCACGAGTGAGGACAAAATGCGCTGAAAAGACTAATATTGATCTACGGGGTCAGTCTAGATCCCGTCAGGGATGACGGCCAGTGGCGAATGTGCCCGGTACCTTACAAGTTGGTATCAGAGAGGACGCTCGTGGTTATACGGATGTTACCGACAGGTTCGCGATCATGTTTTTCTTGATGTTTGTGACCCGTCGTGGCACACGACATGACACATGTACAGTACTAGACGCACAAACCTATGTAGCAAGAGGGAACATTCCTATGGCCCGACGAGGACGCTGGCTTCTCCGCGTGGGGTTGTATGTAATATCCTAGCATATAAGGAATGATAGACTACTCATATAAATAAGGAATTCCTTCTTTTCCGAAAGCCCATTCGAACATAACTCTCAAGTTAAGCGTGCTTGGCTTGGAGTAGTTTTAGGATGGGCGACCGATCGGAAAGTTGGTCCTTGGTGCCCACGAGTGAGGACAAAGTGCGGAGAAAAGACTAGTATTGAGATCTTCAGCGCTAGTACAGATCCCGTCAGGGGTAATGGATGACGAGGAATACCTTAGGAATTGTCGCTTTACTAAAAAGGGAAAACACTTATGATATCAAATTAAAAAGCTGCGTTGGTATGCTTTGGAATTTATTCATAAAATGTGATTATAATTGTTGCTCTAAGATGATGGCTCCACAACTTCCCATAAAATGTGAATTTAATAATAATAAAACCTTGGTTTCGTATGCTAATGGTATATATGATTACGATAATGTGGAACAAATTGAAGAATTTATTGATTTTTAGGGTGCCTATGAAATTGAATCTTTGTTCGAAAAGTATGAAAATTATGATGATGCTCTTTACATATCTGAAAATTATGCTATACTTAAATATTGCTATAAGAATTATGAATACAATGCCACTCTTGATAAATTTATTGAGGAAGTCTCCTCTGTCGAAAAAGAGATTAATATTTTACATGAATCTATGAAAGAAGAGATCGCTAAAACTATGAGCTCATTAAATGAAAAACTATGAACAAAATGAGAAAGAGCGGATAGCTATTCGTATCCACCTTCTAGTGAGAGTAACTCTTTAACTTATATATATTTTAATTTTTCTTCGTGCTTACCAAATGATGAATGCTACGATAATTGTTATGATCCCCTGGATGAATTTGAGATGTCTCAATTTAATGAACTTGATGCCTGCTATGCTTGTGGCCATGATGCCAATTTAAATTGTACTTATGAAAATGAATTTTCTAATACACATGATGAATTTGATGACTAGCCAGCTCGGGTGCGTCATGCATGCGCGCGGCCGTTTGTTGGCTGGTTAGCCATGTGTACGTGCGTGACGTGTGTGTGTGCAAGCATGGTTAGTGGCCGGATCTTGCGTGCGTGCATGTGCTGGTGTCTCTGTGTCAGCCGGTATAAAACCCCTACTCGTCCTTGTACTGAACTGGCCCGGTAAGTGTCGAGTCAGTGTATGTGAGCAAGAAAAAAGTGAGGCCGCTCATACGACCAAGGCGTCGTTCCTGCAGTGAGGTTTTTGTGTGTCAAAAAATAGTGTTTTTTTTCTCTCATCTTTGTCCGTGCGAGTGAGAGGGAGGTAAAGTTCATCCCGGGTTTGTCCCAACAATCCCGATCCCCTGACTTAACAACGAGTAAAGTCAGACCGGTCTTCCCTTCGTCAATGCCCGTGCTTCCCCGTCAAACACTCTACGCGCGCTACTAGCCACCAGAGCTGATGATTGTTGTTGATGAATGATTCTGGAATGATTTGGGATGTGGCGCCGACGTTTTCAGAGCATCTTCAAAAGCAGCCCCATTTCGGGCAGCAAAATTGGACCGGAGCAAATATTTCTCAACGAAAAAGTGGAGTCAGCAAGAGCTGCCCTAAAGCAAGGCACATAAACATTGAAACATCTTCCCACGCAAAACAAAAAAAAAACATTGAACCATCTTATTTTCACTACAAACTTTGATTCGAACACGGCAATGTTTAATAACAAAACCATCCAATCTTTCAAATTAAACTAGTAAGAACATTTAAACATTGCTTACCACTACGGCAACTAAACTCAACAGCTACGAGAGAACCAAACTACTACTACGACTGTTTAAAAAGTACTACTCACCTTCATGCTCAAGCTTGTCCCAGTCAATGTCCGAACCCTTGTCATGCGGACTCGACTTTGCTCGTGGAAGGCCCTGCCTCATTGCACATCTCGAGATCCCACGCCCTCTTCTAGTCCCACTCCTGTGGTGCCGATGGCAAGACGTGTCCTGCTTCTTGCAGGGATGCCACATGATGAAAATTAAGCTTAGAGCATGAAAATCGGAAGTTTCACCACCCGGAAGATGAACTTCAAAGGCATGGAGTTCGAGGGGGAGCAGTAGGACGGAGGCGTCGAGACAAGGCAGAGGAGAGGGTCGGTGGCATCACGGATAAGCCAGAGTAACCATAGTTAAAGGTGGACCAGCCGGAGGAGGTGGTGACCGTGGTGATGCAGTTGACGCCAAGCGGTGGTTGAGCTGTCGATTGGCCTTGAGACGCAGGTAATCTGGGCGTTCGGTGCAGGTGGTGGCGGCGGCATTCGGTGCGGTGGCAGGGGATTTTGCTGCGAGCGGTCGCAGGAGGAGACGACCGTAAGGTACGGGGTATGGAATGTGTATTTGGGCAGCTGACAGTGTGCCGCATATATGTAACGGTCGCGCATCAATTTAGGGCAGGTTGAAAGAAATTTTAAGCTACTTTACATTTTTGGGCAGCTTTTGGAGGAAAATTTTGCTCTCTAAACGACCCAGAAGCAATTGCTCCACCTTAATAGGGTAGCTGTTAGAGGTGCTCTAAGAACTAACATAAGCGGGATATTCACTATAGCACGCTTGTTTAGTGTCCCGTATATTGTAGAGTATAGTTTCTTGAATGACTTTGAGCACCTTTTTGAAAACATGGATAATTTATTTTAAATATGTGAAAAAATAGAAATTCCAATTTATTTTCAAAAACACGATCAAAATTTAGCTATTCAAAAGTTTCTTCAAAATTTGTTAACATTTTCTATGAAACAAAAAAAAAATCTGTAAATGTTATTCTTCTTAATGTTCTTAGCATTGTTATAAAAAAATTGAACAACTTATGTCAGAATATTTTATCAGGGAAAATAAAACCCTGCACAAATTTTGTAAAGTGTCAATAGAAATTGAACCCGTGTGTGGTGTGTGTTCTTTGAAACCTACGACAAACATTGTTTTAATATCTTGAACATTTATTGAAATTCCCCTAAAAATTGACAATGTGAACATTCTTTTAGTTTGTGAGAACAAATTCAAAATGATAATAAATTGTTAAATCTAGAGAACATGAGAATGCTGAAAATGATGAAAACTATGATCCACATATTATGTCTGGATCTCCAACTAGAATTGAAATGCCACAGATACCTGATGGTTATGTTATGGATGGGGAGATAGCTAGAGACTTTCTGCCTTGTAATGATTGAGATGATCTTAAGAAATTACTTAGTAAGCTGAACGAAAAAACTATGAGGGGAGAAACAAATTATGATCCTAAGTCTTCTACTTCTCCTATCGGTGTTACTGATAAGGATTATGAATTCTCTATTGATCTCGAGTTAATTACTTTGATAGAATATGAACAATTTCATAGTTATGAAACATAAACTGTTGTGGCATACATTATCAAATTAAATGATATTGTAATCTTATTTTCTTATGAGGAAAAAATTCACTACTACTATATCCTTAAGCTTTTTCCTTTCTCATTAAAGGTGATCCTAAGAAGTGTGTTTCATACTCTTGCTCCTGCCTGTGTAAATAGTCCCCAGGATATAATACATTAGTTCTCTGAAAAATATTTTCCTGCTCATAAGAAAAAAGTTGCTTTATAGAATTTTTTTAACTTTGTGCAATCTGAAGACGGGAATTTCCATCAACCTCGGGGGAGGCTTCTCCAATTAGTTAAAGCTTTGTTTGATCATCCTCTCAGAAAATGAAATACTTGATATCTTTTATAATGGACTAACCGATGCTTCTAGGGACCACCTAGATAGTTGTGTAGGTTGTGTTATCAGGGAACAAATTTTCGGGCAGGCTGAAGAACAATTGAATAATATCTTAAAGAATGCCAATGACTGGACGGTTCATGAAGCACCGCCGGAACCTATTTAAAAGAAACGCCATGATGATTGATCGCTCAAATATGTATGTTAAGGATCATCCGAAAAGAAATGACATGATGATTGGTTATTTGACTGACTTGATGTTTAGAAGTGCTAATGATGTCAATAGTTTGGGTAAACATTCAATCATGGTTTATACTCAGTTAGAACAAGTCGCTAAGTCACCAAATGATTTGCTTTCTGGAATGAATAATAAATTGAATGATCACGCTATTAGAGTTATGACTAGAGGGGGTAGAATAACTCTGCAGCTCCTTTATCCTAAAGTACATCCTAAAAGCATTGAGAAGGATTCTCAGAACATAAATAATGATGCACCTAGTTCATCAAAAAAGAAAAAGGAAAATAAAAATAAAAATGATAAAACTTGGTATGCTTCTGGTGAACCTGTGGAAGAAAAACCTCGTGAGAATCATAATGATGTTTCTATTTCTGATGCTGAGACACAATCTCATAGTGAACAACCACCTAATGATAGTGATAATGAGAATAATGATGTGCATGATATTGCTCATCCAGATAATGAAAAAGAATCTGATATTGATGTAGAAAAATAACCTCCAGCCAAACTTGATGGCCACCTCCTGAGAATAAATGTTATGATAAGATGGATTTCATTCCTAGAAAACATGCACTAGCACAGACAACTCCTATACAAATGGTTTTTTCCCCTTTCCGTGATGTAGTTTTAAACGGTCACCTTGCATGTGCATGCAATAGGGGTGCTGATACTTGTGATCTGCGTTGGGTTTACCATGAAGAGAAACGGGTAATTGCAGCACAGTACGGATAAGTATTTTCCTCAGCTAAAAGCCAAGGTTTATCGAACCAATAGGAGTAACACGCAATCACCGTCTTCAACAAATATGCATACAGAGAAACAAACACTTGCACCCACCATAGGCAAGAGGGTTGTCAATCCCCTTGGACTCGTTATTTACAAGCAAGTGAAGAGTTTAGATAATAGTTGATAAATATAAATTGTAAAAAAATGGCATCAAGGTACTCCACTAATGGAAAATAGGGCTTTGGTCCTGGCCAGATCAGAGCATTAGTCCCGGTCGTGTTACGAACCGGGACTAATGGGAGCATCTGTCCCGGTTTGAGCGGCTAGGACGCTAGCCGAGCCTCGGCAGACATCAGTCCCGTTTCACCTGGGACGTTTACTACTGGTTCCAGCCACCAACCGGGACTAAAGGGGTTTCTGGCCAAAAGTCCCGGATTGTGTACGGAACCTGGAATAAAGGTAGGCCTTTTTTCCCGGCTCTAGATACAAACCGGGACTAATATTTTGCCTATATATATCCAAGCCCCCCATCTCCTCTGGTTTTTGGCCGTGGAAGGGTGGGAGGTGTGTGTTACTCTGTTCTCACCTCATATGCACATGAGGTGTTTGACGAAATACCCAAGCCACACTTAAGCTTTCTCCTCTCCAGGCTCAACATCCAAGCTACATTGTCCCCAAGATTTGTCTAGGTTCGGCTGTGCACCAACTACACAAGTATTCTAAAAGGTTAGCAACTTTATCCTTTCATCTCTCACTGCTAGTTTATCTCATTTCAAATTCTCTAGAAGTAGAGTGGTTTGTGGGTTTTAGTGGAGGAGTTTATGTGAGAGTTCATTTGCTATAGATGCACAATTTGAGCTCAAATTAACTTCTTAGATTCTGCACATGTGCAGGGTGCCGTCCTGTCCCCATCCCCGTCCTCACTACCGTCGATCGCACGCGTCGACCTCGTCGCCGGCACCACCGTGTTGAGCCTCTTGTTCTTATCTTCTTTTTAAAATTAAAAAATTCTTACTTGTATGATTTAGATAGCTACTTGTATAATTTTCTTACTTTTATTATTGTTTGTTATTATATAGTCACATGGTTTTGGTATCCGCCCCTGTCGGCTCTCATCTGGTGTATGATTCATATGTGGTATATTATCTTTTATAACTATTTGTTTCATTTAGTGTTTATGATAATTATGCCAACCAACGTGACATAGATGTTTTTTCTAAGAGGTATATGAACTGGAAATTCCAACCAACCCTATTGTCGAGAGGTTAAATTTGGTTGAAAATGAAAAAAAATACTTGAAAGAAAAATTGAGAAGAATTGAAGAGGAGAAGATGAAATTGGAGTTGCATGTTGCCGATGTCATCGACAATCAAAGGATCCAGATGGATGCAATGCGCTTGATGATTAGAAAATATGACATTGATAATGTGGCTTGGTATCAATATGCTATTGGATCAATTATTACCTTAGTTGCGACTTTGATCGCGTTTGTTGTTGTATTTAAATGTTTTACATAGTTGTATGTTAATTTCAATGGATGTTTTAATTACATGCTCTAGAGAGATGTATGTTGTTCTATGAGAACTATATGTAGGAACTTTATGTATTTATTTTTTTCATTAATAACATTTGAACATTACTGTACTTTGGTTTTAATGCGATGATGAAGTTGTATTAATTTGGTCACTTCTCTATTCATGATGTTTTGTAATGGTTTTTGATATACCTAATTATATAATGCACGTAGATGAACCAGCAATGGATGTACGGTGACCGACGCACCTCCGACTACATTGAGGGCCTGCATAATTTTCTCGAAGTGGCTGAGGCAAACAAGCAGAATGGTTTTATGTATTGTCCATGTACTGTTAGTGGGTATATGAAGGATTACTCTTCCCCGAAAACGCTTCACTTCCACCTCCTTGAGAAGGGTTTCATGCCACACTATAATGTTGGGACCAAGGACGGAGAAAGAGGGGTTATGATGGAAGACAATGAAGAAGAAGAAGATGATGACAACTATCCTATGTTCCCTGAATATGGTGATACCGCAACAGGGGATGCTGAAGATCAAGAGGCACCAGATGTGCTCGATGATGATCTTCACCGGGTCATTAATGATGGATAGAGAGAATGCGAAAGTGAAAGGGAGAAGTTGAAGTTTGATCGCATGTTAGAGAATCGAAAAAAACGTTGTATCCAAATTTGCGAAGATGACAATACAAAGCTCGGTACCACACTGGAATTGCTGCAATGGAAGGCAGACAATGGTGTATCTGACAAGGGATTTAGTTCTCTACTGAAAATAATGAAGAATAAGCTTTCAAAGGATAACGAATTGCCTGAGAGTATGTATGAAGCAAAGAAGGTTCTCTTCCCTCTAGGATCAAAGGTTCATACGATACATGCATTCCCTAAGACTACATCCTCTACCATGGTGAGTACGAGAATTTGAATGCATGCCCAATATGCGGTGCATTGAGGTATAAGATCAGACGAGATGACCCTGGTGATGTTAAGGGCGAGCGCCCCAGGAAGAGGGTTCCGGCCATGGTTGAAATGTCTGTTCAGAAACAAAAAGCATGCCAAGTTGTTGTGATGGCACGCAGAAGACCGTAAGAAAGACGGGAAGTTGAGAGTACTCGCTGACGGGTCTTAGTGGAGAAAAATCGAGAGAAAGTTGTCGGACTTTGCAGATAACGCAAGGAACGTATGGTTTGGTTTAAGTGCAGATGGCATTAATCCTTTTGGGGAGCAGAGCAGCAATCATAGCACCTGGCCCATGACTCAATGTCTCTACAACCTTTCTCCTTGGTTGTACATGAAGCGGAAGTTCATTATGATGCCATTGCTCATCCAAGGCCCTAAGAAGCCTGGCAACGACATTGATGTGTACCTAAGGCCATAGTTAAAGAACTTTCAAAGCTGTGGGATAAAAAAGGTGTACGTGTGTGTGATGAGCACAAACATCAGGAATTTGAGCACAAACAACAGGAATTTGACCTACGAGCATTGCTTCTTGTAACCATCAATGATTGGCCTGCTCTTAGTAACCTTTCAGGATAGACAAACAAGGGATAAAACGCATGCACGCACTATTTAGATGATACCCAAAGTATATATTTGGAAAAACACACGAAGAATGTGTACCCGGGACATCGTCGATTTCTCCCGACCAAGCATGCCTTAAGAAGGAAAGGCAAGCATTTCAAAGGTGTGGTAGATCACCGGAGGAAGCACGTCCTTCGTACTGGTGATGATATACTTTTTATGGTCAAGGATTTACAACTAATATTTGGAAAGGGTCCTAGCGGACAATCTATTCCGAATAACACTGGAGGACACGCACCCATGTGGAAAAAGAATCTATATTTTGGGAAGACCTAGAGGTCCGCTCCGCAATCGATGTGATGCACATGACGAAGAATGTTTGCGTGAAGCTTCTAGGCTTCTTGGACGTGTATGGGAAGAGAAAAGATACATCGGCGATACGAGAGGACCAACAACGTGTGAACGGAAAAGATGGCATGCATCCAAAGCAGTATCAAGGTCCTGCCAGCTACGCTTTGAATTCCTGCTTAGTATCAAGGTTTCGTCTGGCTTCTCATCGAATATAAAGGGAATAATAAACAAGGAAGGGGAAAAAAATTCAGAACCTTAAGTCTCATGACTACCACATGATTATGACGCAACTGCTTCTGGTTGCATTGAGGGGGCTTCTAAGAGAAAATGTTCGATTAGACATTGTGAAGCTATGTGCATTCCTCAATGCAATTTATCAAAAGGTAATCGATCCAGAAATCATACCAAGGTTACAGAATGATTTGGTCCAATGTCTTGTCAGTTTTGAGTTGGTGTTCTCACCACCCTTCTTCAATATTATGATGCACAACCAAGTTCACCTAGACGACAGGATTGCCATTTCGGGTCCTGTATTTCTACACAATATTTTCCCCTTTGAGAGGTTCATGGAAGTCTTAATAAAAATATATGTTCATAACCTTGCTAGGCCGGAAGGAAGCATCTCCACAGGCCATCAAACAGAGGAGGTCTCTTGGTTTGGTGTTGACTTTATTCGTGACCTTAAGCCGATTGGTGTCCCTCAATGTTGGTATGAGGGGAGAATGAGTGGAAAAGGCATGCTAGGGGCGGATTCAATAATATTTAGGGAGGGGCATTCTTGGGCGCAAGCACGCTACACAGTTTTACAAAATTCTATCTTGGTGGCCCCGTATATCAATGAACACAAGAATATTCTATGCTCCAAACTCCCGGAGCAGTCTAATGACTGGATTACACATGAATACATCAAGACTTTTGGCGGTTGGTTGCAAGTACATCTCATGTGTAACAACACTGTTGGAGATGAGCTATGCTTGTTGGTCAGGACACCATCTTTGACTCTATTGACTTACCAAGGGTACGAGATAAATGGGAATACATTTTACACGATTTCCCAAGATAACAAGAGCACCAACCAAAATAGTGGTGTCCGTGTTGATGCAGCAATCACCAATAGGGCGAAGGATAGATATTATGGTTACATAGAGGAGATATGGGAACTTTACTATGGACATGAATTTAGGGTCCCTTTGTTTCGTTGGAAATTGGTCAATCTATTAGGAGGCGGGGTACAGGTAGACCCACAATACCGAATGACAAAAGTGGATTAACAATCTTGGGTGCACAGACGAACCATTCGTCCTAGCCAATGATGCCGCGCAGGTTTTCTATTGCGAATACATCATGCGATGAGCCAAAACGCCTCATAGATAAGGAAAGATGTGGACGGGTCTACCAAATTGAGAAACAGAAAAGATAAGAAACTGAATACATCATACGATGAGCGAAAGCGCCTCATAGTTCTTTCAGGGAAAAGAAACATTGGGAGAGTGGAGGACAAGACAGACATGTCTAAAGATTATGAAAAGTTTCATGAAATTCCTCCTTTCAAAGTGAAGGCTGACCCAAGCATCCTATTAAACGATGAAGATTATCCATGGTTACGGCGCAATAATCAAGGGACATACACGAAGAAAAATTGAAGAATTTCTCTTTAGTGAAGACGACATATCAGATGGTACGATTGTTCAAGTAACTGTTCAACATATACAAGATAACCAAATATTTTGTACCTTTGGTTCTGGGTTGAAAGCCATGGTTATGCTCGATAACTATGTTCATGATGGCTTTGATCTAGATATCACTAGAGTTAAAATTCAAAAAAAGAAATCTCTTTGTAATAGATGAGTTTTCGTACGAAACCATTATACTTCGAAAGAGATTGTCCAGTTTGTACATGAAGTGCATTTAATTTTTGTCGTAACCCTCTAAACATTTTAGCAAATGCTATGTGGATGAAATTTTATAGCATGCCAAGTTTCAACCTTTTCAGAGTTCATTTGTAGTGCTTTTCAATTTCGTGGTCATTTAGCTCAAAATAAATCATTAAATGCATAAAAAATAGCAAATGAAGTCAGAAAATGTTTGAAAATTGATGATGTGGCTTTGAATGGTCATACTGAATGCACAAAAAGTATGGAGTTAAAATATGTTAAAAAATGAAATCCCTTCGTAATAGATGAGTTTTTGTCCGAAACCCGGATGCTCCGAAAGAGATTGTCCAGTTTGTACACAAAGTGCATCCATTATTTGCCTCAACCCTCTAAACTTTTTAGCGCATCCTATTGTTGGGGAACGTTGCATGGGAAATAAAAAATTTCCTACACACATGCAGGTCTATCCATGGTTTTGAGCATCTACAAGAGGGAGAGTGGATCTACGTATCCTTGTAGATCGCTAAGCGGGAAGCATTAAGAAACGCGGTTGGTGTGGTCGAACGTCTTTGCGATCCAAATCGCCGAGCGTCCCGCGATCCAATCACGAGCCGCCTCACGATCCGTCCCGATAAAGCACCGAACGGATGGCACCTCCGCGTCCAGCACACGTATGGCTTGATGACGATCTCCTCCTTCTTGATCCAGCAAGAGAGATCGGAGAGTAAGAAGAGTTCTCCGGCAGCGTGACGGCGCTCCGGCAATGGTGTTGGAGTTACTCCGGTAGGGCTTCTCCTAAGCACTGCAGAAAACCGATCTAGAGGAGAAACTATGCACTAGAGGAACGGGTAGAACGTGGCTGGAAAATCTGTGCAAAAACCCCAAATCCACCAGTATATATAGGAGGATAGGAGGAGAGGCTTGGCGCAAGGGCAAAGCCTCCTTGCCTTCGGTCGAAGTGGGGAGGAGAGGAGGACTCCTCCTCCAATCCTAGTAGGACTAGGATTCCTCCCTTTTTGGCCTTTTTCCACCTTTTTCCTTTGGGCTTTTTCTCCCCAGACGCATGGTCCTTGTGCGGTACTTCCACCAGCCCACTAAGGGCTGGTAATCACTTTTCCACAGGCCATGAATACTCTTGGGTCGAAATACCCCTCCCGGTGGTCTCCCGGTACACTACCTGCACTGCCGGTACACTACCGATGAGTCCGAAACTTTTTCGGCGACCAAAACAGGACTTCCTATATATGAATCTTTACCTCCGGACCATTCCGGAGCTCCTCGCAACGTCCAGGATCTCATCCGGGACTCCGAACAACCTTTGTCCACCATCATACATAACTCTATTCTACCGAAACTTCACCAAACCTTAAGTGTGCAGACCCTGCAGGTTCGAGAACTATGTAGACATGACCGAGACACCTCTACGGTCAATAACCAATAGTGGGACCTGGATGTCCATATTGGTTCCTACATATTCTACGAAGATCTTTATCGGTCGAACCTCTTATGTCCAGGATTCAGTTTAATCCCGAACGTTTCCTTTGTTCTTCGATATGTTACTTGCTCGAGATTCGATCGTCGGTATCTCCATACCTAGTTCAACCTCGTTACCGGCAAGTCTCTTTACCCGTTCTGTAATACAAGATCCCATGGCTAACACTTAGTCACATTGCTTGCAAGGCTTGTTGTGATGTTGTATTACCGAGTGGGCCTTGAGATACCTCTCCGTCACACGGAGTAACAAATCCCAGTCTTGATCCATGCCAACCCAATAGACATCCTCGGAGATACCTATAGAGCACCCTTATAGTCACCTAGTTACGTTGTGACATTTGATACACACAATGTATTCCTCCGGTGTCAGTGAGTTGCAAGATCTCATGGTCATAGGAACATATACATGACATGCAGAAAACAGTTGCAATAAAATGGCACGATCATATGCTATGTTTGTAGTTTGGGTCTTGTCCATCACATCATTCTCCTAATGATGTGATCTTGTCTATCAAATGACATCTTATGTCCATGGTCAGGAAACCTTAACCATCTTTGATAAACAAGCTAGTTCACTAGAGGCATACTACGGACACGGTGTTGTCTATGTATCCACACATGTATCCATGTTTCCAATCAATACAATTCTAGCATGGATAATAAACAATCATCATGAACAAGGAAATATAATAATAAACACTTTAGTTATTGCCTCTAGGGCATATTTCCAATAGTCTCCCACTTGCTCTAGATTCAATAATCTAGTTCACATCACTATGTGATTTACATTATAATGAATCGAACACCCATGCAGTTCTGTTGTTGATCATGTTTAGCCCTTGGAAGAGGTTTAGTCAACGGGTCTGCATCATTCAGATCCGTGTGCACTTTGCAAATATTTATGTACTTCTCCTCGATGTTATATCATATGGAATTGAAGCGTCGCTTTATGTGTCTGGTCCTCTTGTGAAACCTTGGTTCCTTGGCCAGGGCAATGGCACCAATGTTGTCACAGAACAGGCTCATTGGATTCAGTGCATTGGGCACTACTCCAAGATCTGTCATGAACTGCTTCATCCAGACACCTTCCTTTGCCGCCTCCGAGGCTGCGATGTACTCCGCTTCGCACGTAGAATTGGCTACCACGCTTTGCTTGGAGCCGCACCAGCTTACCGCTCCCCCGTTTAGAATAAATACGTATCCGGTTTGCGACTTAGAGTCATCCGGATTAGTGTCAAAGCTTGCATCGACGTAACCCTTTACGACGAGCTCTTCATCACCTCCATAAACGAGAAATATTTCCTTAGTCCTTTTCAGGTACTTAAGGATATTTTTGACCCCTTGCGAGTGCTCCATTCCAGGATCACTTTGAAACCTTCCGGACAGACTTATGGCAAGGCTGACATCATGTCTTGTGCACAACATTGCATACATGATAGAACCTATGGCTGAAGCATAGGGTATGACACTCATCTCCTCTCTATCTTCTGCAGTCACTGGGCATTGAGTCTTACTCAACTTCACACCTTGTAACACAGGCAAGAACCCCTTCTTTGACTGTTCCATTTTGAATTTCTTCAAAACTTTATCAAGGTATGTGCTTTGTGAAAGTGCTATTAAGCGTCTCGATCTATCTCTATAGATCGTAATGCCTAATATGAAAGCATCTTCTCCTAGGTCCTTCATTGAAAAACTCTTGTTCAAATATTCCTTCATGCTTTCCAGCATTTCTACATTGTTTCCAATCAGTAATATGTCATCCACATATAATATTAGAAACGCTATAGAGCTCCCACTCACTTTCTTGTAAATAGAAGCTTCTCCATAAACTTGTATAAACCCAAACGCCTTGATCACCAAATCAAAGCGCTTATTCCAACTCCGAGATGCTTGGACCAGCCCATAAATGGATCGCTGGAGTTTGCAAACTTTGTCAGCATTCTCTAGATCGACAAAACCTAGGAATTTTTCAATGAAGGACCTTTTGCCACAAGTCGAGCTTTATAGACGTTGATATTACCATCCGCGTCTGTCTTCTTCTTAAAGATCCATTTATTCCGAATGGCCTTTCGCCCTTCAGGTAATACTTCCAAAGTCCACACTTTGTTTTCATACATGGATCCCATCTCGGATTTCATGGCCTCTAACCATTTCTCGTAATCCGGGCCCATCACTGCTCCTTCATGGCTTGTAGGTTCATTGTTGTCAAACAACATGACCTCAAAGACAGGGTTGCCGTACCATTCAGGAGAAGTACGCGTCCTTATCGACGTACGAGGTTCAGTAGTAACTTGATCTGAAGCTTCTTGATCGTCATCATTAACCTTCTTCAATCATCGTAGGCTCCACAGAAACATCTTTCTGTGTTGCGCTACTCACTGGTTGAAGTAAAGGTTCAACAACCTCTTCAAGCTCTATTTTCCTCCCACTCAATTCTTTCGAGAGAAACTCTTTCTCAAGAAATGTTGCGTTCTTAGGGACAAGAAAGGTATATCCGACTTTCTCTTTCGGGTATCCTATGAAGACGCATTTCTCTGCTTTGGGTTCCAGCTTTTCAGGCTGAAGCTTTTTGACATAAGCATCACATCCCCATACATTAAGAAACGACAACTTTGGCCTCTTGCCAAACCATAGTTCATACGGCATCGTCTCAAAGGATTTCGACGGTGCCCTATTAAAAGTGAATGCAGCTATCTCTAATGCATAACCCCAAAACGATAGTGGCAAATCAGCAAGAGACATCATAGAACGCACCATATCTAATAAGGTTCGATTACGACGTTCGGACACACCATTATGCTGTGGTGTTCCGGGCGGTGTCAACTTGTGAAACAATTCCACACTATCTTAAGTGACTGCCAAACTCATAACTCAGATATTCACCTCCTCGATCGGATCGCAGGAATTTAATATTGTTGTTATGATGATTCTCAACTTCACTCTGAAAGTGCTTGAACTTTTCAAACGTTTCACACTTGTGTTTCATTAATTAAATATACCCATATCTACTTAAGTCATCAGTGAAGGTGAGAAAATAACAATATCCACCACGCGCTATAACATTCATTGGACCGCACACATCAGTATGTATGATTTCCAATAAGTCACTTGCCCGTTCCATCGTTCCATAGAACGGTGTTTTAGTCATTTTTCCCATGAGGCAAGGTTCACATGTGTCAAGTGATTCAAAATCAAGTGATTCCAAAAGTCCATCAGCATGGAGCTTCCTCATGCGTTTTACACCAATATGACCTAAATGGCAGTGCCACAAGAAAGTGGTACTATCATTATCAACTCTACATCTTTTGGCATCAATGTTATGAACATGTGTGTCATCACTATCAAGATTCAATATCAATAAAACCCTCACATTGGGTGCATGACCATAAAAGATATTACTCATATAAATAGAACAACCTTTATTCTCTGATTTGAATGAGTAACCGTCTCGCAATAAACAAGATCCAGATATAATGTTCATGCTTAACGTAGGCACTAAATAACAATTATTCAGGTTCATCACTAATCCCGATGGTAATCTAAGAGAGAGCGTGCCGACGGCGATCACATCAGCCTTGGAACCATTTCCCACGCGTATCGTCACTTGGTCCTTTGCCAGCCTCCGTCTATTCCGTAGTTCCTGTTTTGACTTGCAAATGTGAGCTACCGAACCGGTATCAAATACCCAAGCACTACAACGAGAGCTAGTAAGGTACACATCAATAACATGTATATCATATATACCTTGTTTGTCGTTGATCGCCTTCTTGTCAGCCAGGTACTTGGGGCAGTTCCGCTTCCAGTGACCAGTTCCCTTGCAATGAAAGCACTCAGTTTATGGCTTAGGCCCATGCTTAGGCTTCTTTACAGGAGTGGCAACTACTTTGCCATCCTTCTTGGTTTTACCCTTCTTGCCCTTGCCCTTGCCATTCTTCTTGAAACTAGTGGTTTTATTGACCATCAACACTTGATGTTCTTTCTGGATTTCAGACTCAGCGACTTTTAGCTTCGCAAACAGCTCGGTGGCTGACTTGTTCATCCCATGGATGTTATAGTTCATCACAAAGCTTTTGTAGCTAGGTGGTAGTGATGGAAGAACTCTGTCAATGATCGCCTCTAGTGGAAGGGAAATTCCCAACTCCGCCAGACGAGTCGAGTGCCCAGACATTCTGAGTATATGTTTACCGATAGACCCGTTCTCCTCCATTTTGCAAGCATAGAACATATCGGAGGTCTCATACCTCTCGAGCCGAACATTGTTTTCAAAGATGAACTTCAACTCGTGGAACATCTCATATGCTCCATGACGTTCAAAACATCTTTGAAGTCCCGGTTCTAAGCCATACAATATTGCACACTCAACTATTGAGTAATGTCCAGAACGTGTCTCCCAAGCGTTCTTAACGTCTTCGGATGACATGTCTGCGGGTTGGTTACCAAGCGGTGCATCAAGGACATATAATTTTTGGGAAGCCGTGAGGATAATCCTCAGATTACGGGCCCATTTAACAAAGTTACTTCCATCATGTTTCAGCTTAGCTTTCTCTAGGAACGCATTAAATTTCAGGGGTGCAACTACGCGAGCCATTGATCTACAACACAAATATGCAATGTTTACTTAGACTATTGTTCAAGATAATGAGTTTAGTTAATCAAATTACTAAAGCTGCCACTCAAATTGACATCCCTCAGGTCATTTGAGTATCACATGATCCAAATTCACCAACTCAAGTCCGATCATCATGTGAGTTGAGGTGGTTTCAATGGTGAACATCATTATGTTGATGATATCTACTATATGACTCATGTTCGACCTTTCGGTCTATTGTGTTCCGAGGCCATGTCTGTACATGCTAGGCTCGTCAAGTTTAACCCGAGTGTTCTGCATGTGCAACACTGGCTTTCTCCCATTGTATGTGAACGTAGAGTCTATCACACCCGATCATCACGTGGTGTCTCGACACGATGAACTTTCACAACGGTGCACACTCAGGGAGAACACAATTCATCTTGAAATTCAAGTGAAGGGTCACCTTATAATGCTACTGTCGTATGAAGCAAAGCAAGGTGCATAAAAGGATTAACATCACATGCAATTCATAAGTGACATGATATGGCCATGAACTTGTGCTTTAGATCACCATCTTGAAAGCATCGGCAGGATCTCCATTGTCACCGGCACGACACCCTGATCTCCATCCACGTGTCGCCATCGGGGTTGTCACGCCCAACATGCTTCTACTACTATTGCTACCGTTTAGCGATAAAGTAAAGCATTACATAGCGCTTAATGATTGACACGCAGGTCATACAAAAATTAAAGACAACCCTATGGCTCCTGCCGGTTGCCGTACTCATCGACATTCAAGTCGTGATATTCTGTACATCACATGATCATCTCATACATTACATATATCACATCATGTAATTGTCCATATCACATCACAACATACCCTGCAAAAACAAGTTAGACGTCCTCTAATTGTTGTTGCCTGTTTTACGTGGCTGCTACGGGTATCTAGCAAGAACAATTCTCACGTACGCATAAACCACAACAGTGATACATTAGTTTGCTTTTCAACCTTCTCAAGGACCGCCTTTGTCGAATCCGATCCAACTAAAGTGAGAGAAACTGTCACGCGCAAGCCATCTATGCAACAAGTTGAGGTTGAGGGAACCGGTCTCTCGTAAGCGTATGAGTAAGGTTGGTCCAGGCCGCTTCATCTCGCAATACCGCTAAACCAAAACACGACCAAGGGAGGAATCAATCTAAGCATCAATGCCCATAAACCTTTTGTGTTCTACTCGAGATCTCATCTACACATCGACCTAGCTCATGATGCCACTGTTGGGGAACGCTGCATGGGAAATAAAAAAATTCCTACGCACACGCAAATCTATCCATGGTGATGAGCATCTACGAGAGGGAGAGTGGATCTACGTACCCTTGTAGATCGCTAAGCGGGAAGCGTTAAGAAAAGCGGTTCATGTACTCGAACGTCTTCGTGATCCAAATCTCTGAGCGTCCCGAGATACAATCACGAACCGTCCTCACGATCCGTCCCGATCAAGCACCGAACGAACGACACCTCCGCGTTCAGCACACGTACGGCTTGATGACGATCTCCGCCTTCTTGATCCAGCAAGAGAGATTAGAGAGGAAGAAGGGATCTCTAGCAGCATGACGGCGCTCCGGCAATGGTGGTGGAGTTATTCCCGCAGGGCTTCGCCTAACCACTGCAGAAAACCGATCTAGAGGAGAAACTATGCACTCGAGGAACAGGTAGCACGTGGCTGAATAACCTGTGCAAAAACCCCAAATCCACTAGTATATATAGGAGGAGAGGAGGAGAGTCTTGGCTCAAGGGCCAAGCCTCCTTGCCTTCGGCCGAAGTGGGGAGGAGAGGAGGACTCCTCCTCCAATCCTAGTAGGACTAGGATTCCTTCCTTTTTGGCCTTTTTCCACCTTTTTCCTTTCGGCTTTTTCACCCGAGCCGCATGGGCCTTGTGTGGGACTCTTGGGTCTATCAAATGACATCTTACGTCCATGGTCAGGAAACCTTAACCATCTTTGACAAACAAGCTAGTTCACTAGAGGCATACTAGGGACACGGTGTTGTCTATGCAACCACACATGTATCCATGTTTCCAATAAATACAATTCTAGCATGGATAATAACCAATTATCATGAATAAGGAAATATAATAATAAACACTTTATTTATTGCCTCTAGGGCATATTTCCACCACCTATGTGGGTGAAATTATCATAACATGCCAAGTTATAACCTTTTCAGAGTTCATTTGTAATGCTTTTCAACTTCAGGGTCATTTAGCTCAAAACATCATTTAATGCATGAAAAAAGAAAGTACTAATTACTTAACAAAAAAGAAAATATAACATTATTAGGTTAACAAAAAGTATTTTATAATATTTTTTATTTCTAGGGTTTTTCAATTTCATGATCATTTAGCTAAAAAAAATCATTAAAATAATCAAGTAAACAACTTTTATAAAACTCTAATAGCAAAAAGAATCAACCAAAAAGAACCAATTATAATATTTTGTTATGATCAACTAAAACAAAACTATAATATTCTTCAATAGCAAAAATTGTCAACTAAAAAGCTTTTATGAACCTCTAGTTATGATCAAAGTAATATTAGCTTAAAATTATATAAAATTTATGCAACTAAAATTATCAAAGTATTTTTTGTTTAAAACTTTAGTAACAAAAAGAAATTTCATACAGTCTTTTTTGTTAAAAAATTAATAGACAAAACTTTCATAAAGTATTTTTGTTAAAAACTTTAATATGCAAAAAATAACATAAAAATATACCCGCCTACTAGGCCACCATGGCCTGCAAACGTCTATAAACCCAACTATACATGGGCCAAGATGCAGGCCCGTGAGGCAAGTAGGCTCAATAGGAGAGGGCACAGCGGAAATTTAGGCCCACGACCTTCTTTAGAGAGGAGCTCGAGTTGGCAGCCACAACGGGGCTTATAAACCAATGCGAGCGTTCTATGCCTAGTGAGGTGGGACTAAACTTCCACCGCCCCTCGGTCTTGTCAGGAACATGCCTTTAGTCCCGGTTGGTGGCTCCAATCGGGACTACAGGCCCCCCTTTGGTCCCTTTCCAAACCACCAACTGGGACTAAAGGCTTGGGCTTCCTGCCCTTTCGCCTAGTGAAATTCACCTTTAGTTCCGGTTGGTGGCTCCAACCGGGACTAAAGGGGGGCCTTTAGTCCCTGTTGGAGCCACCAACCGGGACTAAAGGGTGGGGTATATAAGAGACACTTAGAAAACTTTCCAAATCCATCTGCTATCTTCGATCTCCTCCTCTCCCCAACGGCGCCGACGACCATCTAGACGCCGCTAGGCTGCCAAACCTCGTCGTCGCCTCCCCGAGCCCTGCCCCGAATCCGCCCCCCTCTCCCCTTCCCGTGCCCTGCCCCGACAAAGCCCTTGCCACGCCGTGCCCCGATATCCCCATTGCCGCACCCCTGCCGCAACACTGTCTCCCGTGCGCTCCCCTCGCTGCGCCCTACCACGACGACGCTGTCGCCGCGCCTTGTCCCGACATTGCCTTTGCATCGCCCTGCCCCGACGTCTCCCTCGTCATGCCACTGCCCTGATGTCGTCCCCCAAGCAATCCCCTCATCACCGACCGGCCCTCCAGCTCCATTGCTCGCCGCCCGCTGTGATCTCCTCTGTTGCGTGCTCTGCTTGCCGCCACCGCCGTTGCTGCATTGCTGATTATTTTTTTGTTCGTACAAAGTTTTGTTCATAGAAATTTGTGTTCATTTAAATTTTTGTCTTAGAGTTTATTTAGAGTTTGAAGTTTAGTATGGAGAAGTGTGTTATTCAGAGTGATTGTTTTGTGCAGCATACTATTATTATTAGGAGATTTGTTCATTAGTTTGTTTGATGGTGCTTCAAAACTTCTTTAGTGAAGCCACAAACATATATTAAGATTGCTACATGTTTGCTTAGTTATACTCTACTATAGCATATAGCCACCGCAAAACCTAGAAGAAAGAGCGTTGTCAATCTCCTACCCCCTGCCGCCCCTACCAGTTCGTCGAAGGTGGAGGGTGGGGTCTTATATAACGCTACAACAATAATATCATATAGCACTGTTGTTATGTATAATACAATTGACACTAATTCACCTGTCTTACCTAGTGAACCGATGGGACTTTATTTATTCGGTAGGCGGCATAGGTGAATGGGGTACAATAATCGATAGTTCGATCTCCTGCATAGCGATTGTTTGTAACTCTCTCCAGAATTCAAATTAAAGAACAATTTTTTGCAAAGTATCCTCTTTTTTTGTGCCACCTTAAACCCTATATTCGATAATTGATCTTCATATAAATGAAGCATAAAAGTTTAGCAATCACTTAGAATTTTACATGTTGTTCATTGACTTTGACATGAGGGCGAGGGGGGTCGTTAAAACATAACCTCGATAATTTTGGTAGAACTTCGACATGAGGGTGGAGGAGTCCCTGACGATCGTCTAAAACTGACTGTTATAAAACTTGTCAACTTTACATGATGTTTGCCACTAATCCATTGGTCATATGCATATAATTACTTGTTGTGATTGTTGGGGAATGTTGGATGGGAAACAAAAAAATTCCTACACACACGCAAGATCTATCCATGGTGATGAGCATCTACGAGAGGGGGAGTGGATCTACATACCCTTATAGATCGCTAAGCGGGAAGCGTTAAGAAATGCGGTTAATGTTGCCGAACGTCTTCGTGTTCCAAATCTCCAAGCGTCCCGCTATACCATCACGATCCATCTCGCGATCCAATCACGATCCGTCTTGTGATCCCATCATGATCCGTCCCGTGATCCAATCACGAATCGTCTCGCGATCTTGATCACGGTCCTTCCGATCTAGCGCCGAATGGACGGCACCTCCATTTTAAGCACATGTATAGATTGATGATGAACTCTGCCTTCTTGATCTAGCAAGAGGGAGCAGAGAGGTAGACGAGTTCTCTGGCAGAACGACAGCATTTAAGCGATGGTGGTGGAGCTATTCAAGCAGGGCTTTGCCTAAGCACCACTGAAAACCAATCTAGAGGAGAAACTACGATGTAGAGGAGAGGGCAGCACGTGGCTATTAGGGTTAGTTTTCCCATCTAAATCCTATAGTATATATAGGTGGGAGGGAGGGGAGGAGGAAGCATCAAACCCTCAAGAGTTGGCCGAAATTGGAGGTGGAGGAGTCCTACTCCAATCCTATTAGGAGTAGGATTCCTCCTTTCCAGTTGGAAACTCTTTCCACTTCTCCACCTTTGGATTTTTTCCTTCTCAAACCTCATGGGCTTTAGTGGATGCTTCGGCAAGACCACTAGGGGATGGTTTTTCTCCTCCCATATCCCATGAGGCCCCTCGGGGCATGACACTCCTCCCGATGCTCCCTTGGTACCCTCCCGGCACTCCTGGTACACTACCGATGAGCCCAAAACTTTTCCGATGACCAAAACAGAATTTCCTATATATAAATCTTTACCTCCGGACCATTCCGGATCTCCTCGTGACGTTCGGGATCTCAATTGGGACTCCGAACAACCTTCAGTCACCACCATACATAACTCTATACTACCGAAATGTTACTGGACCTTAAGTGTGCAGACCCTGCGGGTTCGAGAACTATGTAGACATGACCGAGAGACCTCTACGGTCAATAACCAATAGCGGGACCTAGATGCCCATATTGATTCCTACATGTCCGACGAAGATCTTTATCGATCGATCATCTATGTCAAGGATTTAGTTAATCCCTATGATGTCCCCTTTGTTCTTCGGTACGTTACTTGCCCGAGATTCGATCGTCGGTATCTCCATACCTAGTTCAATCTCGTTGCCGACAAGTCTCTTTACTCATTCCGTAATACAAGATCCCTTGGTTAACACTTATTCACATTGCTTGCAAGGCTTATTGTGATGTTGTCTTACCGAGTGGGCCCTGAGATACCTGTCCGTCACACGGAGTATCAAATCCCATTGTTGATCCATGCCAACCCAGCAAACACCCTCGGAGATACCTATAGAGCACCTTTATAATCACCTAGTTACATTGCAATGTTTAATACACACAAGGCACTCCTCTGGTGTCTATGAGTTGCATGATCTCATGGTCATAGGAACATATACTTGACATGTAGAAAACTGTAGCAATAAACTGACACGATCATATGGTACATTTACATCATTCTCCTAATGATGTGATCCCGTTATCAAATGACATCACATGTCCATGGTCAGGAAACCTTGACCATCTTTGATCAACGAGCTAGTCTACTAGACGCATACTAGGGACATGGTGTTGTCTATCTGAGTTTCCAATCAATACAACTCTAGCGTGGATAAAAAACGATTATCATGAACAAGGAAATATGATAATAACCAATTTATTATTGCCTCTAGGTCATATTTCCAACAGTCTCCCACTTGCACTAGAGTCAATAATCTAGTTCACATCAGCATGTGATTCATATTGTTATGAATCTAACACCCAATGAGTTCTGGGGCTCGATCATGATTTTCATGTGGGAGAGGTCTTATAGTCAACGGGTCTGTGACATTCAGATCCATTTGTACTTTGCAAATCACTATGTCTTACTGCAGACACTGCTACCACACTCCACTTGGAGCTATCCCAAATGGCTGCTCCACATACGTATCCGGACTGCTACTCAGAGTCATCCGGATTGGTGCTAAAGCTTGCATTGACGTAACCCTTTATGACGAACTCTTTATCACCACCATAATCAAGAAATATTTCCTTATTCCTTTTGTTACTAAGGATAATCTTGACCACTGTCTAGTGATCCACTCCTGAATCACTCTTGTACCCCTTGACAAACTCATGGCAAGGCAAACAAATGGTGTTGTACACAGCATGGCATACTATATAGAGCCTATGGCTAAGGTATAGGGACCGACCTTCGTCCTTTCTCTTTCTTCTGCCATGGTTGAGCTTTGAGTCTTACTCAACTTCACACCTTACAAATTAGGCAAGAACTCTTTCTTTGACTGGTCCATTTTGAACTCTTTCAAAATCTTGTCAAGGTATTTACTCATTGAAAAATCTTATCAGCCGTCTTGATCTATCTCTTATAGATCTCGAAGCCCAACAATTAAGTAGCTTCATTCCAGGTTTTCCTTTGAAAAATACTTTTTCGAACAACCTTTTATGCTTTCCAGAAATTCTTCATCATTTCCGATCAACAATATGTTATCCACATATGCTTATCAGAAACTCTATAGTACCCCCACTCACTTTAATGTAAATACAAGTTTCTCATAAACATTGTATAGACTCAAAAACTTTGATCACCTCATCAAAGCGTATATTCCAACTGCGAGATGCTTGCTCGAGTCCATAGAAGGATCACTGGAGGTTGCACACCTTTTAGCATCCTTAGGACTGACAAAACCTTCTGGTTGTATCACATACAACCTTTCCTCAAGGAAACCGTTAAGGAAACGATGTTTTGACATCCATCTGCCAGGTTTCATAATTGAAAAATGCAGCAACTGCTAACATAATTCCAACAAACTTTAGCATCGCTATGGGTGAGAAAGTCTCATCATAGTCAACTAGAACCTGGCAGAAACTTCTTTCCTATAAGTCGAGCTTTATAAATGGTAACATTTACCATTAGCGTCTGTCTTCATCTTAAAGGTCCATTTGTACTTGATGGCCTGCCATCCAACGAGCAAGTCTACCAAAGTCTATACTTGGTTTTAAAACATGGATCCTTTCTCGGATTTCATGGCCTCTAACCATTTGTCGGAATCCTGGCCCATCGCCGGTTCTCCATAGCTCGTAGGCTCATCGTTGTTCAACAACATGACCTCTAAGACAGGGTTGCCGTACCACTCACGAGCAGTACGTTCTTTGTCGACCTACGAGGTTTGATAGTAACTTGATCCGAAGCTTCATGATCATCATCATTAACTTCCTCTTCAACTAACATAGGCTCCACAGAAACAATTTTGTGCGTTGTGCTACTCTCTGGTCGAAACAAATGTTCAACAACCTCATCAAGTTCTATCTTCCTCCCACTCAATTCTTTCGAGAGAAACTCTTTCTCGAGAAAAAGGACCCGTTTTTAGCAACAAACACTTTGCACTCAGATCTGAGATAGAAGGTATACCCAACTGTTCTTAGGGTATGCTATGAAGACGCATTTTTCCGCTTTGGGTTCGAGCTCATTAGGTGAATACCCTTTTTGCATAAGTATCGCAGCCCCAAAACTTTCAAAAATGACAGCTTAGGTTTCTGCCAAACCATATGGTGTCATCTCAATGGATTTAGATGGTTCCCTATTTAAGGTTAATGTAGTTGTCTCTAATGCATATCCCAAAATGATAGTGGTAGAATGATAAGAGATATCGTAATTTGCACCATATCCAATAGAGCACAACTACGACGTTCAGACACACCATCACACGATGGTGTTCCAGGTGGGGTGAGTTGTGAAGCAACTTTCACATTGTCTTAAGTTGTATACCAAACTCGTAACTCGGATATTCTCCTCCACGATCATATCGTAGACATTTTATCTTCTCGTCACAATGATCTCAAACTTCACTCTGATTCTACTTGAACTTTTCAAACGATTCAGACTTGTGTTTCATTAAGTAAATATACACTATATCTACTCAAATCATCAGTGAAGGTAAGAAAATAACGATATCCACCGCAAGCTACAACACTCATTGGACCGTGTACATCAACACGTATCATTTCCAATAAGTCACTTTCCTGTTCCATCAAGCTGGAAAACGGGGTTTCAGTCATCTTGCCCAAGAGGCATGGTCCGCATGTCTCAATCGATTCAAAATCGAATGAGTCCAAAGATCCATCAGCATGAAGTTTCTTCATGAACTTCACACCAATATGACATTTAGAGGCAGTGCCACAAGTATGAGGTACTCTCATTATTAACTCAGTATCTTTTGGCATCAATGTCATGAACATGTGTATTACTGCGATCAAGATTCAACAAACCATTCTCATTGGGTGCATGACCATTGAAGGTATTAAACATGCAAACAAAATAACACTAGTAGAAAATAGACCTTTTGTCCTAAGCATTAGAACCGGTCTGGTCACAAGACGGTACTAAAGATGGTATTAGTACCGGTTCGTGTCGGCTGCAATGGCTAGGAGCAGTGTGATCTTTAGTACCGGCTCGTGATTGATCTTTAGTACAGGTTTGTGTCATGAGCCGGTACTAAAGGAGGCGTGGCAGGCCTTTGGTCAGACATGGGCCCCGCGTGCCTCCTTAGTACCGGTTGGTGGCACGAGCCGGTACTAAAGGGCAACCTTTAGTACCGGCTCGTGCCACAAGCCGGTACTAAAGACGTCCTATATACTCTTCATCCTTAGCCGATCGAAGATGCTCTCATTTCTCTGTTTTCTCCCCTTCTTCTTGCTCGAAGCCCATCCTCCATTTTGCCAAGGGTTTGTCAAGATTGGAAGGCACCCCATCGCTCCAAGTGTTCACAAAGGATAGGAACTTTGACCCTTGATCTCTCATTGCTAGATTAGCTTGTGGTATGCTCAAAGATATGTGATTTGTGGGTTTTAGCTAGGTTTTGGAGGAGTGATCAATGTGGCAGTTTTTTAATTCATATGCAATTTGAGCTCAAATTAATTTGTTAGGTTGCATATGTGTAGGTGTGGTTTAACTTGTTTATCATGCTTGATTATTAATTATCTTATTGAATTCTATTCTTTTGCAAAGTGCGCGAAGCAGCCACAGGGGACAAATTTATGTGGATACTTCCTCTGCGAGAAGATTCGCATCCAGACCGAAGGCAGTACACGTCGCAGAGGAGCACGTGAAAGACAACTCGATCTTTGGCAGATGTTGTCGAAGCTCTCACCTGAGAAACGCTTTGTAGCACTTCAAGAGGAATTTGCGACATTTCTTCTTCAACATGTAATTGATGTAAACGGAGAGCACTATTACTTACCATCGGGTTCTCGGCCTTAAGTTATAAGTACAGAATATATGGATGCGTCCATTTGTGTGTGTATATATATATATATACTGTATGAGATATTGTATATTATATTACATATATATATATATATATGCCTCAACTTGTGTATATTATACTACACATACATATATATTGTATTACCGTAAAATAATTTTGAAATGAATGGAAAACACAATAAATAGAGAGGAAAACTAAAACCTAATTAAAAGTGAAAAAAACAGTTAGTACCGGATGGTATCACCAACCGGTACTAAAAGGTCCTCCACCACCAGCCCACGTAGGCAGCCACGTGGTGGGCCTTTAGTATCGATCCGTAGGCCAACCGGTACTAAAGGTCTGGATGATTTAGTCCTGACCCTTTAGTACCGGTTGTGGAACTGGTACTAAAGGCCGTTCCAGGCCGGGACTAAAGATCGATATTCTACTAGTGTAACCATTATTCTCTAACTTAAATGAATAACCGTATTGCAATAAACACGATCTAATCATGTTCATGCTTAACGCAAACACCAAATAACATTTATTTGGGTTTGCCACTAATCCCGAAGGTAGAGAGAGCATGCGATGTTGATCACATCAACCTTGGAAACATTTCCAACACACATGGTCACCTCACCCTTAGCTAGTCTACATTTATTCCGTAGCTTTTATTTTGAGTTACTAACATTTAGCAATCAAACCGGTATCCAATACCCAGGTGCTACTAGGAGTACTAGCAAGGTACACATCAATAACACGTATATCAAATATACTTTGTCAACATTGCCAGCCTTCTTATCTACCAAGTATCTAGGGTTGTTCTGCTTCAGCGACCGCTCTCCTCATAATAGAAGCACTTAGTCTCGGGTTTGGGTTAACTTTGGGTTGCTTCACTGGAGCAGCAACTGACTTGCCATCCATGAAGTTTCCCTCCTTACCCTTTCCCTTTTCGAAACTAGTGGTTTTACTAACCATCAAAACTTGATCCTCCTTCTTGATATCTACCTTCGCGGTGTCAAACATCACGAATGGCTCAGGGATCATCATTTCTATCCCTGCCATTTTATAGTTAATCACAAAGCTCTAGTAGCTCAGTGATAGTGACTTGGAGAACTATACCAATCACTATCTTATCTGGAAGATCAACTCCCACACGATTCAAGAGATTGTAGCACCCAAACAATCTGAGCACATGCTCAACAATTGAGCTATTCTCCTTCATCTTGTACGCAAAGAACCTTGTTAGAGATCTAGTATATCAGAATGCGGGTGCGAGCCTGAGATCCCAATTTCAGCTCTTAGAACATCTCATATGTTTCTTGATGTTCAAAACGTTTTGGAGTCTCCATTCTAAGCCGTAATGCATGATGCACTAAACTATCAAGTAGTCATTGGAACATGCCTGTCAGATGTTCACAACATCTACATATGACGCTAGAGGGGGTGGCGCATCGAGCGGTGCATTAAGGACATAAGCCTTCTATGCAGCAATGAGTACAATCCTCAGATCACGGACCCAGTCCGCAATATTGCTACCATCATTTTTCAACTATATTTCTCTAGGAACATAAAAAAATCAAGGAGCTACAGCGTCAGCTAGTAATCTACAAAATAATTTGCAAAGACACTAGTGACTATGTTCATGATAATGAGTTCAATTAATCATATTACTTAAGAACTCCCACTCAAATTGAAATCCCTCCGGTCATTCGAGTGATACATGATCCAAATTCACCAACTCAAGTCTGATCATCACGTGAGTTGAGGTGGTTTCAATGGTGAACATCATCATGTTGATCATATCTACTATATGACTTATGTTCAACCTTTCAATCTCTTGTGTTCCGAGGCCATGTCTGTACATGCTAGGCTCGTGAAGTTTAACCCGAGTGTTCCGCATGTGCAACACTAGCTTGCACCCGTTGTATGTGAACGTAGAGTCTATCACACCCGATCATCACGTGGTGTCTCGACGTGATGAACTTTCGCAACGGTGCACACTCGGGGAGAACACGGTCTATCTTGAAATTTTAGTGAGGGATCACCTTATAATTTTACCATCATCCTAAGCAAAACAAGGTGCATAAAAGGATTAACATCACATGCAAATCATATGTGACATGATAAGGCCATGAACTTGTGCTTTTGATCTCCATCTTGAAAGCACCGGCATGAACTCCATCATCACCGGCACGACACCATGATCTCCATCATCTTGATCTCCATCAACGTGTCGCCATCGGGGTTGTCGCGCCCACCATGCTTCCACTACTATTGCTACCGCTTAGCGATAAAGTAAAGCATTAAAAAGCGCTTAATGATTGACACGCAGGTCATACAATAATTAAAAACAACCCTATGGCTCCTGCCGGTTTCCGTACTCATCGACGTACACGTCGTGATATTCTATACAACACATGATCATTTCATATATCACATATATCACATCATGTAATTGTCCATATCACATCACAACATACCCTGCAAAAACAAGTTAGACGTCCTCTAATTGTTGTTGCATATGTTACGTGGCTGCTACGGGTATCTAGCAAGAACAGTGATCACCTACGCAAAAACCACAACGTTGATACATAAGTTGCTTTTCAACCTTCTCAAGAACCGCCTTTGTCGGATCCGATCCAACTAAAGTGAGAGAAACAAACACCCGCCAGCCTCTTTGTGCAACGAAGTTACACGTCAATCGATGGAACCAGTCCCTCGCAAGCGTACGAGTAAGGTTGGTCCGGGACGCATCATCCCACAATACTGCTGAACAAAAACATGACCAAGGGAGGAAGCAATCTAAGCATCAACGCCCACAAACTCCTTTGTGTTCTACTCGAGATCGCATCTACACATAGACCTAACTCATGATGCCACTGTTGGGGAACGTTGCGTGCAAAATGAAAATTTTCCTACGCATATGCAAGAATTATCCATGGTGATGAGCATCTGTGAGAGGGAGAGTGGATCTACATACCCTTATAGATCGCTAAGCGGGAAGCATTAAGAAACGCAGTGGATGTTGTGATCCGTCCAAGAACGTCTTCGTGATTCAAAACTCCGAGCGTCCCGCGATACCATCACGATCCATCTCGATCCGTCACGCGATCCCATCATGATCCGTCCCGTGATCCAATCATGAATCGTCTTGCGATCTTGATCACGGTCCTTCCGATCTAGCGCCGAACGGAGGCCACCTCCGCGTTCAGCACACGTACAGCTCAATGACGAACTTCACCTTCTTCATCCAGCAAGAGGGAGCAGAGAGGTAGATGAGTCCTTCGGCAGCACGACGATGTTGCGGCGATGGTGGTGGAGCCATTCCCGCAGGGCTTCTCCTAAGCACCGCTGAAAACCGATCTGGAGGAGAAACTACGATCTAGAGGAGAGGGCAACACGTGGCTATTAGGGTTAGCTTTCCCCTCTAAATCTTCTAGTATATATAGGAGGGAGGGAGGGGAGAGGCAGCCTCAAACCCTCAAGATTTGACCGAAATTAGAGGTGGAGGAGTCCTACTCCAATCCTATTAGGAGTTGGATTCCTCCTGTCCACTTGGAAACTCTTTCCACTTCTCCACCTTTGGATTTTTTCCTTCTCAAACCTCATGGGCTTTAGTGGAGGCTTCGGCCAGCCCACTAGGGGCTGGTTTGTCTCCTCCAACAGCCCATGAGGCCCCTCGAGGCATGACACCCCTCCCGATGGTCCCCCCTACCCTCCGGGTACACTACCGACGAGCGCAAAACTTTTTCGATGACCAAAACAGGACTTCCTATATATCAATATTTACCTCCGCACCATTCTTGAGATCCTCGTGATGTCCGGGATCTCATCCGGGACTCCGAACAACCTTCGGTCACCACCATACATAACTCTATATTGCCAAAACGTTACAAAACCTTAAGTGTGGAGACCCTGCGGGCTCGAGAACTATGTAGACATGATCGACACACATCTACGGTCAATAAACAATAGAGGGACCTAGCTGCCCATATTGATTCCTACATGTTCTACGAAGATCTTTATCGGTTGAACCTGTATGTCAAGAATTCAGTTAATCCCGTATGATGTTCCCTTTGTTCTTCGGTATGTTACTTGCCCGAGATTCGATTGTTGGTATCTCCATACCTAGTTCAATCTCGTTGCCGGCAAGTCTCTTTACTTGTTCTGTAATACAAGATCCCATGGCTAACACTTAGTAACATTGCTTGCAAGGCTTATTGTGATGTTGTATTACCGAGTGGGCCCTGAGATACCTCTCCGTCACACGTAGTAACAAATCCCAATGTTGATCCATGCCTACCCAGCAAACACCCTCGGAGATACCTGTGGAGCACCTTTATAGTCACCCAATTACATTGTGATGTTTGATACACACAAGGCACTCCTCTGGTGTCCGTGAGTTGCATGATCTCATGGTCAGAGGAACATATACTTGACATGCAGAAAACTGTAGCAATAAACTCACCTGATCATATGCTACATTTATAGCTTGGGTCTTGTCCATCACATCATTCTCATAATGATGTGATCCCGTTATCAAATGACATCACATGTCCATGGCCAGGAAACCTTGACCATCTTTGATCAACGAGCTAGTCTACTAGAGGCATACTAGGGACATGGTGTTGTTTATGTATCAACACATGTATCTGAGTTTCCAATCAATACAATTCTAGCATGGATAATAAACGATTATCATGAACAAGGAAATATGATAATTACCAATTTATTATTGCCTGTAGGGCATATTTCCAACAGTGATTAGGTCTATGTTTGCCACTAATCCATCTCTCATGGTTGTATATTGCCATGTTGTGATATTTGCAAAAACTATGGACAGAGACTTAAAAAAGAAGAGTTGTTGGGGGATATAATCTGCGACGGAGGTGATGATATCACCTTGTCGTTTCTTAATGACACCGATGGTGAGGGAAGAGAGGATGAGGGCTCGGATAATCGAATGGAGGAGGGAGGAGATGACGGCTCCGATGATCGAATGGAGGAGGAAGGAGATGACGGTTCCACAGGACTTGGAGCCTTAACTATTGCAAAGTCTGGCAAGGTATATATATTAATTAAGCCTCTAGTGACTAGATGCCTTAATTCTTTTGTATGTACATATATTAAAGCTTCTTTCTTCTTGTAGCCCTTCATATCGAGCCAAACTTCTGTAAAGAGACTAGGCCCTAAGAAATGGTTGGGCCAGGATGAAAGGTTCACGATCGAAGAAGTCGCTCCAGATGGCCAACCGATTGCTCCCAAGCGGACCAAAGACAAATTTGTACATCAGTGCGGAGTTAGTGTTAGGCACAGCATCCCGATCAGCATCCAAGAATGGAATAAGAAGAAGGACGGTGAAGTTTCTTATGTCGACGATAGACAGAAAGATGAGCTTTGGAACTCGCTGATGACAAATTTCATCCTACCACCAGAGGAGGATCTAAATAGCCTAGTTATAGAGCAAAAATTCAAAGCATTTGCTCTTAAAAATATGGATGAATAGTTCAAGAACTAGAAGAAACTATTGAACAAAAAGTTTGTCAAGAAAGACGAGACTCCAGAATTCACCGGTCAATATGTGAAGATAAAAGATCCCTAGCCTGCATTTGTGGTGTACAAGCAATGAGAGAAAGCTAAGAAGAGGTCACAGACAAATAAGATAAATGCTGCAAAGAAGAAGTATCACCATGTTACGGGGTCAGGTGGCTACAATGTTGCTCGACCTACGTGGGACAAAGCTGGGAACGAACTGCTTGCTAAAGGGGTCCAACCAGCGACATTGAATTGGCCTGACCGGTGTAGGACTTGGTTCTTCGAGATGGGGGAACTTTGAACCCAGAGACAGGGAAGTGCGTTTTCACGAAAGATCAACTTGAAACACCTGTCAAAATGATTCAGGAAGCAATCAAGGAAGTGCAGGAAGAAAGGTTCCATCCCGACAGAGAGAAGGACAAGCTATCAAAGGCCCTTGTGAATCCTGAACACCCTGGACGAACTAGAGGCACATCAGGCTCCGTTGCATGGAAGTATAGGTTTCTGGATAGCACTAATTATATAAGCCAAGGGAGAAAGAAGAAAGAGGAAGCAGACCGGATGGAGAAGATGGAAGAAAGACTAGCGTTGCTAGAGGCATGTACCAGTCAACGAGCTATTATCGGTCCACCATCTCAGGAGCACGAAGATCCTTCATTCGATACTGCCCATGAAGCTACCCCACCATCTCAGCAGAAAAGCAGCGTGGCTTTCATGGATCTCGTTAAGCATGATATCACGACTCATCGCTACCCCATGGATGGCATCACGGAGAGGGAACATTGTGAGCTATTGTGAAATGCCATAACCTAACCTTGAAGGTGGCAGCCGACTATGTCTTACCTCCTAGAACTAAGGGAACTTTCCATTTCGCTCCGATTCCATATGTCTTTGCTGTTGTTAGGGTGGATGAAGTTATGACTGGATTTGAGGGGCTGGTGCTTGAATACCCTACAGGTTCAGGGGAGATTCATCTGGAAAATGCCGCCAGGACTACCTGTCTATGGAGAAAGGAAAAACATCATGCTTACAAACTAGACGCCGCCTCAGCAGACTCAGCGGGAAGAGGCCCCTCAGTAGACTCAGCCGGAGGAGGCCCCTCAACAGAATCCTCCTCCGCCTCAGCTGCCTCAGCTGCGTCAGCGGACTCCGCCTCCTCCGGCGCGTCAACGAACTCCGACTCCTCTGCTGCGTTAGCTAACTCTGCCGCATCAGCAACGGCGGAAGAGAGTCACCATCGCTCTGGTGGCTAGCAGAAATACAACGACGAAGAAATCCAGAGTAGGGACAAGCATCAAGAAGGCTCATCCCAAGTTGCCCTATGACATGACTGTCGAGGAAACTATGACATCGTAGCTGAAGAAGTGAAACGCAAGCTTGCACCGAAACATCCACCTCCAAAGGAGAAAGTAGATCCTGTAAAAGCGAAGTGATGTCTGGATGCCCTTAGGCAACCACCACCACCTTTGCCACAATCAAACTATGACCGTTGTACTTAAAAGACATTTGATCAAGCGAAGCGGTCGGGAAGCTTAAGTAGTAGTGGTGCAAGAAGTGGGGAAACAATTCCCGAACTCGGCGAACAATAAAAGCAATCGTGCCCCCCGCTCAAGGTGTTTACCGATATCGCTACTGATCCGGAGATAGCAGCTGGTGGTCTTGCTATCACTGTTGGTGATTACACAGGCGATGAGGTATAGTTCGAAAAGGCTGAGGTAGTAGCAGCCTTAAGATACGAGCGTGGGAAGCCTCTCGTCAGCCGTGAGCAGCTCCTCCGTCTACCAATGATGATGCGAAAAATTGCTTGAATGGTACTGGAAAGCCTACAAGCATGGGACCAACAATATCTTCACAGGCATTGTAGATGAACACTACTTCAATGCAGTCCAGGCGTTGTACATTGAATTTTAAGAATTCTTTCAGTTATACAGTCAAGATGCCCTCAACAAAACTATTGTTAGTTGCTATTGTCTGTAAATATTTTTTCTGTAATTAAGTCTCTAGCTCAGCTCGTTCGTTGCATGTATAATTATCCTCAAACTATATTATGCAGATTGAAGATCCTCGAATGCCAAAAACGACAAATCTATGACATTGGGTTCATTAACCCAAATAACGTAAATGAATATACGCTAAAAAAAGCCCCAATGAAACAGAGAAAAACTTGCTAAATACGTTACTTGGACAACAAAATAGAAGTAAAATACTATTTCCTTACAACTTCAAGTGAGTGTTACTGTCTTGTGCACATTCTGTTTCGCGTACTCGAGATTAAGTGTAATTGATGAGTTATGTGTGCGTAGTTTCCACTTTATTCTGCTAGCCATTCAGCTTGACAAGGGATGAGTAATTATCTTGGACTCGAGACGTAAATAGCCTAAGGAGTGGACGGACATGAGTCAAATGCTTCAAAAGTAAGTTTAATCATTATCGCACTATATCGGCAACTTCCGTTCATTTCTTGATATCAAGTAATCATTTTCTTTGCCGGACAGGGTTTCAAAAAAGTTCACCAACCAAGTTTGGGGTGATTGGAAAAAGGAGTTGCTATTTTCACACTACAAAGTAAGTACTACTAGCTAGTACCGTGCATCTCTCATTGATTCTAGTTTCAATACCAATATCATGCTTGATTATCATTTTGATTGAACTCTATTTTCATAAAGTGCTTGTGGCAGGCACCCGGGAATAATTTATGTGGATACTACATTTGTGAGTTCATTCGCCACTCGGCCTCTGAGCGGGGCATATCCTTAAAACAATTTGAACTACGTAAACAATATTCACATTTTTATTGTATTACCATCAATTGTGTTGAGTTTCATTCATTCATATATATATATGTGTATATATATATATATATTGACCCCCTTCTTTAAATTAGATCTGGCGGAGGCGGGACGAACTGCTACCGATTGATCACATACGAGCAATTCAAGAGGAATT